>CM053271.1:21247602-21911867 GCA_028583415.1 Protea cynaroides | reverse complement strand
CAAGAACACTACATTGATAATGCACTGAAGCTGGAGAAGGGTACACAGGTTCTGGTTGGGAATCTGTATCCACCATGTCCGCAACCACAGCTTGCAATGGGATTGCCACCTCACTCTGATCATGGCTTGTTGATCCTCCTCATAGAGAATGCCAATGGTGGGCTTCAAATCCAACACAGGGGCAAATTGGTCCAAGTGAAGTCCCTTCCTAATTCCTTCCTGGTTAATACTGGGGATCATCTCGAGGTTGGTACCCTTCTTCTTGAAATCCTCAATCTTTTTTCTCTTCGTTAGCTATTGATTCAATGGTGAAGGCAATCAATAATGGGCGAAAACAGAACCACTCTGATTGGATTATAGAAGTGAACCAGGTGTCCATGGCCCAGATTATATTTCGTTATTGCGTATCTAAATCTCACGTTCAGATAGCAATTCCAGAGAATAGTTTTACCTGCACCAACGTGTACTTTACACATGATTCCATTGTGGTCCATATCCAATGGATCTCACATTCGAGAGTGGGTCTCACACTATGGATGATGATGAGATTCTATGGAGGGTACACGTACGTGCAAATGAACTGAACTCGCAATTCCACATATATAGCAATCCTCTCTTATCGTTGGAGAGGCGTCAACTGTGATTGCACTACACTAATTCAGCCGTGCGATCACAGGTTGCGAGACTAGACAACAAGAGACGATTTTTTATCCCACATGAATATGCACTTAGGTATTGAAATGCTAGTCGTGAAGAGGAAAATTTGATTTTATTAGAATTCCAGGTTAAGCAAGTCAATAGAACCAAGGATAGTTTCTAATTACTTGATCCATGAACTCATTTTGAGATTTGTTAAATCGGTCTGTCTACTTGACACCAGTATGTTTCATTGGCCCATTGACACCGATTCCTTTTCATGAGCTGTCATTAGGCCATTATTAAAACCTCATACAAGTGGGTATTTTAGTATTTGAAACAGAAGGGGCAATTGCTGGTTTCAACTGTTGTTGACACCGGATCGATATCAATAAGAATACCCCATTGTTAATTGCTCCTCTTGCGGCTACTTGCTCTCCTTAAATGTCCATTACACCCATCAAACAATCCGAATATTTTATGATGAGGGATATTGATTTACGTAATTTATGTTTGCCATTGTAGCAAATACGTTGAATCATGTTATGAAATTTGACATGTGGCTAATCCACATAATTTCTATTATCCAAACAATCTGAATAACACTTTTTGGCTCCATTTGGTATGATGTAAAATTTTACATGTAATATTTTATTTCCAAGAGATAAAATATAGTGATTTCTAAAGAAGATGAAAAATGAGTTCGTCTTTCTATTACTTTCTGAAAACAGACATTAACTTTTTTTAACGTAATTATTAAGGAAAAAAGACAGTTACCTCTCCTATAACTTACTTTAATGATAGTTGAACACCTAACGTTTAGGAAAAGATAATTACCTCCCCTAAAAATATTATTAAAATATAAATAGACCTACGTCGTTAGAAATATTCCATTAGATGTTAACGGTGGGAGTCCAATATTTCTTTAATGATAAAATTACCCTTTATAAAGGTGATTGACTTAAAAAAAAAAAAAAAAAAAAAAAAAAAAAAGAAGTGAAGGAGACGATGTTTCTGTAGAACAACGGTTTAATCAGCATGCCCAAAACGTAAACACTCGAAGGGATCATGAAGTCCAATTTTAGATCCCCACCATTTTTTTAAACCCTTTTTTTAAGTCAATCACTTTATAAAGGGTAATTTGGTTATTAAGGAAATATTGGACTCCCACCATTAGCATCTAATAGAATATTCTAAATGACGGGGTCTATTTGTATTTTAATAATGTTTTTAGGGAGATAACTGTCTTTTCCTAAACGTTGGATGTTCAACTGTCATTAAGATAGTTAGAGAAAGAGCAACTATCCTTTTTCCAATTATTAAATATAAAAAAAAAATCCAGAACTAAACACTATGGTTCCCAATGTGGCAGATACTGAGCAATGGAAAGTACAAGAACGTGGTACACAGAGCAATAGTGAATGGCAAAACTACAAGGATATCTCTGCCATGACCCTTGCGCCTTCATTTGGCACGGTTGTCAGCCCAGCTCCAGAATTGTTAAACAGTGAAAGCAATCCACCTGCATACTCTGGAATGAAATATAGGGATTACCTAGAGCTCCAGCAAAGCAATGTACGTACTGGATAATAAAACCTGCGTGGACCGGGTTCGAGTTTAGTATTGAGGGGTCCAACCTCGAGCTGGTTAATAGAAGTGATGGTTTCTGTCATCAAGATTCCCTGCTTTGTGGTACTACAATTGTTATCCTGAATAATCTTAAAATTAATAATATGGACCTCTGTTATTAATGTAATTTGATTGAATCTCATGGATGAGGAAATCTCCGTCATATGAGAATGTAAAAATCTTTTTGGTATAATTTATATTTATGTTTATGAGTTATTTATGACAAATTATTTATGAGAATAAATTATAAATAATAAATAATAACCGTTTGATATCATAAGACATAAAGAAGTATAATAGATTATCACAATAATGATAAACATTTTATTCTAACTATTTAAAGATTTTAGATTATATTAATTTATTTTAAATATAAATAAATATCATAAATCATTCTCTGTCATGTTTAACAGGATATTCAACTATCATGGACTAACGGAGTTAGCATGATAAGATAAAATGTTTTATTTACCCTCTTTAAATTCCTCAATTAATTCTGATTTGAGTTTTCATCTTCTATCGGAATTCGACCAAGGGAAGCACAATTGCAAGGAAACGGTTGCCGATCACAATCGTCAGAGGAGTAAATCACAACCCCAACAACTACAAACTCAACTCAGTGACAATCCCATCACGAGAGCACTAGAGTTCTCCGTCAGCGATTCCACCCCCACTCATGATTCTGTCCAAACTTGTCAGATTTTCCTCCAATAAAACCAAAGCATCACGAGAACTTCCTATCTCCTCCATCTTCTGGGGCAAGTGATGGGGTCCTATTGTATCAACAGTAGAAGCTTGGACTGCATTACTGCCCAACTCACAAGTGCCCAGGGGTAGTTCCCTTTGAGCCTCCTCTCTTGAGACTTCAGCCGTTCGAGATTACCCTTGGGTTTTGAATAGGCATTCCTATGTGTTATCTCGGAAGATAAATAAATCTCCAATGACAGATTTCTGAATAGGCATACACCGGATGAAGCACTTTTAAGTGCTACAGACGAGCTGGCTCCGTCAAAATGGGGTCCATAGACTTTAAGGCCAGCACCAAAATGGATAAACAATGAAAACCATCCAACGGCTACCATCTTGGAATGAACCGGTTTTGACGATTCAAAGCTTGAGGTCCGTTTGAAATGTATCTAACCAAGAAGGGACGACTGATGAAAGCAAGAGCTATCCCTTGTTTCTCTCTCTCCTTCAAATTTTATTATTATTTTTTTTTTCTCCTCCCAAGTGATCAGTTACTGATCCTCTTTGTATTCTTATTTTTCCTGTTAACATATAAGATTTCAATGTCCTATTTCCTCTCTTTCTCCTCTTAAATGACTGGTTACCATTCTTCTCTGTACTCTTATCTTTTTCCATTAACATGTAAGATTTCAATATGTCCTACCACCTCTCTTTCTCCTCCAAATGATCAATAACCGATCATTTCTGTACTCCTATTTTGCCAGTAATATATAAGATTCAAATATGTCCTACCTGGCATGTAGATCCTCCACCCTGTTATAAGTCAAAGAATTAACCCCAAGATTAATATTACCTATTAAAAGAATCAAAGAATTAAAGAAGTGATTCCTTGAAAAATTAAATAACACCACCCAGAATTCTCATAGATCTAAAGAGATGCTTGAAAAATTAAATGACCACTGAAAGAACACACGTGATCTACATAAGAATATCCTTGAAAATAAAGATAAGAAAAATGACAATAGAGATTCTTCAAAATTTTAGATTGAAATGAGGTTAGACCACTAGTAATTAAAAAGGAAGGAAGAGGAAGCCAATATCTTTGATCACTGGTTATAATACTTGGTTGATTTCGGTTTCGACCAATTCAGCCATTAATATCCATACTCAATTCATATCGATATCAAATAAGTTTCAGCGTCAATCAATACCGTGTCTAATTTGGATTAATAAAACCTTGTCTTTGATGATCCTTATATTTTTAATTGAATCCTAAATCAACACATTGTTAGGGAAAACACAGTGTTTTTCCCTCTTGTATGCTACCAATAGAGATATACAACTACAAATATATATACACAGAGATATAGCAGCGGAAATAAATCAAGTCAAACAAACCACAAGAGATACTCCAATTTTTACGTCGAAAACCCTTCTAAGGTGAAAGGGAAAAAAACTACGAGACCTAGTCCAGGTAAATCTCCACTATAATAGTAATGGGTACATGATTCAGTCCTCTCTTAAGAGAAATAACCCGCTCTTGGGTAATACAAATAACTCATCAAAACAATAGATGGTAATCTAAAATACAAGAATACTCTCACCTCAATGCCGATGTAACAAATACAGGAAAGAATTGTCACATTTCTCTCTTCCCTGAACATGGAGAATGCCGTCACGCTGCAGTCACGTACAAGGTACTAGAGCTTCTTGCTTTCTCTCTATCTCTTTCTTTCTTCCTCTCACAATAAGAAAAAGATAAAGAAGATTTCTCGGCTTTTGCTCTCGGGATTTCTCTCTAATTATTGAAACTTAGGAACTTGCATAATATTTTCACTGCCTTCACTTAAAGCATATATATATAAGAGTAGATGAGAGTTATGTGGTTTAAGTAAACCACCTCATATGCCATATAAAGATACCAAACAAAAGGAATCATGTGGGTCCCCCTTCATGTGATGTGAGGAGGAACCCAACAAACTCTCCTTTCGATTCATGAGTGGGGATCTATCAAACCCAAACCTGCCATGCTTCTGTAAAAGTCATGCTTCACCTTGGGTAATGCTTTTGTCATCATATCTACACTGTTCTTGTTAGTATGGATCTTCTCACATTAACATGCTTAATTGATCTTATAATGGGAACTAGAATTCCTACTCAAGTGAATGGTAGTCTGACTGTCACAATGAACAATATACGTGTCTAATGTCAGACTCAGTTTTTGAATGAACCTCTTCATCCACAGCATCTCCTCGCAAGCTTCCACTGCAATAATATACTCAGCTTTTGTTGTTGACAAAACGAAACACTTCTGTAACTTGGATTGCCATGACACTGCTCCCCTTATAAAAGTAAACAAGTAGCCTGATTTCAATTTCCTTGGGTCAATATCGTCTGCCATACCTGCATCCATGTATCCCTATAACACAAGTTTACCAATACCAAAATACAAACATACAATGAACGAACCTCTGAGATATCTTATAATCCACTTAATTGCTTCCCAGTATTCTTTACCAGGATTGTCAAGAAATCTGCTCACAACTCTAATTGTATATTTAATATCAGGTCTTATACACACCATGGTATACATTAAACTCCTATAACTGATGTGTAGGGAATTTTCTTCATTTCTGTTCTTGCTTGCTCAATTGAAGGGCTCTGCTTACTAATCAATCTAAAGTAACCTGCAAGTGGAGAACTGACTGACTTTGGTTTCTCCATATTGAACTTTTCAAGTACTTTTACTGTGATAACCAAATATTGTCTGTTTTCCTATCATGAGAAATCTGCATGCGTAAAATTTATTGTGCTGGTCCCAAGTCCTTCATTTCGAAAGACTTGCTCAATTCTTGCTTCAATCTGTTAACTTTATTAATACCTTGTCTAACAATCAATATGTCATCAACAAAGAGCAAAAGAATAATGAAATCACCTTCTGAAAATTTCTTAACACAATGATCTGTTTTTATTCTGGTGTACTCATGATCCATCATAAATGAATCGAACTTCTTGTACCATTGCCTTGGAGCTTGTTTCAAACTATACAAACTCTTCCTTAACCTATAATCCATTTGTTATTTACCTTTTAGTTTGAAACCTTCTGGCTGCTCCATGTAAATCTCTTCCTTTAAATCACCATGAAGAAATACTATCTTAACATCAAGTTGTTGAATTTCTAAATTCATACTTGTAGCTAAACCCAACACAACTCGAATAGATGACATTTTCATAATAGGAGAGAAAATTTTATCCAAGCCAATTCTTTTTGTTTGTCCAAAATCCTTCACAACCAACCTTGCCTTGTACCTTGGTTGTGAGTTGTTATGCTCTGTCTTCAACCTGAATACCCATTTATTCTTGAGTGTCTTCTTACCCTTAGGTAGCTTCACTAAATCATAAGTGTGATTCTTATGCAAAGAATTCATCTCCTCTTGCATAGTTTTTAACCACTCAGCTTTATGCTTATCAGTCTGTGCTTCTTCGAAGCAATCTGATTCACCTGCATCTGTTAGAATAATATATTCATGTGGTAGATACTTGATAGATAGTTGTCACTTCCTGATAAATCTTCTCAATTGAGACTCCACTGGTAGCTCTGGAGGGAGCTACTCCCCTTGTTCATCATCACCTATATCATCCATGGGAACATCATTATTACCATTTTACACATCTCCCCCATTATCATGTACCATGGGTAAAGGAACTAGATCAAGATCAATCAAATCATCAACAAATGGTTGAGGCTTTTCAATTTTCTCGAAGTCTTCAATTGTTTGATCTTCAAAAAAGATCACATCTCTGTTTCTTATAACTTTCTTCTTAACCGGATCCCATAACTTGTATCCAAATTTTTCATCTACATATCCCAAGAAAATACATTGCTTTACCTTGTTATCAAGTTTTGACTGTTCATCTTTTGGAACATGCACAAATGCCTTACAACCAAATACTTTTAAATAGTCATAGAAAATATCTTTTTCACTCCACATCTTCTCAGGATCATCTCCATTTAGAGGAGCTAATGAAAATAAATTGATCAAATAAACTCCAGTACGCATCGTTTCTCCCTAGTAACACTGTGCCAACTTTACGTATGAAAGCATACATCTGATCCTTTCCATAATAGTGCGATTCATCCTTTCTGCCACACCATTATGCTATAGGGTCTTGGGAATTGTATGTTTATGTCGAATACCTTGACTATTGCAATATTTCTCAAATGAACTAATATACTCACCACCATTATCTATATGAATGCATTTGAGAGATTTTTTTTGTTTCTCTTTCAATATAGTATGAAAATTTTTATAGACATTCAACATCTGATCTTTATTTTTTAAAGCATATATCCATATTTTTCTAGAAGCATCATATATAAAAGTAACAAAATAAGAAACACAACCAAGTGTTTTCACTTTCATTGGACCATAAACATCAGAATGTATCAATTCTAAAATGTTTCTTTTTCTGTGAGGATGATTTTTGATGAAAGTGACACGATGTTGTTTACCAACTAAACAATGAATATAACAATTCAAAGGCTTACATTTCATGTCTGAAAAAAGGTTATTTTTTATGAGAATCTGTATTCTTTTCTCGCTTATGTAACCAAATCATCAATGCTACAAATCTATAGTGGATTCACCATTTGTTGTATTCACTTCATTCTTACACACTTGTACTTTTGTGTTATACAAAGTGGAATACTTATTTTCTCTTGCCACCACTAAAGAATTTTTGGTAAGCTTCCATTGACCATTACCAAAGTGACTGTCATAATCTTCAGCATCTAATTTTCCAACAAAAATCAAACTCAGATGGAGTTCTAGAACATGTATCACATCTCTAAGAGTCAATTTACATCCAACATTTGTCTTAACACTCACATCACCTATCTCCATAATTTTCGAAACACTACTGTTTATCATTCTTACAATACCAAAGTCACTAGTCTTGTAAGAGGTAAATAATTCTCTGCGAGGGATAGCATAGTAAGAAGAACCGATATCAACAATTGAATCTAAGTCATGACATGAGAATGTAAGATAAGATTCATTACAACCTGAGATAATAATAGTGTCTCCATCTAAGCTGACAGCAGTAGTATCTTCGTTCTTCTCCTCCCTATTTTTTTTCTTGGAATTTCTCTTGAGTTTCCCGCACTCATTTTTCATATGTCCTACATTTTTATAGTAGTAACATGTGATCCCTTGTCTTGACTTAGATATCTCCTTTGACTTTCCACGGTATTGAGGTTTTCTATATTTGCTTCTCCCTTGACTTTCTATGACAAATGTCTTTTGCTGAGATAAACCCAATGATTTTCTTCTTGTTTCTTTATTCAATAAACTTTCGATTACTTGACTCATTGTGATTTTACCATTTAGAGCATAATTGCTAAGAGACATCACTAGTGTCTCCCAACTGTCATGTAATGAACTAAGCAGTAACAAGATTTGTAACTCATCATCTAACATAATCTTTATAAATGATAGTTGATTCACAATACTATGTATATCATTTAAATGTTCTGCAACTAAGTGTCCATCTCTATACTTCAGGTTCACATGCTTTCTGATTATAAATCCTTTGTTGTCATAGTCTTTCTATCGTACAAACTTTTCAATTTATTTCACTGTGAATGTGCTGACGTCTCTGTGGAGACATGATGTAAAACTATATCGTCCAATCAGCCGAATAAAACCAATAGCTTTTTCGTCCAATGTCTTTTAATCGATGACAGACATTTTTTTGGTTTAACCGCATCACCCTATATGGGTCCGTATAGATTCTTACAATACAATAAGTTATCCACCTTGGCTTTCCAAATCATCTAGTTGCTCACATTCAAACTAATCATCTGTGTCGGGGTTCCCTCTATTGTTCACAAACGGTTATAGAGCCTAGCTCTGATACCACTTGTTAAGGAAACACAATGCTTCTCTCTCCTATATGCTAACAGTAAAAAATACACAACCACAAATATATACACAAAGATATAGCAACAGAAATAAATTGAGTCAAATAAACCATAAGAGACTAATTTTTACGTGGAAAATCCTTCCAAGGTGAAAGGAGAAAAATCACTGGACCTAGTCAAGGTAAATCTCTAATGGGTGTAGCTGTATATATCTATAGACAGAGAACAAGGACCAATCTTGAAAGAAGGGTAATTTGGTCATTCTAATAATAGGATAAATTACCATAGGTACCCATAATGCTTTACACAATAAGGTTGGTTAATTAGAACCCTTCCAATAGGATATCATCCAACCTAATCTGCTCATCAACACTCATCTACTAATCCGTACCTGCACAATGACTAGTGTGTGCCCATATATGTTGAAAACAGTATATTCTCCCACTTGGGTTGCACTAGGTCATTGTTTCAACCATAGATTAGACAAAATATTGTGATCACATATAGGAAGTATTGAAAATGACTCATCTTAGAAATTACACCCTTAGACCAAGGAAGAACACAAAACACCTAATCGTAAGCATCATCATATCTTAGTATATAAGGTCAATGTGGGACCCTATATGTCAAAATGTTTGCACCCTCATCCGCCTTTGGGTTACAAAAGTATAAAGTTGGATTATGGAAGGTGTATGTCACGGTAATCGAACATGTCGAATCCAAACTTCTGACTAAAGTCACAAGTTGCTTTCCATTATTGGGAGCTCACTGAAGTAATTCTTTAGATGACACACACCTACTAGAACTACCAAAAACAACTATTTCATACAAAAGCTCGCTATAGTTGTCTCATACTGAAGCACATTGCGACTAGATTCGTAAGTCTTTATACATTAGTCCAAGTCCTCAAATTGAGTAAGTCTATTAGTTGTGTGTACCTTTAGAAACAACTTCTGGCACGTAAGCAAGATAACACATCGAACTGCCTTTACTATCATTCAAGGTCTGCCTCTACTCTCATTCAATGCTTGCTTCTATTATCATTCTAGGCAAAAAAATATATACACGTACAAATAGCAAATAATAATATGACCATAAACATTAATAAAAAAATGCATATTAGCAGGATAACATTTAATCAAAATAATAAACACTGTTTGTGTCAATAAAAAATTCTCCTACTAACAAAATACATCAAAGGATTTAACCAATCCCCTACAACTAACACACTCAATGGTGCTCAACGATTCATGAGACTTCTCCCTAATCTGGCAGTATCTCATTTCAATAAGTTTGAATTCGAAAAAACTTAATTTTATTATTTCATAAGAAAAGCATAGCAAAAAAAAAAAAAAATCCCAAAAAACTCTTAATGGCCTAAACTATGGAATCAACAACCTAATAAATTCCTGAGATGAAATTTTCACAACTATAAAGTCTGATCTATGGCTTCATGATACATCACGAATAAAGATCTTTCATATTTTACTAAATGCATGATCATTAATTTGTCTCATCTAGAAAAACCAACATCTTTAGTGGCTAGGAGTATGTCATCATCATTTCACCTCTTCCATTATTTCTAAAATGTCTGTTCAAGAAAATGAACTATAGTTTTGCAATTATCAAATAAGTGGGAACCTTCTCATCATCTATTCTACATGTTTTTTTTGAAACTTAGATCATTTATTGCTCAAGGAAAAAAAAGAAAGAAAGAAAAAGAGATGGGAAAGGATTACACACCCTCGATGAGGGAAAAAAACTCTCCACGTAATAGGGAAAAAGACCCAAACCCTACTGAAGGTGAACCCTCTCCCCCCCAACTTTCTAGGGAGGAGGTTAATCCTTACTAGCTAGGATCACCACAAGGAACGAAATTTAAGGGACATACAAGTTATTTTTTCCCCTCTCAATAGAGAATCATAGTACGACACTTTTCTTTAGTAAACTGGTGAAAAGTACTTTTCAACGATACGTAAAGACAAGAACATAGAGATCCATGACAAAGAAACAAGATTTGGAAGTTCGAAAAAAAGAAAAAAAAAATCTGAGACATGCAATTTATTTATTGGGTAAATTAATACTAGTGTGCTTAACATTTTGAGAAACTACATCTAGGGTACTTATCATTTGAAATCCTATGTTTGGGGTATCTAAACAATAATAACATTGGTTTGGTTAACCTTAATTTTGCATAATTTTGATTTTATCCTTAGGCTTGTAACTATGGCCTAAATTATGGAATCAACCACCTAAAGTCTTGAGATGGAATTTTCGAAACTATAAAGTCTGATTTATGGCCTCATAACATGCCATGAATAATGATCTTTCATATTTAACTGAATGGATAATCATAAATTTGTCTCATCTAAATAAACCAACATCATTACTTACTAGGAGTATGTCATCATCATTTCAACTCTTCCGCCATTTCTAAAATATTTGTTCAAGAAAATGAAACTTTGTCACTAAAATTCGACAATAATCAAACAAGTGGGAACCTTCACATCATCTATTATACGCATTAATCTTTACAGGATCACCGCAACAAACCAAATTTAAGTTGATATATAGATTACTTTTTCCCCCTCAATAGAGAATCATAATATGATACTTTTCATTAGTAAGCTGGTAAAAAGTGCTTTTCAATGATACGTAAATAAAAGAACATAGAAATAGAGATCCATGACAAAGAAACATTATTTGGTAGTTAGGAAGAAAAAAAATACCAACACAAGCACTTTGATTGATTTTTTTTTTTTTTTTTCTATTTTGAGGTATATATATGTGACATGTGGCTTACATGTTTTGTGGCTTATAAATTTGTTATATGGTACCATTGTTTTTGTCTATTATATTAATAGACTGGTTTTGCAGATGATTATTCAGATGAGCCACTTTGTAGTCCTTGGCTTGACCGCACCAATCATGATGCGCTATGTGCTTACATAGGCATTGATTGGACCATGATAGGTTAGAGGGGTGCAAGTCAAAATTACTCAGACTATGGGAGACATGGGGACTAGTCTCTCGACGGTCAGTGCACATATGGTCTGTGAAGTCCTTCATGGTAAGACCATGTGTACGTTGAGTGGTAACCTTAGTGCCTAATGTTCATTGCCAGTGACTTGACAATTATAAGAGTGTACGCGTACCTACAAACTGCCAATTTGAATAATGTTATCATGTTTGATTTTGCATCAAATATTTTTTATTTATAAATATAAAATATTATTTATTTTTATTTTTCGTTGCAAAATCTTTTTGGTTTTATAAAAAATGGCAGTTTTGTATTTTGTGTCCCTATTTATTATTTAGGGGCACTTGTGGTAATTGTCAAAGTATGCCAAAAGGTAATCTGGATATGGCATTAGGAGGCTAGCATCTCACTTAGGGTTGGACTTTATGGCTGGTCATCTCCACCCTAGAGATATAAAAACATCTCAAGGTCACACAGGCAAGGGGAGGAAAAAGTTCAAAATACCAAGATATGGTATACCTGTCCAGCTGGGGTGAGCACCCTGATTGCTTGTGAGATCCTTGGAAATCAAGTGGCTTTGTTTGTTTAATCATCATAGGTTCTTCAACAACAGAAAGAGTTCTTCATCACAGGTAGAGTGCTTCAACAAAAGAAATTTTCAAATCGTCAAAAAAGGTATGACATTCTTCTTCATTTCTTAAATTAAACAAGTGACATGATATTCGTGATAAGTTTTCATCTTTGGTTTGAGGTTAACAGTAACATTGAGATTCATCTAGGATGGTTTTTCTTTATAGCACAAGCATGACGGTTCTGTTAAAATTCTCCTTGTCTAAGATTCGTATCCTAGAATTGTCTCTGTTTCTCATATATGTGTTTGATCATATCAACGAGTAGTGATTGTTTTCTTTTTGTTTTTCTTCTTATGACAAATTGTGACGTCTTCATAGTAATTTTAGTTGATTGTGTTAAACATGATTTGTGTTTCTCTAAAGCTTTCTCCAAAAACAAGAAATGGAAGATGAACAGTCTAATAATTTTTGTTTAATAGCTATGATGAATTTATCATCATTTATGCTTATTAATAATATCTCATAAATTAGAAAACAAGAAATGGAAGATGAACAGTCTAATAATTTTTGTTTAATAGCTATGATGAATTTATCATCATTAATGTTGAATATCCCATAAATTAGAAATGAAGAGTCTTATTGGGACTTGAAATTTTTTTTTAAATAAAAAGAAATTTTATTATAAACTTTATGAGGAAGATAAAAGGGTGCGTTGACACTTCATCTTAAAATTGATAAACCATCATGGAATTTAAAAAGACTTGTCTTTTGATTTACTTTGTCATAATGGAGGGATGGAGAATTAATACCATCATAGAATTTAAAAAGACTTATCTTTTGATTTACCTTGTCATAATAGAGGGATGGAGAACTAATACTCACATTTTGGGACGTTGGAAGATGGAAATTCTAAGAAGACATAAAGTCATTATTATTTAGCCATCAAGTCACTTAACCATTAAGTCATTAAATCATCAAGCCATCAAGCCAAGTGCGTAATAATAGTACATGTGATAATACCATGTTTGTTTTTCAAGCTATATTGTGCTTACTAATTGAGCTTTTAATTTTAAGCTGAATTCATATGTATTCTAATATATATTTATTTTTATCTAATCCCAATTTCAGTGGGAGTTAGTTTGAATATCTTGTGTAAATTGAGTTTGGGGTTGTTTCATTCATAGTTCCGATGCTTAGACATGTTGACACCCATCGGTTAATCACATGGATGAGATAAGACTGTGGATGAACATGTAAACCCCTTGTGTCACTGTTCATCGAATAAACACGGTGATAAGTTAAATTCTTTCCTATGCCCATCGGATACGGAACGAATTTAACATATCTTTATATTAAAGTTCAATTAATTCTTTATGAGCCTTGATCTATTGGATTCTTCCCTACGTCCATCGGATACAGGAGGGATTTGAGAAATCATAGGTCTTTTTGTTGTTTTGTTGTTATCCCATCAAATGATCAATGTTGCATTGTGTTTATGCAAATGGAATGGGTTTTAGTCTCCAAGCTTATTATGCATATTGCATGCTTATGAAAGATGACATGATTGTCTAGCTCTTTGAACATGTCTGATATTATGAAAAATTACATCTTAATTGGACCCAATTATGCTGAATGGAAGCGTAGAATTGACTTGTTCATTGGCTTTCATAATTTTTCTCTTTGTATTCAAGAGGAATGTCCTCCTGTGCCTGATATGCATTCTACCAAATCTGCTAAGGTTGCCTATCAAAAATGGATAGAGGCAGATAATAAAGTAAAATATTTTTAATATTGGAATACATGGTAGATTCTCTTATGGTTGGCTATATGAATAGTGTATCTGCTAAAGTCATTCTTGATAGTCTTGAATTGAAATTTGGTATGAAATCTAATCAGCATATTGAAGGCTTATGGAAAAAATTTATCAAAACTAAATTGTCAGAAGGAGGGGATGCCAGAGAGCATGTAAACAACATGATTGTCGATGCTATTGATGGGAATGCAGATAAGCCAAAACATGAAATGAAATATCAGAAGAAGAAAAAAATTGTAAAGAAAAAACAAGATTTACAAAAGAAGAAGGGCACCAAAGTAAAACAAGATGTTGAATTTAAATCTAGACAGATAGTTTATTATTTTTGTAAGAAGCCTAGACATAAGAAGGCTTAATGCTATTCTTTCTTAAAGTTTGGTGGAAAGCAAGGCCAAGGGGTTCAAGGAACTCAAGAGAATAAGTGATAGTACCAGTTTCATTTACATGAAAAATGATGATAAGGCACAGATTAAAGGAGTTGGAGTTTTTGAATTGAAGCTGAATGATGGAACAAATTTTGATTTAGTTGAATGTTTGTATGCACCTAGTCTTAAAAGAAACTTGTTATCTGTTTCAATGTTGGAAAAGCTTGGATATGAATTTTATTTTTGGTAATGGAAGGTTTTTAATGAAACAAAATGATAAAGTTGTGTTGCATAGTTTTAGAAATAACAATATGTATCAAGTGTAATTATGTAGTAATGTTATATGCAATGTTGAACTTGATATAAAAGATAATGCTACTTATCTTTGGCATTTGAGGTTGGGACATATCAATATAAATAGAATTGGCAGATTGATTAATTCTGGCGTTTTGACTGGAGTGATTCTAGAAAAAATTTTCACTTGTGAAAGTTATATTTCTGGTAAAATGACCAAGAAATCCTATACAAAAGGTGAAAGATGTGCTCATGTGTTAGAAAAGGTTCATACTGATGTATGTGGACCTATGAGTATTAGTGCATGAGGTGACTTTCGTTATTTTATTACTTTCACCGATGACTTTTCTAGATTTAATTTTGTACATCTGTTGAAACATAAGTCTGAGGCTTTGGAGGTTTTCAAATCATTTCGTCTTGAGGCTGAAAAGACGACTAGACAAGTGATTAAGTCACTAAATTCAGATCGAGGTGGAGAATATATGTCTGATGATTTTAAGTTGTATTGTCTTGAAAATGGTATTAAACATTTTCGTACTCCACCTCATACTCCAGAGGCTAATGGAATTGTAGAAAGATGAAATCGAACTCTATTAGATATGGTTCGATCAATGATGGCAAGAGCTAATTTTCCAACTTCTTTTTGGGGAGAGACATTATATGCAGCAATGCATATTTTAAATATAGTTCCCACCAAAGCAGTAAATTCTACACCATATGAATTATTTTATGGTAAGCAAGCAAGTGTTGCTCATATTCGAGTTTGGGGCTGTATTGCTCATGTTTTGATTCCTGACCCAAATAGAAATAAATTACTATAAAAAACCAAAAGGTGTGTCATGGTTGGGTATCCTCATCGCTCCAAAGGATACAGATTATATGAACCTGAGAATAGAGTGATACTGGAAAGTAGAAATGTGACATTCTTAGAAGATCGATTTGATAGTGGGAGTTCTGATGATGTTGATAAAAGTGTTTTAGAGGAGTTAGTAGACACTAATGGAGGTCATCAAGACTCTGTCATTGAGGGGTCCTCAATTCCTATAATTTCTTCGAATACCAATCAAGATAAGCAATATTTTGAGCCCTTAAGAAGAAGTGGAAGGACATCAAAAGCTCCAGACATGTCAGATTATTATGTGTATTTGGGAGAATCATATGAAAGAGTGACCATTAATGAAGTTGTAGATGATCCTATTACTTATTCACAAGCTATGTCAGATGTTGATTCTCAACAACGGATTAGTGCCATGAATGAAGAAATCAAATCTATGTATAAGAATGGTGTGTGGAGGTTGATTGATAGGCCTGTGAACACTAAAATTGTTGGTTGCAAGTGGATATTTAAAAGAAAGAAGGATATGCATGGAAATGTTGAGAAGTTCAAAGCTAGACTTGTAGCTAAGGGTTACACTCAAGAATATGATGTTGATTATGATGAAACTTTTTCACCAGTAGTAAGGATACAATCTGTGCGTGCTGTGTTGGCTTTGGTTGCATATTTTGATTTTGAACTTTATCAAATGGATGTGAAGACGGCGTTCTTGAATGGTAACCTTGATGAAGATGTTTATATGGATCAGCCTGAAGGTTTTATTTCCACTGGAGATGAAGACAAAGTTTACAAGTTAGAAAAATCTATATATGGGCTGAAACAGGCTTCGAGGCAATGGAATTTACGATTTCATGATTCTGTTGTGGGCATTGGATTCATACAAAATAATTCTGAGTCTTGCATTTATGTGAAGAAGGAAGGGCATAAAGTTGCATATCTTACTTTATATGTTGACGATATTCTACTTGCAGGAAATGATGTCTACATGTTGATGGAAGTGAAACAATGGTTATTTATCACATTTGAAATGAAAGATTTGGGTGAAGCTTCTTATATTCTGGGTATCAAAATTGAGCGAGACCGTCAGCAAAGAAAACTAAGCTTGTCTCAAGAGAAATATATTGATATCATGCTAACGAGGTTCCACATGACTGATTGTGTGGGAGGACAAATTCCTTATAATTATCTCAGACCAATTTCCCAAAATGATAGTCCTAAGTCTCCAACGGAAAAATTGAATGACTCATTGTGTCCTTATGCCTCTGCTGTGGGGAGCTTGATGTATGCTATGATCTGTACTCGGCCAGACATAGCGTTTGCTGTTAGTATGATCAGCCGTTTTCAGAGTAATCCTGGTAAAATGCATTGGACTGCTATTCAATGGATCCTGAGGTATCTAAAGCAAACAAAAGGCTTTAGATTGACTTATTGTTCTTGATCATCTTAATATCCTTGGATATTCTGATTCTGATTATCAAGGATGTGTTGATAGTAGAAAATCTACCTCTGGTTTTGTGTTCACTTTTTGTGGTGGCGCTATTGCTTGGAAGAGCAAGAAACAAGAATGTGTTGCGCAGTCTACTATGGAGGCTGAATATATTGCATTGAATGCGGCAGCTAAAGAAGCTGTGTACCTTCGAAAGTTCCTATTGGAATTGCTGATAGTAGATTGTGTGGAAAAACCTATTCCACTTTTGTGTGATAATAATTCTGCGATAGCCATCACTAAAGACCCAAAGTGTCATTCTCGGGCCAAGCACATTGAAGGTCGATATCATTACATTCGTGATGTTATTAAGAAGAATGAGGTAGTTGTTGAGAGAGTGTCATCTCAATCAAACTTGGCTGATCCCTTTACAAAAGGTTTACCTTTTGGTGTATTTACTAAACATGTAATGGCTTTGGGATTGTGTTAGGCCAAGTGGGAGACTGTTGGTTTTGTGTGGCCCAACACAGATTTACTATGTTATTTTTATATTCTCTTTGGGCATTTCTATCTCTATTTTGAGGTATATATATGTGACATGTGGCTTACATGTTTTGTGGCTTATAAATTTGTTATATGGTACCATTGTTTTTGTCTATTGTATTAATAGACTGGTTTTACAGATGATTATTCAGATGAGCCACTTTGTAGTCCTTGGCTTGACCGCACCTATCATGATGCGCTATGTGCTTACATAGGCATTGATTGGACCATGATAGGTTAGAGGGGTGCAAGTCAAAATTGCTCAGACTATGGGAGACATGGGGACTAGTCTCTCGACGGTCAGTGCACATATGGTTTGTGAAGTCCTTCATGGTAAGACCACGTGTACGTTGAGTGGTGACCTTAGTGCCTAATGTTCATTGCCAGTGACTTGACAATTATAAGAGTGTACGCGTACCTACAAACTGCCAATTTGAATAATGTTATCATGTTTGATTTTGCATCAAATATTTTTTATTTATAAATATAAAATATTATTTATTTTTATTTTTCGTTGTAAAATCTTTTTGGTTTTATAAAAAATGGCAGTTTTGTATTTTGTGTCCCTATTTATTATTTAGGGGCACTTGTGGTAATTGTCAAGGTATGCCAAAAGGCAATCTGGATATGGCATTAGGAGGCTAGCATCTCACTTAGGGTTGGACTTTATGACTGGTCATCTCCACCCTAGAGATATAAAAACATCTCAAGGTCACACAGGCAAGGGGAGGAAAAAGTTCAAAATACCAAGATATGGTATACCTGTCCAGTTGGGGTGAGCACCCTGATTGCTTGTGAGATCCTTGAAAATCAAGTGGCTTTGTTTGTCTAATCATCATAGGTTCTTCAACAACAGAAAGAGTTCTTCATCACAGGTAGAGTGCTTCAACAAAAGAAATTTTCAAATCGTCAAAAAAGGTATGACATTCTTCTTCATTTCTTAAATTAAACAAGTGACATGATATTCGTGATAAGTTTTCATCTTTGGTTTGAGGTTAACAGTAACATTGAGATTCATCTAGGATGGTTTTTCCTTATATCTATCATTTGATATGTTATGTTGAGGGTATCTAAACAAGAATAACATTAGTTTGTTAACATAATTTAGATTTCCCCCATAGGTATATAACTTACAACATGATTCATCTTCCCATCCTCAATAAGCACCGTTCCTCGGAAAAATTGGAATCTCCTCCAGCTAAACCAACACCAAAGCAACTGAAAAATCAATGTTGTGGGGCAAGTAAATTAGATAGACTCCTCTCTCTTTATTATGGTGATAAGTAATAAGTCGTTAGATTATTCTGTTGAGGTATAATGCCTTGTATTCTGTCGCTTGGGATTAAGCTGATAGTTAGTAAATACACGTATAATATGAGTATTAAATGTGTATCATTTTTTTAAACGAGTTATTCCGTATTTTCCTGAATATATATAGAGAGTCTCGTAACGTTTCTTTTAAAATAATTGTCAACTTATTATACATGTTTAATACGAGTATAGCGTATTAAATGAGTATAATACGTTGAAAATTATTAAAAAATAATAAATTAAAAAACAAATTGTAAAAAAGTACCCTAAAGTCTATTGTCATGGGTTTTTCTCCCCAAATTAAAATAGAATCCTTCGTCCCTTCCACGGCTGTTGATGACTCCAGCGGCTAAGTCCTAAACTCACCATTTGTTCCCCAAATTTCTTCCCCGTCGACTTGTTCCCCAAAGCCCTTCCACGGCCGTTGGTGTGCAAGGATCCTGCAAAGCATATAAGCCGTTTGTGGCACCGCCAATTTAAGCTTTGTTGATCTTCTGCATATAATACATTTCATTATTATTAAAAAAAAAAAGTTATGAGACTCTCTACGTATATTCAGAAAAATATGAAAAAAATCGTTTAAAAAAATAGTACACGTATAATATATGTATTATACACGTATTTATTAACAATGAACAGGAAATTCAAAAGCTCTACAGTGTTTTCTTTTTCTTTTTCTTTTTTGGGTAAAAAAAGCTCTGTAGTGTTGAACCCATAGTTAGTAAATAGTTACTGGGAAAATTTTGCACATTCTATATGTAAAGACTTTTCAAAACTGTAATCTTTTAGTTTTTATGTTTGATGGGATGATTTTTTTTCACTTTATATGTTTGATGGGATGATAATTTTGTGTTAGATTTCATGGATTGGAAAGTTTTTTATTTATAAATTATATTTATATGTTAATTTTTATTTGTTGAATGCTATAGATGTTTATTGCATAGTGAATATATGTCTGTATTTTCGGTCTCGATTTTTCTACAAGCTACCATATTAAACCCGTATTAAACACGTACCGTATTAACTATTTCGTCGTCCAGTAGCTACAACCGTCTTTTTGATCGGTACCGCAGTAGCTCTTTGGTTGGGTATTGGAGCCTCGTTGCCGAAACTGACTAATAGGGCGACCCTCCCAATGTCGTATATATTTTTTTAAATGAATTATTGATCTTCGTATCAAAATTTGACTCCGTTTAATATCCATATGTATCCGTATCTGAATTTTTATCGTATCCAAATTTACAAACTATGAACTGGGTTTAGACGTTTTTAGAAGTGTCTTGTATTCCGTCGCTTGGAGTTAAGAAGGGGCAATAATTTATTATTATTTTTTTTTTTGGGAAAGATTGAAGGAGATGTAGATGTCAGATGAAGATTTTTCTACAGGCTACCAATCGGAGATTTTGGGAAATTATTAGAATCACGGTGTACCGGAGAGTCTAAGGGAAGAGATGCTGGAGGCTTGCCAGAGATTCTTCGATCTGACAGAGGAGGAGAAGAGAGAGTATGCAGAGAAGCACGTACTGGATCCGATCAGGTTTGGCACCAGCGTTAATGCTTCGCTTGAGAAGGTTTTCTTCTGGAGGGATTTTCTTAAAATTTTCGTACATCCTGAGTTTCATTCTCCAGTGAAGCCTCCTGGTTTCGGGTAACTATTACTCACAAACCATACATTAACTTATCCATAACTAACAGTAGTGTAGGTACTTCTGAATGTGAGAATGGTTAAATTGGGATCTGAAGGGTATTTCTGTAAATCAAGTGTAGGTTGAATTATAATCTAATAATGGCTTGATTGAGAGAGATCTTACACCCCAATCATAAGAAAGAGATTAGAATCAGAAGGGTTTTGGAGTCCATACAAACTGAAATGGCCATGTTTGGTATGTATTCTTGAAATGCATTTAAGGTGTAGAACACATTCTGATTTGATAAAAACAGTATTTCATACATATTCTGTTCTTGGATCATGCCATACATTAAAGAAAGTGGCCCATTCTGCATGGAAATTTTAGGCTGTTTAGCTCATTCTTCTAATGGAGAATACTTTCCAATATGGCATTCCAAACGCAGCCAATATATAACACGACACCTTTCATGAGTTACATAGAGCAACTTTGCTAGTCCTAAGGCCAATTGATCTTAAAAGGCCCAATAAACGTTCTATAAAATCCAAGAGGCTGGTTCATCGGCATGTATTTGTACTCTTCATGAGATCCCATCATCATTCATATTTAATGGATCCCATAATTTAAAGGTAGGTCCCACACCACATCAACGGCGATGGGATCTCATAGAGAGTACATGTACATACAAGTGATTCTGATTCACACTACATCAATGGTGATTGGATCTCATGGAGAGTACATGTACATACAGGTGATCCTAATTCAAAATGCAAAGCTTATTGTGCCTCTAATTGAGCTCGGATCACCCGTATGCACAACCTGTACCCTCCACAGGATCTCATCACCGTTTTTATGATGTGGGACCCACCTCTAGAATATGAGACCCATTGGATATGAAGTATGGACAGTAATAGAATCTCAAAGAGAATAGTACATACTGGTGAACTATTCTCTAATTAAATAAGAGTTGAGATAATGAAGATCACAAACATAGATTAAGAATTGAGATAATGGAAAACATAAACATAGATTGAGGGTCTTGATCTTCCACTTTGTTTGTTATATACGTTTTTATGAGAGAGAGAGAGAGAGAGAGAGAGAGAGAGAGAGAGAGATGATGGTATATCAGTGTGATGAAGGCCGTTCTTGATTGATTTGCACAGTGAGATTTCCTCAAAATACTGCAAGAGAACAAGAGAAGTGGCAAGGGAATTACTGAAAGGGATATCTGAAAGCTTAGGGCTGGAAGAACACTACATTGATAATGCAATGAAGCTGGAGAAGGGTATACAGTTTATGGTTGCGAATCTGTATCCACAATGTCCGCAACCACAGCTTGCAATGGGAATGCCACCTCACTCAGACCATGGCTTGTTGACCCTCGTCATAGAGAATGCCATTGGTGGGCTTCAAATCCAACACAAGGGCAAATGGGTACAAGTGAATTCCCTTCCCAATTCCTTCCTGGTTAATACAGGGGATCATCTCGAGGTAGGTATCCTTTTTCCTTCTTGAAATCCTTAATCTTTTCTCTCTTCGTTAGCTACTGATTCAATTGTCACAACTAATAATGGACCAAGATATAACCACTCTGATTGGATTATAGAAGCGATCAAGTGAACCAGGTGACCATTGCCCAGATTCTACGCCGTTATTGCATATCTAATTCTCACATCCATATAGCATTCTGGTCTTGAAATGCTTGCTAATCGTGAAGAGGAAAAATCACAGTTAATGGAATTCCAGGTTAAGCAAGTCAATAGAACCAATTTTTTAATTACTTGATACATGAACCCATTCAGGAATTGTTAAATGAGTCCGTCTACTTGACACCGGCTTGTATGAATGATCCATTGACACGGATTCTTTCTCATGGGTTGTCATTGGATCATAATTGAAACCTCAAAATACATGAGGGTACACGAGGGTATTTTGGCATTTGAGACAAAAGGGGTTACTAGTTTCAACGGATGTTAACACCAGATATATGTCAATAAGAATATCCCACTGTTAATTTCTCCTCTTGCAGCTACTTGCTTTTGATTTAATGAGGCATTGAGTGGTCCTTAGATGTCCATTACACCCATTAAACAATCCAAATATTTTATGATCAAAGATTTGGATTTGTGTATTTTATTTCGTAGTAGATACGTTGAATCTCGTTATAAAATTTAACATGTGGTTAATACACATAATTTCTTTATTGTCCAAAGTTCAAACAATTTGAATAACACTTTTTGGCTCCATATATTATGCTGTAAAATTTTATATTAATATTTCATCTGTTAAAAAAAATTTCAATTTTTATTTCTAAGAGATAAAATATAGTGATTTATAGTAAATCTAATTTTACCTCCTAAAACCGAACATTAATTTTTTTTTTAAATGTAAAATTTAAAATTTTATGTTAAATAAAAAACATAAACGGAATCAAATTATGACAAAATTTTTGAATTTATCTTAACATTGTGGTTCCACATGTGGCAGATACTGAGCAATGGAAAGTACAAGAGCGTGGTACACAGAGCAATAGTGAACGGTAAAATGACAAGGATATCCCTTGCCATGGTCCAAGCGCCTTCATTTGACACAGTTGTCAGCCCAGCACTGGAATTGTTAAACGGTGAAAGCAATCCACCAGCATTCTCTGGAATGACATATAGGGATTATCGTATTCAAATCCTCTTCTGCGGTCCTGCCGTCTACCAAGGGTCGGATTTCAGTCGACTCAATCCCCAATGTATTGGCAGGCAGCCAGACTGAACCCAAGTTCTTGGATCGATGACAAGAACCTCCTGCCGCAGGAGACGATTTGGATCCAGGGATTACCTGGAGCTCCACCAAAGCAACGTATTGAATAAGGAAACGTGAATGGACTGGGTTCGAGTTAAGTAATGAGGGGTCGAACCTTGAGCCGGTTTATAGAAGTGATGGTTTCTGTCATCAAGAATGCCTGCAGCTTTGATGTACTACAATTATTATCGTTGAATAATCTTGAAATTAATAATATGGACCCATACTGTTAAATTAATGTAATTTGGTTGTATCTCATGGATGAGGGAATATGTGATACGAGTATGTAAATCGTCTTTGGTATAATTTATATTTATATTTATGAATTATTTAAGATAAAATATTTAAGAAAATAAATTATGAATTATAAATAATAATGATTTGATACTACTAGACATAAAGAAATAATAATAGAATATTACAATAATGATAAATACCTTATTCTAAACTTATATGTAGATTTTAGATTATAATAATTTATTTTAAATAAAAAATATAATAAATCATACCAAACAATTACATATATGTCATAATGTATTATATAATTAATTTTATAAGATATACCATAGAGAGTAGTAAAACTAATAATATTTCTACAAATAAATAAATAAAAACTAAAAAAAAAAAACTATGTAATCAGCACACACATGGTTCATGCAATCGATATTGGACCGGGCCGATTGGCCTATCCGGTATCAATTCTTGACTATTTTTTTGTATTGGGCCCAAGATCGGATGGACTGATACAAACCCGATATGTTTGTTTTTTTTTAAATTCTTAGGAAAAAGACAATTGTCTCCCTTGTGCTATGCTCAAATGACAAATGCCCCTATAAGTTTATAGAAAAGACAAACATCTCTAATTTTTAATGATGTTAAAGTGAATTTTTATGTGGATCAATCCACCCCGGTTTTATTAATTTAAAAACCTATTAATATTAAAAGACTACTAATCAGGTTTTAAAGGTTATTAAAATAAATAAATAAAAACTCTGTTTTGATGCATGATGTTGCAGCGCCTTGTTGGAATTTTTTCCGGCCTTTGGAGGTTCGCTAGGGGTCACCGGAAAGCAGGTGAGGAGAGACCAGAACCTGCTACACCCTAAAGCTAAGGGAGGAAGAAAGGAAGAGAGAAGGATGGAGAAAAAGTTACAAGGACGCAGTCACAGAGAAGAACATTAGCTTGCTGGACTATTCCGAGTCATCGAGGAACTGATTTTGGGGCTGTTATTTAGCATAGATGGATGGAAAATAATTTGTTCCTCCGGTCCATTGAGTTTGTCCAGAAGCCAAACCAAGCCCGAGTCTGACACCGACCCCCACGCCCAATGCCGACATGAGAATATGTTTTTGTTCCATTTCCTTCCAGCTCCTACAACCTCAAATCACTTCGTCTGAACTTTGCCTTCCCTCTCCCGAACGTTAAATTACAAGGAACCCGGCCGACACAGAAAGACACAACCTCTCGTTGAGCAAAAACGAAGAGCCACACCTGTAATTTTCGATCCTTCTTCAGTTCTTTGCACTCAATCATGGGCAACAAATATAAGAACCCCTGTTTAGAGAGAACAATACGAAATCCAAGATGGAAGAGATTTACTACTAATTTGCCAAACTAAAGGACCTGAAAAATATACGAAACTCCAGAAATCTTCAACTTCTTTCTCAATATTTAAATGAGAGAGAGATTCAGAACCTTCAGAATCCAATTTTCTAGAGTAATGAATGGAGATGATGCGATCCGGTTTAAATTCATAAAACATCTCAAAAGTTATACTACAGAGGTGATTCAATCAGACATTGAATCTTCACAGATAGAATCAAAACGTTGAGCGCTGCAAGTATCGAAATCGGCAGGTAACTCGATATTTTCTCTAAAACAACAGAAAATCTTGTTCTCAGTTCTAAGTTCTAACCAGGCAGATTAGTTTCTTAGACCTCAAGCTGCAATGGTTGAGACGCGCTGAATGTTGTAGAGAGTTCCCTACTTCCCCAATTCTGTTCTCCCTAAGCAGCTGATTAGTTCCAAATGCATACTTTCGCTGTTGCAACTCACTTTCACCGGTGTTCTCTGCTGTTTTTTGCTGACGAAAACCCATTTGGGGCTTCGTCCCCTGATCCTCTTTGCAAGCTTAATCTCAAAGAGACCTTCGAGTTTGTGAAGGCATTTGCGATGGGTAACAACGATGGGAAAAGCAGATGTGTTCCTGAGACTTCTGCTCAGAGGAGGAGGGAAGGGACGGGTTATGTAGCACAGAGGAAACTAGAAGCTTCCCCAACTCCAGGTAGGCCTGTGTTCAGATTCAGTGTTGAACCGGAATTGACGGAGATGGTGCCGGTGGGCAGCCAGAATCAGATGGACCGAATGGTTGCAGGTTTTTTTTTTTTAAAGAGAGTTGTCACCCTTGTAAAGGGTTAATTTGGTCATTAAATAAAATTTGAATCCCACCGTCGATATTTAATGCAATATTCCTAACGGCATAGGTTTATTTATATTTTAATAATGCATCTAGGGGATGCATTTGTCTTTCCAAAAACGTTTGGGTGCATTTTTCATTTAAGCATAGTAGAGGGGAGCAACCGTTTTTTCCCCTAAATTCTTTTGTAACATGTGTCAACCATCGACGAGAATTGTTTGCTATATATCAATCCTCTACTGTTTAATATTTTTTTTTTTAAATGTCAAATACAGGTCGATCAAAATTGGGATCTGATTGGTAACGGCTAAGATCGATTTAGGTCTCAATACCCATTCCTTGAACCATGAAGAGAGTCTTTTAATTGACACATATGATCAATGGGGAGGAAGTAAATGTGTCAAAAATAAACCAAAGCCCTTAATAAAAATCAAATCGAACCATTTAAATTAAAATCATAAAACCAATTATTAAATAGTTTGATTTTGATTTAAAAAATAAAACCGTTTAAACTAACTACTTGGAAACCATTAAATCCAATTTTAGAGTTGAACGATTATTCGTAGAAATAAATTTTTTTTTGATGTTTTTCACCTATCCTACTTTCTATATCATACGTCCATTTCCTTGGTTCTCTCTCTCTTTCTCTCTCTCTTACTTTTTAACTCTCTACTTCTTCCTCTTCAAACCAAAACCATTTAAAAATTAAAACTGATATTAACTAGCATTTAGAAATAGTTCAATAAATGATTTGATTTTGGTTTTATTCATTATACATTAAGGTTCTCTTTGGTTTGTATTATATAATGTATTATGAGCTATTTAGGACAAATCAATTATGATAATAGATTCTGAGTAATAAATAATGACCGTTTAATATCACTAAACATAATACATTATATAATGAGAAATAAATTATAATGATAAACAACTAATAACCTATTTGTAGATTATGCATTATATCTATTTATTTTAATTATAAATAAACATTATAAATCATATCAAACAATCATAAATTTCATAATGTATTATATAATATATTATATAATACAAATCAAAGAGAACCTAAATTAGAACGACACCATACTATTAATTCAAAATCATACTATTTAACATCCGTACAAAAACAAGTAGGAGAAAACGTTTATTACAGGTTTTTTGTTTTTTCTTTTCTTGGTTAGAAGAATCGATCCTACTTCGACAGACGGTGGGGCTGGAGCAGAGGCGGGGTTTACATATTCTGTTTGCCAGTCTCTCTATCCATCTCATGGAACTAGAACTTGCAATAAATGTGCTCACCTCATTCTCATCATGGTTACTTGACAAAGAGAATAGCATCGTGACTTTCAATTGCAACACAAAGACAAATGGATTGGAGTCCACACGACCCTTCCCAACTCCTTTGAAGTTCACACAGGCGATCATTTTAGGTGCTATTTATTTTGCCTTTATTTTTGAAATCTTAACAATTATTTATGATACATGTAGTTGTCTGGTATGATTTAATTATATTTAAAAAATTAATATAATTTAAAATCTATAAATAGGTAAGAAGGTGTTTATCATTATTATGATAATTTATTATTATTTTTTTATCTCTAGTGGTATTAGATGGTTATTATTTATGATTCATAATTTTTTATCATAAACAAATTATTTTAAATAATTGTTTTTTATCATAAACAAATTATTTTAAATAATTGATAAACTTAAATATAAATTATACCAAAGAGACTCTTAATACGCAATCAAACCACACTTTGCCTTGAAAAAATTCACATGCGAACCAGTTTTCCAAAAATACGGAGAGATCTTTTTTCTTTTTCTCTCTTTCCTGAAATCTGAATTATAATTTATAGACACTCATAACAACATAGCAGCCACTAAAAAATCATAATCCGTAACCCCAACAACGCATGTGATTTACATAAGAAAATCCTTGAAGATACGGACAGATAAGTGACAATAGAAATTCTTCAAATTTTTAGCTTGGAGTTAGATTAGAACAGTACTGGAAGTTAAAAAGGAAAAGAGAGGAGGAGAATATCTTTGATCATTGGTTATAATAATAGACCGTCGATTTCTGTTTCAATCAATTCAGCCATTAAGTCCATACCCAATTCATATCGGTATTGGATAAGTTTAGGCATCAATCAAACACCGTGTCTGATTTGAATTACTATAACCTTGTCTTTGATGACCATTATATTTTTATCTAAATCCTAAATCAACACGTCTCTAATTGCAAGGCTATCTAATTTTCCAAGACAAATATGTCACGCTTTAATGAAAGCCTTAAATCCTTGATAAAGACCAGAAAAGGACGGTGTCGTTAAGGCTAGGATTTTGGATTGTTGGGGTCATGTTATAAGATCAAATCCCGCCTAAGAATTTTAAATTTACCATTTTTATATGTTTATGATCAGTTACTTTCTCTTTACCACCAAAAAAAAAAAAAAAAAAAAAAATCTGTTTTTTCTTGACTACAGGTCCCAAAACATGCCGTCCATATATATATATATATATATATATATATATATATATATATATATATTTGTTATTCTCAATAAATGTGAAGATATGGCTAGAATCCATTTTAGAGATCATACACACCGGGTGATCTTCAGTCCGGTCATGAGTCAAGAAATAAGATGACAGGAGTGGATTTTTTTTTTTTTTTTTCATATTACCATTCCTTCATTTCTAAAAATGGTAATCTTGCCACCAAAATAAAGCAAGCCTATATATATATATATATATATATATATATATATATATATATATATATATATATATATATATATATATATATATATATATATATAGAGTAAGTGGTGATACTATATATATATATATATATATATATAATACTCATGATTAATGGTACCATTGACGAGTTAGGGGAGTAATGGTAATAATTTTAATTAGAAAAATTGAGACCTGAAATGTCTTATTATTATTTTAAGTTGATTTCTCTACCTAATACTTTAAGATTTCATTAGTCAGTCTCTCTCCGTATTATAACCAAAAAATGGTTTCCTTCCAAATATCCTCTTCGTGTTTTTATTATATAAAAAAAAAGGTTTCTCTCTACCTATGTATACCCTTCATGCGATCCATTGAATGTGGGACTTATCTCTAGAGTGTGAGACATTAGAATTTTTATTTATACTTGTATAAACAAAGGGCATTGAGTATTTTTTTTTATTGCCGATACTCTAGCTTAGACAGCCTTGTCTATTTCGTATAAGATAGTTTGACCATTGCCCTCTCTTTGGCTTCTGGATCTATGTAATTCGGAGGGTTCAAGATTGATGCAGCCCAATTGTATCTATGTTCAACAATTATGTTATTACACCAAGACCATTTTGATCAAAGACTAAAGTATGAACCAAGCTACAAAAAAACCAATGAACTCCGGTCCTTGCTCCTTGAAACCAGTCCCTTTTTGGTGACCTTTCAAGTCTCGAGTGGAGAGTGAGGTGACATTTATTATTCAATAATTCTAGAGTCTTCTTTACATTGGAGCTTGCATCAAGACTCGAAACTTATATCAAAATTTTAGAGTTTGGATCAATGCACATTGGGACAAGTTTCAATGCCTTGGAACAAGAATCAGCACATTGGGACAAGTTTCTATGTATTGAAAATTTTTAAATTTTTAATATTTCTTTTTTATTTTCTCTATATATAATCTTAACCTTAGGATTATAAAGGATGATTGAGATAATTTATATTATTTAAGGTTTATAAAGCCTATAAATAGTGATTTATTCTCATGTAATAGAAGAAGATGATTTGGTGAATGAAATTTAGATTGAAATTTACCTTCTCCTTTGAACCCTGAAGAATTCATATTAAAACAAAAAAAATTTTAAAATTTATTTCTGTACTTCACTTCCCTTTTGATTCCTTTGATTTTGTATAAATTTACTCTTTCGATCCAGTCCGAAGTTGACTTACATCACAGATCCACATGACATTAATAAATTTCTTATTTACTAAAAAAAAGGAAAAAAGAAGTCAGTGAAACTTCTAAATTGTATTTGGGGTGTAATATAGAGCAACCAAATCCTCTCCTGCGGTCCTGCCGCCTGCCAAGGGCCGGATTTCAGCCGGCCCACCCCCCAATGTATTGACAGGCGGCCAGACCGAATCCCGGTCCTTGGATCTGCGGCAGGAACCTCCTGCCGCAGGAGACGATTTGGATCCGTAATATAGAACGAGTTCATTCCGTTATCAAAAATCATTCTCTCCAAATTTTGTGAGAAAACGTAAGACAGTGGTCATACATATAACATAAGCCAAAAATTTACAGCCAAAGAACTTTGACTTTTGACTTTCATGTCATAACGTACACTTTAAGGGCTCGATCAAAAGCACCTTAAAAATTCCATTTGGGTCAACCTCTCCCAACGACAGAAGCTTTCTTTGCAGACGGTTTTAGATAGCCTGAACTTGGAGAACACATTCAAACCCAGTCTCAGACGTTAATCTTTTTGGTAATTAAAATCAGTCAGAGTTTCTTCTAAATTAGTTTCCGATTCAAAGTAGCTCACCGATATGCCTCCCTGTCCCGTAAGAAAGTCACATCGTTGTCATCTCGCAAATTTTCTTCTTCCAAATTGACTTCATAGTTTAAAACCGGAAAAAAAAAATTCTAAACTGCAACGTATAAAAAGTACACAAGTGTCACAGACTTCGAAGATTTGAAGGCAAAGTAAGAATCTATAATTGCCAGAATTCACAAACTTAACAGCCGTTATTTCCATTATTAACGAGAAGAGAAGGTGAAACAAGGGAATCATCTTCTCTGGTTTGATTTCTGTTTCTATATTCTATTTATTTTTGGGGGCAGGTAGAAGTGCAATCAATATTCAATACCCAACAGTATCTTCTTTTCTTGCTCATATCTCTCTCTCTCTTCTCTCTTCTCTCTTCTCTCTCTCTTAATGGGAGGACTAGGCCTTAGAGATCTCTTGGGAGTTCTGAAAGACAAAGCATCACTAAGCAAAGCAGCTCTGTTATCCAAGCCCAGCAACGTTGCTCTTCAAGTAGCAGTGCTGAAAGCAACCACACACGAACCCACCAATCCACCCAACCAGAAACAAGTTGCAGCTCTGCTCTCCTTCGGGCACAGTTCTCGCCTGACTGCCTCAGCCTGCATCGACGCTCTTATGGGCCGACTGCACCAGACCCGTAACTCAGCAGTAGCACTCAAGTGCCTCGTTATCATCCACCATATAATCAGGCGTGGTTCCTTCATCCTCCAAGATCAGCTCTCAATCTACCCTTCCACAGGCGGCCGCAACTACCTTAACCTCTCCAATTTCCGTGATAACGCCTCCCCTGAATCTTGGGAGTTGTCTTCTTGGGTCAGATGGTATGCGACTTTCCTCGAACAGCTGTTGCTCACTACTCGAGTTCTTGGTTTTCGATTCTCGTCGGATTCAGATAAAGGGGAATACAGAGACAAGATAACCGCGCTTTTGAATCGCGATTTGTTAAAAGAAATGGGTGCTTTGGTGGGTGTGGTTGAAGAGATCTGTAAAGCACCTGATTCGTTGTTCCTTCAGGGCAATCGTTTGATTCAGGAAGTGATATCATTGATGGGTGAGGATTACAGGTCGACACAGAAGGAAATTTCGTTTCGGGTGGATGAGTTACGACAGAGAGTGAATTCATTGAGCTTTGAAGAAGCTGTGGAGTTGGTTCGATGGTTGAAGAGATTGGAGAATTGTAAGCAGAGGGTAATTGGGTTGTTGTTCATGAATAAGAAGAACACCATGATCGATGTGTTTTGGGATTCGATTGGGGATGTGAAGACGAAGATCGGATCTGTGAAGAATTATGAAGAGGGGAAGTTGTTGGAGACTGGGAGGCTGAAGAAGGGGAGCGAGTCGGATCGGTTTGATGGCCGGGTTTTGAGATTGGGGGATCCGGTGAATTTCTCCTCCAGCAGATTTTCTTTGGATTTGGTTACCCGTCAAGTTTGAAATCTGTTCACTATGGTGCATGATTATTGAATGTATGATAAATGTCCATATGAGTATTATGATATGACAGCCAAAAAGTAGACAAAAAAAATATAAGAAAATAGAAAAATGGAAAGCTAGGGTTTGGTTTTTATTTTAGTTTAGGTTATTATTTTGATTTTATTATTTTTGTTTGGTGCATTTAAATAAGAGGATTGAAATGGGGATGGTTGGTGGTGGTGATGAGAGTTGGCTTTCTATAGTTTTTATCATTTCTTTTGTTGTTTTGTGAATTTGGAGGTTCAAGTGGGTTTGGATTCTCTCCTATCATTGGAGGAATTTTAGTTATAATTTAACGGTTGGAATTCATTTGGTGTATATACTAATACATTGTACGAACGTCTGGTAAACTCCAATCGTTGGATCACAATCAGATAACAAGAGAAAATCTTTTTTTAATCCAAAACACTCTCTTGACTATGAAAATATATCTTTCTTTGTCATTGAGTCATTAGCATGAAGTTCTTATTCTTTTGGAGAACTTTTTTTTTTTTTTTTTTTTTGCAAGGACAATATTTATTTTGTTTGATCAGTTTTGGTACGGAAAAGTCCAACAGCTTACAATTGCCCATCTCAGTTTAGAATCGTCGGATTGGATCCTTTTTGTCTTTATTTCTTGAATGCATGATGGGTAACCTCCTCATATGATGAAAATCTGATTTTATTTACTTGTGTACTTGGTTTGGGACTTATTATAATTACCCGCCCACATGGCCACCTTGGATTTGGAAATCTTGGGGGAAAAAAAATAATTTTTTTTATATGAGGAGGTTTACGAAATGTTAAAACGATCCCTGTCCTGTTACTTGTAAGATGTAAGGATATTAAAAGGTGTGGTCTATTTAGTTTTAGTTCGGTGGGAATGGAATAAATCCAAATTGAATGATTTATTAAATAATTTTAAAATATTTTTTAAAATCAATTATTTATCCAATTCAATTATTCAATTTTTAAATGGTTTCATTGGGGGTGGGATGGGGATGGGGATGGGGATGGGGTGGGGGTGGGGGTGGGGGTGGGGGAGGGAAAGAGAAAGAGTTACAAAAAAAAAGGAGAAGGGAGAAGGGAGAAGGGAGAGACATGGGAGGGGGAGAATATATATATATATATATATATATATATATATATATATATATATATATAATTTATTTATTTATTTATTTCAGGGACTCATGAGGTGAATTTATGATTTAGAGGCACTAGGCCATAGGGAAGACATTAAATAATTTTAATTTATTGCTATGTGTGAGGGATTAAAATAAAGGTTTAGTCAATTTTAATAATTCTTGGGTTTTAAATGGTTACATTCTTGAAACTAGAGTTAAACTATTTAATAATTGGTTTGATGATTTTGATTTAAAAGATCCAACCAACTCAATTTTGATAAAGGGTTTCCATTAATTTTTAACACCTTTGGCTATGTTTCTTGTGTCCTCTCCATAGTTACTTAATATCGGAACGAGAAAAAAAAATCTTTGAATGGTACTAAGCATTTAAAACAGCCCAGAAATTAAACGGGGAGGTAAGAAATACGGTCTTGTTTTTTAAAACCGTTAAAAAAAAAGGGGACAATAAGGGTTTTAAACGGTGAAATTCAAACAATACGAGACAAAAAAAAGGGCAAAATTTTTTTTTTTGGGCTAACGACGGGTATCCAGATCTTCGGCCTGACTAATCCCGCGGATCCATACTGACCCCACAATTGCATGGACCTAGTCATTCTAGGGTTGAATAAGAACCATTTCACTTGCACCCATAATAGGAAAGAAAAAACACTTTACTACCCTGAAAGATTAAAAGATCAAGAGGAAGAAAAGAAACATATAAAGATAAGATTAAAATATTTCCTATTTTTCATAATCAAATTTCATTAGTCATTAAGAAAGCACACACTACTGGGACAGCCGTAGAAAGAGTAGAAATGCAAAATCGTAAAATGATGAAAAGAGTTAAAGACTTTTTTTTTGGTAGGTAGAGCCCCAAGGAGAATTGAATTTATGCCTTCTTCCTTTTGAGATGTTGGCCTTTTGCTAACTGAACTATTGAATTTATGACTTCTTCCTTTTGAGATGTTGGCCTTTTGCTAACTGAACTATCCCCTTGGGGTAAGACTATTTGGTTACTTGGGTAGAAAGGAGAAAACGAAGGGCTTGGGTTATCTTTGTTTAGAAGGAGGAAACAAAAAACGAAGAGACTTTTGGAATTTTGGAATTGCAAAAGACATTTTGGTTTTTTTGGAATTAAAAATATAGTATGATGTTTAATACACATATATACGATGACCTGTGCCGTATGGAGTTTTTTCCCGGATTGTTTAGCACAGTACGTAATACAAGTGTTATATGGCAAAAAAAAAAAAAAAGGTACAACAAAAATACATTGTATAATACGCGTATTAACTAAATATGGTCTTCTCATATAGACTGTGACATGAGGAAGGATAAGGTAGTCATTTCACTGCCCCATGTGAGTGGATGTAGGTACGAATAATCGAATATAGTTCTTTTTCATGTAAGAAATATAAAGTAACACTTTGCTTGGCGAGAGATATTGGATAGAATATAGTTACTTTTGGTATGCGTTCTTGAAATGTGTTCTAGGTGAAAGACACATTTTGAGATTACAAGAATAATGTTTGGTAAGTAGTCTAGTTCTCTGATCGTGGAATGTGTTAGAAAATCGACCACTCATATTCTTTAACCCATTATGCATTTTGAGCCCAGTGATAACGCATGGGGACGGGGTTTCGTGAGATTATTATCCTTTTGCCTCTACCAGCTCCATGGGGATTGGGATCATGGAAATTAAGAAATTAAACATACAAAATTCATGCATAAAATATCCCAAAAGAATCACATATGATAACAAAATATTTCATACATGAACACATAAAATTATGATGTAAAGGGCACTTAAACTGTGGAAATACATGAAATTTAATAAAATAAACAACTTCTAATTAGGTTATTTACATCCTAGATCTAAGAATTGTGACGTAATATAGCATATCTCTAATCACGATTAGAAGTAATGGAGATATATCTCTCCCTCAGCATGCAAAGGAGAAATTTTGGATTTTTAAATAGAAAACAAGTAAATAAACGAAATTAAAACACCTGATTCGATGGTTAGGAGAGGACGACGAAGAACACATGATCAAAGAGATGAAAAACGCAATTTCAATGCTCCAATTCGCAAGAACAATGATTATCAAAACCTTCTTTTAGAAGTTTTTCAAGGATAACTTTACTTAAGTGAGTTTCAGATCTTCTCCACCATGGAATAAGGAGTTTCTCCACCATGGAATATAGGGGAAACCTATCTCCATTTCTGAACTTCGTTGGACAACAAATTGCATGTCAAATCATCGAGAATTGAGTTTGAATCACTCAAAATGGATCAATGGTTAAAAAGAGTTAAAAAAAAGAAAAATTCTAGTTGATCTAATCTTTCACCAATATGTGAAAAGAGTATTGGATGATGGGGAAAGACTTCCTAGGGTCTTTAGAGACTGCCATGTGAAGGATATGACTTATATCGCAGGGATTAAATGAATTAAGTCGACTTTAAAGCCAAGCATTCTTCCTAGGTTGACTCTAAAAATGATATCATCAGCGTTGATGAAGGGTCTATTGATTGCCTAAGTAAAACTACTCCTTTTTGGTAAAGCAAATACTATGGCAGCATTGCACCCAAAATAATAAAAATAATTAACACATACATTAATGTTGTATTAGGTATGTATTCTTGGAAAGCATTCTAGGTCAAGAACACATTTTGGGATGACAAAAACAGTGTTCGGTATGCATTCTCCTTCTTAGGTCATGGAACATGTCAATTAATATGGTCCATTATAGAATGTATTCTTTAGCTCATCTATATCTACAGCCCAGAACGAAAATGTATGCCATGTTCTTTAACATACATATTCTAAAATCGAAGAATAAATTTTTAAGAATATATACAAAAAATATATAACAAAACATATTAAATATATATGTTTCCAACAATCCATGTAATAGGATACAAAAATTGGTTAAAGAAACCTTTTCAAAGTAAGAGGAGCCTTTTCCCTTCGTATCATATACAAAATATAATACAATACTGAATCTCACTCACTTTTACCAAAAAATAAATAAAAAATAAAAAAAATCTCACTCACTCAACCTTTTAATCATCACTTTTCATAGTTTATTCATGCCTTACCCAACAACCTTTAGGGACATGAGAACTTGTATAAACTAATCATAACTTGCTTTTTAATAATGAGAAATGCTCTCAGATCTCAAGCCTCAACAACTATTTGGTATTTTGGTCCCAATTGGTCCCAACTCCCAAGGACTTTAGCTTCTCATGTCCAGATCTGCTTTATATTTTCTTTCTGTGTGGGGGAGGGGGGAGGAAGTTTTGATTCCGTTCGAATAGGCCAAAATAACCAGTCAAAAATCGCCGCAAATGGCCTGAATCTTAGGATACCTGATCTAATTTGGTCGGAAATCACTCATCCAATTCTGATTCCTAAAACCGTGGTAGCAAATCCTCACAAGCAATACTCTTTTGATTGTTTTGTACGAAAAATGGAAGAACGGAATAGGAGTGACAATCGATCGGTTTGATTCAGTCTGAATTGTTGGTTTGGTCTTATACACTCAAGCTCAAAACCAAACAATGAAGAAAATTTCGGTTTCGGTTTTTAGTTTTTAGCAGGCTCGTTTAATGGGCTCTTATAGTTTGGATTTTGGTTTCCTATATGTATATTAAGTAAAAAGTTGGTTTGAATTGGTTTTGGTTTCGGTTTTTTACATATAAATTTAGTAAAACGGTTTAATAGGCTCTTATCAACCTATTATTTAACTGGTTAGGTTTCGATTTAGGCCCATTGAATCAGTTTGGTTTGGGCTCATCAATCAATCCAGTCCAATTTGAGACTCTAAAAATATAACCTAATTATAGCGCTTGAAAATGATAACCAGGTGCTAATTTTATAAATCTGAGACATTACTTGAGTTTTACCCCATGGAATCTGTTCAGTAACCCATGATGTTTACATGTTCATTTCATTGTATTAAGGATAACAGCGTTGCTGGCTCCCGTCCATTCAAGCCTTATAAAAACAAATCATGTTCAACAGTTCGGTCATTATGAATTCCATAGTTTTATTGTGTCTCAAAATTTTCACTTGAAGAATAAAAAGTGAAAAATAAAAATTTTAATGATATATATGGATGTGTCTACTGCAATATGTATCTAAAGTGTGTATATAACCTTAAATATCTGAACTTGATGACCTTTCGGTTAATAATGTTTTATGGAGAAAGTCTCTTGATAGGTATATCCAGACAAAGGTACACGGATATACTTAATTGTGCATTTCAACCATTTCAATATTGGATATGTAAGGAATGAATTAAATTGGCCATTTGTTTTTATCCAAAAATAAAAAATAAAAAATGATCATTTGTAAAACTCCTCTCAATTCAATTATTAGCTTACTGTGTATGTCCAACATTCCTCGGTTATCCAAGTATTATTGTATTTGTTATTGGCTACTGTTGTATTTTGTTGATTTTTATTAAATAAAGTTTCAAAATAAAAAATATGTTTTGTTTTGGTTTAATTTCTCGGTATGAGGCTAGTGAAGTGAGGTTAATAAGATTGGAATCCAAGACCCCTTAGATGGATTGAGTTTTAATTTAACTTCTATTAGGTCAATAACAGTTTAGTTCATTTGACTTGAAATTGTTGGGTTGATAACTGTTCAACCCATTTGACCTGGTTCATTAAAGTGTCTTTACAAGAGACACATCCTTTGTTTGTAAAGACATGTTGGTTCAAAGGGTCACAGCCTTCTTCAAGGGATGTTTTGAAAAAACATGTTCTTCTTTGTAAGCACATACCGAGGGTATTCCCCAAAGTTTTTTTTTCCAAAACATCGTTATTTTGCCAAGATTGCATATCGTCTTGCATTTGACCTAAGCACAACTCCGAAGTACTCGAAGGGGCGCATTAGACTAGTGCAAGTTTAATGCGGGAAGTCGAGAAGCTGCTTTATCTTGGAGCCAGATTTGCATCAAAACCCGATTGCACCATTGGGGACAAATTCTGTCTTTAGGACAGTATCGCTTATGATACGATCCAGCTTCAAACTCATTATCAATTACAGTCTTCTTCAATAGATTATTGAAAACGTGACATCAGATAAGTAGTTCTCATTTAAAATTCTATTCTTTCATATTTTTACAACAATCTAAAGACAGAATTTTTTTGAGACTTTATCTGAAACGATTCTAGTATATATTGTGTTTTTGAAGTCCATGCTTAAAGATCTCAGGATAGAGTATTGCATGCTAAGTAGGAAATTATATTAGTTAATTATGTCCGTGAAAAACTCGTTGATTAGTTTCTGAAAGAGTGTCTCAATTATAGGACTCAGTGTATAATATATATGTATGTTGTGGCTCCGAATGCTAATATGTTAGTATCTACACTTACAACCGGATGGCATGAGACACTTGTATATAGTTAAGTGTTTGTCTTTACGTGAGAGTTATTGTTTGATTTGTTACTTTCTGATTTGGATGTGAAACGGTGCTTAATGAGTATTTTCCATTTTAAACATTTTATTTCACCCTCTTGCATTGTTTCAAGTATCGTTTGAAAGTGGTAAACGATGTTTTAATAACGATTGGGTGGGTATCTTATCGGGTGAAGCTTGGTTGATTGAGTGTATTTCTCAACTGTAGTAAAAAATGTTACGAACCTAAAATGATATCCACAAGGATTGATGAAAAGACTTGCCAAAAAGACATATGGAAAACTGTTGAGATATAGAGACACGTGTCTCTCTTCTGTACCATTAATTATTTTTCTGTTTTTTATAGAAAGAGTAGGATTGTAATTTTACTTAAGAAGATAATGAAATCCAGTTCACTCCAGAAGTTTCTTGTCTTGTTTACGTTTTATCATTTTTAACATGGTATCAGAGCAGAGGGTTTTCTGCTTCCAAGTTTCCTTGATTCTTCTCCAGTTCGACACGATCTGCTGTTCTTACTTTCGATTTTGCCATTTGCAGTCTCTAATTTTTGTTCTGGTTGCTTGAATTTCTGCATTTGAGTTCATTTTTTTTTTCAAATCTAGTTTCTTGAAACCTAGGGTTTCATTGTTCTTGATTCATTCGAGCTAGTTTTCCATCTGGTTTCTTCTGTTTTGATTACTTTACAATTTCTTTCATGGTGTCTAATCAACAAACACCTTTAGTTTCGTCCATCTCCCCTTAGGTTCTTTACCCTTCTGACAATCCTGGTTATGTTCTTGTTTCCAAACCCCTCGATGGCAACAACTATTCGACATGGAAACGAGCCATGCGCGTTGCTCTTGGGGCCAAGAACAAATATGGTTTCGTTGATGGATCTTTCAAGAGGTCGACTGAAGGTACTGAAGCCATTGCCGCCTGGGATCAATCTGATCTCATGGTGATGTCCTGGTTGTATAATAGCCTCAGCCAGAACCTCCACGACTGCGTTCTTTATGCCAACACTTCAAGAGAACTATGGCTCGATTTAGAGAATCGGTATTCTCGTGGGAATGGCCCTCGACTTTACGAATTAAAGCACCAGATCGCCTTACTTTGTCAAGACACAATGATGGTTTTCGATTATTTTTCTGCCTTCAAGATTCTCTGGGATGAAGACGGTGTAAGTTGGGTGGCCCACATGCCACCTGGCCCCACCTAAGTTGATTGATTAATATTAGGATTCTGGGACATGTGGCACCCAGATCACCGTCCATCCTTGATGGAAGGAGACGGTTGGTCTATAAATAATCCAAAAGGTGGGGTCCTGTGTACACTTATGCAATCAGAGAATTTCCATTACATTCTCTTTTGTCTGAGATTAAGGAGTACACAGAAACCCTACCTCCTTCCCCTCTCTCTTTTCTTTTCTCTGTGCAGCAGGGCATATCAAGGTAGATCAAGAAGAGGACATCGGTTGGACGGACAATGGTTGGAACAAGTCACACTGGAGGTATTTATCTTCCGCATTAATCTTCAGTGTAGGGATGGTAAACTCCTACATTTGGTATCAGAGCAGGGTTTCAGCCACCCATCCACCGATCTGATTTTAGAATCGGTTTTAATGAATAAAAAAAAAAAATTATGTTTGGCCGGCCGCGCAAGGAGCAGCAGGGCCTTGCAGAATCTGCCCAGCCGCCGCTCCTTGCGGCAGCCAGCCATCGACAGATCTGCTGGCCGCGGCCATAAGGGGCAGCCAAGCAGCCAGCCGACAGCGCTAGGCGCAGTAGGCCAGCCCGCAAGGGCCAGCCTGCCGTGGCCATGCGCAGCCAGCAGGCTGTCGAGGCCAGCCCCATATGCACAGCAGCGTTTTTTGCCATGGGATTTAATCCCTCTTTTCTCTCTCTATCTCTCCGGCCATTTGGAGGTGTTCTGGCACGTCCCTGGCGCCGCCGCTGCTAGTTTCGGTGATCTGAATAGAGAAGAAGAAAGAAATGATAAGGATGGCATGAATTGTAAACTAAAAGGAATGTTTGGTTAGATCTAAAAGGAATTAGGGTTTTAAGTGATCTCGGTTCAACCCGGTTCAATAATATGAACCGGATAAAGAAAACCCGATCACGGTTTGAACCGAACCGAGCTCAACCCATGACCCGAACCAATCCCCTTTCGGGTTGACCCGAAGACCCACTTTTTGACCCGGGATGGACCCAGATTGGTTCTGTTTTGGTTGGACCTGTTAGAACCATTATGTTTCGGTTCATTTTCGGTCTGACCCATGACTTTAAACCGGGTGATTCTGTTATACAGATGGTGATGTTTAATGATTTTGGACTATCTTTATTATATATCACCATAATAAAGTTATGAACCGAACGTCACTGTATAAGTGACTGCACCTTTTATGACAATTTATTCTGAGCGTCGCTAAAAGTTAAAGAACAGTGACTATATTGTTATGACAGGGTGTTCTGAACGTCGCTAAAAAAATCTAGTTTTCTTGTAGTGACATTTACAGACAGAACGTCACTGTATCTATAAACATAACAGAATGTATTAAACACTGTTTTAGTGATTTTTAAAGACAGAACGCCACTGTATATAGATATACATAACAGAATGTTTTAATCTTACTGTTTAGTGACATTACAGAATAAACACCACTAATTATATGAATACAGTAAGTTGTTTATGTCACTGTTTTAGTGACAGTAATAAACATCATTAAAAGTCAGTGTTAAATAAAAGAATAAGCCATTAGAAACTCTTTTAAGATTATTAGGCTTATATTAACACTTATGAATGTTTGTTTAAAGGATGCCATAGATGACAAATATGCCTTTATAATAAAGTTTTGTGTTAAAATCAAGGAAATAATTAGTTTTATATTTTAACACATATAAGTGCATATTTAAGGATGTCATAAAAGATTGAAATACCCTTCTAGTGGTAGGCATCAGAAAATTGCATCTTTTGCATTGGGACTGGATATCATCCCCACAGGGAAATATTCTTTTCTTATGTGAGAAGATGGAATAAGGTAGAATGTGAAACTACAAGACAGTGGGAGCCTTCTTCTGCCTACAGGTGTGGAACAACCTTCTGAATTGTACTGTAGCATTCTGGTCTTATTAATACAGACTTTGACAGATATAAACTATAATCTTAGCCCACAGGTAATTTTGTAGGATACATCTGTCTGTCACTTAAGTTTGATGTAAATCAACTTAGTGTAAAGTTTCACATACTAAAATTGATTATAAGTTGAGCCCACAGGTAGATTATAATTAATTTTAGTGTGTTATTGATTATTGACGTAGGTTGATATCAATATAAGGTTGTACGCCAATAAATCTAAACTTCCTTATTGTTGTTTGCAGTTTATAACCAGAACACTCTCCCAATGCTTACTGGGGAAAACTATCCAGATTGGAAAGAAAAGGTGTATATAACTCTAGGGTGCATGGATTTGGATTTGGTGCTTCGTGAGGATCAACTTGCTGCTCTTACGGACTTTAGTACGCCAACCCAAATTACTCACCATGAAAAGTGGGAACGGTCTAACAGATTAAGCTTAATGATTGTCATGAATAATATTGATAAGAGCATTAGAGGATCAATTCCTGAATGTAAAACTGTTCAAGAATACATGAAGGCAATTGAAGCTCAGTTCGAAAGTGCTGACAAGGCTTTAGGCTGCACCCTATTAGAGCAGTTAAGCACCATAAAGTACAATGGTAAGAAAAATGTGCGTGAGCATATCATGCACATGAGGGATTTGACTTCTTAAGCTGAAAAATTTAGATATTGACATACAAGAAAATTTATTAGTGACATTCATATTTAATTCTCTCCCAAAGCAATATGATACCTTTAAGGTATCCTATAATACACAAAAGGCAAAGTGGACAGTAAATGAGTTACTGAACATGTGTGTACAAGAAGAGGGGAGACTTAAGGCAAACAATATGGAAAGTGCACATCTAGCCATCAGTTCTAGTTACAAAGGAAAAAAAGAAGTCCTTCAAGAAAAGGAATAAGGAAAATGTACCAATAAAGAATGATGGTACCAAAGCTCTTCCCAAGTGTTTTTTCTGTAGGAAGAAAGGGCATATGAAGAAAGATTGCCCTAAGTACATAAACTGGTTGGAAAAGAAAGGTAATTCCTTATATTCTTTTGTATGTCATGAGTCCAATTTTATTCATTCTCATTCAAATAATTGGTGGATTGATTCTGGATCAACAATCCATGTGGCTAATACCTTGCAGGGATTTCTGGAGACAAGACTTTCGAAGGAAAATGAGAGACACATCCATTCAGGAAACCGAATGCAATCTCAAGTGGAAGCTGTTGGAGTCTACAGATTAGTGCTGCAATCCGGTTTTGTGTTGGATTTAGGAGATACTTTTTATGTTCCATCTTTTTCAAAGAACCTGGTTTCTGTTTCCAGATTGACACCTTTGGATTATGTGTTTATTTTTTCTGGTACAGTTTTAAAGATTTTAAAAAATAATGTAATAATTGGTACAGCTTCTTTAATAGATGGTTTATTTCTCCTAAATCTAGATCCAACATATGTAAGTAGTCTATTCTCTGTAAATAATATTGGTCAAAAGAGAATGAATGTGAATGAGAAATCCTCTCAGTTGTGGCATCTTAGATTATGTCATATATCTAGTGACAGAATCAAAAGATTAGTGAATGATGGAATCCTTGAGACTCTTGATTTCACTGATGTAGGGTTATGTGTGGACTGCATCAAGGGAAAGCAGACTAACAAAAACAAGAAAGGTGCCAGAAGGTCAACTGAACTACTAGAAATCATACATACAGATATCTGTGGCCCTTTTTCCACTCCTTGTCTGAATGGTCAGAGATACTTTATCTCATTCATTGATGACCATTCTAGATTCATGTATCTCTATCTTTTAGTTCATAAAGATGAGGCATTAGAAGCTTTTAAGAACTTCAAGACAGAAGTAGAGAAACAGACTGGAAAAGTGATCAAGATCGTGAGATCAGATAGAGGAGGGGAATACTACGGTAGAACCACAGAATATGGTCAAAGACCTGGCCCTTTTGCACGGTATCTTCAAGAGCAAGGTATTGTACCACAATATACCATGCCTGGATCTCCGGATCAAAATGGTGTTGCTGAAAGAAGGAACCGTACACTTATGGATATGGTCAGGAGTATGATTAGTAACTCTAATCTACCTCTGAAATTGTGGAGTGAAGCTCTTAAAACAACGGTATATATCTTGAATAGGATACCATCCAAGTCGGTTCCCAAAACTCCTTTTGAGTTATGGAATGGATGGAAACCTAGTTTGAAGCATACTCGCATATGGGGCTATCAAGCCGAAATAAGAGTCTACAATCCACATCTTCAGAAGTTGGACCCTAGAACAGTCAGTGGATATTTCATTGGCTATTCTGAAAGATCAAAGGGTTATAAATTTTATTGTCCCTCATATAGTCTTACCATAGTAGAGTCTAAAGTTGCTAAGTTCTTAGAGGATGGCGACAACAGTGGGAGTGTACATGGTCAAAACATTGAGTTCAATGAACAAGATGTATCGACAATTCCTTCTACATCTAATGGTCAGGGTTTTATCCCTTTACCAGTGGTACCTGTGGTTTATAAGACACCACAAGCTCATGATGAAGTACCACATCAAGATACGCCACTTCAGGAACCAGTTGTCGTTGAACCTGTGGTTCAAAATCAAGAAACCAATAATGAGCCACAAGTTTTAAGGAGATCCTCAAGAGAAAGAAAATCAGCAATCCCTTCAGATTATGAAGTGTATCTCCAAGATTGTGAAACTGACGTTGGAATAAATGTTGATCCGACATCATTTTCACAAGCTATGGGTTGTGTAGAATCCATTTTATGGCAAGATGCCATGAAGGATGAAATGGAATCTATGTCAAAGAATCAGGTATGGGAACTTGTAGAATTGCCTAAGGGCACCTCCACTGTGGGGTGTAAATGGGTTTTCAAAACTAAAAGAGATCCACACGGCAATATCAAAAGATACAAGGCCCGACTTGTGGCAAAAGGTTATAATCAGAAGGCTAATATTGATTATAAAGAAACTTTTTCGCCTGTATCTAGAAAAGATTCTTTGAGGATCATCATGGCATTGGTGGCTCACTATGATCTTGAGCTACACCAGATGGATGTCAAGACAAGATTTTTGAATGGTGATCCGATTGAAGAGGTATACATGGATCAACCTGAAGGTTTTAATTCGGATAAAGGTGATCATCTAGTATGTAAGCTTAAGAGATCCATATATGGATTGAAACAAGCTTCCCGACAGTGGTATTTAAAATTTGATAGCACGATTACTTCCTACGATTTTGTGGAGAATCGAGCTGATCAATGCATTTACATAAAGATCAAAGGGACTAGTTTCACCATACTAGTATATATGTGGATGACATCCTTATAGCTAGCAATGATCTAGGGATGCTACATGAGACTAAATATTTCTTGACCCAAAATTTTGACATGAAGGATATGGGTGAAGCCTCCTATGTTTTAGGCATAGAGATTCACAGGGATAGATCTCTTAAGACCTTAGGACTGTCCCAAAAGGGTTACATTGACAAAATTTTGGAAAGTTTCAAGATGAAGCAATGTTCATCAAGTGTAGCACCTGTAATTAAAGGCGACAGACTCAGTCTGGAGCAATGTCCGAAGACAAATCTGGAAAAACAGGCAATGCAGAAGATCCCTTATGCATCAGTAGTAGGCAGTTTGATGTATGCTCAGGTTTGTACCAGGCCTGACATCTCTTTTGCAGTGGGAGTATTAGGTAGGTTCCAAGTGAACCCTGGTTTACCACATTGGAAAGCAGCAAAGAAAGTACTGAGGTACCTACAGGGCACCAAGGATTACATGCTCACATATAGGCATGTTGATGTTTTGGAGCTGATTGGCTACTCAGATTCAGATTATGCTGGATGTGAAGATACGAGGAAGTCTACTTCAGGTTTTAATTTTCTGTTAGCTGGAGGAGCAGTGTCTTGGCGCAGCGTAAAGCAACCTAAGACAGCCTCTTCTACTATGGAAGCTGAAGTAGTGGCGTGCTATGAAGCAGTTTCTCAGGCATCATGGTTGAGGCAGTTTGTCATAGATTTGAAAGTCATAAGTTCTATTGAAAGACCTATAAAGATCTACTATGACAACACTTCAGCAGTAAGCTTCTCTAACAACACATGCTCAGTGAGTCGCTGCCGACACATTGAGATTAAGTACTTTGTTGTTAAAGAAGACGTTCGAGATCATCATGTTCAAATAGAATATGTCAGCACTGATGATATGGTAGCAGATCCCTTCACCAAAGGCCTTCCGGCCAATGTGTTTGTGGCACACGTGGGACATATGGGGCTATGTAAATCATTTAGTGATTAAAATGCTTTATTTATAATTATGACATTGCAATTTAAAGTTGATGATTTCGAAATAAAGTTATTTCTTTTCCTGTCATTTATTTGGTTGTATACATAATGTTTTGGAATGACAGATGCCTATAAAGTTTTCTAGGCAATAAAGTTTGACCCTTGAATCGATTATTGAATTGATTCTATAAAGTAGGGTAGTCACAATTGAGGTTCATCGTAAAATAAACAATCTATTGTAATACATGGAAGGGAGTGTTTCCATTGTACTTCAATACTGGGACATGCACCGCCATGATTCATGGGTTGTGAGTTTTATTATGAACATAAAGAACAAGTCCATAAAGAAGGATCTAAAAATTACTGTATGGCCATACATCATGTTAATAATCATAAAGTGGCTTGCCTTGTGGTAATATGGGCCAAGTGGGAGAATGTAAGTTGGGTGGCCCACATGCCACCTGGCCCCACCTAAGTTGATTGATTAACATTAGGATCCTGGGACATGTGGCACCCAGATCACCGTCCATCCCTGATGGAAGGAGACGGTTGGTCTATAAATAATCCAAAAGGTGGGGTCCTGTGTACACTTATGCAATCAGAGAATTTCCATTACATTCTCTTTTGTCTGAGATTAAGGAGTACACAGAACCCTACCTCCTTCCCCTTTCTCTTTTCTTTTCTCTGTGCAGCAGGGCATATCAAGGTAGATCAAGAAGAGGACATCGGTTGGATGGACAATGGTTGGAACAAGTCACACTGGAGGTATTTATCTTCCGCATTAATCTTCAGTGTAGGGATGGTAAACTCTTACAGACGGTTCTCATATTCAGTCCCTTTCTTGCAACTAGGGAGCTCATTCCTCTACTTGTCCTGCTCATTCGAAGCCTCAAGATAATGCGGAGACTGAGAAGGTTTTTCAGTTTCTTCTTGGTCTTAACGACGTCTACAGTACAGTCCGCACGCATATCTTGACGATGGATCCTCTTCCTATCGTTGGTAAGGCCTATTCCCTGGTATTACAAGAGGAACAACATCGTGGCTTATCTCTTCAACATGTAACTTCTACACCTGATTCTATGGCACTTGCTGCTGGTCGCCAGAATTATCGCTCTAACGGCCAAGATCAGTTTGGTTGCTGGCGACCCCACTGTACTCACTGTAACAAACACGGTCACTACCGTGAGTCTTGTTTTGAACTTCATGGATATCCGCCTGGTTTCCCTCGTCGCCCATTTAGATCTGTTTCCGCATCACATACCCCTGCAGTAGTTCGTTCACATACCACCACATCAGTTACCCCACCTCTGGCATCATCTGTAACCGCTCACATAGCTGATATCCCATATGAAAATTCGACTGATGCCACGGTTCCACCATTACCCCCTCTCACTAGCATTGAGTATCAGCAACTCTCCAGCTACTTCAGTCCTCTACATCAGCTAATTTCGTAGGTATCCCAACTTGTCTTTCTGTCTCGTTTGACAAATCTCACACTTGGGATATTGATTCTGGTGCATCGCACCATTTTTCCCACATTCCCAATTCTTCCATAACCCCAGTCCAGGCCTCCGCATACAAAGCTGTAGTTCTTCCACTTCTTCTGTCTTTATCTGTCAATAGGTGGCCATTTTATATCTGTTAGAAGGTGGCAGTTTTTTTTTCCAAAGAATGTTTTCTTTTCGTTTGAATTTGTTTTCAAAATGGTATCCCTCCTGTTAAGAGTTGTGTCCACCGGAGGATAGAATTCATCCCTGTGGTGTCGTTTCAGAAAATCATGTTTCTTTGTATAAATTAAAAATAGGAAGTTATTTACTGCACCAGTTGAAAAAACAAGGAAAATTAAAAGCTGTTTTTCCTTAATCAAAAGGGAGGTTATCCTAATCATATCATGTCGATAAAACTAAAGTTGTGATGAGAGTAAGGTCTGGTAATGATGACCACTTAAGATTTGGGAAAACATGTGTTCTCCATGATTCTGGAGACCTTGAAATGTAGTGCTTTCTTTCGAAACTCGGAACCTTTGTGTTAGTCGTAATTTTGTTTTGATGGTTGTATTCTTTTTTTTTTTTTTCACGTAATGATCCCATATAAGAATTGCCTCTGGTTGTGATCGGTATTAGCTGAAATGTTTGAACCGTTGAGGGACCCAAGTTTATTTATGTAGTTAGAAGTGCAATGGCACTGGTTAGAGTACATTTCTCTTATAATCCCAGGAGGGAGAATTCATGTTGTGTGGGTATAGACTCATACTCCATGTCCCATTGGTAACGAGGCGAGGATCAATGATGGTGTGGGCCATGAGATGGCTATGAGTCTCTGGTCATATATGAGAATATCAAATGGTAATGTAGGGATAGTACCAATAGGAGGACCCACTTGATGCACAATGGGTTTCCATTACTATCTTGTCTCTTTCCCTGTCTTGTATCAGTGATCTCAATGTTGAGTCCCATTGCGTATAAGTTGTGTGTGAACTTGGATTCCAACCCTTGGCAGTCCCTAGAGACATTTCTAAATTGAACGGTATCTACTAGTGATGTATTTTGTTCCAATAAGAAGTGTCAATGGTCACATCCATACATATCTCAGCAGTTAGAGGTAACGGTTAACTACATTGGGATTGTATGTTCATGGCTGAGTATGGACTGTGATTCTTATTAGAAGAATGAGATATATCAAGGTTGTTCAATAGTTTAGTTTGTTGGTTTTGGATTACGTGCCTGAATTATTAACTTGAAAAATACTACATGGAGAATTTTATAAAGCATGTTTTGATGACAAACTTTTCTGGAGGGTCATGGCATCCTTGAGTTTCTACTTATTGGTTTGTATCAACATTACAATGACTAAGTATCATTAATGGTTTTATAAGATTGTGGCTAGTAGCACTTGAATGATTATAACAAGGGAAAGCCTTGTCATTATTTTTGTTATTGCACATTTTACTGGAAATTATATTTTTTAACCGGTTGTGATGTGAGTACCATTTTGGTATGACCTCTGAATCCACTGTATTAAACTTGGATGTTGTGAGTCATTGCCTTTGGTAAGGGCCACAAAATGTGAATAAAAAGATGGAATAAATCATCACTCTCAGTTTTATTAATAGGCATAATCATAATTTAATACATGATTTGTATAAGTCTAGGAACGTAATAGATTAAAATGTTGCTAAAAGACGACTCTTGGCTTGGCAGTTAGTAAATGAATGCTTTGAATTAAAACAAAAGATACATACACACACAGAATAGTAGACTTGACTCGGTCTTGAGATGGTGGCACCTTTTAAGTTGTAAGGTGGTTTTGGTAACATTTCTTCTAGGTTGCTATTGGACAAGTGTAGCATGAGGTACTATTTTTAATTGTGTTTTTCACTTGTTTTACAAGTGAGGAATCGATTAATGTTGTGCACTGTTAGCAACCCGTGGATTGGTGGGTTATGCGGCATAAAGCAAAAAATTCTAATGCTGGTTGGAGAGTCTACTAGAGGCTTTGTTATATAAGTGTATGTATTTTATTTTGTAAATCATTTGCCTATGGATTAAAAAAAAAATGCTTGAATTATGCATTGGCCGTATATGAGAAGTTCGAGCATAAATCCAAATAATGGCATTTAAGGCCTGATTGGTTGGTATGTTTGATTGTCTATCTAAGACAACATGTATTGTATAATGCATTTTTTGTCAAATAAATTTTATGCAAGTAATTATATGTATATAAAGTTGCATGGTCATATGCGTGATAATTTTCTTATATTGGCCGAAGTAGCTTAACTGGCTTGTTATATTTGATATGCTTGTAGCTGTGCATGAGTAATTAGAATGAAAATGTGGGGGTGTTGCAAGGTCTCCCACTAAAGGTATTTTATTTGATATAAGTAAAATATTTTAAGGTAGACATGCCTTATTGCGATTTTCTTAGGTAATTTATTTGGTGAATCCCTCTATAAAAATTTGAATGGGCATTATTCTGGAAGAACTAATGCTGGAGAAATTTATTTAATGACTATTTTCTATTTGTTTGTGCATTAAAATCGAATTAGACTTTAAAATTAGTCTAAGTTATTGGCATTTCAAGCCAAGTGATCTATTTTAATGTCAAAAGATACTTGTATTGTTTAAATGCCTACTTTAATACATTTGACCATTCTTTGTCTATGGTTGAGTGTATTTTTGGACTGTGATAAGTTCAAGTGTTAATGGAATATGAACCTGAGACAAATTTAAATTGGTTGACCTCTCCAAGATGCGTAATTGAAATGTATGACCCATTGATATGAACTTCTATATATGCATGGATATAGTTCTGTTGAAAATATTACAGATGATACTGATAGCCATGTTTATGTTAAATACATGCTATCTTTGAAAATAATTGCACAATTACCGAAATATGGGTGGTTTTTATATGCATACTCGGGGAGAGTATAGTCAAACAAAAAATATGAGGAAGTTTATAAGTATGCAAGTTTTACATGGTGAATTTATTTGAAAAATAATAAATAAATTCAAGTAGAATGATTCATCTCTACTTAAGACTTCTGTGGTTATGGAATCTAGAAGATAAACTTAGATTTGGGAACACTAATATATGTAATAAAAGACATACATAATCATGTTTTGGTAGGGGAGTAACTGAAACCTATGATATTGGTTCCACCATGTAAAATTAGGGCTGCAACATGGCCGGGTTGTGCCGGGTTTTTCAAAACCCTAACCCCAACCCTGACTATTGAAACTTAACCCTATCCCAGCCCAACCCTGCCAGGGTCAAAAAATGTACAACCCTAACCCTGACCCTGACAAGGTTGGGCCTAACCCTAACCTGCTCTGATTGACCCTAACAGGGCCGGGTTGGGCCGGGTCAACCCTGATTAACCCTGATTCAGGGTTAGATTGACCCTGATATTGACCCTGATTGATCCTAAACATACAACAAATTATCAAATAACAATTACAACTTAAAACATATGACAAATACAAGCAACCTATGATATTCTTTTAAGAACATAACAAATACAAACTAAATCAGTTTAAGTGTTTAGCAAGGAAAAAAAAACAAATAATACATATATTCAAATATATACAGGGTCGGGTTGGGCCGGGTTCAACCCAAGGGGTCAACCCTAACCCAGCCCAACCCTGCCAGGGTTCATATAAAATTGAACCCTAACCCAGCCCTATCAAGGTTCGGGCCGGGTTCAACCCTGCCAGGGTTTAGGGCGGGCCTGGGCGGGTTCGGGTTGTCAGGGTAAAACTTGCACCCCTATGTAAAATCTCATGAGATGTTGTAAGATTTAAAGGTCAAGATAGGGGTCAAGTGGCCAAATATCTCAATGACAGATATATGATGAAAATTGAAACCGGTTATGCTATTTTATGTAGCAAGTATACAAGCAAGAAGCTTAAGTGTCAAGTAAGATAAATATTATTTGACTGGTTGCTTAAATATCTAAGGGCATCTAAAATGTGTATGTCATAGGCAGTTGTATAATATATCTGGAGAAGTTAAGGAGGTAGCGCGTTTTTATTCAGTTGGGGCATTTGTAATTGAAAAATTATTTAGCTTCTAACCACTTTTGTGGTATTAATCTAAAGGAATAAGCTTAAGGTTTGTGATTCATGAGTCAAGGTGATGGACACCCAACCTATGTGAGAGGAGATCCCTAAAATTAGGTTCAAAGGGTAAAAACAAAGTCACTGGATGACTTGACTAGTACTATCATTTATTACTTGTTCCAATTAGATGGGAAGATAATACTCACCGCGATGATCCAAGGATGAGTTTTAGAACTCTTAATTGGCCAAAGACTCAGATTTGTGGGGATATATTAACCATGGTGCATACTATGGGCTGACCTAAGTGAATGTAAGAAGTGTGACCACTTTCAATGAGAATTTCTATAGACAAATTCTCTAAACATTCATGACCCAAGATAGGGACATGGCCAAAATTTCCAAGTAAAGAAAGGGTATACTGAGGAGTCGGACAATATGATATGGTTGGTAGGACAGTCAGCTACACCAATGAGAAAAGGTTCAATGAGTCTGACTCAACCCGTACTCTGTAGCATCGCTTGCCAGACCTAGTATAGATTCAAGTCCGAAAGACATCTGTGACGATGTATCCTATTATTCTAATGTGCTTAGGTTATCATTTGTTTTATTTGTTTTTTGAAACTTGTGGGGGAATTATTGCATTTTATTGATTTTTATTAAATAAAATTTTAAAATAAAAAATAAGTTTTGTTTCGGTTTTCTCGGTATGAGGCTAGTGAAGTGAGGTTAATGAGATTGGAACCCAAGACCCCTTGGATGGGTTGAGTTTTAATTTGGCTTCTATTAGGTCAATAACGGTTCAGTCCATTTGACTTGAAATTATTGGGTTGATAACTGTTCAACCCATTTGACCCAGTTCATTAAAGTGTCTTTACAAGAGACACATCCTTTGTTTGTAAAGACATGTCGGTTCAAAGGGTCACACTTTTCCTTAATGGATGACTTGAAAAAACATATTCTCCTCTATAAATAGAGGAGAAGGAAGCCTGAGAAATGGTTAAAAGAAGAACTAAGTTTTTCTTGATTCTTTCTCTCCCACTTTCTCTCCTTCTTTGTAAGCACATACTAAGGGTATTCCCCTAAGTTTTTTTTTTCGAAACATCGTTATTTTGTAAGATTGCATTATCGTCTTGCATTTGACCTAAGCACTGATAAACCTTGAACGACACTGAGAGGGGGGGGGGGTGAATCAGTGTGAATAATTTTTCCCTTGGTTTTTCTTTGCTGTCCAGTGATGTTTATAAAATAAACTGTCCCAAACACAATCGTATGCAAATCTACCTCACAACCACTCAGTGGTCAGGTCTACCAGATTTGCACACCCATCCTACAATTCATTCAACGCACTTCACAAAGCACATAATCAAGCAAACCACAACACACAAAGATTACGTGGTTCACCACCACAGTGAGTGATGGCTAATCCACGGAGTAATGCCCAATGAGCTTCGTATTTACTCAATATCAACTTTTAGCCCTTTACAGGACAAGGGTGCTCACCCTAAATTTTCCCAGCATGAAACTGAGAGGGCGTAACAACGCCAGAATTCAGGCATAAAGCCAGTGTCCAGCACCCACTGAACACACCACAACAAATATAATTTTTTTGGGGCTTATAATGATGCCCTACAATTGAATCCCAACCTAGCAAGGCATTCAATATATTTTCTTCTCTTTTTCTTTGCCTAATGCTAGCATACATTAGATTCCCATACAACATAGGCATTCAACATCATCAACCTACTTTAACATACAATGAATTGATTCAATAAATAGTAAGGGAGATGAGAAAATCTCACAAGCAATTTTTTCTGATAATTGACGATGTTTCTCTTCTTCTGGAGGTCAATAAATCCCTTGTCATATGCAATCAAGCTCTTCCAGCCTTCAAGAATACTTCAGTGTATCGGCATCAGCAAGAACAGAGATGGATAATGACTATCTTCAATTTCCAGAGCAAGAAAAATCCAAAATCATGGAGTTCTCCCCTCTTTTCTTCAAAAACTCCCTTTCTGATCTATTTTCCACGGTTGCAAGTCTCTCAAACCATTCTCAATTGATAGAGAATGAAAAACCTAACTTGGAGCAATTTGGATCGTCGGATTTGGCCACCGGATGGCCAAGTTATGAAGAAAACAACTTCGGCCATTCAAAACATTCCAAATGGAATCTTTTAATTCCATTTGGTGCGCCTGCGACGCACCATAGCCGCGCCCGCCATATAGGTGTCGAAATCTGATTGGCTGGGGAGGGAATCAATAACCTCAGCCATCAGATTCTTATAAAAAAGGCAGGATCTTACAGGATCCCTTGGATCTGAATAAACAGCGTCTCCAAAAGTCGGCTTGAACTACAGCCGCTCGATCTGGATCAATGGTGCCGCGGTACCGTAGACATGTCACACTGGATAATGGCTGTGCTTCCATGTGACGCGGCGCATTTCTTTAAAATGCCTCCATCCAATTAAAACACACGCGATGGAATCTAACGCGGCCGACTCATATGTACACAATCCCACGTCTTTGTGGGCTGTCAGATGCGGATCTGAGAGGTGAGGATCAATCCTCGCCGCGGATCTTGGATCTCCTTCTTTCTTCTCTTCCGAAAATGCCCCTGAAAATCCAAAAAATGGCCTCTGTAACCATTGAAGTTTTATTAAACTTCTGCCAGAGACGATTTTCCAGAGAGCTTTTCTCTCTCCTGGAAAATAGTCAAACACATGGTGTGCATGCGGGCTTGCGGCAGGGCATGCCTGCGCGGGCCGGGCCGCTTGCGGGGTCGGATCGCCTTGCGGGCTGGCTGGCTTGCCGGGCAAGGCAAGCCCGGCCTCGCTTGCCGGGCTGGGCTGCCTTGCGGCTGGCCCGCCGACCGGCTCGCTCGGCCAGGTGGGCTGTCTAGGTGGCATGCCTCCGTGGTGGGTCCCACCTTCTCTCTCCTGGGTCCCACTTTCTCTCTCCTCTTTCTCTCTCCTCTAATTCTTTCACCTTTTCCATGCTTCACAGTACCTGTAACAAAGCCATATCACCTGTAGGATCCGCAGACACTCTCTCTCATCAACCTGGACCCAGTTGGCCCAATTTTCCAACAATTACAATATGTAGGCATGTAGGCCAACAATTTCCCCCTTTGGAATTGTTGGCAACTGCTCAATCCACATACATTTCTCCCCCTTTGACAACAAGAACAAAGGGATTTCCCACATAGGAGTGCCCACCGCATCTTTCCAATCCTATGGGTGCTCCAGAAAGTAAACTTATCACAATAGCAACACAAAAACAAATACCAACAGACTCCCCCTGAGTACATAGGGAGAAAAAAAATAGAACATGCAAACCCTGCTCCCCCTCACTCCAAGCTTCTCAATGCTTGGGACAGATAATCACTCCCAATTTCTGTCTCAAGTAGTCAAACCGATCTCCGGGAAGTGGCTTTGTGAAAATGTCCGCAATCGCTCTCTCCGTAGGGAATGAATTCTAACTGAACTTCTCCTTCCAAGACCTTTTCTCTCAAGAAGTGATACCGAATGGCTATGTGCTTTGTCCTGGAGTGCATTACTGGATTTTTTGAGATATTAATAGCACTTGTGTTGTCACAGAACATTGAAATAGGCTTCTCTGACTCAATGCCTAAATCCTTCAACATTTGTTTCATCCACAAAACCTGTGTACAACAAGAGGTGGTTGCAATATATTCTCCTCCACTAGTGCTCTTCCTATCATCAACACAGCCTGCCTAATCTGCATCTGAGTAGGATGACAAAACTAGATCCTTGCTTTTTGCATACCAAAGACCATACTCCATTGTCCCCTTCAGGTATCTGAAGATCCTCTTCACAGCTACCACATGTGTCTCCTTCGGGCCAGCTTGAAATCTTGCTACCATGCACACAGACTGAAGAATATCTGGTCTAGTAGCAGTCAAGTAGAGAAGACTTCCTATCATTGACCTGTACATAGTATTATCAACTGAGGGAGAGTCATCCTCTTTACTTAGCTTACAACTTGTCATCATTGGAGTGCTCATTGGTGTACAGTCTTCCATTGTGAATTTCTTCAACATTTCCTTCACATATTTGGTCTGAGATAAAAAGAATCCATTCTTTAACTGGCTGATCTGAAGACCTAAAAAATAAGATAACTCTCCAATCATAGACATCTCAAACTCATCTTGCATTCTCTGAGCAAAGTCTTGACATAATTCATCCTTTTGGCCTGCAAAGATGATATCATCTACATATACAACCACAACTGTCTGATTGTCATCCATAGATTTAACATACAAATTACTATCAACTAAACCTTTCTTGAAACCCAACTTGCAGAGATAAGTATCCAGTCTTGAATACCATGCTCTTGGTGCTTGCTTCAACCCATACAACTCTCGAGTGAGTCCCACCGTGAACCGCCTATATACACCCTCTCCAAGCATCATTCGAAAAGTTGATTTGACACCACCAAAACCTTGAAATCCGCAAGAAACATCCTGATAGCTTCCAACCTAGCCACATGAGAAAATGTTTCTTTAAAGTCAATTCCCTCAACCTGAGCATATCCTTTACAAACTAATCTGGCCTTGTTTCTTACAATTTTGCCATCTTCATTGAGCTTGTTCCTGTAGACCCATTTAGTGCCAATAACATTCTTGTCGGTAGGCCTTGTCACCAATTCCCAAGTCTTATTTTTTTCTATTTGATCCAACTCTTCATTCATTGCCTTGAGCCAACTAGCATCTTCACATGCCTCTGCAACTGATTTTGGTTCAATATGAGATAGTAAGGAAAACATTTGTTTTGGTTGCCTCACCTTTCTTGTTTGCATACCAGCAGATGGATCACCAAGAATTAATTGCTCAGGATGATTATTTTTTACCCTTCTTGAGCCACTTTTATTCTGCCTATCTGCCTCTGAATCAGACTGCTCTTCTCTTTCTTCTGTCTCAACCACAGCTCTCTGTCTTGGCTCATTTGTAACATCCTGCTCCTTTTCTGTTTCAATGTCATTCCGCTCCACTGTCCGGTCTTCAAAAATAGGAACCTCATTATTTGATTCTGTAGAAGAATTCTTGTGCTCATCAACTCTCACATCTGCACTTTCAACAATCTTGCCAAGTTTTTTATTGTAACATTTATATGCTTTGCTTGAGGTAGAGTAGCCAAGAAAAATTCCTTCATCTGTTCGATCATCAAACTTCCCTAGACCATGACTAGTGTTCTTGATATAACACTTACTACCAAACACCTTGAAGTGCTTTGCTGTGGCCTTCTTACCAAACCATAGTTCATAGGGTGTCTTGTCTTCATGTGGCCTCAACATACATCTATTCTGAACATATATTGCTGTATGCACTGCTTCTCTCCATAATTTATTCCCCATGTCATTTTCAGTTAACATAGTTCTGGCCATTTCCTGAACAGTTCTATTCTTTCTTTCTGCAACACCATTTTGTTGTGGTGTTCTAGGAGCTGAAGTCTGTCTCTTAATGTCGTTCTCAGAACAATATTTTGCAAAGTCAATCCAGGTGTAATCTCCTCCCCTGTCAGATCTCAGACACTTGATTTTCTTCCCTGTCTCATTTTCAACTTGAGTCTTGAAGATCTTGAATCTAGCCAAAGCTTCTGACTTATGTTTCAGAAACATTACCCAAGTCATTCTGGAGTAGTCATCTATAAAAAGAATGAAGTACCTTTCTCCTGCAATGCTTTGTGTTCTCACTGGCCCACATAAATCTGTATGAATTATCTCCAATGGTTGAGTAGTGTGGTATTCCTTAGGCTTGAATGATGTTCTTATCTGCTTCCCCTTCTGACAAGATGCACAGATATCATTGGAAGGCTTTTTCAATGAAGGAATATCTCTCACAGCATTTTTGTTAGATATCTTGGACAGATTTTCAAAACCAATATATCCCAATCTTCTATGCCATAGCCATGTTTCCTCTTCTTGACTCATCATACAATTCTCTTCAAACTCTTCAAACAGAATATAGAGATTTCTAGAAGTTCTTTTTCCTGATGCCATCAACTTTCCACTGTCAGACTTTCGGATCTCACATCCTTGATCATTAAAAATCACTTTATGACCTCTATCACAAATCTGGCTGACACTCAATAAGTTATGTTTCAAGCCTGAAACATAGAGAACATCATGAGATTTTATATTTCCATTTATGAGACTGATGCTTCCCTTTCCAACTATCTTGGCACCATCATTGTTGCCAAATTTAACTGAACCTCCTTCATAACTTTGAAGCTTCTGAAGTTTTTTACTGTCTCCAGTCATGTGACTAGAACACCTACTATCAAGAATCCATGGTGTAGAACTGTCTTGTGCTTTAAAAGCTGTTTGCACAACCAAAGAGCTGTCTCTTTCTGTTCTGTCCCTCTGAACCCAAACTCTTTTCAGTGATGATGTCTTCTCAACATGTTTCTGTCTTGGAGCCTCTTTTCTTGTCCTGTTATGCTGACTCTGTAAATGTGACATAGAGGGAAAAATAGTTATACAGTTCCTTGCTACATGCCCAAAGTTATTACAATTGTAACACTCTACAAAGTTCTCTTTAAGGGGAGCAAATTGATTTCTACTTTCAAATTTTACATCTCTCATGTTAAATTTGCAAGTAGCAATTTTATGTCCAAAATTGTTGCATCTGTAGCAGTAACCCTGAAAATAAGGTCTTGACCTTGTAGTTTTCATGTATCTCATCTGTCTCTGTGGTGCACTGGGATAGTTTTCTCTGTAGAAATTATCATACTCCATTCTCTTTCCTTGCCATGTATTTTGTCTTGGCCTTGCATAGTTAGTCTTAGAAAGAGAAATTTTGTTTCCACTTTGGCAATGAACTATAGGGTCCTTAGCCTTTTCATTTTCCTTCACAAAAGATATAGGCTATTTTCCCTTTGAACTTGCAATTTTTGATGTCTGTCCTTTATCAAAACCAAGGCCAAACTTGATGTGGGAAGGTCTTTGAGCATTGATGATCCTGTCAAGCTTATTACTACTAGGATGCACTGAAGCAGACTTATTTAACTCTTCATGTTGAGATAATTTTTGTTGTCTCTCAACCTCTTCTTTTTCATACTCAGCCACTTTTGTCTTTAGAAGAGTAAAATCATTTTCAAATTCTTCAAATCGTTCAACCATAAGAAGTTGTTCTTCAAGTTGAACTTTCAAACTTGCATTGTCATTCAACACAATGGTGTAATCTACAGATGCCTGTTTAAGCTGAGTATTGAGATTTTCTATAATTCTCTTGGACTCTTCATATTGAGATTTCAGATCTTGAATTATTTGCTTTTGCTTTTTGACTTCTTGAGAGGCAAGCTTGTTATGTTTTCTTTCCTTCTTAAGCTCCTTCATGGCTGCAACAAGTTCTTCCTCAAAATTTATCTCACCCTCTTCATTACTGCTTGAAAAATTATCTTCCTTGTCTCTCTCTTCATCACCACTTGAGATAGAATTCACAATTTTTCCTTTATCTGTGATCTTCTCTTGAGCTTCAATGTACACCATAAACAAAGCCTCACTAGGCTCATCTTCAGAGATTTCATCAGAGTCATCATCTGAAGTTTCAGTGCTTCTCTTAGAGATAAAACTCCTTTTGCTGGACTTGTTTTTCTTGAAGTTATAATTTTTCTTTCCTTTCAACTTGCTTTTTCTGTCTTCTTCATCATCACTGTCAAACTTACTCTTCATGGGGCATTTTGCAGCAAAATGTCCAACCTTGCCACAGTTGAAACATTTGAAAGGAAGCTTATTCTTGTATTTACCTGTACCCTTCTTTAATTTTCTAGTGAAATGAGCTGTGGCTTCATCTTCACTTTCTTCCTCATTTTGCTTTTCAGAAATTTTCAGCTTCTTCATAGCCTTGAAAGCAACCTGCTTATCACCAGTGGTTCCTGGATCAATCCTCATCTCAAAAGCTATCAAAGCTCCATGAATTTCATCAATTGTAACCTGTTCCAAGTCCTTGGTTTCTTCAAGTGCAGATACCTTTGACTCAAATTTTGGGGTGAAAGACCTCAAAATCTTCTGACAAACAATATGACCGTTCAAATCTTCATCAAGTCCTCTAATAGAGTTGACCACATCATTAACCCTGTTCATGTATTGATCAATGGTCTTATCTTTATTCATCTTCAGATTCTCAAACTGACCTCTAAATGTCTAACTTGACAGTCTTGATTTTCTTATCTCCTTCATATATGTTGATCAGTCTGTCCCATACTTCCTTTGCTGTCTTGCAGTCCATGATTTTAGCCAGTTCACTATTTGTCAGTCCCCCTTGAATGGCATTGAGAGCTTTTCTATTATTCTCAAAATTCTTTTTATCTACAACTGTGGGAGCATTTGTATCATGTGGACTATAGCCATTCTCTACAGAAGCCCAAACATCATAACTAAGAGATCCTATATAGACCTCCATTCTTCTTTTCCAAAAGACAAAATCCGTCCCATCAAACAAGGGAGACTTGTTTGAACCTTCTCCTGGTGCCATATCTTTTATTCTGATCTTCTCAGTTGCTGATTAAGCTGTCACTGAGCCTGGTGCTCTGATACCAATTGATAAACCTTGAATGACACTGAGAGGGGGGGGGGTGAATCAGTGTGAATAATTTTTCCCTTGGTTTTTCTTTGCTGCCCAGTGATGTTTATAAAATAAACTGTCCCAAACACAATCGTATGCAAATCTACCTCACAACCACTCAGTGGCCAGGTCTACCAGATTTGCACACCCATCTTGCAATTCATTTCACGCACTTCACAAAGCACATAATCAAGCAAACCACAACACACAAAGATTACGTGGTTCACCACCACAGTGAGTGATGGCTAATCCACGGAGTAATGCCCAATGGGCTTGTATTTACTCAATACTGAACTTTTAGCCCTTTACAGGACAAGGGTGCTCACCCTAAATTTTCCCAGCATGAAACTGAGAGGGCGTAACAACGCCAGAATTCAGGCATAAAGCCAGTGTCCAGCACCCACTGAACACACCACAACAAATACAATTTTTTTGGGGCTTATAATGATGCCCTACAATTAAATCCCAACCTAGCAAGACATTCAATATATTTTCTTCTCTTTTTCTTTGCCTAATGCTAGCATACATTAGATTCCCATACAACATAGGCATTCAACATCATCAACCTACTTTAACATATAATGAATTGATTCAATAAATAGTAAGGGAGATGAGAAAATCTCACAACCAATTTTTTTTGATAATTGACGATGTTTCTCTTCTTCTGGAGGTCAATAAATCCCTTGTCATATGCAATCAAGCTCTTCTAGCCTTCAAGAATACTTCAGTGTATCGGCATCAACAAGAATAGAGATGGATAATGACTATCTTCAATTTCCAGAGCAAGAAAAATCCAAAATCATGGAGTTCTCCCCTCTTTTCTTCAAAAACTCCCTTTCTGATCTATTTTCCGCGGCTGCAAGTCTCTCAAACCATTCTCAATTGATAGAGAATGAAAAACCTAACTTGGAGCAATTTGGATCGTCGGATTTGGCCACCGGATGGCCAAGTTATGAAGAAAACAAGTTCGGCCATTCAAAACATTCCAAATGGAATCTTTTAATTGCATTTGGTGCGCCTGCGACGCACCATAGCCGCGCCCGCCATATAGGTGTCGAAATCTGATTGGCTGGGGAGGGAATCAATAACCTCAGCCATCAGATTCTTATCAAAAAGGCGGGATCTTACAGGATCCCTTGGATCCTAATAAACAGCGTCTCCAAAAGTCGGCTTGAACTACAGCCGCTCGATCTGGATCAATGGTGCCGCGGTACCGTAGACATGTCACACTGGATAATGGCTGTGCTTCCATGTGACGCGGCGCATTTCTTTAAAATGCCTCCATCCAATTAAAACACACGCGATGGAATCTAACGCGGCCGACTCATATGTACACAATCCCGCGTCTTTGTGGGCTGTCAGATGCGGATCTGAGAGGTGAGGATCAATCCTCGCAGCGGATCTTGGATCTCCTTCTTTCTTCTCTTCCGAAAATGCCCCTGAAAATCCAAAAAATGGCCTCTGTAACCATTGAAGTTTTATTAAACTTCTGCCAGAGATGATTTTCCAGAGAGCTTTTCTCTCTCCTGGAAAATCGTCAAACACATGGTGTGCATGCGGGCTTGCGGCAGGGCATGCCTGCGGGCTGGCTGGCTTGCGGGGCTGGACTGCCTTGCGGGCTGGCTGGCTTGCTGGCAAGGCAAGCCTGGCCTGCTTGCTGGGCTGGGCTGCCTTGCGGCTGGCCTGCTGACTGGCTGCTCGGCCAGGTGGGCTGTCTAGGTGGCATGCCTCCGTGGTGGGTCCCACCTTCTCTCTCCTGGGTCCTGCTTTCTCTCTCCTCTTTCTCTCTCCTCTAATTCTTTCACCTCTTCCATACTTCACAGTACCTGTAACAAAGCCATATCACCTGTAGGATCCGCAGACACTCTCTCTCATCAACCTGGACCCAGTTGGCCCAATTTTCCAACAATTACAATATGTAGGCATGTAGGCCAACAACTCCGAAGTACTCGAAGGGGCGCATTAGACTAGTGTAGGTTTAATGCGAGAATCTGAGAAGTTGCTTTATCTTGGAATCAGATTTGCATCATAACCCGGTTGCACCATTGGGGGCAAATTCTGTCTTTAGGATAGTATTGGTTGTGAAACGATCCAGCTTCAAACTCATTATCATTAGAGTCTTCTTCAATAAATTGTTGGAAGCGTGACATCAGATAAGTGGTTCTCATTTAAAATTCTATTCCTTCATATTTTTACAACAGCTACCATAGCACGAGTAGGATCTACAAGCAAGTGAGGCATATTAGAATCTTATAGGTTAGCTTGGAAAATGAAAGTACAAGAAGAACAAGTAAGTGATCACTTGGAGGAGAGAGAGAAGAAAGAGAAAGAAGACCCATTATTTAAAAAAAGAGAGAGATGGAGATAGAAGTACATTCATTTTCCCTTAATGTTATTACTTTCAAAACAAGGTCAATATCATAGAGGCTTTCAATGGATAGTCTTGTGCAAATTAATTATAGCATATTCTTTGAGGAATATAAGAGATGAGGTTTTGGTTCACTTATAAAAAAAATGATGGGTTTCATAAGCTGTCGGCTTGGGGAGAATCTTCTAAACCACACCAATTATCAAGTGGGAATTCACAGTATCACCCATGGAGGTTCCGCAATGTCGGAAGGAAAAATAAAATGTTAGGAGGAGAAAGAGAGTGTAAGTTATGTAAGTGTATGCCAGTAAACCCTTCTTTGTAAGGCTATACATTAAAAAACCGAAGCAAATGAAAAGACAACACACTACAATAGTTAGGAAACAACATATAATTAACAAAAAAAATCAACCTTTCATTTTCTTGACTTAGATTCTGCTAAAGTAAACATCAAGAAACACGAATAGAAAACAGAAAAAATGATTCAAGCAAAATCGATACAAAGATTTAACGTGGTTCACACACCAATGCAATATTTTACGTTCATGAGAGAAGATAAAGATGATTCACTATGTTAAAACGAGGTTACAAAGTAAATTTCTCAAGAACAAACTCTTTCCCAAGTCCATGCTAGAAAAACCCTCTGTCATTCTTTCCTCCACGACTGGTTGATCCATTGGGTCGGGTTAAACCGTACCCGCTACCATCATAGACATTAGAAAAATTTCCATTCGGATTGCCACCAATTTTATCGGAGTAGGTCAATCATCAAAGCAAGCCATGAATTCAAAATTTCCGAAGAATTCAAGAAACATAACATATACTATTTTTCATATTTTTTTTCCTACTGCAAACCGATTCTAGATAAGGGTAGGGGTGCAAGTTTTACCCTGACAACCCGAACCCGCCTAAACCCGTCCTGAACCCTGGCAGGGTTGAACCCGGCCCAAACCCTGACAGGGCTGGGTTAGGGCCCAAAATATGTTCAACCCTGGTAGGGCTCGGCTGGGTTAGGGTTGACCCCCTGGGTTGAGCCCGACCCGGCCCAACCCTGTATTGATATAATCATAATTGATTTCATTATGATATTAATATATTATATTTATATCTAATTTAAATATAAATATATTACACATATATTTCTCTCAAAACGTGCATACCCTAAAACTTTTGTTTGACTTTCACTTACTCTTTCGACACCATTTTCTTCCACTTCTTTTCTCCTCTTCTTCCTCTAACGATGGCATTGAAGAATAGTTGGAACAAAGGATGAACAAAGCAGGCTATGTTGCTGATTTGGCCCCGACAGAAGAAAAAAAAAATCAGAAATCGAGGAGAAAGAAGTTGAGTTGGAGGAAAAAGAGAGGGAGAAGTAGAGGAAAAGAAGCTTTATGATTTTGCTGGCGGTGAACTCCGAACCTTAGTAGGTCTCGAGAATCTTCTTTTCTCATTGAAATCATAATCCGCGTCTCCTCCCGAACCGCTGGGAGGAGACGGTTTGAATTCCCATTATGATGTAAGCAAAATTTCTATTCCCAAATTGGGCACAAAACTGAAAATTCCACCCAATTACCCAATCCTTTGTAATTATAGTTGTCCATGCCATCGTCATTAGTAAATGGTTATCTAACAAGAGCTTCAGGATAAGTTTCCCACTTTTTATTCCTTCTGAATCCGACTTTTTGGGTTTAGATCTAATTTTTAGTTAGGGTTTTGCTTCTGTTTTTCATGTCTAGGGGATTGATTGCTCAGCATATTGAAAATTTCCTTGTATTGTTCAAAGCCCATAAAGCAGAGGATACGTCAATTGGTTCATCATCCCAATCAAGGTTAACCCAGCCCGTCCCTGAACCCTGACAGGACTGGGTTGGGTTGATGGTTTGTCTAACCCTGATAAGGTTGGACTGGGCCTAAGTTAGGAATAAGAGACTCAAGGTTGGGTTGGGGTTTGTAAAAACCCAGCCCAACCTGACCCTGTTGCAGCGACCCTGTTGCAGCACTAGGTATGGGCAAAATTTATTCATCCATAAAAAGGAAAAATAAAGCTACAAAGACTTATATTCAGCCGGGTAAAGGGAAACCGAATCAGATTCTATTTCACTTTCAAACTAAAGCTTTAACAGATCTCAAGTCTCCAACACTCCCTATCCAAGGGAAACCGAATCAGATTCTATTTCCAGAATGATGTGTACTGGCATTGAGGCTAATGTTCATCTTGCTGTGCTTTGGTTTTCACCGTCCCCACCATGAACTTTCTCCCATTTCTCTACATGACAAGTTGCTTTCCTTGCCTGTAAATGGAAGAAAAAATAAAAATGTAAAACTAGAGAGAAATACAGTTTACATTAAACACAAATGCTTCAGGTAATCCAAATTCATGTGTAAATGTGGGAACAGTTGGATTAAGTCAGCAACTTTAACACCCGACTTGGTCAGTTTGGACCAATAAATTAGCACCTCAAGTCAAACCTAGCTAGCCTGGGAAAAAATTTTGCTTTGACGAACCGTGGTTTGGTTGCAAGGGAAGGGAAGTAAGATTGGCTCAAAAAAGAAATAAAAAATAGTTTTCTAAGACTATGAAATCTAATTAAAATTCTTTTCATATTTGGAAATTATATTTTTTAAATATAATATTTTAATTTATGTTTTTTAAATCCTTTTAGAGTTAGTTACTGAATAATGCTATGTAAGACTAAAAACTTTTACATCTTAGTTTTGATTTAATTTCACTTTATTTCTCTTTATTTCCCATGACAAAGCCTGATTGCTTCCAATCATTCAAGCCCAAATAACACCCTTCTTAGCCCGAGGAAACCTTTTTTCACTTATTTATTTTTTGGTATGCAAGGTTAAACATACGATGATGATAATTATCCGTTAATATGTATGATGTGTCATCATTACTTAGTCATGAATCCTCCAAATGACATTATTAGGTGGATAAGGTGAACAACTGCTTAGCGGTGTTGGTTGATATCTTCCAAGCACCCAAGAGCTCAAGGATTTTCTTACCAAAAAAAAAAAAAAGGATTTAATTCTCCTGTCTCACATTAAGCAACTAGATAGGCTGACCCAAATTAAATAAATTAAAGTGGACTAGGGCATGAAAACAAAATTTTATCCATATCATTCATATATCGGGCTAATGTAGGAAAAGATGGGCTATTAAAGCCCAAGTTCAGTCCACCTCAACCTAACCCAGGGATGCAAAATGGGCACATAGCTAGGCCTAGGCCCAACTCTACTCTCTAGTTAGCTATGCTTGGGGTAGGAGTTGCTACCCGTAGAAGCCTATACACACATTAAGGAAAAACATTCGGTGATGTATTAACTAGCAAGAACATAAAAAGGAATATGTTTTTTTTTTTTTTTTTTTTTTTTTTGGGGTGGGTTGGGGGGTGGTGGGAAATAAGAGACAAGATTTTATTCACTTTGTTAAATTTACAGCTCATTGCACATGTTGCACATGTGATTTTCTTTCTTACTTTGGGACATCATTATCCCTTTTGTAATCTATATATAGGACTGTTGTACAAAGAGATAATACACACATAAAGACAAAGTTTTCTCTCCAAATTTTATTCATAGCTTTGGTTCTTCAGTCTTTTGCATACTCTATTTATCTTTTCATGGTATCAGAGTGAGAACGCTCCATCTAAAGAGGCTATTTTTCTGACGCACCGTAGTTCTTTTTTCCGGTAGGTGCTCAAACTTTTGATCTTGCACACACCATCACACGTTATTTGTCAACACTATTTCTCTCAACTCAAGGATGGATAAATAAGAAAATGGTCCACCAATTCAGACCATTTTCAATGGCGCAAACTATCTTGCATGGTCTCAAGCTATGCGTAGCTTTCTCAAAGGCAAAAAAGCTTGGCGTTATGTCACCGGGGATATTACTATTCCAACACAACAATCCGAAGAAAGTAAAGAAAAACTTCAGGATTGTCTTGAAGAATGGGATAGCAAAAATCACCAAGCTATCACGTGGTTTCGCAATTCTTGTGTTCCTTCTATTAATGTTCAATTTGGGCGGTACGAGACTGCAAAAGAAGTATGGGATTTGTTAGCCTCACGGTATACCACAGCTGACCTTGCTCATCAATATCAAATTCTAAACTCCCTGACAAATCTCAAACAAGAGCAAGGTCAACTCGTAGCTGACTTTCTTTCTCAAATGCAATCCCTTTGGGATCAATTGGCATTGTTTGAACCAAAATGGAAATCCTCTGAGGATGCTATACTCTTTCAAACATACCGTGATCAACAATGACTAATGCAATTTCTCATGACTCTCCATCAGAGTTTTGAGCCAGTCAGAGCTTCCCTTCTACATCGTGTTCCTTTGCCCTCTCTGGAGAATGCAATCGTTGAACTTATCTCTGAGGAAACACGACTTGGCATTGAAAAAAACAACCATTTCACTGATGCAGTTCTAACAGTACCTCCTTCATCCACTACAAATCAGTCCTTCTGCAAATTCTGCCACCAAAGTGGACACATGACAAAGGATTGTACAAAACTTCGGAATTTTACTTGCCAACACTGTCATCAAAAGGGTCATTATTCACCCCTATATTGCAAGAAAAGATCTAGTTCTCACCCCTCTCAATTTTCTCCTCATCATTCTGTTGTAGTTACTTCTGAATCTTCATCAGATATTGCATCTGCCACATCCACTAGTGAGCTCGAGTCTTTACTCAAATAGGTTTTGTCCAGAACCAGCTCTCCATCTACTGCTTTGTCTGTCACTCCAGGTAATTCTTGGTATTTTGATTCTGCTTGCTGCAATCACATGACTAACAATGATAATTTTTTCTCATCAAACACTCCAAACATTCATATTCCAAATATCCAAACTGTTGATGGATCTGTTATGAATGTCACACATATTGGAACTATCTCAACATCAAATCTCTTCTTTCCAGACGCATATCTTGTTCCTAACTTCACACTGAACCTTATTTCTATTGGTCAATTATGTGATCTTGGTTTTGGTGTCATTTTTTCTTCTTCAGGCTGTCGTGTGCAGGATCCACAGACTAGAACAACTCTTGAGACAGGACGTAAATGTGGGAGGTTGTTTCAGCTCACTTTTCTTCAGCTTCCTATACCAAAATTCTCATCACATCATCTTGTTGGATCAACTCCATCTCGATCTACATCCAACATTTGGCATTCTCGCTTAGGTCATCCTTCTTCTGTTCGTTTGCGTTCTTTAATTTCTAGTGGTCATTTGGGTATTGTAAGTGATGACATGATTGATTGTGTATCATGTCAGCTTGCAAAACAACATGCTTTGCCTTTTTCTATAAATAAATCTATTTCTGCTGCTCCTTTTGATTTGATTCATTATGATATTTGGGGACCCTCTCCAACTCTTACTATGGGAGGATCTCGATACTTTGTAATCTTCATTGACGATTTTTCTCATTTCACATGGATATATATTATGAAAAATTGATCTGAGCTTATAGAAACTTACAAAATTTTTGCCACCATGATACATACTCAATTCTCCAAGAGAATCAATGTTTTTCATACTGATAATGCTATGGAATACAAAGACTCAGAATTTTTAAACTTTATTTTGTCCCATGGTACCATTATTGAACGATCTTGCCCTTACACATCCAAACAAAATGGACGTGCTGAACGGAAACTTAGACATATCCTTGACACTACACGTGCTTTGCTCATTTCTTCCTCTTGTCCTGAACAATTTTGGAGAAAAGCTGCCTTAACTGCAGTTTATACCTTAAATAGAGTTCCTCCCCTGTTATTAACAATCAATCTCCTTATGATATGTTATATGGTTGTGAGGATAGTGATGTAAAAATATCCATCCACACTGAAATGGACTGTGAAAGATTTGGAGTCGCCACCTAGATTAAGGTCTAGGACCTAAAATGTAGCCTCATCCTGAGATAATGCTTCTATTGACTCATGACCCATATCAGCTTTGGTCCATCAGAGAACGGGCAAGCATTCAAAGTACAGTTTGGGAAGGTGCTAGGCACCCAAGACTATCCGATCCGAAAATCAGCCTCCTATATGATTCTACTTTCCTTAGACTCTATGGTTCTGACTGTTCATGGTTAATGAATGATGACTAAGGCTCATGGAGGATCCTATACCAAGTTGCTGAGTTCCTCTAGCATAAATTCAGTCAAACATGTTCTCGAAGTAAGAAAACAAACAAAATAATATACAATGAACTGAACCAAAGATGGTTCGGTGATGGACTGAATCTGAGATGTCCAAAACGTCTCAAATTGCCTATGTATTCCAATCCTGTAAATCAAGTCCAAAAACGTAGTTCAAAAGTAGAAAGTGATTAAAGTTTATGGACGTGGATTATGATTAAGCTTTCTTAGATTCAATTTATTCAAGTTGAAGTTTATACTTGATGATGATGGAGATTGAATCTAGAGATAGCCTAAATATGAATTGAAGTGAAGATGGATTTGGAAATGGATATGGATGTAGGGGACCTAAGGATACTAAGATGGGGTACCGTACTTAGAGAGTCCTTCAAATTGCCTACGTTTCCCAGAGGTCCTGGAAATCAAATACAACGTAGTTCATTTTTGGGCGGATTAGGTAACCTCAGGGGCTAGGGTATGTCTCTCAGGGAGTAGAGTGTGGCTCTCAGGGAGTAGAGTGTGTTTCTCAGGGAGTAGGGTGTGGCTCTCAGGGAGTAGAGTGTGTCTCTCAGGGAGTAAGTGTATCTCTCAGGGAGTGGAGTATGTATGTCTCTCAAGGAGTAAGTGTATGTCTCTCAGGGAGTAGGGTGTGGCTCTCAGGGAGTAGAGTATGTATGTTTCTCAAGGAGTAGGGTGTGGCTCTCAGGGAGTAGAGTATGTATGTCTCTCAAGGAGTAGGGTGTGGCTCTTAAGGAGTAGAGTATGTATGTCTCTCAGGGAGTAGGGTGTGGCTCTCAGGGAGTAGAGTATGTATGTCTCTCAGGGAGTAGGGTGTGGCTCTCAGGGAATAGAGTATGTATGTCTCTCAGGGAGTAGGGTGTGGCTCTCAGGGAGTAGAGTATGTATGTCTCTCAGGGAGTAGGGTGTGGCTTTCAGGGAGTAGAGTGTATGAGGGTATATTGATTGAGGTGTGGAACCGTATCTGGGAGTTTTCCAAACTACCTATGTATCTTAGGGTTTGCCCTAAGAATCAGGATCCGCGTAGTTCGGAATGTTGTTCATTGGGTGACCCACTTTGATCAGAATATGGGTGGTCCAGTCGGACCGAAAGATGATCATAGATGATCAAAGGTTGGATTCACATTACACCTATCTAGGTTCTGCACCCTAGGGGAAATGAAGTAAGGGGTAGGGATCGTCCTAAACTACCCTTGTAACTTACAACCCTGATTTTGGAATTATGTTAGGCTAGGCTTCATGATTCTTGGTTAAAACTTTTATTATTTTTTCATTATTACCCTTCTCATGAATGTGGGTGCCTACATGCACGTCCCTACACCTAGGAATGTCTTCTATCAGTGTACATGCACGGCAGTTTGACTAAGGTGTAGCGAAAAGTAAGTTCTTGCCGATATAAACATCATTCAAGCATAGTATACAGCAACAGATCAGCATGGCAGTGTGCACAAAGCTAGCAGTGTAAGTGTTCTAAATATGGTAGTGCATAATATGACAGTGTAATCAAGTGAACATGATAGATGCATGGATATGACAATGTAGACAATATCAGATCCTCACTTTAACGGTTATATCTCTTAAAAAATTGATGATTAAGGTCAACACTTAGATTTCATCAAAAAGTCAAGATCAAAGGCTCAGATTTCACAGAATGGTGATCCAATGGTTCAAATCACTTAAAATCAACATCCAATCATTCATATTCTTCATGATCAAAATTCAATGGATCAAACTCCCTTTTTTGAAACACTTATGATCAGGATTCAATAGCTCAGATTTATCTAGGACTTTCATGATCAAGATTCAATGGTTTAGATTCATCAAGATTGGCATGATAAAAAAATCCAATGGATCAAACTCCTTTTTTTTGAAACACTTATGATCAAGATTCAATAGCTCAGATTTATCTAGGACTTTCATGATCAAGATTCAATGGTTTAGATTCATCAAGATTGGCATGATCAAAATCCAATGGATCAAATTTTTTTTTTGAAACACTTATGATCAGGATTCAATAGCTCAGATTTATCTAGGACTTTCATGATCAAGATTCAATGGTTAGATTCATCAAGATCATAAACCAACCATTCAGATTCAGTTAAATCATTCCCAAAGATAATCTAGTGGTTCAAATCACTTATCATGATAATCCAAGCATTCATATTCCTTTAAAACATCTGCAATGAAAATCCAACGGTTGAAATTATTCAAAATCACTCGCAATGGTTGAAATCCTTCAAAATCACTCATAATGAAGATCCTATGGTCCATATTTCATCAACCAAAACTTATGATCAAATGGACCAGATTTAACATTCCTAACGAGAAAGGTTAGGCCAAAAACCTAACGCGCATATGATCAAAGAATCATCATGCATGTGAAGATACTATAACAAATGAAACAGACAACCACAAAACGACACACAAGTATGGTAAACTGGAAAAGCAACCAACCTGATGTGCGTAGGTGGGATTTAACAGCAGGATGTCGCGATGATAATCTTCACTGGATCTCGCGAGAGTCGTCGTGCTCGGCTACTGAGCGCGGGTTGCAGACAGGTGTGAGAGATGATCGCGAGATGTTTGCCGGATGCAAGTCGCGGAATGCTGATGGATGCGAGTCGTGGACAGGAGATGGTCGGGAGTCGAAGAACAGGAGATGGTCGCGAAATGCGAGAGGCTGCTGGACGCGGATCGCGGTCAGGCGATGGTCGCGAGATGCTGCTGGGCGAGGATTCTAGACAAAATCAGACTGTCCGCTGGGCGTGAGATGTTGCTGGGAGTGAATTCTGGAAAAAATCAGACTGTCCGCTGGGCGCGGGATGTTGCTGGGTGCGAATTTTGGACAAGCAGACTGTCCGCTTGGCGCGAGACTGTTTGCTGGGCACAAGATCTCCTCTGAACAAACTGATGGTCGGCTGGATCACAAACAGGGGATGATTGCGAGATGTTGTGATGAAAGAGGATGAACATGCAGGCCAGTGAGGGAGACAAAAAGGGATTTTGAAAGAAAGTAAAGGGTCAGCCTTCCCCAGCTAAAAAAAACCTCCTCATTCTTGTGTGCATCGATGGGTATTTATAGAGGTAGGAAGTTGGATGAAGAGAGGTGGAGTGTGGATGGCTGCAGTTGGGTGATGGAGTTGGGCTCCAGGAGTATGGCGGTGGAGTGTGGCAATACTGGTTTGGGGCTCAAAAGCATGGGAGAGGTGGAGGTGGCAGCTAGAACTAGACTGCTGGTGAAGGAGTTGGGCTCCAGAAGCATGGCAGTGGAGTGTGTCAATACTTCCGCCGCCCTTTTCCCTTCTTCTTTCCTTGTCAGACCTTCCCTCTCTCTTCTGTGCAACTCTCTGGATTTCTCTCTTCTTGGTTTTCTAGAAGAAGGGACAAGCTTCGAAATGGGTGACTAGGTGTGGTGTTTCTCCAACGGGTATGGGAGAGGTAGCTGGGTGCGGCTCGAAATGGAGGTGGCAGTTGGTGGATTAAATGAGCATGGGAGAGGTAGAGGTGGCTGTAGGAAACGGAAATGGCTGGGTAAGTATAGAGTCGCTCAAGGAGATGGGACTCGATGAAGGAGTGGGTGAAGTGGAGCACACGGCTGGGTTTAATGAGGGATGGGAGAGAAAATGGAGGTGGCAGAACATCCATCTTTCCCTCCACCGATCTCTTACTCATTCTCTCTTTCTCTCTTTCTCTCTTTCTCTCTCTTTTCGGGTTCTACCTCTCTCTCTCTCTTTTTTTTTCTTTTGAGTTTTCTTTCTCTCTTTCTCTTGCCTTGTTGGATTCCCACTCCCTCTCTTTATATATATAAAATATAATAATACAATATATATAAATATATATAATATAATATATATAAAACATTATTACATAATATATAAATGTATATGTATATATCATATATATAAAATATATATAACAAAAACATAAAGTGCATACACATGGGCCGACCCGACTTGGTCCGGACCGGCATGGGCTGGGTCAAGTTTGACTGGGTTGGACTGAATTGGGTTTGAACTGGTTGGGACTGGCTTGGGTCAGAACTTTTCTCTCTCTCTCTATTATGGGTCCTCTTAGCTTGCGGCCTAGCATGAAAGATTTCGACAACCTCTGTCTTGTATTTTCCACGTCCACTTTGAAGAACACCAAGAAAGAAGAATGCTAGAGTTTGAATCACCGAATTTGGATGTCGGATAGTAAAATTATGAAGGATCAAAGTTTAAACAGGCTCATTGGCTTGTAGCTCTGCATGAGATCCTTAGGGGACTTTTATCCCAGATTTTCCACGTCCATTTTGAAGAGGATGGAAAAAAGAGCACAATGATGTTTGAATTACCTGAATCGGACGTCAGATGACCAAAATATGAAGAATTAAAACTTAACGATAATCTTACTGGTAATTTTGCATGGGACCCGCTGGTGGCCTTCGTCCCAAATTTTCTATGTTCACTTTGAAGAGAATGGACAATGGAATACGCTGGTGCACTTCGGCTCAGCACAAAGACTAATTGACAGCTGGTTTGAGAGAATTCACTCGTTTCTCCTCTCTTGTTATCTACACACCAATATAGTTGTCCTAATTAGGGAGAGCAAAAATGGGGTGCTTACAATGGTTCTCTTCCTTCATATGACTTACTCAAGGTTTTCGGTTATGTTTGTTTTGTTCTTCTTCCAACTCATGAACGAACAAAATTGGAACCTTGTGCCCGACTTTGCTATTTTATTGGCTATGGTAGTGGACAAAAAGGATACAGATGTTGGGATCCTCTCTCTACAAGATTGTGAGTATATCGTCATGTAACATTCTGGGAACATAAAATGTTTTTTACTATGTTACAATTTGAAATAGATACTCCCACCAACATACCTCATTTCACAGATCCTTTTGTCGATTTCTCTCCTACTAATGATTCTGCAGATTCCTCTCTTGAGCTCACACAACCACCTCCAGCTACAAATGTCCTACCAATAAAAGTTCAATCTGAGGACACTGACACAGAGTCACCCACTTTTTCATCTTCTTCTGATGAGCCTGTCTATCGCTTTACTCGGGTAACACAACCTTATGTTCGTCTTACTGGTTATCATGTTTATTCTGCTATCCAATCTTTGCATGAACCTCAAACCTATAGAGAGGCTAGTGTTAACCCTCTTTCGTAAAAAGTAATGACGAAAGAACTGCAAGCATTAAACAAAACTTACACTTGAGATTTGGTTGATTTACCTTCTAATAAAACCGTTGTTGATTGCCAATGGATTTACAAAATCAAGACCAAATCAGATGGTTCCGTTGACAGTTATAATGCTCGTCTTGTAGCAAGAGGATTTACTCAAGAGTATGGGATTGATTATGAGGAAACGTTTGCTCTGGTTGCTCGTATTACATCTGTTCGAAGTTTACTTGCCGTTGTTGCCGCTCAACATTGGGACTTATGGCAAATGGATGTCAAAAATGCTTTTCTAAATGGAGACTTACAAGAAGAAGTCTACATGAAGCCTCCTCCTGGATACTCTCACTTGCCCAATCAAGTCTGCAAACTTAACAAAGCCCTCTACGGACTTAAGCAAGCTCCTCGAGCTTGGTTTGAAAAATTTAGCACTGCAGTCAGCCAGTTGGGATTTTCTTCTAGCCCATATGATTATGCTCTCTTCATTTGACAATCTGATCAAGGAATTGTTCTTCTCTTTCTCTATGTGGATGATATGATCATCACTGGAGACGATACTACTGGTATTTCTCAACTTAAACAATTTATCAGTCAACAATTTGAAATGAAGGATCTTGGTTCACTCAACTACTTCTTGGGCCTCGAGGTTTCTTCTGTTCCTACTGGCTACACTCTCTCTCAAGTTAAATATGCTTCTGATCTTCTGTCTAAGTTTGGCATCACTGATAGAAAAATTGCTCCCACACCTCTAGAGCATGATGTCAAACTTATTTTGAAATATGGTACACTTCTTCCAAATTCCACCTTATATCGTCAGTTGGTAAGCAGTCTGATATATCTTACTGTTACTCGCCCAGATATTGCTCATGCTGTGCACATTGTAGTCAGTTTATGACAACTCCACGCACTCCTCACTATAATGTCGTCCTACGCATTCTTCGCTATGTCAAGGGTACTATTTTCTATGGGTTACAGTTCTCATATAACTCTTCCCTTGAGTTACGTGCCTATTCAGATGCTGATTGGGGTGGTGATCCTTTAGATTGATGTTCTACCACAGATTTTTGTTTCTTTCTCGACAATTCTCTTATTTCTTGGCGTAGTAAGAAACAAACAGTTGCTTCATGATCCAGTACTGAATTAGAATATCGAGCTCTTGCTAACACCACATAAGAACTACTTTGCTTCGATGGCTTGAAGATATGGGTGTCACTCACACACCTGCTACTCCTATTCACTGTGATAATCATAGTGCCATGAAAATTGCTCATAATGATGTCTTCCATGAATGTACCAAACACATTGAGTTTGACTGTCATTTCACTCGACAGAATGTTTCTAAAGGCACTGTTCAATTGTAGCCTATCCCCACTAATGATCAAACTACAGACATTTTCACTAAAGCTCATCCGCCTGATCGGTTTTTGTGATTTAGTCTCCAAACTTAAGTTTTTTTTCAACCATCTCAAGTTTGAGGGGGGTGTTAAATTTACAGTTTACAGCTCATTGCACATGTTGCACATGTGATTTTCTTTCTTACTTTGGGACATCGATATCCCTTTTGTAATCTATATATAGGACTGTTGTACAAAGAGATAATACACATAGAAATACAAAATTTTCTCTCCAAGTTTTATTCCTAGCTTTGGTTCTTCAGTCTTTTGCATACTCTATTTTTCTTTTCACACTTTTTGAGGATGGATGTTAATAGACCATGGTGTTCGATAACTAGTCTATTGACAAAAAAAAAGGCTTAAAAAAAAGAATTTATTATATTGGAACCTTACCTCGTTTTCCCAGTCACAACGAATGGTGATGATGGCCAATACCAATGTCTGGACTGCGGTCCCACTGATCATTCCAATCCAGATACCCTAATTTTGGCATTGTTGTCGACAGACATTAGAAGAGAAGAACTTTAAACTTTTGTAAATAATTTTGAGGAAAAGAAACTTGAAGCTGGCAATATAGAGTACATCTTCTTACATGCTTTTTTTTTTTAATTTATTTAATTCTCTTTTTTATTTTTTTTTTCACTTTGCTTAAAAATAAATTACTAAGCACTAAAAGGGCATAACCTACATTGCCATCTCAGAGATCCTTCACCCATAATTTTAAGTGTCAAATTATGTGAAACTCTAGTCATGACTAGATGATAATGTGAAGAAAAAAAAATAGAAATATACCTCGACTCCAAAATTAAAGATCCATCCTAACAAAAATCCGAATGGAACGCCAATAATGTAATAGCAACCCAAATTTATGTAGGCCACAAATGATTGCCATCCCGATCCAACAGCCACTCCTACAATAGATGAATCATTTCAAAGATAATGAAATCTAACCATAAATGAGAGGAGATAATGAGAAGAGATGACTAACCAGAGAGGACAGGTTGAACACTATTGAATAGGATGGTGAAGAATAAGAGGACGGAGAGGTTGTCCACAGCAGTAATGACGGCATCGCTGGTTGTGAAGATAACTGCAAGCTTATCATGGAATACCATTACTAACAAACCAAATATGAGACCCAAAATTGTGGACGTCACCACTGATACTTTTGTAGCAAATTTTGCTCCTTTTCCATTGCCTGCTCCAAGCTCATTTCCTACTCTTACTCTGTTCAAATATTTCAACATACATAGAGTGTGCAACTTGTTAGTTGTTACTGATTAATGTTATGTACTAAATTTCAATCAAATATATAATACTAATATAAAAAAAAAAAGATGGCTGTCATATTGCATAAAGAAAGCCAAAATCAAAAAAATGAAAAATCCCATCCCCGTTGGATGGATGCTTCACATGCTCACTCTCATTGACCCAATGCTGGTCCAGGGCCACACAGTTTAGCAAAGATCCTCTCACCACTAATTATTTGTTTCAAAAATAAAGAAAATGCTGTTATATTTGGATGTATTTTCATTGAGGTAATGGTGATCAGTTGATGGGGTTGAGAAAATATTGTTTTTTTTTTCTTTTTTTCACTTATTATAGATTTCATATCGGTAAGTTGCCACATCACAAATTTTTTTTTTTCTTTTCAACTTAATTTGTTTTATACATTATTCTCTTTACATGTCTGAATGATCCTGCTCATTATATATCTCTTGTGTTGGATGCTGAACTTAAAAGTTTTATTTATTTCTTTAAAAAGTCATAAATCTTATATATATCAACTTAAAATTGAATATACCATGAGATGCATACCGTTGAAGACAATATTAAATAGGGATAGTTTCCCTTCGGAGCATCCGTACAAGGCTTGCATGCATTTAAAGGGTTTTCTACTTGTCAACGACTGTTGACACCGACTCGATATGTCGAACCACCTGATCTATAAATCAAATATTCTCCATACTATTGTGATTACCACGATGGTCCAATGAACGGTCACAAAAAGGAATCAATGTGAACTGCCACTGACACAAGAAGTATATACACACATCTCACTCATGCTGGGGAGCGCATGCGGGTTCTTTGCTGACGAGGATTCTGCAGTAATAGCGGTCCGGGATTTTGAATTTTGTGATTAATTGCACAAGCTGACGATCCTCGAGATCCAGCTTATCCTGCGGCCACCATTTCGCTGGGGCGGGGATAGCCAGGCCTACGGGTTCCTGAGAACCAGAGGAGACGTCAGTCATCATTTCGGCGCAGGGTAGCGTGGATCTCTCCCTATGATATACTTCTGCAACCGTACATATTGATGACTGGTTTAACTAGTGAGATTGGGGCAGTAGTTATCCCTGTTGACACCTGGGTACTCGCCCGTTCCTAGAGCTATTTGTTCCTTTTCAACCCAATCAAAAATGGGCCGTAAGACATCAAAATAAACCGTCCCAGGACGGTCAAACATGCAAGACATTAAACGAAAAGAAGAAAAGGAAAAAGTAATTTACTAGTGTCAGTCGCAGGCATGAATGTGAGTCTAAAGAAGATGTAGAAGATGGGGAAAATCTCTGATCCAAATGCTAGGAAATCGAAAGGGTAAACGCTTGTTTATCGCTCGAGTGCCCTTTTGAACTCCTCTCCAAACGTAAATATCCCGGATTCGAAAGCTTTGAAATTCGAATGATATCATCAAGTAGTCATTAGTCACCTCAGATAGCGGCTTCTGCCAGGAAGACAAGCCGTCATTACAGTCTGATTGAGGGTAATCTCCAAACGCATTAGATGAGAGGTTTAAAAAGGGGAGACAAAGGAGTAGGCGTACGTCAGTGTTGTATGACTTCTTATCTCATGGCACGGAATGGACAGTTGTGTTACACACGTGGAAGCTCTTAAGGGTCGACGCTTCAAATCCATAATAAATCCAACCATCATGAGATTGTATCTAGTGGGGTTTTTTAAAAAAATCTTTTGGGTTCTTCCAAAAGTGGTCGTTACTACTACTCCATCCCTCGGGACCGGTAAGCTCGGGTCTCTCACGCATCGGTCTCAGCTCGGGCTTACCTTTTGCACCGCAGATCGATGTGGAGTTGTGTCTGATGACTTAAAGAGTCGGGTTTGCTACCAATTTATATCTTGTATTGAGGTTGGACTTGACGCTGACTTATATCTCGTCTCGAAGAAGACATGATATGTGTTAGTTCGGGTCATGCTATTATTCCAATTCGGGTAAGGGTCCGAGGAGGTACGACTTCTAACTTCTATAGCTAGGCGTGACGAGTCAGACAAAACAAGGATAGATGTTGAAGTTGCTCCTTTGATTCGACAAGTCCAAAGAAGCAAAGGCGTTGATATCATATTTTTTCTGTCAATGAGAAGATGAACGGTTGGAAATTGCTCGTCGATCCGCGCTCTGAATGACCTGCAATCACAGAGATGAGACAAAGAAGTTTGGCACCTAAACCCCGAGTACACTCCGATGCCTAAGTTAGATTCCCAAAGTAAACAGTCAAGAGATAGTAGAAAGCTATCTCCAGTTTAAAGAATGGGACGATGAGAGAATTTGAGCATGTGAGAGGGATGAATAATAATAGCTTGTAACTTAGGGTTTACCTTGAGGGATGACCTCTACTTATAGATTGTGAAGAAACATGAAGGTACCAGGACTCAGGAGAGTAGACTGCCAATAGGATTGCCACGTGTCGCTCTGTGGGACACTCATGTGGTAAACTCCGAGTAGGAGTCGGAGACCTTAGCCAAAGAAGCTAGGTCGATCAGCTCTGGGACTGACACGTGTCAACGTGTGAGTAATGACCGACCGGAATAGTCGGTGTCGTATCAGACTGAGAGAAGGACTCCCCGGATGTAGCATAATCACAATGGGACTCTGGCTTCCGACTGAGAACCGTAGCCGAGTAGGATTATAACTCCGAGCGCTACCCGAGAGGCCAGACGCACGAGAAGCCGTATGTATGATAGGCCGAATACACGATACCGAGCACGAGATACTCCGAGGGCTCAAACTCCGAAGGCGCAACTTGACACATGTAAGATTTTAAATGGAGGGAATTTTTTCCTCCTAACAACACGTGTTCGTACACTTATCACAATAAGGGGACGACACGTGCCCATAAACGTGTCACCTCCAAAACGCTTTTGTACGATGAGAGGAGGTATGTGCGGTCTAGCACGTGCCAGGTCTCTGAGTTGGTGGCGTATTTGTGTTGGATATGTGGCGTAATATTGGATAGTCATTCAACTCCCCCTAACTAGCATTCGGACGCCGAATAGGACTCCTCCTCCTCCGTAAGTGGAAAATCATTGTTATCTAGAATAAAGATGATGATAACTCATCTTGGTCATAAGATCTTAACCTTATAGCTACATGACAATACTCGAGTTTCTTATTCGAAGGAGCTTTACCTTCTTCTTGTAAGTTCTATATTGTGTGCTATGACACTAATTTGATTGTCGGACTACCAACACTGACCTTCATTAACATCTTTTTTCTTGTAAGAGACTGGACATGTCAGGCATTTTAGCAGCAACACTCCCCTCACTAGGGATTATTAATTTGATTAAAAAGAACAGAAAGGAAGGGTTAGAAATCGTACCCAGTTGCAGCGAAGAACGCCAAAGGAATCATCATTTCCCAGCCATTAATGGTCATGCTACCAAAGTTTTAACAGGCCCACAAAATATTAAACAATATCAAGGGTCAATAAGAAAAGAGAATTAATATATATATATATATATATATATATATATATATATATATATATATATATATTGAAAAAAAAAAAAAAAAACTCAAAAACAATCTAATCCACTCTTTCTCTATAATCCACAACACTAACATTCATGTCCTGGAGACTGAAAACAGATCCAGTAATAATCCTAGAATAAATAAATGGTTTGGGTAGATTTAGGATACCAGATGGACAAAGCATCGACTGCAATCTTTGCGTTCTTAAGATTCCCAGTCATCAATAAAATTATTCTGTAGTACCAGTTCTCCAAGCTGTCAAACAAATAGAACACAGGAATCAAGAACCCAAGAATATCTCTCTCGATCGAGACTTCAAATTGAGATTGAAAGAGGAAGCAGGAATAATGGCGTACCAGAGCATGACCCCTGAAGCTGCAGAGAGCTTGAGGAACTCCCAAAGCCCAAAGAAAGCTTGAGTGGAAAAACCAGTCCAAGATAAAGGACAACCACCACAAACAGTGTAAGCCAACAACCCGAAAACCAGAATCCACCATGAGAAATTGAGCGTAATTGCAATTCCCACCAAACCCAGCTTGAGCCCATACACAAATACCCAACTTATGAAACTATGAACGATTAGACCCACCAGAGAAACCCAGGCGATCACCCCAGTCTTCAGCTGGCACTGCAAGAACCTCTGAAGAGGGAACTGGAATGCGTAGCTGAAGTGGATAGGAATTAACCAGAGAGCCACCATACCAGATTGTTCCGCCACGTCCTCCGGTTGTCCCATCCATTTCAGAAAGGGACTTGCAAATACGTACATGGGCAGAAGCAGAACAGAACAGAGGAACAGAACGATCCATGATCTCTGCATGTAGATTCCCAACATATGGTACTTCTTCGCCCCAAATGCCTGTCCACATAGTGTCTCCAATGCACTAGCCATCCCTAACTAATAAATCCACACACACCCCCACCCCCAAAAAAAAAAAAAAAAAAAAAAAAAAAAACTAGAACAGATCAAATTCAGTCCATAATCGATAGAATAAGGTTATAGCAGAGCAGGAGAGATTAACTACCAATAGACCGAAGTTGAAGCCAACAATGACGTTATTGGCCATGGAGATGGAAGCAAGCTCAAGATCACCTAGGTGGCCGGCGAAAGCTTGGGTAATGACGTTCATGGAGAAAGAAGAGACGCGGCTGAAGATGGCGGGACCCACGATTTGCCATAGCTTCTGTGATTCGATCCAAACCCTCCTCCCAAGATCTTCGTCTTGCAGATCTCCTCGGTTGCTTTGTTTTATCGATGGTAGTTTCTGCAACAAAGGAACCGTCTCATCCCTTATTTTGCCGCTGATGGCTTGCATTTTACGTTACACAGACAGAGGATGAGGGGCAGAAGGATGAGAGGCAGAAGACGAGATAGTGAGAAATGAGAATCACGAGGATATGAAAGAGCTTAATAGACGTGGTGATGCTGTCAAGGGGCTCTTAGATAATGAAAATAATGTGATACGTATTTAGGTGGACTTGGATCGTCTCTAGTCCGTCCAATCGTCCAGTCGTGGACTGGGCGGACTGGATTAAAAGGACATGCATACCAATACATGGGGGGAGTGTCCTTTAAATCCAGTCCACGACTGGACGACTGTACGACTGGAGACGATCTTTTTCCGTATTTAGGTAGCTCACTTCTTTCATTTGGTGACGACCTTGGATCCAAATCCACATCCTCTCCCGCCTGAGTTTGGGCGGAAGAGTTGGCAGCCTGGATGGATGGGCACCACCTAGCTCTCGGGTGGATCTGAGCCCTCCATCGGAGCCGACACCCCTATCGGCTCAGTTTGTTGGCTCGGGTGTCGGCTTGGATGGAGGGCTCGGATCCACCTGAGAGCCAGGTGGCGGCCATCCATCCGGGCCATCAATTCTCCCGCCCAAACTCAGGCGGGAGAGGATTTCTATACCCTTGGATCCTCACCTGCCCTTAGCAGTGCCAGCGGAGGTTTCGGATGTATGACACACTTGTTGAGTATCTTAGCTGTCTAACGACTCAACAAGCGGCGGTTTCGGATGTATGACACTTGTTGAGTATCTTAGCTGTTTGACGGACTCAACAATAGGAAATGATTTTTTTTTCTCGGATCATCTCTTTTCGTCTAATCGTTCTAGTCCTCCATTGAATGGACTAGAGTGTTGGACACACATATCAATGTGGATTCAAATCTTCACTCAACTGCGATCAGTTGATGCGTGACATGTGTGTATCGGTTGAATCCGAACCATTCAGTCAGTTGATATGGTGAAAGTATAGCAATTCAACTTTATGCATCAATGTTGACTGGACAGTTCGGATTCAGTCGACACTCATGTATCGGGCATTGACTGGATGCAATCGAGTCTCCCGTCGACACCTTGGCCCATAGAAGAATGGACGAATGGACGAGAGGGGAAGTTCTCCACTTGGTGAATGACTTGAATGTAAATCCCTTGCCAAAAATAAAGAAAAAAACAAAAAAAACGGGAACGTGAAACCTTTGCAAAAAAAAATAAAAATATGAAAAAGGAATGTGAAACCTTCTCTACCTAAGCTTAGGGTTGTAAATGGATGTATTTTCGGTTTCTTCTAAACGATTCTTAATGTCTATAAGACTAGTTTTAAAGCCTGTCTTTTGCACTTGTAACATTTCAACAAGCCAAACTGATGAAGTTTTTATCAATTTAAAGTCATAAAAGCTATTTATTATAACTTTTCTTAAAGGCTTTTAAAAAAAAAATTTATTGAAGTTCTTAATTCTCTTCTCTTTGTTAATTAATGTGATTTAATTGGATCACTTTTTGTTAAAGTGTTAAAGTGATGAGACCCGTACATTTTTTTTCTTAATGCTTACGTAAATTCTTATATTAAGAATTTTAAAAATCATGCTCTGATACCAGGTTTGGTTGCTCACTTTTTGCGACGAATTTGTCATGGCAGTCTTGGTCGAACACTATTGTCAGTCGAAGAATAGCGTATTGATCACCTATTGGGTCCTGTGAGTTATGAGTCCAATGATCTTATTTCTTTTAATAGGTCGTTCAGACGTTTTCCAAAATCCCTGTTGAGATTGCCTCACAAACGGGTTATATGATGGAGATAATATGATCTGGCGTTTCCCAGGTTTATTTGGAGAATTCTAGTATGAAACTCTTCTACCAATTCTTGGAGACAGATTATCTCCTCAAATGTATTTCTGATCAAGCTTCCCTGTCTTTGACTAGGTTTACCTTTCTTATAAGGTCCTCTTGGTATCTTCTGCTGATACTTTCTTTTTATGATCGAAAGTTTCTATTCAGATGATTCCTTAAGAACTTCTATCGACAATTTTAATCCCAACTCTGTATTGAGTGGGTTTACTGTAGGTCCTATTTCTACCGAAGAGTGGAGTGTAAATTGACTACTTCTTAATTCCAAATTACAAAAAATATCATTCATGAATGTTGGAATAGAAAAGATAAGTTTGAGTCTTATACCTAAGACCACCGAAGCAATAATCCAAAGATTACCAACGTCCATTGTGAAACGACTCCTTTTACCAATTTTCTCTGCTGTAACTAGCCAAACAGACTTGCTGGTTTAGGATTTGAGGACCAGTCACGCGCTCGGATTGTGTGTAGGCTAACTCTCTCTCTCTCTCTCTCTCTCTCTCTCTCTCTCTCTCTCTCTTCGTAACCAAAATTCAAGCAGATATGGAAAGAAAGATTTGAAATATGAAACACAAATTTTTATTGCACTGGAATAGAAAAACATAATTTTCTCTTGCTACTTGTGCTATGCAAACTACATACACCCTCCCTTTACATTGCTAATTCAGGTTCCTTTTATAGATGAAGGAATCCTGTCATTAGATGGACACTTAATTCAAATTGAAAATATTTGAAATTACATAATAACTGAAACCTTTTGCGGACACGTAATGCAGACATAATGACAGACATTGAAATTAGAGCATTGTCGACACAAAAAGACAACATAAACACAGTGATTTACCATAACTTTTACACCTCATAAGGACACCTATTAACTACGTACAATGCCTTATTATTACAACACTAACTCACTATTAACATGCTTTTAATGTGTTGGTTGCTTGTACACACCAAATTTTTAAAATTTGAAAACGTGCGGACCACCTCCACGTCTCCGATAACACGTTTAACGATTTCTGATGCGGTTCTCTCTCCTTCCAAAAATAGATGTAGCAACTAGATTCTTCAGGGCTCAGTTGGTGTCAACTCTTTCAGAGTTATTGTATGGATGTAGTATGTAGTCATGCACGAGTAAGTCGTCGAGAGCTGGTTTCCATAATGCTTTGGTTTCTTCCAGCATGCGACATCTGGCTAATGTCCATACTTCATTGTACCATTTGATGAAGTGGTCTTCACTTTCATCAATCTTAGTTTCATTAACCTGCTAGGTTATTACTGATGGTTTGACGACCATGATCCTTCTAGCGAATATAAACTTGTTTAGATGACAATTCTAGGAAGCATAGCAAAGCTTAGTATGTACAGAAAAAAGCTATTCTAGCTTCATTTTCTTCCAAGGAAGATCATTCGTCGTCATCTCATACTTTTCAGTACAAGATTCCGGATTATTTACCTTTGTTATATACCAAACTTGATAAGAAGCGTGATATGTTTGCTCATCTCATTCGACAAGAGTCGCATAAATCCGAACCCAAACTCTAGATGAAGCTATGGGATTCAGTGACTGAAATGCATATTTTACAACACTTGGTAGTTGGTTTAACTGCCCTGTATTGTATCTATCCACCTAAATCCAAGACACTAATCCTAGTTCAACTAGAGTTATATTAAACATCTGAAATTTTATTTTGAATGACGAAATCCCACATATTTGACCAAGTAGTGTTGGTATTCAACCAACCATGCCTTAAAATCTTTCTTTTGTTTTTTCAATTATTTTTGCCTTAATTTCTTCGGGTAAGACCAGGATTTTCTGTCTTATCTCATGTCTCTTCAGTAACTCTTCCATTGAGTTTAAAGAGGCACCAGCCATGGTTTTTTGATGGTTTTTGTTTCCATTTTATCTAAGGCTGAATCATAATACAACTCTTTGTGATCTTTCTAAAAGGATTGGTTATCCTTAAAAATCATGGCACTTTTAATCTTATCCTTTCTAGAATGGGACGTTGGACAAGATCTCATAAAGTGAGTGGGATCACCACAGATAAAACAAGAAACAACAGGGTTCTTTCCTACTCCCTTGTTCGAGTCTCTAGACTCTAACCAAGTTTGATTTTGGACAGGTCTGGTCTGGATGGTTTTAAACCAAAAATTCAATTTTTTTGGATTCTTGGGCACACCATTATTCCTATCCGCGGGTTTTGCTTGTTTCTGAACCTGAGAGGACTCAGTTAAGGCATCTTTACCTTTTGCTTCGATTAAGAGCTTTGCCTTTTCGATTTCTTTCAGTTAAGGCACACATTCATCTTACTGCGTTCTAATTGTAATTCATCTTTTTGGAGGGTTACGTTATAAACCTTATGAAGATTCTGGAGTTTAGTTTCTCCGAGACTATGCATAACCTATTTAATTAGGGCATCTTCGGAGTTGGATCTAGACCGCTTTAATCCTTTATAGACAAATTTCTCAAAAGTCAAATCGTTTGACCTTTTACAGTTTATCATTGCTAGACTTGATTTTTCTAGCTCTCCTTCCTCAAAGATTGTATCCTATAATCTTTCGAGATGTTGTTGTTATATCACTCTCTCGATCTTGGACAAATGGATATTCCTAATCATCATTTATTCTTTCTACATGATTTTATGTTAGACCTTCATTATCGATATAGAGTTTACCCCCAGATGCTATGATTGTTGACTTTCGTGATCTTTCATTTGGTGGTTCATCCAAATCTTTTAATAACTATTTTTTTGATATTTTCAGGTCTTTCCATGAGACTAACAGGATTGGGTTCTAATAGTTCGATTACATCTCTGCTCACTAGACAATGTTCACGTTTTACGACGCCACAGATTGTTTGTATGGCTTTCCATTGTACTGCTACAGGTTTGCTACCTGCTTTCATAGAAATTTTTCTAATTGTATTCTCTATTAAAAGGCTTTTTCTATATTTTTGTCATTTAAAGAAATCTAGAAATTCAGTCTAATCTTAAAGTTTACAAATTGATTAGCTAGATTAGACTGTATTCCTCCGATAGCATCAGTTTTAGATTTTTCTACCATCCTATCATCTATACAGACATATACAGGTGTATCAATTCCTCTACGAAATAACCCGATTAATGATATTTGGCTGGTTCCCAAATGTATGTAATATTTATCAAGATATTTCTTCCTCATCTTGTCAATTTTTGTTTTTTTCAAGATAGGGATTTCAACTATATCATTCTCATTACCTGTCGCTTGAGTATTTCCAGTAGCTCTCTCGAATGCTCTGGTTGTCTTTGTAGAGAAGGTAGAGTTTAACTTCTCCTTCTAGTTTATCGAGTATTCTTGTCCCGACTCTAGCCTAGGTAATTTTTTTTGAAGGATTTCTTCTAATTCTTCTTCATTGACTTCAAGGGTTTCTCCTTGAACATCGTCTATTTTGATGGACTCTTTATCCTCAGATTCCATCCTGATCATGTTAATTCGGAGTTGATCAAAATCAACATCAGTTATCATGTCTTCTGTTGCTAAGTCAATCGAAATTTCAGATTCTTGATCATCTTCCGAATATTCCTCATAGTCAACCTCATATAGATATCATTTAAATTTATTCCTTCTAAATCATTAGCAAAATAAATTTCATATTCATCTTCAATTTGCAAACTCTTAATTAGAGCTTTGGCCTTTGACCCTTTTCTTTCAGGGGAATTGTAAGCTAGATGGCCAGGCTTCTGGCAAATCCAACACTTACATTCTCTCTTGGATTTTCCACTTTGACATGGTAGTTTTTTTTACCACATATCTTCTATTGGGCTTGAAAGGTATTTTTGGATTAAATTTTTTTTAATCTATTTTTTCTTTTTGAAAGATGGTTTTTTCTTTCAGTAAAATTTATTTTTCTATTTTGACATTTCCATAACATCGATAATTTTCCGAAATGTCTGCAATTTTGCCACAACATGAAAATCGTTGTGTGAAAGATCTTGCTATGTCTAAAGCAATCTGCTTGGTGTAGTAATCCTTTAGACAATTTTTTACTGTCTGGATTCTACCGCCATGGCTATTGGTTATCAGCCATTTTTTTAGATCTCGAAATGTTCTTCAGATAATTTTCCCCAAAATGATGGTAATTTTTTAAAAAAATACTTCATTCCAAAATTGTTGTTCCAAAAGAGACAACTGATAATAATAGTCTCTATATTTGCAACTAAAAAAATCGAAGCTGTAAATATCACAAATCTTTAAGTTTAATAGATTACTTTGAGCGTTTCTAAGTTTGTCAGAATATTTATCCGTCGAAAATCCTAAAAATTCTCTTTTAATCAGATCTGCAAAGAGATCTAGGATTTTAAATTTTCTTCCTAGGTCGCCCTTTTTTTCAGAAAATAATTTCTTTATTTCTGTTTGGAAATCTGGTTGGACTTGGATATTCATCCAAAAAGCTTGTGCCTGTCCTTGCAGCGTAGCCATAACATAGTCATAGGTATCACTTAAGGATATTGTTGAGTGCATTGTTATAACTAACCTCATAGATTGATATCATTTGTCAATGATCTTTTCTGGATCTTTGATATAATCTATGTTCAAGTAATGACTTTTTTCTGAAACAGGGTCTAAGTTTCGTATGACGATTGGTCTATAGTTGTTGGAACTTCCTAGTGGAAACGGGCTTGGGTTCCTTGGGTTGGCTTTGACGTTATTTATGTCGATCATAATTTTATTCCCTTCTACAGTGTTCCATACACTGTCGAAGACACTTTGTTCAGGTGGAAGGCTTGGGTCAAAAGGGTGGCTCGTTATTGCCATGGGTGAAGTCATGTAGCTTTCACCTTGGGTTTCTTTTCCTTTATCATGTGAACTGGTCATTTTTAACATACCCAAGTGAATTTTAGAGAGGTTTTCTCTTCTTTTTATGTTTAACTGTACTATCAGTTCTATGACAAAAAGTAGTCGTGCTGGTTTATCTCTGACCCCAAGTTTTGGTTCCATATTTCTTTTGATAAATCTAACTTCGTTGTTGAGTAGATCTATTTTACCATGTAGATCTTGTAAAAGATCGACGGTATAATTTAATAAAGACATTGTTGTGCTTTATCAGAACCGTGCATGAGATGGAGAATGTTTTCTCCATTTTCTCCTTTATGATGGGTGACTTCTTTGTGAATAAAGTAAAACTTTATTTCAATTAATGAAATTTTTAATATGTCACTTTCAGAGACATTAAAGAAAAAGAATATTTCTTTATGTCATCATAAAGGAGAAAATGGAGAAAACTTTCACCACCTCATGCATGGTTCTGATAAAGCACAACAATGTCTTTATTAAATTATACCGTCGATCTTTTACATGATCTACATGGTAAAATAAATCTACTCAACAACGAAGTTAGATTTATCAAAAGAAATATGGAATCAAAACTGTTAGACTTTATGTTGTCATTGTTGGTAACTTGGTTGATGTGACAGTGTTTGTGAGTATTCAGTCAAAGAAATGAGGAGAGAGAGTGTTAGTGCAGTGGCACAGATGTGGCAACTTAGCTTGTGTGTTCTACAGTGTTCTACATGTGTTTCAGATGACTTACAATGAGTTAAATAAAATATTACACTGATTTTGATGAGAGAGAGTGTCTGTAGACCCCAATGGTGATGTGGCTGAGTTTCTGATGATGCGACAGTGTTCCTGAAGCTTTTCTGATCATGTTCATGTTCCTCATATTTCTGGTGTTGTGGCATTGAAGAGAGAAATTCAAGAGAGAGAAAGAAGAGAGAGAATCAAAAGAGAGAGAAAGAGGAGAGAGAAAAAAATGTGAGTGGGACCCACAGGTGTGGTGGCAAGGTGACATGTCAACATGGCAGCCCACGGCACTTGGTGTGCATGCACACAAAGTTTCGGGTTCAAATTCCAAGGTTTGACAGAGTTTTAACTTTGAGCCTATTTTTGGTGGGTCTCGTAGCAGGTTCATGGAAATCTGACAGTGGAAAGATGTAGAGCGTCGAGTTATCTTTCCAACGCAACTTGAATCACTCAATTCCGACGTCGGATGAGAGAGATATCGCAGTTTCTGTCGGATCGCTCGAAAAAGTCATTTCACAAGTTGTTTAGGGGCAATTTCGGCATAAAAAGAGGAGAAGATGCAAGATCAGCGGCCAGATTGAAGCCACGATGCTCAGATCCACTTTAAATGACCCAGATCAAGGCGGGATCGAGTGTAATGCGGTCTTTGCGTCTTGATACCATCGCGCGCATTTTGATTGGACGAAGGCAAGTTAATAAAGTGTTCCGTGTCACATGAAGAAAGGATAATGATTCGATGGTGCGCGCATATGGTGTAGCAATAGATGGATTCTGATCTTGTGGCCGCGTGCAACTCCGATCGCGCTTGACGCGATTTATCCAGATCCAATGGCGCACGTTGAATGTCGCCTTTTTAAGGTTATCCGACGGCTAGTAGAGGAGATTTCACATCACCCAATCAGCGTTCGACAACGCACAGGAGCGGGCAGCGATTCCGTATAGCGCAGGTGCACGGTATGCCTCCGAAAGATTTCATTTTGAATTTTCTGATTGGCAGAACTTCAAACCACCATAACTTCTTCATCCGAGCTCCAAATCAGTCCATTCAAGTTGCTGTTTCCATATTTTTTGATGCTCTATACATTGGGCACCGTTGGGAGTCGTAAAAATGTAGAGAAAAATTGAAAAGAGCATTTTGAAGGCAGAGAAAAGGATTTCTAGGGTTTCGTACCAGTGGGAGTGATTAATCACCAACTATCTCAATGGAGTGCTAAATCCCTATGAGAGGTCAGTAGAGCTTTTATTTTCACATTCATGGTGATTATGGGTTGTGTGAAAGAGATTGAAAGTCTGTGGATGAGGTGTGCTCTGTGAATCAATCTCTATCATCATTGAAAGCTGTTAGAGAGTACCTGCGAGCAGTGTGAAGCTTCAGAGATATTGTTGGCCATTCGAAAGCATTATTTGTGAGATTTTTCAATTCCTTATCTATTTATGCTTTCAATTCATTGTATGCTAGCGTAGGTGCAAATTGTTGAATACCTAGCTAGTGGGGGAAAATTGTAAGATAAATTTATAAGCCTAAAAAATTTGTTATTTGCTTCCCGTGGGTGCGGGTTAAGCGTGGTATTCAGCGTGTGCTGAACACTGGTACTTGATACTTGAATTCCTGGCACATGTGTGCCCTCCTAGTTTTATGCTGGGTAAATTGGGTGTATGTACTCCCTGCTGTATAGACAGCAAAAAGAAGTGTATTGAGTATATACAGAGCCCATTGGGCATTACTCCGTAGACTAGCCATCACACACTGTGTTGGTGAACCATGTATATCCTGTGTTGTGGACTGTCTTTATTTTTTTTTATATTTTGGAGTGTGTGGAATGGCTTGCAGGATGGGTATGCAAATCTGATAGACCTGGCCATTGAGTGGTAGCGAGGTAGATTTGCATACGCTTGTGTATGTGTAAAATAATATATCTCCATCAGCTCTGGGCAGCAGTAAAAAATCAGAACAAAGTTTCAGACACTGATTCACCCCCCCTCTCAGTGTCATATCAAGTTCATCAAAAACTTGGGGTCAGAGAAAAACCAGCACAGTTACTTTTTGCCGTAGAACTAATAGAACATTTAAACATAAAAAGAAGAGAAAACCTCTCTAAAATTCACTTGGGTATGTTAAAAATGACCATTTCACATGATAAAGGAAAAGAAACCCAAGGTGAAAGCAGCATGACTTTATCCATGGCAACAATCAGCCACCCTTTTGACCCAAGCCTTCCTCCTGAACAAAGTGTCTTCGACACTGTGTGGAGCACGGTAGAAGGGAGTGAAGCTATGATCGATGTAAATAACATCAGAGCCAACCCAGGGAACCCAAGCGTGGTTCCACTAGGAAGTTCCAACCAGTATAGACCAATCATCATACGAAACTTAGACCATGTTTCAAAAAAAGGTCATTACTTGAACATAGATTGTGTCAAAGATCCAAAAAAGATCATCGACAAATGGAATCAATCTATGAGGTTAGTTATAACAATGCACTTAACAATATCCTTGAGTGATACCTATGATTATGTTATGGCTATGCTATAAGGATAGGCGCAAGCCTATTGGATGAATATCTAAGTCTAACCAAATTTCCAAATAGAAATAAAGAAATTATTTTATGAAAAAGAGGGCGACCTAGCAACAAAATTCAAAATCCTAGATCTCTTTGCGAATCTAATTAAAAGAGAATTTTTAAAATTTTCGACAGATAAATATTTTTACAAACATAAAAATGCTTAAAGTAGTCTATTAAACTTACAGATTTGTGATATTTATAGCTTCAATAATTTTAGTTGCAAAAATAGAGAATATTATTATCAGTTGTCTCTTTCGGAACAACAATTTTGGAATGAAGTATTTTTCAAAAAATTACCATCATTTTGGAAAAAATTATTTGAAGAACGTTTTGAAAAAGATCTGAAAAAAGGGTTGATAATCAATAGTCTTGGTAGTAGAATCTAGATAGTAAAAAATTGTCTAAAGGATTACTGCATCAAATAGATTGCTTTAGACAAAGCAAGATCTTTCACATAACGATTGTCATGTTGTGGTAAAATTACAGACATTTTAGGAAATTATGGATGTTATCCGAAAAGGTCAAAATAGAAAAATAAATTATACCGAAAGAAAAAATCATCTTTCAAAAAGAAAAAATAGATTAAAAGGAAATTTAATCCAAGAAGACCTTTCAAACCCAATAGGAGATATGTGGTAAAAAAAACCACCATGTCAAAGTGGAAAACCCAAGAGAGATTGTAAGTGTTGGATTTGCCAAAAGCTTAGCCATTTAGCTTACAATTGCTTTGAAAGAAAAGGGTCAAAGGCCAAAGCTTTAATTAAGAGTTTGCAAATTGAAGATGAATATGATGATGAACTTGATATGACACTGAGAGGGGGGTGAATCAGTGTCTGAAAATTCTTCCTAATTATTCACTGCTGCCCATAGCTGATGGAGACCTAACTTTTCACATACACACAAGCGCATGCAAATCTACCTCGCTACCACTCAGTGGCCAGGTTTACCAGATTTGCACACCCACCCTGCAAGCCATTCCACACACTTCAAAATATACCAAAAAGATAAAACAAGGACACAGAGATATTACATGGTTCACCAACACAGTGTGTGATGGCTAGTCTACGAAGTAATGCCCAACGGGCTCCGTATTTACTCAACACTCAGCTTTTAGTCTCTAACAAGGATACTAATCTAGGTTTTCCCAGCGTAAAACTGAGAGGGCCACCAACGCCAAGATTCAGGCTTAATAGCCAGTGTTCAACACCCACTGAACACACCACGCTTAACCCACACCCATGGGAAGCAAATAACCATTTTTTTAGGCTTATAAATTTGCTTTACAATTTTCCCCCACTAGCTAGGTATTCAACAATTTGCACCTACGCTACCATACAAAAAATTGAAAGCAAAAAAGATAGGGAATCGGAAAATCTCACAAACAATGCTTTCGAACGGCCAATAATCTCTTTGAAGCTTCACACTACCCTCAGGTACTCTTCAACAACCTTCAATGTTGATAAAGATTGATTCACAAAGCACACCTTGCTCATAGGCTTCCAATGTCTTCCATACAACCCATAATCACCATAAATGTAAAAATAAAAGCTCTACTGACCTCTCAAAGGGATTTAGCACTCCATTGATGCACAAGAATAGGTAGTTGGTGATTGATCACTCCTATAGGGCACGAAACCCTATAAAACCTTCTGTCTGCCTTCAAAATGCTCTTTTCAATTTTTCTCATTTTTACGACTCCCAACGGCTCCCAATAGGTATAGAATCAAAAAATATGGAAACTGCAACTTGAACGGACCGATTTGGAGTTCGGATGAAGAAGTTATGTCGGTTTGAAGTTCGGCCAATCAGAAAATTCAAAATAGTATCTTTCAAGGCATTCCCATGCGCCTGCGCAACACCGATCGCCGCCCACGCCAACGCTGTCGCTTTACGATTGGTCCACTGTGGAATCTACGGCAAAGACAGTTGGATTGACCTCAAAAAGGCGGGATTTGTTTCTTGCTGTTGGATCTGCATAAATAGCGTCGGTGCAATCGGAGATTACATGGACCGATGGATCTGGATCTGCTCCGTTGCGCATCGTACACACGTTATACCGAATCAACGTGCTAATACAATAGATCGTGGCGCATTATAATATATTGAAACTTTCCAATCAGAGCCTGCGCGATAGAATCTTGACGCTGCCGCCGCACTGCACTCGAGCCCGCCTTGATCTGGGCCATCTAATCAGAATATGGACTTCGTGGCTTTATCTGAACCATTTATGTAGGTCTTCACCATTTTTCTTACAGAAAATACCCCCGACAAATGTATTAATGGCATCTGTAACCAAAAATCTCATTTAATAAACCTTGTACCATGATTTCTTGGCCGAGAGCTTGCATTTTAGGACTTTTTCAAGCGATCTGACGGAAACTGCAATATCTCTCTCATCCGACGTCAGAATTGAGTGATTCAAGTTGCGTTGGAAAGATAACTCGACACTCTACATCTTTCACTATTGGATTTCCATGAACCTGCCGTGGGACCCACCAATGTTTTCTCTCTCTTCTTTCTCTCTCCTCATTCTCTCTCTACATCGTCTTTCTTCATGTAATGCTTCAGGATGCCGCAACATTGTCTCATTATTAGAAACTCAACCACATCGTCAGAAACTGTGCCACATCACCAGTGAGGTCTACAAACACTCTCTCTCATCAAAATCAGTGTAAAATCTCATTCAACTCATTGCAAATCATCTAACACATGTAGAACAATGTAGAACACACAAGCAAAGTTGCCACATCTGTGCCACTACACTGATACTCTCTCTCCTATACTGACACTCTCTCTCCTCATTTCTCTGACTGAATACTCACAAATATTGTCACATCAGTCAAGTTGCCAACAATGACAACACAAAGTCCAACATATGAAATCTATTTTGCTAATGATTTAAAAGGAATGGATTTAAATGATACCCTATATGAGGTTGACTGTGAGGAATATTAGAAAGATGATCAAGAATATGAAATTTTGATTGACTCAGCAATAGAAGGCATGATTGCTGATGTTGATTTTGATCAACTCCGAATTAACATCATCAGGATGAAATCTGAGGATAAATAGTCCATCAGAATAAGCGATATTCAAGGAGAAACCCTTGAAATCGATGAAGAAGAATTAAAAAAAATCCTTCAATTACCTAGGCTAGAGTCGGGACAAGAATATTCAATAGACTAGAAGGAGAAGTTAAAATCTACCTTCTTTACAAAGACAACCAGAGTATTCGAGAGAGTTACTGCAAATACTTAAGCAACAAGTAATGATAATGTAGTTGAAATCCCTATCTTGACAAAAACAAAAATTGACAACATAAGAAAGAAATATCCTGATAAACATTACATACATTTGGGAACCACCAAAATATCATTAATCGGGTTATTTTGTAGAGAAGTTGATACACTTGTACTATGTGTCTGTATGGATGTAGGATAGTAGAAAAAATCTAAAGCTGATGCTATCATCGGAGGAATATAGTTAGGACAGGTCGACGCTTGCTCCTCTTCTGCTTCATAGAACAGCACTTACTGATATAACACCAACACTGGATACTGCCACGCTAACTCGACTTTAGGGGGCAAGTAGGCCAGGCCTCTTAACGTTCAAACGCATGCACCTTTCGACTAAGCAAGAAAACTATTGCACGCTAACCCCACTATGGACTCTGGTCTCGCCTCGCCTTATTTCGGTTGTATTACCAACCAAAGAGGGGAAGGGAAACCGGGGTATCAATATGGGCAAGGTGCTTCTTTTTCGACTCGGTGGACCAAATCTCTCACCGGAGATGGTTCAATCTTTTCTTTGGAGCGAATTCCTTTTCATTTTAAGTAGTTAGTGCTAATTGAGCCGTGTATTGTGAGTGTATCTCGAATGAGATGTCGGAGGGAGAACGAATGGGACTGAGGGGATAACATCCCCGCTACCGCTGTTCTCTTTCGTGCTATGCTTGTTTGGTTCGTAGCGCGCTTAAAGCTATTAATTTAGCTAATCAATTTGTAAGCTTTAGGATTAAACTACATTTTTGGATTTCTTTAAATGACAAAAATATAGAAAAATCCTTCCAATTGAAAATACAATTAGAAAGAATTTCTATGAAAGTAGGTAGCAAACTTGTAGTAGTACAATGGGAAGCCATACAAACAATATGTGGTGTCGCAAAACACGAACATTTTCTAGTGAGCAGAGATGTAATCGAACTATTATAACCCAATCCTATGGAAAGGGAAATAGTTCCAAGGTTAGTTTCATAGAAAGACCAGAAAATACCAAAAAAGTAGTTATTAAAGATTTGGGTGAACCATCAAATGAATGATCACGAAAGTCAACAATAATAGCTTTTGGGGGTAAACTCTATATCGATAATGAAGGTCTAGTACAAAATCATGTAGAAAAAAAAATGATGATTAGGAATATCCATCTGTCCAAGATTTTGAGAGTGATATAACATCAACATCTCAAAAAATTATAGGATACAAGGATATTGGATCTACCAATCTTTGAGGAAGAAGAGCCAGAAAAATCAAGTCTGGCAATGATAAACTGTAAAAGATCAAACGATTTGGCTTTTGAGAAATATGCCTATGAAGGATTAAAGCAGTCTAGACCCAATGCTGAAGATGCCCTAATTAAACAGGTTATGCATAGTCTCGGAGAAACTGAACTCCAGAATCTTCACAAGGCTTATAACAAAATCCTCAAAAAAGAGGAATTACAATTAGAAAGTAGTAAGATGAATGCTATTTATGTGAGAGCTTCATTTGGCTTTTTTGGTTTTCATCCTTACATCCTTGAAGTTTTCATAGACACGGGCAACATTTTCATTTGCCAAAACAAATGCACTGCTTTATCATATGTGGAAATGCACATCATCTCCATTAGAAGTAATGTTAGCAGATAGCTCAAAGATTGTTCTCAACTTTGAAGCTTGAAATGTTTTTGTCTTATTTAAAGGAGATCTGTTTTGCATCGAACGTTTCATACAAATGGATAACCTTGAAAAAGACATAATTCTTGGCAATAACTTCTTTATACAAGATGTGTGCCTATCATTCACGCAGAATAAAGATTATATTACTCTCGAACATCAAGCCTATCCAATCCCAAAGCTCAAAACAGCTGTAAAGGTCTATAACAAGGATTTTAAATCTATACCCTTAACTAATACTTTACCTGTGATTGAGCCAGAACCCATCTTGGTAAAACCATTAAGTTAGAGAAATATACGGCAAGAGGAGATCTCTTACCAAGATCGCAAAGGCTGGCTAGAAGCTGGCCGAATAATGGATAGTTCTACCACCATCAGTACCTTATCTCTTTTTGAATCGTAAGAATTTTCAGAGGGGGAGGAGATAAATACTTCAACCACTTCTGATTCTTACCAACTCTCCGATGATTCTTTAAGAGAATCTGAGGTAGACGAGGAAGAATTAGAATTTGACCTAATGCCACTTAAAAAATAAGACCATACATGTGATGATATTTGGTTAAAACAAATCATTGAACATCATCAAAAGTTAACTTCAAAACCTAATATGATGCATTAGTTAACTTTGGATGACATCAAAGCAGAGATATCAAAAAAATTTAGTGAAGACCCACTAAAACTCTGGGATAGATCAGGAGTTTATGTAGAAATAAAGCTTAAAAATCCTGATGAAATTATAATAAATAAAAATATGATTTATAGTCTTGATGATGTAAAAGAATTCAAGAAGCAGATCGAAGAATATCTTGAGAAAGGGTTAATCATACCATATGAAAGTCCACATACATCACTGGCATTCTTAGTTCGAAATCATGCTGAACAAAAGCGTGGTAAGACGATAATGGTCATCAATTACAAACGCCTAAATGTAGCTACTGTATTTGATGGATATAAGATCCCAAATAGAGAATCTTTGATTTTTAATATTTAAGATAACAGTTACTTTTCAAAATTTAGCTGTAAATCTGGATACTGGCAGATTAAGATGCAACCAGCATCCATACCGTTAACTGTTTTTAGTGCTCCACAAGGCCATTATGAGTGGTTAGTCATGCCCTTTAGACTGTGTAACGCCCTACAGATATTCCAATGACAATGGATAATATCTTTCAGAAACACCGAAAATATTGTCTTGTTTATATCGATGATGTACTTTTTGTTTTAAACAAAAGAAGAACATTTTTACATTTAAAATATATCACTGATGAATTTATAAAACATGGAATAATGATTTCTGAAAAAAAAGAGTAAATTTTTAAAAGATGAAATTGAATTTCTTGGTTTAATTATTTCACGTGAAAAAATTCAATTACAAAATCATGTAGTTGAAAAAATCAATGATTTTCCTAAAAAAATTAAAGATGTTAAGCAACTATAGAGATTTTTTAGGATTTTAAATTATGGAGAAAAATTTATCCAAAATCTTACAAAATTACGAAAATCTCTTTAAGATAAACTAAAAAAAGAAGGGATTTTTCCTAGAAAGAAAAAGATTCAAAATATGTTTCTGAGTTAAAAAGATTTTGCAGTAATTTATCAAAATTAGCATTACCATAATTAGGAAAAAAAATAATTTTGAAAACTGATGCTTCAAATACTGCATGGGGTGTTTGTTTAAAACAGGTATTCCGGATTTTTGACCAGTTGCACCATAAATTCCAAATAAAATTCTATTCTTAATAAAAATTAAATACAGACATATGTCTATGTAGATAACTGTCTGATCTAAAATTTCATTAAGAAAAATAAGTTAAAACAGTACATTTTCTTTGTGAAAAGTGACTCTTTTCAATCATGCAAATCAGTACATCATGACAGATTTAAAATCAGAGCACTATGCACTTAAAAATTGATATCAATTCAACAAAAAATGAAAAAAATATGAAGTTAGTGCCATTTTTTAGAAGACTTTCATGTCTAAAAAGTTCATGTTAAGTGGATTTTCTGATTATGGCTATAAGGCCTTTGTCTAGAGACTTTTTGATGGAGGACTGTATTACATCCAAGAAAAATAGCAATGTCAAAGACAAATTGTTTGATATATTTCCCCAATTCTAAATGAAACAAAATTATTAGGGTAATCTTCTAACATATCAGAGAGACTCCCATAAAATTTTTGGCTTTAAAATCTTTGAAAAAATATATATGATGTACGTCCTAAGTTTGAACCCTAAATCTAGAATTTTCAGATCAAAAAACCAATTTATGAAATTTGCAAAAAACATCAAACATCATTGTATATCATTCAAAAATTCATCATTGAATAGCTTAGACAAATTATAATTCATGAAAAATATTAGACATAGGCATCCTAATATTAACAAGCATATAATAGAGCATTCATGATTGAGATTTCATGAAAATTAACCTTTTTCAAGCAAAATTGGCATTTGAGCATTATAACGACCTCTAAATTTGTTTAGAGTACTAACCTTGGGCTCAAATCGAGCGAAACCATTGATGAAGGGTGATTGGAGGTTGTATCAATCCCCTTCGAATGTGAATCCTCCTTCTCCTCTCTTCTGCTTCTTTCTCCCTTCTCTTTATCTCTTTTCTTCTTTTCTTTTCTTTCTTTTCTCTTTTCTCTCTCCTTCTTTCTCCCTCTCTCACGTTTTCTCTCTCTCACTCACATTTTTCTCTCCCTCACCCACATTCTCCTCTCTCTATGGTTTGGAAAAAGAGACCCTCCTCTCTCTTCTCTTGCCTATTTATAATTTTTCTTTCCTTTTCTAGAAGATCATTCTTTCCTTTCTTCTTTTTTCTAGAAATTTTTTTTTCTTCCTTTTCTTCTTTCCTTTCTTCTTTTCCTTCCTTTTTCTCTTCTCCTTCTCCATTCCACATGTTCTCTATCTCTCCCTCTTCTAGAAAATCCTCTCCTCCTCTTTCCTTCTTCTCTCTTCCTTACTTTTCTTCTTTTTTCTAGAAATTTTTTTTTCCATTTTTCTTCTTTCATTTCTTTTCTTCCTTCCCATGTTTTTTTTCTTCCTTTCTTTCCTTTTTCTCCTTCTTCTTCTAGAAAACCCCTTCTCTCTTTCCTTTCTCTACTTCCTTCTTCTAGAAAATTCCTTCTCTCTTTCCTTTCTTTCTTCTTTCCTTTTCTTCTTCCTTCTTTTCCTTCCTTTTTTCTTTTCTCCATCTCTTTTCACGTTTTCTTTGTTAGAAAACATTTCCTTTTTTCTTTTTTTTTTCTTTTTCTCCTTTTTTCTTTTTTTTCTTTCTTTCTCCTCTCTCTCTTTCACGTTTTCTTTCTAGAAAACATGAAGGGGAATCTTTTCCCCCTTTTTTTTCTTTTCTTTTTTTCTTTTATTTCTCTCTCTTTTATTTTTTTTTTTCTCCCATTCTCTTTCCTATGGCCTCTCTTTTCTCTCTCTTTCCATGGCCTCACTTTCCTCTCTCTTTCCTAAAAAATATATATATATATATATACATATATATATATATATATATATATATATATATATATGTATTATATATAATAATATATTATACGTTATACATATATTAAAGAAATGCATGCATATAGACTGACATAACTTGGTCTGGATTGGTCTGAGCTGGGCCGAGCTAAGTTAGACTAAGCTGTAATAAACTGGTTTGGACTATGGTTGACATTTCATAGTCCATTTCTGTCATCCTTCCATATGGAATTTTCTGATAGTATCTGTTCCAAATTTTCTACGTTCACTTTGTAGAACATTAAAAATAAGGAATATTGGAGCTTGAATCATCTCATTTGAAAATGAAATGGTCAACTTATGAATTTTTGAAGATTAAATAACCATTTCCATGTGTAATCTTGCATGGGACCCACTGGTGACTTCTACCTGGGATTTTTTTACGTCCACTTTAAAGAGGACTAAAAATAAGGAATATTGGCCTTTGAATCATCTGATTCCGATATTAGATGACCAAGATATGATATCTTGAAGTTTGAATAATAATGCATGCATGATTTGATAATTACGTAAATGCCCTTGTATTTTCAAACTACGATATCTTTCTTGTTTGACGTCAGAATTTGATGATTTCGATCTCATTTCGAAGATAATTTCACGACCTATTCATCCAAGTAGGTAATAGCCTATGACCCTAGTGTAGGGTTCATTAGAGAATCACCAACCTTTGGGTTAAAGGCCGAAAACCTGTCATATTGGTTCACTTATGCAGAGGGTGGCAAAAATGGGGTGCTTACAGATGCCCCTCTTTAGCCGAGATTGTTACCAACTGAAGGCTGAAGATAAAATAACCACATTTTTGGGATATGAGTGAGATTGTTTATTGGGCTGCACTTAGGGTAATTCATCCTAAACTGCCTACATATTTTAAGGGTGTCCTAGAAATCAAGCCCAGAACATAGTTCAACTGGCAAGAAGGTTTGCTCTTCTTAGAAGATTGGTGACTGTTCTTCTTGTATGAAGCTAGGCTGTGAATACAAGGCTCATTTGTAGGCTGGGAACCTCTTCTTGCTGAGGTGAAACTCATGATGCAAGGTACGTGCGGGTTTGTACCCGACTTGATCCATTTGTAGGCTGATAAACCTCTTCTTGTATGAAGCTAGGCTGTGAATACAAGGCTCATTTGTAGGCTGTGAACCTCTTCTTGCTGAGGTGACTCATGATGCAAGGTATGTGCGGGCTTGAACCCGGCTTGATCCATTTGTAGGCTGATAAATCTCTTCTTGTATGAAGCTAGGCTGTGAATACAAGGCTTATTTGTAGGCTGGGAACCTCTTCTTGCTGAGATGGAACTCATGATGCAAGGAATGTGCAGGCTTGGACCCGGCTTGATCCATTTGTAGGCTGATAAACCTCTTCTTGTACAAAGCTAGGCTGTGAATACAAGGCTCATTTGTAGGCTGGGAACCTTTTCTTGCTGAGGTGGAACTCATGATGCAAGGTACGTGCGGGTTTGGACCCGACTTGATCCATTTGTAGGCTGTTGGACCTCTTCTTTCTTGTATGAAGCTAGGCTGTGAATACAAGGCTCATTTGTAGGCTGAGAACCTCTTATTGTATGGAGCGAGGCTGTGAATACAGGCTGATTGGTAGGCTTGGAACCTCTTCTTATATGAAGCTAAGCTGTGAATACAAGGTTGATTTGCATGAGCTTGGGCTCGGCATTGATTTGTTTGGATAGAGGACTTGTTGTCTTTTCTTTGATTGAACTGAGGCTCTTTTGATTGAGATTTTGAGATTGATTTTTTGAATAAGCTAGGGCTCTGCATTTGACTCACTTATAGGCTGAGATTGACTTGATCTTTGAATGAGCTAGGGCACTACATTTGATTCACTAATAGGCTGAGATTGATTTGAATTTTGGATGAGCTAGGGCTCCGCATTTGATTCCCTTATAGGCTGAGATTGACTTGATCTTTGAATGAGCTAGGGCTCTACATTTGATTCACTAATAGGCTGAGATTGATTTGAATTTTGGATGAGCTAGGGCTCTGCATTTGATTATGAAATGAGCAAGAACTCAGAAGGTCACTTATAGGGTGATACTGAATGACTTATCTTTGAAGCTCCTACCAACTTTGGACCTTCGGGGTTGAATATTGGAATATCCTTCTTGGAAGCTCTATGGCTATGAACCTTCGGGAATGAAAACTTGAATATCCTCTTAAGTAGCTTTGTTGCTATGAACCCTTAGGATGCTCGAAAGTGACCATATAGGAAATTTTTGTTGACTTTGAACCTTTAGGGCGCTGGACATATTTGAAATGATGGTGAATTCCTTGGTAGTTTTCCAAGGTTTTTGCCCCTGTTTTATTGGTGAAGGCATAAAACATGGTATCAATGGAAATGGTGTCATGGACTTTGCTGGCATGATACCTAGATTTGAAATTTACCATTTATGACCTGGTACTGAAAGTTTGACACACTTTCAGCACAATAGTGATGACTTGGTTGCTCCCTTGGAAAGGTTCCATGTAATTTGAAATTGATGATTTTCTTCAGCCAACATTGGTGTTGTTGGATTTTGGATTGAAAGAAACTCTAGCGAGGATTTTGGACAAGAATGAGGGGAGCTTGACAGTCTCTAACCAAAGTGATTTATTTGATTGACCTTGGTGTTAAACTGTCATGGGACATCTGGTCAAGTAAGTTCTTTGACTGTGCACTATGGTAGACCAAATTGTTAGAACAGCCAAGCGGCGATGAAATGTGACATGGGTTTGGCCCTTGATATAGGCTCATGAAAAGCTTAGGGCTTTGCAACATTGTTGTGCCAATTTTGAAAGATTAATGAATCATGGCCCCAAAGTAGGCATGAGGAGCAAAGGATTTGAAGTGTTCCTTCAGAGAATTTGGTGACCAACTCCTAACAGGTGAGTGACCACGTTGGATCTTCTTCATCAACAGGATTGGGAGAACTGAGAAATTGGTAAAAACCAACTTAGACGGACCTACTTCTATTGACTAGGAAAGTTAATGACTTCAGACTAGACAATGGATCCTAGATGTAATGCTCATGATCAAGTTCAATTCCTCTACATAGGGTATATCTATGCCCCAATGTCTGCATGTTGTGACAGACCGCTACTATAGAAGGAAGTGAGCAACCTAACAAAGTTGGAACTAGGTTGGATCTAGATTGCATCAAGAATACCATGCTTCCAAGGTCAAGGGAAGATTGACAGATTGATTGCAGAAAGTGACTTATTAGATAAGTCCTTTTTGAATCTTGAAAAATGAGGGAACTGATGATTTGATGAATTTGGCTACATCCGTAACCAGGCCATGAGAATTTACTCTCATGACAAAAGGATTTGAAGATAGAATTATGTTGAAAGGCACTGATATGGAGCCCAAAAGGCAAACAAATGATGGTTTGTTCAACTCCTCTGAGTATGATTCATTGGAGAGCAAGAGGGGTTCCTTTCCTTATGGAGGGTAGACTGGGTATGACACTTGTCTACATGAACCACTGAATTTTTCTATGAAGGGCCAATGAGGGTAATGCTTTAGGGTTGCATCAGGTCGCCTATCCCCACTGAAATATTATGGGTTGTTCATTGAGGTTTCTCGGGTTGTCTTTCCCTTGCTGGTGTTGCTTTTTTTCCCTTTCCTTTTTCATCATTTTTTTTTGCAAACCCCATCTTGGGTTGAATAAGGAGTCCTAATATGGTGAGGATATTGCCAAAATTATGGTCTTATCCAATGGTCTGAAACCCTTAGGGAAAGTCCGAACGGCATGAATTTCATGACAAATGGGTAGCCTTGCCCCACTGTTTAAGTTAACACCTACACGCATTGATAAGTGGGTAGCAATTTGAATCATCACTATACGTGACCTTAGGGAAATGCAGTCCCACACCAAAATTAAAAATGGTGCCGAATTATGTTTTCCTTTCTTGGAGATGTTCAGATGGAACACGTGTCTCAACAAGCTACATTGAGATGCTGAATCAGTCACGATCATATCTGGGCCTGAAACCTTTAGGTTTGTTAACAAGTATTGATGTTGAAGGTTCAAGAGGACTGATGTGAAACTGTCCACATGGATCTACCATTAGGAGAGTGTTTGGTTTTTATGTAGAATGAGTTTATCTTACCGAGAAGATTCCATTTTATTGGCTTAAGAAATGAAGGGCTTATGGGAACCTTTGGGAAGCCGTCAGATGTAATGAACGACAGATGAGAGTTCCAGCCAGATTCATGAATTTGTACATAAAATGATGACATGATCACGAGATACAATGCCATAAAAAATGATACTCCAAAGAAGGGCTTGTGATAGAGACTCCTTGGAAGGCCGTCAGATTGATGGACGGGAGAAAGAGTCTAATCCCGATGAGAAATCTTTCTCTAATGATGAAGAAGTGATGAGATCGTCTCTTGTAAAGGCCGGATGTAATTGGCGAAAATCAAAAGTCCAGTCCAACATGCTGTGAATCTCGATGAATGATCAAACTTGCTATCAGACTTTGATTGGAACTACCATCTCCTTGAAGTGAGAGGGACAATTGGCTTACTATCGAGCTCCAATGCCATTCAACATCTTACTATTTTATTTTATTTTCTTTTTTTTTTTGGATGTGGAGGCCACATAATGCAATGCTTTGCTTGATTGCAAAGTTGAATGATGACTTTCAATATTGGATTTGAATCTTCTTCTTCCAAACATTTCCAATCAGATAGAGCATCTTCGCCCCAGTTAGTACTCTGATCTTCTTTAAACTTTATGAACATTTGTGACTGCTCATCTAGATCTGATTTTATCTGAGTAGTGAATCTGTATGCTGTCCTCTGGAAGTTAATCATCACCTCTGTCTGATGTGACTACCTCCCATTATTGATGTAGATAAAACATAGGCTTGAATTTTCTTTTCTTGGGTATTCCAATGATCTCATTCTTTGATTTTGGGATTGGTCATTCATCATGTATCTCTTGCTTGTAGATGATGTACTTTGTAAGAACTTTGAAATTTCTATCCTTTTGGTGGCACATCTGTCTTCCACTCATTTGTACTGACTGGCTGACCTGCTGATATGATCTATTACTATTTGACGCTTTCCTTAGAATCTTTTCATAGGTAGAACAAATGACAACTTCTCCAATGCATGTTTCTTGAGAGTACTCTTGTATCTCCCGATTAATCATTTAAAGCTTTCCCAGATGGGTTGGACCTTTCTTTCTTAAGAGGCCAGGTGGCATAGAGGTTCAAGAGACGGCTCATCGTTTCAATCATCTTCAGAGTTAGAATTGACTGCGCACGTGGAATAGGAGGATGTATAAAACTAGGAGGAAATGTATGGAAGAGACAAAGCACAGAGTTTGAAATCCTAAACGGGGTGATTTTCTTTTACTTACAGGGTAGATTGGACTGGACTTGTCAACAAACATATCAATTTTGGACCCAAACATGAATGACCTATCGAATATCGATAATAGAAAGTTGAAACAACTAGTTCGTCCAAGCGGCTGCAGTTGGGCATAACGCCTTCGACGACCACCTTCAGTCATTGTGGGAATAAATCTTCCTTCAGACCTCTAACAGCAGGACTCATCATGCCTCTCTATCAATAGGTGCAAGATGTCTACCTTTCAGGGTTCTATACAATTCTTACCCCCTTTTTTCTTTTTCTTCTTTTTTTTTTTCCAATTTGGGATCCATTCATAACCAGACTACTACTTTTTAAGCTTAATGTTACTTTGGTTCATGCCTCAGTTTGGGGTTCAATGGATTCATCAATGGACCTTCTAGTTGAGTTCAAAATCATTCTAGCCTATGCCCCAGCTTGGGGAGCAAGGGGCATCGCCATTGCACTATACCATTTTGAGTCCAAGATTAGACTAGTTTATGCCTCGGCTTGGAGGGTTCAATGGATTTCTTCATTAGACCACTCTCAGTTTGGGTCCAAGGTCAATTTGGTTCATGCCCCAGTTTAGGGCATAATGGTTTTCCTCATTAGACCGCACTCAATTTAGGTCCAAGGTCAATCTGGTTCATGACCAGCTTAGGGCTCAATGGCTTTCCATATTGGACCACACTCAATTCGGGTCCAAGGTCAATTTGGTTCATGCCCAACTTAGGGCTCAAGGGCTATCCTCATTAGACCGCACTCAATTTGGGTCCAAATCAATCTGGTTCTTGCTCCAATTTATGGGTTAAGGGTTTCATCATTGGACTATTCCCTACTGTGATTCTGGTTCCTATCCTAGCCTGGGGCATATCTAATTTCATCTTTGATCTACCCTACTGCTTGGGAAAATTCTATTCTCTATCTTTGAACAATGAGAAATATGAGGGCAACTCTTTGGATTCTGGCATTTCCTTGGCCAATGGGGCAAAAATTCCCATGATGGAATAGCACTACTATAGCTGAAGGTTCATCGTTTCCTGATGACTCTAGAATTTAGAATTGATCTTTACTGACAAGCAATGGGGAATGCTCCTCATTCACCATTCCTGACGAGCGATCTTAACTTGTAGCACTGTGCTATGATGGACATGGATCGGGCTCTAATTGACAGAGACAGAGATTGATTTTGAATCAGTCTCCGATTGATAGAGACAAGGTTAACTTTGAACTGGTCTCTGATTGATAGAGATCAAGATTGACTTTGAATTGGTCTCTGATTGATAGAGATCAAGATTGACTTTGAACTGGTCTCTGATTGATAGAGATCAAGATTGACTTTGAATTGGTTTCTGATTGATAGAGATCAAGATTGACTCTGAATTGGCCTCTGATTGATAGAGATCAAGATTGACTCTGAATTGGTCTCTGATTGATAGAGATCAAGATTGACTTTGAATTGGTCTCTGATTGATAGAGACAAAGATTGCTTGAGTTGGGCTTCGATTGATAGAGGCCAAGGATGACAATCATGGATTGGACTCTAATTGCTAGAGATGATGGATTGATTGAGTTGAAATGATTGAAATTCTCTTTGATTCTTTTATGAAGTGAAACATGGACCAGAGGTAATGGTTGAACAGGCCTAGAGGCTAACTCATGCTCACATTGAGTTCATATGAATCGGAACCTGAACTGGAGTTGATGATTGGACAAGCCTAGGGGCGAATTAAATTCAAATGAATGAAACTCTTCTTAGTTCCAACATGAATCAGAACTTGAACCATAGTTGATGATTGGATAAGCCTAGTGGCTAAATGAATTCAGATGAATGGAACTCTTCTTAGTTCCAACATGAATCAGAACCCTAACCAAAATTGCTGGTTGGACAGGCCTAGTGGCTAAATGAATTCAGATGAATGGAACTCTTCTTAGTTCCAACATGCATCAGAACCCTAACCAAAGTTGATGGTTGGACAGGCCTATTGGCTAATTGAATCCGTATGAATGAAAGTTTCCTAGTTCTGTCATGGATTAGAACCCTAATCAAAGTTGATGGTTGGACAGGCCTAGTGGCTAATTGAATCTGGATGAATGGAACTTTTCTAGTTCTGTCATGGATCAGAACCCTAACCAAAGTTGATGGTTGGATAAGCCTAGTGGCTAATTGAATTCAGATGAATGGAATTCTTCTTAGTTTTGGACATGAATCAGAACCCTAACCAAAGTTGATGGTTGGATAAGCCTAGTGGCTAATTGAATTCAGAAGAATGGAACTTTTCCTAGTTCCAACATGAATCAGAACCCTAACCAAGGTTGATGGTTGGATAAGCCTAGTGGCTAATTGAATTCAGATGAATGGAACTTTTCCTAGTTCCGACATGAACCGGAACCTAAACAGAAGGTGAAGGGTGAAAAAACCTAGGGGCCGAATGTCTCCTCCACTCTAGCATGTTCATGAAGTAATGATTGAACCTGCCTAGGGGTTAAACATTTTTCAGTTCTGAGATGAATCAGAAATGGTGGTTGAATCTGGGGCTGAATATTCTTTGATTCTAAGATGAACTGGTGTGATTGAATCTGCCTAGGGACTGAATCTTTCCTTAATTTTGGATGAACCGAAATGATGATTGGACCTGCCTAGGGGCTGAACTTTTCTTCAGTTCTGAGATGAACCAGAAATGGTGGTTGAATCTGGGACTGAATATTTCTTTGATTCTGAGATGAACTGGTGTGATTGAATCTGTCTAGGGACTGAATCTTTACTTAATTCTGGATGAACCAAAATGATGATTGGACCTGCCTAAGGGCTGAATATTTTTTTGAATCTGAGATGAATTGGATGTAATTGAATCTGCCTAGGGGCTGAATCTTTCCTTAATTCTAGATGAACCAAAATGATGATTGAACCTGCCTAGGGGCTGAATATTTTTTTGATTCTGAGATGAACTGGATGTAATTGAATCTGCCTAGAGGCTGAATCTTTCCTTAATTCTAGATGAACCGAAATGATGATTAGACCTGCCTAGGGGCTAAACCTTTCTTCAGTTCAAAGGTGAATAGGGAACAATGATTAGATTTACCGAGGGGCTGAATCTTTCCTTAAGTCAGAGGTGAATCGAGAACGATAATTGGATTTGCCTAGGGGCTGAATCTTTCCTTAATTCAAGGGTGAATCAAGAACTATGATTGGATTTGCCTAGGGGTTGAATCTTTCCTTGATTATGAGATGAATTGAGAATAGTGATTGGATTTGCCTAGGGGCTGAATCTTTCCTTAATTCAGAGATGAATCGGGAACTATGATTGGATTTGCCTAGGGGCTGAATCTTTCCTTAATTCAGGGGTGAATCGAGAACTATGATTGGACTTGCCTAGGGGCTGAATCTTTCCTTAATTCTGAGGTACATTGAGAAAGTGATTGGATTTGCCTACGGTTGAATCTTCCTTAATTCTGAGGTACATTGAGAACTATGATTGGATTTGCTTAGGGGCTGAATTTTTCCTTAATTCAGAGATAAATCCGAAACTATGATTGGATTTTCCTAGGGGCTGAATTTTTCCTTAATTTAGGGGTGAATCGATAACTATGATTGGACTTGCCTAGGGGCTGAATCTTTTCTTAATTCTAAGGTACATTGAGAAAGTGATTGGATTTGCCTAGGGGCTGAATCTCTCCTTGATTATGAGATGAAATGAATATGATATTTGGGTAGGCCCAGGGTCTAACTGTACAGGAATATTGTAACCCTTTTTCAGGTATAGGTGCTTGTTGTTGCCTAAACTGAATGCTCCATTAGACCAAATTGATTGATTTACTGATTGTGTTTCCAAATTTGGTTGCCCAATTCTAACAAAATTTGATGTTTAATCAAGATCTAGATTCATGACTTCCATTGATTCATTTAGAAAGATGACATGTATGGATCTCAAGGTGGGAGATTAAGACAATTCCCTAATTGTAGGGGCCTCTCACCCTAAAAGGGTGGATATGGTTGCAGTTTGATTTTCTTTTCCAAAGGCATTGAAATCCAATGGAGAAATATCAAGATTCTAAACATCTAAAGGAGTAGAAGAAGTCACATGCACAATCAATGATGACTCAACCAAACAAGAGTTAGCTCCCTCATAAGGGCGATTGAGTAAACATTATCCAAGTCAATTTAATTGAATTTGATTAAGCCATGTGTTTAGTCTTGGGACCTCATGATTCCAAAATAGATAATCAGTGGTACCAAGGTCTGGCCAGTTGGATTACCGAATTCGATGAAATTGAAATGGATATATTAATCCGTCGTCCTTATTAGGGATGATTAGCAAAAGCGGTTCATAGATGAACAAACTAGTAAATTTCTTCTTGACCATGGTATCTATGTCTTGATAGGGATTTTCTGTTCGTTTTTTGAAATCGACATGTTAACAATGAGAGATTCGACACATCGAGCTTACTTAATGGAGGGTGTATAGTGACCGTCTACTATGATGTAGAACAGGTGTATACACACCTCATACTCCCAATGGATGAGAGTTCAAGATGCTCATCGTGTAGATTCTAACATGTTGACCAATCGAGGATAAAAACGGGCAGAACTTCGACGTCTCGAACATGGATGTCATGGTTAAGCAGACTTTACTGGGTCGGTTCAGGGATGAACCAAAAATAACAAACATTGGGCTACAATTTGGGTTAGGACAGAAAAGGTCACCTTGACGAGGACGGGGTAACCTATCACCGAATGCTCGATGAATAATGGGTCCCATTTCCTTTATATACTATGTTGCAAGGATCCAAGCGACGTGGAGTAGCATAACGCATTCTCAGGCGGGCCCAAGAAACGCTCGTTAGAGGCTGCTCGCTGATCGTGGTCTCACAAACTACAGGCCAAGGCTGTATGTTTCGCCTAACGGGCTACCCCATATGCATGGGATCCGGTTCGGCTACTCGCACGAATGTGTGACTGAACCCATTCCCCCCAAAGAAATATTATACAAGCATAAATAGTATCCTAAAATCTAGCATCTAATTCACACAAGAAAAGTTTTCATTTAGGAGTTTGACGTTTATATCCCCAGTGAAGTCGCCACTGTGAGGACAAAGATTGAAATTTTTAGAAGTCGCCACCTAGATTTAGGTCTAGGACCTTAGAAATGTGAAATCTCACCCCAAGATAAAACTTCGATTGACTCATGACCCTTAGATTGGATTTCTGGTCCATCAGAGATTTGGATAAGCGTCAGGTTACGGTTATGGGAAGGGGTTAGGCACCCAAACCGCCCGATCGAAATCGGTCTCCTATGCCTTTCATATGCTAGACTTTATCTGTTAAACTAAACCAAACTAAGAGGTTTGATACCATTGAACCGAATCTGTATCCATCAGATTGCCTACGTATTACAGAATTATTCCAAAAATCAGGTTAACCATCGTAGTTCAGGTGTGATAAAAGTTTATGACTGTGATTTATGCTTGTACATGATTAAGTTCATTGTTCAACTTGAAGTTTATGCTTGAAAGGTTGAGAAATCCTGTGGGTTAGGATCTGGATAGTCCATGTGGACTGATAGATAGTCCTAGTGGATCTAAGAATAACCCTATTTGGGTTGGAATGTGGATAACCCTATCTGGGTTGAAATGTGGATAACCCTATGTGGGTTAAAATATGGGTAACTGTCCTAGTGGATCTATGGATAGTCCGAGTGGACTAAGGTATGGATCCGAATTTAGGTTTCTCCCAAATGGCCTACGTATCTTAGGGTTTGCCCTAGGAATCAGAATCCACGTAGTTCAGGTGGATAACCCTATTTGGATCAAAATGTGGGTAAGTGTCCTAGTAGATCTATGGATAGTCCGAGTGGACTAAGATTTGGATAACCCTTTTTGGGTTGGAATATGGATAGATATCCTAGTGGATCTATGGATAGTCCAAGTAGACTAAGGTGTGGATAAATATCCTAGTGGATCTATGGATAGTCCGAATGGACTAAGGTGTGGATTCGAATTTGGAACTCTCCCAAATGGCCTACGTATCCTAGGGTTTGCCCTAGGAATCAAAATCCACGTAGTTCGAAAAAATAACCTATTCTAGGTTAGAAAGTGAGAACCTGTTCTAGGTTTCGGATTGAGAACCTATTCTAGGTTTAGGGTTTAGAACCTATTCTAGGTTTAGGGTTTACCGAGAGGCAAAATCGTCCTAAATTACCCTTTTCATCCTGAATTCTAATTTTGGAAGGTTTGGCAAATCATTTTTCTTTCTTTATTAAGGTTTTTATTATTCCCATTATGCCCTTCTCAAGAATGTAGGTGCCTAAATGCACGTCTCCACACCTAATATGTTTGCTAGGTGTATAGATATGGCAGTTTGACTAGGGTGTTGCATAAATAAAATTATTGCCCAAAATAGAATATTCTATCTAAATATGGCATATAAAATATTTATGGCAAGAAATTCACATGTAGTAAGATTGTTTAAAATCTCTCAAATATAGCATGCATTGCAAATAAGGCAAGAACCTAATATGGTAAGATCTAATATGGCAAGATTTAATATGGCAAGATCTAAGCATGGCAAGATCTAATATGGCAAGATCTAATATGCAAGATCTAATATGCAAGATCTAATATATCAATATGGTAAGTACCAATCATAGAATGCATATATGACATGAATTTTTAAAAAAAATGAAAGATCTTATATGCTATTTTCTAAGCATAGTAAGACTTAAAAAAATTAAGATTTTATTAAAATATAGTAAAAATTTATCTATTCTATCAAAAATAGCAATACATGGAATGTGGCAAACATGGTATGCACAATCCAAACAAAGCATATGAATGCTCCATATATAGTCATTTATCCAAATATGGTAGAATTCATTTAAAAAATCATTGATGTTATAATGAATGAAACATCAATGAAACTTTTTTATTGAAAAGTGAAAAATTATCAAAACAAACATATGTTCAATGTTCTTTGAAAAATTGTAATTTTTATGAAGAAATTTGGGAAGATTAATGACTCAAAACTGTGAAAATTGTGACAGAAGGTTCCAGATATTGGACAAAACTATGAACTGTATTCAGATTTGTCACATTATACAAGAATGACCATAAGTAGGTCTTTCGAAACTCAAATCAAGTTCAAAATTTTTTTATAGAAAGATGACTTAATATATTATATTTCATATGAAGGGTTTGAATCCCAACAGAAAGCTAAAACAGGTCAAAGATATGCCCTAAGACCGAACATGTGCATTGTTCAAATCTGTTCCAGATTTTTGACCAATTGCACCATAAATTCCAAATAAAATTCTATTCTTAATGAAAATTAAATACAGACATATGTCTATGTAGATAACTGTCTGATCTAAAATTTTATTCAGAAACACAAGTTAAAACAGTATATTTTCTTTGTGAAAAATGACTCTTTTCAATCATGCAAATTAGTACATCATGACAGATTTAAAATCAAAGCACTATGCACTTAAAAATTGATATCAATTCAAAAAAAAATGAAAAAAATATGAAGCTAGTGCCATTTTTTAGAAGACCTTCATGTCTAAAAAGTTCATGTTAAGTGAATTTTCTGATTATGGCCATAAGGCCTTTGTCTAGAGACTTTTTGATGGAGGATTGCATTACATCTGAGAAAAATAGAAATGTCAAAGACAAATTGTTTGATATATTTTCCCAATTCCAAATGGAACGAAATTTTAAGGGTAGTCTTCTAACATATCAGAGAGACTCTCATAAAATTTTGGGCTTCAAAATTTTAGAAAAAATACATATGATCTACGTCCTAAGTTTGAACCCTAAATCTGAAATTTTTAGATCAGAAAACCACTTTATGAAATTTGCAAAAAACATCAAACATCATTGTATATCATTCAAAAATTCATCATTGAATAGCTTAGACAAATTATAATTCATGAAAAATATTAGACATAGGCATCATAACATTAACAAGCATGTCATAGAGCATTCATGATTGAGATTTCATGGAAATTAATATTTTTCAAGCAAAATTGGCATTCGAGCATTATAACGACCTCTAAATTTGTTTAGAGTACTAACCTTGGGCTCAAATCGAGCGAAACCATTGATGAAGGGTGATTGGAGGTTGTATCAACCCCCTTCGAATATGAATCCTCCTTCTCCTCTCTTCTGCTTCTTTCTCCCTTCTCTTTCTCTCTTTTCTTCTTCTCTTTTCTTTCTTTTCTCTTTTCTCTCTCCTTCTTTCTCCCTCTCTCACGTTTTCTCTCTCTCACTCACGTTTTTCTCTCCCTCACCCACGTTCTCCTCTCTATATGGTCTGAAAAAAGAGACCCTCCTCTCTCTTCTCTTGCCTATTTATAATTTTTCTCTCCTTTTCTAGAAGATCCTTCTTTCCTTCCTTCTTTTTTCTAGATAATCTTTTTTTCTTCATTTTTCTTCTTTTCTTTCTTTTTTTTCCTTCCTTTTTCTCTTCTCCTTCTCCATTCCACACGTTCTCTATCTCTCCCTCTTCTAGAAAATCCTCTCCTCCTCTTTCCTTCTTCTCTCTTCCTTCCTTTTCTTCTTTTTTCTAGAAAATCTTTTTTTTTCCATTTTTCTTCTTTCCTTTCTTTTCTTCATTCCCACGTTTTTTTTCTTCTTCCTTTCTTTCCTTTTTCTCCTTCTTCTTCTAGAAAACCCCTTCTCTCTTTCCTTTCTCTCCTTCCTTCTTCTAGAAAAATCCTTCTCTCTTTCCTTTCTTTCTTCTTTCCTTTTCTTCTTCCTTATTTTCCTTCCTTTTTTCTTTTCTCCCTCTCTTTTCACGTTTTCTTTCTTAGAAAACATTTCCTTTTTTCTTCTTTTTTTTTTTTCTCCTTTTTTCTTTTTTCTATCTTTCCTTTTTCTTTCTTTCCTTTTTTCTTTCTTTCTTTCTCCTCTCTCTCTCTTTCACGTTTTCTTTCTAGAAACGTGAAGGGAATCTTTCCCCTTTTTTTTTTTCTTTTTCTTTTTTATTTCTCTCTCTTTCCTTTTTTCTTTCTCCCATTCTCTTTCCTATATATATATATATATATATATATATATATATATATATATATATATATATATATATATATATATATATATATATATATATATATACATGTATTAATACATATAATATATCCATAAGATATATATATCTATATATATATACATATATGTATATAAATGTATTAATACATATAATATATCCATAAGATATATATATATATATATATATATATATATATATATATATATATATATATATATATATATATATATATATATATATATGTATTATATACAATAATATATTATACATTATACATATATAAAAGAAATGCATGCATATGGACTGACATAACTTTGTCTGGATTGGTCTGAGCTGGGCCGAGCTAAGTTAGACTAAGCTGGATTAAGCTGGTTTGGACTAAGATTGACATTTCATAGTCCATTTCTGTCACCCTTCCATATGGAATTTTTTGATAGCATTTATTCCAAATTTTCTACGTTCACTTTGTAGAATTAAAAATAAGGAATATTGGAGCTTGAATCATCTCATTTGGAAATGAAATGACCAACTTATGAATTTTTGAAGATTAAATAACCATTTCCATGTGTAATCTTGCATAAGACCCACTGGTGACTTCTACTTGGGATTTTTTTACGTCCACTTTGAAGATGACTGAAAATAAGGAATATTGGCCTTTAAATCATCTGATTCCGATATCAGATGACCAAGATATGATGTCTTGAAGTTTGAATGATAATGCATGCATGATACGATAATTACGTAAATGCCCTTGCATTTTCAAACTACGATATCTTCCTTGTTTGACGTCAGAATTTGATGATTCTGGTCTCATTTCGAAGATAATTTCACGACCTATTCATCCAAGTAGGTAATAGCCTATGACCCTACTGTGGGGTTCATTAGAGAATCACCAACCTTTGGGTTAAAGGTCAAAAATCTACCATATTGGTTCACTTATGGAGAGGGTGACAAAAATGGGGTGCTTACAGCGGTATGGATTTCATCAGGTTTATTCATTTTAATTTGATTATAACCCGAATAAGCGCATAGAAAAGATAGCATACCATGGTCGGCAGTAGCATCAATCAATCTATCAATTCTAGAGAGAGGGTAGTAGTCCTTAAGGCAAGCTTTATTGTGATCTGAATAGTCAATACAAATTCCCCCCTTGTCGTTGGCCTTTTTAACTATTACTACATTTGAGACCCACTGGGGGTATTTAACTTATGTAATGAATCCAACGGTGAGTAGCTTCTCGACTTCGATCTTGATCATGACCTCCTTCTCCGGTATGAAATTCCTTTTCTTCTGTTGCACAGGCTTGTATTGGGGGTCTATTGTTAGCCGCTGCTCCATAAGGTCGTGAGGTATCCCTGGCATTTCTGAGGCCAACCAGGTGAAGACGTCCAGATTGTCCCTGAGGAGGGCGATAATCTCGTCTCACTGTTCTTTCTGCAACGGTGACCCTACTTGGAAGTACTTTTTAGGCTCATCCTCTGAGACTGGTATGCGGATCAGATCCTCAACAGGGGATCCTCTTTCCCCCTCAAAGTCATCGCGGAGAACTTCTATCTGGATCTTGTTGGTGAGTTTTTCCTCATGTTTCTCCAGGTCGGTTGCGTAACACCTTTCGAATATCCTTTGATTGACCTTGCAGCGGCCTTCCCTGTGGTCCGTAGGGAACTTCATCACCAGATAGTATGTTGAGATACATGCCCGCAGTAAATTAAAGCCCGGTCTTCCAAGAATGACGTTATGACTGGAGGGTATGTCCACCACAAGATAAGAGAGAGAAACGGTAGCTCTTCTAGGCTTAGTTCCGACTCTTGTTTCCAAGATGATGCCACCTTTCACCTTGACTGTGTCTCCAGAGAAGCTGATGAGGGAGAACTTGATAGGGCGTAAGCGCCTTTCGCTGAGGTTCATCGCTTTGAAGGTGTGGCAGTATAGGACGTTAGTTGAGCTTCCTGTATTGACCAGTACCTGCTCCACTTCATTTACCTTGTCCATTACCATGGTAATGACCATGGCGTCTTCATGGGGAACCTTCACATCAATCAAGTCTTCATCAGAGAATGTGATGACGTCTCCATTCTGGTACAGTGCGAAAGAATTAGCCGATTGACAGTCTAACTTGGCGTATGACTTCCTGCCTGTCTTGGACGTATTCCCTACAGTGGGACCTCCTATTATGGCACCGGAATAGTATTCTGGGATCACGAGACTTGTCTGGTAGTAATCCCAGCTCGCATGCTTGTCCTCTCCCAGCGAGAGGAAATCCTTCTTGGGAGGCATCCCAACTCGATGGAGTAGTGGGCTTATGCTCCTTGTCTATGTCCATTGCATTGGAGATCCCATCGTTCAATTTGTCGTGCAAATATAGGTTGGCAAGTCACTAGGTCAGGTTGGTGACGCGTTCCTCGGGTCCATAGTCGGCCCCCAAATTGGTCCCCAAATTCTGGCCCAAGTTGTTCTTCTTTTTGCGACTTGTTCTTTGATGCCGAGTTCTGGAGCGTCTTCTTTGTTGTTACGTGATCTCCATACTCTTCTACATGATGCCGATTCGTCCTCTAGGATTGTCGATTTTATTAAGGGGCTGCGACACCGAATCATCTTCTTCAAGTTCATTGCGGATTCTGCGGGGTTGCCGTGGCTCAGGGTGATTCTCCCTATTAGTGGGTTGCTTGCCCTTCTGCTTGCTGTCTGCTTCTTGTGGCTTATCGATATACTCACGGATATGATGGCGTTTGATGAGATCTTCGATTGTGTAACGGAAAACGCAACGTTTATCTGTGTGTGTCCATTCTCGCGATGGTACCTGCTATACCTCTTCGATCTTTCTCTTCTTGGATCAGGCCTCATGTGGGGTGGTGCAATCTCGTACTGCATCCCCTTCGGATTGAGCAACACCTTGGACATGGAGATGGTGAGTTTGGTGAACTGATCCCAGTCAGGATCTACTGTGACTTGCTTACCAGGAAATCCATCTTTCCCGATCTTTTGTTTCTTGGAGTTGTCTTTAGGGGTTTGATTGGCGACTTGGTTGTCGCTTCTTCTTTTTCACTGGACTTGGGATGCGTGAAGAGTAGAGCCTCATTCATTGCAAAGTATTTCTTGGCCCTTGTCATCAGTTCAGCATAGGTCTGTAGTGGTCTTTTGTAGATTGATTTCAATAGATCTTTGTCTGTGATTTCGCCTTGCAGTGCTGTCATTTTGACCTCTGAGTTGATGTTCTTGATTTCTAAACCCTCATGGTTGAATCTTGATAGGTACGCTCGTAGAGTTTCTTCTGGCTTTTATTTGATGGTGATAAGGTTTGTCGAAGTCTTCTTTGGAGCTGTTTGAGTTCAAAAATGCTCGAACAAATAGTCATTTAGTTGATCGACAGATTAAATGTAGTTGGCTGACAGGCTGTTGAACCATAGTCTCCCTGCTCCTTGCAATGTTGACAGGAATGCCCGGCAAAGGATGGCATCTTCATATCGATGCAGCACCATCAAAGCAGAAAAGTTGTCGAGATGCAACTGGGGGTTTGTCGTCCTATCGTATGGATCGACCTTAGGCATAAAGAAATGCTCTGGTCTTGGGACATCCATAATCTCTTTTGTAAAGGCCATGTCGGCGCGATACTCCTTTCTTGAACCTGTTGTAGGCGCTGCCTGTTTCTTTTCCATTCATGTCATACGGGCCTGCATGGCCAGAAACTGCTGTTTTAGTTCGCTATGTGGCGAGGCCATCCATGCTTCCTTCTCTGCGGTGCGCCTCTGTTTTGTAAGCCAATTCTTGATGGCCTCCTTCTCTGTGCGGGTGGCGTTGACCCTTTCTTGAGATTCATTCTGGGATTTACGACTGCCTTTTCGACCGAGATCGTTTGCCCTGTTGTGTTGTCCAACTGATGATTCTGTGCCTGATGTTTCCATTGGAACGTATTCCAAGTCTTCATCATGGTCGACCAGATTGGACAACTCTTCTTCAACAGGCGGTTCTTGATTCTGGTTAGAGGTTCTCGATTTTTCTGGCCTCCGGCCTGGTACGGGAGTGCCTCTGGGCTGAGTAGGTGCACACGGAGGTTTGAATAACTTTGTTAATTCTGAAATCTGCTCCTTCAGATAGTTGAATTCCTCCAGGGTGACGTACTAAGGTGTAGGTTCCGGACTTAGAGGAGCATGTTCTTGTGGGGAATTGCGGTCGGTAGAGGGATTTCTGTCGACATCCCGGGTAGGAACGGTATCCTGGCCCTGTACCTCTTCTATCAGATCTTCATTCCCGGTTGGATTGCTTCCTGGAGGATTCTCATTGCCGAGGTGATTACGAATGTATCTCACCATTTTTCAAAAGATGGAATTAGGAGTTCTTGAATTCGCGTTCTCAAAAGAGGAAAGGCCCCATGGTGGCCGCCAAACTGTTGTTGTAGATTACCGACGATCAATTGGTCCTCGTTCTTTTGCAAGGTGGGAAGAACAAACCATTATCGGAGGACAGACCGAGATGGTCTGACGCCCACTCCGATGATCAAGTCAGTAAATGGAGCTAACAGTATAGAGCTTGGCAAGAAGAAGGCAAGCTCCTAAGATGTAGGGAAGAGAGTGAATTCAAAATGATTGTGCGATTGATTGTGTCATCGAATGAATTTTACCTTAGACCGTCAAATGATTATATAGACATTGGAAGATCTTGGATAATCTTTGGATTAGATCTAGGAGTAACCGCCTAACCTGTAGGAACGTACCTGATAATCTCACACGACCATACATCCTACGACTAGGATATACCAAGTCGTCCGCTTTATCCGTCATAAGAGAATTTCTTACTCATACGGCATCTTTATTGTTGTGACGGTTTAGGACTCTTCCAAGAGTGTCCCAAAAGAGGAGTGAGGCGAAGCTCGAGTTGAGGTACAATAATGCCATGTCGCAAACCAGTCACACCACTTGTCATACGGCATAGATGGATGACGGGTTCCAACCCGCGGAATGTGGCAACCTTCAACCCGGCAAAGGTAGTGAGTTGGAAATTATAACTGTCCAGACACATGTCACCCTCCCACACCACCATGCCTGGGGACACATGTCGCTTAACGATTGGCGGGCGAAATACGGTATCAACACTGCCAAATAGACTTTAGTTGGTCATGAAGGCGATGACGTCTGGGCTACCAACAGGTCTTGTTGCTTGCACGATCTGGTCACCCATACGATTACTATAGCAGCCAAAATTGTGTCAAAACGGATGGGCTTGGTCTCGTTTGATGTCCAACTACCTTTGGATGTCCCAAATCATATGAGACCCAATATTAAAAGGTATAGATTTGCTAATTGGCAAGTAAGAAACTACCTTTGATGACAGTTAGACTGTAAGGAGATTTTGAGAGAGGAGTTATATTCCAACTCTGACTTTTGAATTCCTTTGTCAATAAAAACACCAACACCAAAATACGGTGGGTCTTGGCATCTCCACAAACTTGGATGATGATGCCCATAAAGATTCAATGATAATATTTGGAATGATGCATGCGGTACTGGCATTGAGTCTATAACATTCAGCTTGCTGTGATTTGGTTTTCACCGTCTCCACCATCTGCTTTCTCCCATTTCTCTACATGACAAGGTGCTTTCCTTGCCTGTAAATTAGAAGAAAAAAATAAAAATGTAAAACAAGTGAGAAATACAAAGTTTAATAATTTACATTAAACCCAGGTAAGCCAAAATCATAAATGTGGGAACGGTTGGATTAAGTCAGCAACTTTAACCCCCGACTTGGCGGGTTTGGACCAATAATCCAGGACCTTAAGTCTAACCTAGCTTGCCTAGGATAAAATTTTTCTTTGACGAACCGTGGTTTGATTTATTTATTTATTTATTTTTTTGATAGAACCGTGGTTTGATTGAAAGTGAAGGAAAATGTGATTGGCTCAAAAAAGAAATAAAAATAGTTTTCTAAGATTATGTAATCTAATTAAAATTCTTATCATATTTGGTAATTATATTTTTCAAATATAATATTTTAATTTATGTTTTTAAAATCCTTTTACAGTTAGTTACCCAATAATGCTATGTAATGACTAAAAAAATTTATATCTTAGTTTTAATTTAATTTCACTTCGTTTTCCTTTATTTCCCCTACAATTAGACGAAGCCTGATTGCTTCCAATCATTCAAGCCCAAATAACACCCTTTCTAGCCCGAGGAAACCTTTTTCCACTTGTTTATTTTTTGGCATGCAAGGTTAAAACATATGACGATGATAACTACCTGTTAACATGTATGATGTGTCATCATTACTATTTAGTCACGAATCCTTTAAATGAGATTATTAAGTGGATTAGGTGAACAACTGGTTAGCAGTGTTGGTTGATATCTTCCTGGCACCCAAGAGCACAAGGATTTAACTCTCCTGTCTTACATTATGCAACTAGAGAGGCAGACCCCAAATTAAATAAATTAAAGTGAACTAGGGCATGAAAACAAAATTTTAACCATATCATTCATATATCGGGCTAACTTAGGAAAAGATGGGCTATTAAAGCCAAAGTCCAGTCCACCTCAGCCCAGCTCAGGCATGCAAAATGGGCACATAGCTAGGCTTAGGCCCAACCCTACTCTCTAGTTAGCTATGCTTGGGGGAGGAGTTGCCACCCGTAGAAGCCTAAATGCACATTAACGATAAACATTCGGCGATCTATTAACTAGCAAGAACATAAAAAAGAAGAGGTCCTCTATTTTCGGAGGGGAAATGAAGGGACGAGATTATGGGAGGGGATATTATTGAAACTTTATTTATAAGGGACAAGATTTTGTTTATTTTTTAAGGGTGAATGTTTGTAGACGATGGTATTTGATAATTAATCTATTGACCAAAATATATATATATATTTTTTTTTTGGAATGTTTCGTTGTTTACCCAATCACAACGAATGGTGATGATGGCCAATACCAATGTCTGGACTGTGGCCCCACTAATCATTCCAATCTAGATACCTTAATTCTGGCATTGTCATCGACATTAGAAGAGAATAAAAACTTTAACTTTTGTAAATAATTTTAAGGAAAAGAAAATTTAAGCTGGCAATAAAGAGTACATCTTTCTTACATACATTTTTTTTTTATTTTTTTTATTTTTTTTTTCGCTCTACTTGAAGAAATTTTTTTATTTTTTTCACTCTACTTGAAGAAAAATTCTAAGCACTAAAAGGGGATAACCTACATTGTTAACTCAAAGATTATTCACCCATAATTTTAAGTGTTAAATTATGTGAAACTCTAGTAATGATTAGATGATAATGTGAAAAAAAATAAAAAATATACCTCTGACTCCAAAATTAAAGATCCAACCTAACAAAAATCGGAATGGATAAGGTAATAGCAACCCAAGTTTATGGAGACCACAAATGATTGCCATCCCGATCCAACAGCCACTCCTACAATAGATAAATCATTTCAAAGATAATGAAATCCAACTATAATGAGATGAGATGAGATGAGATGACGAACTAGAGAGAACAGGTTGAAAGCTATTGAATAGGATGGTGAAGATTACGAGGACGAAGAGCTTGTCCACAACAGTAATGACGGCATCGCTGCTTGTGAAGATAACTGCAAACTTATCATGGAATACCATTATTAACACACCAAATATGAGACCCAAAATTGTGGATGTCACCACTGATATTGTTGTAGCAAATTTTGCTCCTTTTCCATTGCCTGCTCCAAGCTCGTTCGCTACTTTTAGGCCCCGTTTGATAACACTCCAGTTCCTTACTTCTTAGCTCCGGAGCTAATCCGGAATAGAATGGCGATTGATAAACATGGTTCAAGTTTTGACTCCCATGGAGTGAACCGTTCCAAAAATGTCTCTGGGAACTAAAAAACTGGAGCTAAAAAAACTTACTTCTCTTACTCCGGAGCTTTTACCACTACTGACTGCCATCACCATTACCATTAGCACTGCCATCATCACCACCACCCCTCCACCGCCACCATCCCCACCACCACCCACCACCCACCACCCATAGCCACCACCACCACCACTGCTGCCACCACCTCCGCCGCTGCCACCACCAACGTCGTCGCCGTCGCCGCCATTACCACCACCCACCGCTTACTACTTACCACCAATGCTGCCACCACCTTCCACCATTGCCGCCACCACCACCCACCATCCATAGCCGCCACCACCACCACCACCGTCGCCGTCGCCACCACCACCGCCGCCGCCGCCATTACCACCACCCACCACTTACCACTTACCACCAATGCCGCCACCACCTTCCACCATTGCCGTCACCACCACCCACCACCTTCCACCATCACCGCCACCACCACCACCGTCGCCACCACCACCCACCCACCACCTACCACCACTGCCACCACTGCCGCCACCACCACCCACCACTTACCACCGATGCCGCCACCACCCTCCACCATCGCCGCTACCACCACCCACCACCTTCCACCATCACTGCCACCACCACCCATCACCTTCCACCATCACCGCCACTACCACCACCGTCGCCACCACCACCCACCCACCACTGCCACCACTATCGCCACCGCCACCGCCACCACCACCATCACCCACCATTTACCACCGATGTCGCCACCACCCTCCACCATCGCCACTACCACCACCTTCCACCATCACCGCCACCACCACCCACCACCTTCCACCATCATCGCCACCACCACCACCATCGCCACCACCACCCACCCACCACCTACCACCACTGCCACCACTGCCGCCACCCACCACCACCACCACTACCACCATCCCCCACCGCCACCAACACCGCCACCACCACAAAATAGCATTCTGGAAGCATAGTCTTGTGATTTTGGAGTAGCGTTATCAAACGGCATTCTATTCTAAAAATCTTGACTCCAGAGAAGAAGTAGAAAACGACTCCAGACCAGAAGTAGCTCCATGGGAACTGGAGTGTTATCAAACGGGCCCTTAGACCCCGTTTGATAAAACTTCTACTTCTGGATTCTGGATTCTGGTTTAAATTTGGATTCTACTCCAAGCTATTCCAGGATTATTTTGGAGTTAAAACTTGTTTGATAACGCAATTATGAAATGGATTCTAGAGTATTTTTGGATTAGAAACACATTTGATAACACACTATCCCTCTAATCGAAGTCTAGAAAAACAATCGTAGTAGTGGTGAGTGGTGGTAGTGGGTGGTGGTGGTGGTGGGTGTTGGTGGTGGCGGTGGTGGGTGTTGGTTGTGGCGGTGAAGGTGGTGGTGGTGGTGGTGGTGGTGGCGATGATGGTGGTGGTGGGTAATGGCAACGTGGTGGGTGGTGGGTGGTGGGTGGTGGGTGATGGGTGGTGGATGTTGGGTGGCGGTGGCGGTGATGGCGGTGGGTGGTGGTGGTGGTGGTGGTGGTTATGGTGATGGCAGCGGTGGCGGTGGCGGTGGCGGTAGCGGTAGTGGTTGTGGTGGTGGTGGCGATGGTGGTGGTGGGTGGTGGGTGGTGGGTGGTGGGTGGTGGGTGGTGGCGGCGACGGCGGTGATGGTGGGTGGTGGCAGTGGTGGGTGGTAGCAACAGTGGTGGTGGTGGTGGTGGTGGTCAAGTGAGAGTCAAGTGAGAGTTGACTATTTTCTTTCTTTCAAAAAGTTGATTCAACAGTTTGGAGCAAGTATTTATGACTCCAAAATTTTGGATTCTGGAGTCATTTTGAATCCGGTTCACTCTGTGGGAGTTGGAATCCAACCAGACTTATCAAACATACTTCTACTCTAAAATGGCTCTCTGGGAGCCAAAATCCATAGAATAAAAAAGTACAAGTTTATCAAACAGGCCCTTACTCTATTCAATTTTTTCTAGAACAGAAATCGTCTCCCGCCTAGGTTTGGGCGGGAGACTGGGCGGCCCGGATGGATGGCTGCCATGTGGCACTCGGAGGGATCCGAGCCCTCCATCCGACCCGACTGCCCAGTCGACAAGCTGAGCCGACTGGGGGGTCGGCTCTAATGGAGGGCTCAGATCCCTCCGAGTGCCATATGGCGGCCATCCATCCGGGCCGCCCAGTCTCCTGCCCAAACCCAGGCGGGAGACGATGTGGATTCTTTTTTCTACATACATTGAGTGTGTAACTTGTTAGTTGTTGCTAATTAATGTTACGTACTAAATTTAAATCAAATATATAATACTAATATAGAAGAAGAAGGCTGTCATATTGCGTAAAGAAAGCCAAAATAAAAAAAATAAAAAAAGGAAAATCCCATCCCCGTTGGATGGATGCTTCACATGCTCACTCTCAATTGACCCGGTGCTGGTCCAGGGGCCACACAGTTTAACAACGAATCCTCTCACCACTAATTATTTGTTTAGAAAATAAAGAAAATACTGTTATATTTGGATGTATTTTCATTGAGACAATGATGACCAACTGATGGGTTGAGAAAAGATAGGACAAATGGACGGGAGGGGATGCTCTCTACCGGATTGGGATTCTATATGGTGAGGTCACCTCTGTGATGAGAATCTTATCCTCAAAAAATAGATCGACAAGTATCCTCATACACTGAAAATACATAGAGATACATACTGATCCACTTTAAGTGACTAGAATCTTCACTACAGTAGCTTACGAAGGATTTTTTTTCCCTCTCCACCTGGTGACTGACTTGAATATAATTCCCTTGCCGAAAATAAAGAAATCGAAAAAGGAATACCAAACCCTTGCGAAAAAAAAAAAATATAAAATGGAATGTGAAACCATCTCTACTTAAACTAGAAAACACGAATATTATTTCATTGGGTCACGCCAAGTTGGATCTTTCATCAATGAAGATATATGGCACGAGGTCATCAGAATGCTTCTCTCTCTTATCTTCTTATACTGTGTGAACATCTTTTCTCTCTCTTTCTTTGTTGCTTTCAAGTCTTTTTATTTTTCAACAGCAATTTCTTGGGATTTGGATCCTCCCCTACTACCAATCCAACGGGGGAGAGGATCCCGTACCCATGCGCATGGTCGCCTCTAGCCGTAGATCCATATTGGACTATCCAATTTGCAGGTGAGGACATATCGAGTTGAAGTTTTGGCCCTATACACTCAAGCTCAAAACCAAACAATGAAGAAAATCTCCGTTTCGGTTTTGGGTTTTTAGTGGGTTGGCTTAATGAGCTCTTATAATTTGGATTTTAGTTTCTTATATGTATTTAGTAAAGAATTGACTTGAATTGGTTTTGGTTTAGGTTTTTAACATATAAATTTAGAAAAATGGCTTAATAGGCTCTAATCGATCTATTATCTAAGTGGTTTGTTTCAATTTAGGCCTGTTGAATCAGTTTGGTTTGAGCTCATCAATCAATCCAGTCCAGTTTGGGACTCTAAAAATACAACCTAATTGCAGCCCAATAAAGTTCACTTTTGATTTGATCCAGATTGAATCAGGTTAGTCTACAGCTCAAGCAATAGAAAAAGCAATAGGTAGCCTGGCCCATTTTTGGAAGGACTGGGCCCAAAGATTTTATAATTTGCTCAGCCTATATTGAATCAATGACGAAGTTTTACTTTACTTCCACGATTGATTCTGTTCCATGTTATACTATTGGGTGGCAAATATGTGCAATAGAGGAGGTTTAAACTCGAGATCTACCTTGGTCGATTCTTTACTTCACCAAACAAAGACCAGGAAATTATCGATCTATGCAGAGATATGTTGATATGCCCAAACAATCATTAATGATAAATAATCGAGCTTCAACAAGAACAACTTCGGGAGGGCTAGGCTAGAACGGGCTATTTTCTCCTTAGCTCTTCAAGTTGAAGTTTTGGCCCTACGTGTTGGTTTCCTTCAAGCTGTTGGCGACTGCCTTGACAATGTAGCGGTTGAAAATGATAACCAGGAGCTAATTTTATAAATCTGAGACCACTTGAGTTTTACCCCATGAAATCTGTTCAGTATCCCATGACGTTCATGTTCAATTCATTGTATTCCCATGGAGAATAATAGCATTGGCTCTCGTCCATGCAAACATTATTATATAAAAAATAATAATAATAATAATAATAATTTCAACGTGTACAACAATTTGACCACTATGAAGTCCATGATTTTATTGTGTCTCCGAGGCTGTTAAAAATTTACAGTTCTAAAGAATAGATCCTTTTCTTGCAACGCCACCCCTCCTCCCCTGCCCCTTGGAATAAATATTCCTTTTTCACTTGAAGAATAAAAAAAATTTAATGATATATATGAATGTGTCTACTACAATATGTATCTAAAGTGTATATAACTTTAAACATCTTGTTGGGATGTCTTGAATCCTAATTAATTATGAAGTCAATCCACATTATGGGACTTATTCACAATCCTCATCGGTGTGGGACTCCTTGACATGTACAGTTGGTGCAAGACTATTTGACTACTGTTGCTGAGTTGGAATAAGATTCTACAATTCTGTTTTAGGAGTATTATATAAACTCCTTTTATCCTAGGGTTTTGGTGTATTGTAAATTTGTGAGAACTTTCTATGTAATCAGTTTTTTCCTCTCTGAGATAGTGAAAGATTCGATTTGCTGCAATTGTGGACGTAGTCCTCACACATTGTGTTGGCGAATCACGTAAAATCTCTATGTTATTTGTGTGTGTGATTTTTTTTTTCTTCTTGATTCTATAATAAACTGATATCAGTGCATGTTCCTTCCACATTTGTTCATCAAGAGTAAAGATGACTTCACACAATGTCAAGATTGATAAGTTCACAGGTAAGAATAGTTTCAGTTTATGACATATCAAGATGCACCCTGTTGAAGCAACATGGTATCTGGTCTCCGCTTGTGGGAAAGAAACTTGAATCAATGGAGGATTCAGAATTTACACAACAAGATGAGAATGTGCATTCAACAATCCTGTTGTGTCTAGCGGATGATGTTATTTAAGAAGTAGCTGATGAAGAATCTACTGTCGATCTGTGGATGAAGTTGGAGAGTCTCTATATAACAAAATCTTTCACCAACAAGTTATTATTGAAATAGCATCTGTTTGCCCTTCGTATGAAGGAAAGTATAACTCTCAAAGAACATCTTGATGAATTGAATTCTATTTTAATATAATCTGAAAATTATAGATGTTAAAATCGAAGATGAAGATGCAGCCCTTATTTTGTTGGTCTCCCTACCTCCATTGTATGAAAATTTTATAAATTCTTTTGTCGTGGGAAGGGATATCATCACTCTCGAAGAAGTCAGATCTAGTCTTCATTCTCACGATCTTTGCCTTAAGGCCTCTGAAAATGATACAGAAAGTCGGGCAGTAGGATTGGCTGTCATGAATTTTGATTCTGATAAGGGATGAAGAATATTAGAAAATGACAAAGGAAAATGAAATGGTAAAGGAAGGTTTAAATCCAAAGGACAAGATCCTAAGGATATCGAAACTACTACAAAGAACCAAGTCATTGGAAAAATGAATGTCTTAAGAAGAAAGGAAAAACCCTAGTTGCATCAGTTGCAAAGGAGGATTGTAGTTCAGAGAATGATTTAGTTCTCTCAGTAGTTAACCATTCACATTACTCAAAACAATGGATTTTAGACTCAAGTTGCTCTTATCATATGTGTCCCAACAGGGACTGATTTTCAACATATGAAAAGATGGATAGTGACAACGTTTTAATGGGTAATGACATAATTTGTAAGACAATTGATATTGGTTCTATTCAGATCAGAATGAATGATGATATGATTTGAACATTAATAGAAGTAAGACATGTTCTGGATCTACAAAAGAATTTGATCTTTATAGGAGTTATGGACCCAAATGGTAAAAGTACAACTGTGAAGGTGGAATTCTATAGATCACTAAATGAGCTTTAGTGATAATGAAGGGACTGAAATAGAGTTCATTGTATATGTTACAAGGGACAACGGTTATGAGTTAAGTCGCTATAGCATCTCCCTCAGAAAAGTTAGGTTCTAATTTAACCAAGTTGTGGCATATGTGACTTAGTCATGTTAGCAAGAAAGGGATGATAATTCTAAAGAAGCAAGGTCTCCTTGGTGGTCACAAGGTAGCTGAGTTGGGTTTCTGTGAACACTGTATTTTTGGGAAGCAACGTCGAATTCAGTTTTCTAAGACAATCCGTAGAATAAAGACAACACTTGACTACATTCATTCAGATTGTTGGAGTCCTTTTCGGGTTCTATCCTTAGGATATGGTGATGGGGTGAAGGGATATATAATTTGATCTCCATCTAAGAAGAAAGTAATTATGAGTAAAAATGTTACTTTCGATGAGAACTAGATGCTTTACCCAAAATTAGACTCTGTTGATTTAGAGAAATCTGATAGTATTCCCAAGTAGGTAGAGTTTGAGATAACTCCTAGTAACAGTCATGATGATGTGATAGTACAGACTAATCAATTTGGTGAAGACATTCTAACTAAACCTATGTTAGAATTAAATCAAGAACAGGAACATGAACCTAGTATTACCACTACTAAACCTTGTAGACATATTAATGCTCCTGTGAGATATGGTTTTGAAGATATGTTAGCATATGTTTTATAGGTAGCAGAAAATGTGGAGTCTTTTAAACCGTCCACCTATAGAGAAGCTATCACAATGAAGAAATCTGATCAGTGGGTTGCTGCCATGGAAGAAAAGATATAATCTCTTCATAAAAATCAGACATGGGCACTAGTGAAGCTACCAAAGGGAAGAAGGGTAGTTGACTGTAAATGGGTCTTTAAAAAGAAGACAGGATTACCAGGGACCGAAAATACAATATTTAAAGCACATCTAGTTGTAAAAGGATATAGTCAGAAAGAAAGAGTGGATTACAGTGAGAATTTCTCACCTGTTGTAAGGCACACTTCCATTCGGGTGCTATTTGCCTTAGTAGCACATCATGATCTGGAATTAAAGCAATTAGATGTGAAGACAGCTTTCTTGCATGGAAAGCTTGAAAAAGAGATTTTTACGAGTCAGCCAGAGGGGTTCTCCATTCAAGGCAAGGAAGATCATGTTCGCAAACTTCAAAAATTCTTATATGATTTGAAGCAGTCATCGTGATCATGGTATAAGATGTTTGATGGCTTTATGATGAAACACAGGTACAACAAAAGTCCATATGATTGTTGCGTTTATCATAAGAGACTTATTGATGGCTCACTTATTTATTCACTCTTTATGTGGATGATATGCTCATTGCGGCTCGAGACATGACAAAAATTAAGAAGTTGAAAACACTTCTTAGTGCAGAATTTGATATGAAAGACTTGGGAGCTGCCCAAAAGATTTTAGGTATAGAGATTTTCGGGGACTATAAGCAGAGGAATTTTTTTTTGTCACAGAAGAGCTATATTCAGAAACTGTTGTTATGTTTTGGTATGGCAACAACAAAACCTGTAAATACTCATTCGTCTGTAAATTTTCGTCTTTCTACAACTTGTGTATCTCAGACAGAAGTAGAAATAAAATATATGTCTAAAAAACCTTATATTAATACAGTAGGGAATTTGATGTATGCAATGGTGTACACAAGGCCTGATATTGCACATGCGATTAGTGTTGTGAGCAGATATATGGCTCAATCTAGGAAAGAATATTGGGATGCAGTGAAGTGCATATTCAGGTATCTTATGGGAACATCTGATGTTTGTCTTAATTATGAGGGTTATTTAGAGTGCTTGATTGGTGGGTATTTAGATTCAGTTTATGCTGCTGATTTGGATTTAAGAAGGTCCTTGACAATTTACACCTTCATAATTGGTGGTTCTGTTGTCAGTTGGAAGACTACTCTTCAACCTTCACTTGTCTTATCTACCATAGAAGTAGAGTATATGGCTTTGACAAAAACAATTAAGGATGGTATTTGGTTAAAAGGGCTACTCAGTGATCTTAGTTTCCATCAAGACCAAGCTATAGTTTTTTGTGATATTTTGAGTGCTATATACTTGGTTAGGGATCAAGTACATCATAATCAAACTAAGCACATAGATGTCAGATATCACTTCATCCGTACAAAGAATAGGATCAAAGTAAAGAAGGTTGCGTAGAAGACAATCCAGCAGATATGTTCATCAAACCGGTTCCGAGGAGCAAGTTCAAACATTGACTGGATTTGCTTAATGTTGACAGTTGGGCATTAAGGCGGGGCATTGCAGCAGTAGTATTTGTAGCTGTCTCATCTAGGTATTTGAGAGAATTCAATTCAAGGTGGAGATTTACTGGGATGTCTTGAATCCTATTCAGTTATTAAGTCTGTCTACATTATGGGACCTACTCACAATCCTCGTTGATGTGAGACTCTTTGACCTGCACAGTTGGCGCAAGACTCTTTAACTACTGTTGTTGAGTTGGAATAGGACTCTACAATATAAACTTCTTCTATCCTAGGGTTTTGGTGTATTGTGAATTTGTGGGAACTCTCTCTGTAATCAGTTTTTTCCTCTCTGAGATAGTAAAAGATTCAATCTGCTATAACCGTGGACGTAGCCCTCACACATTGTATTGGTAAACCATGTAAAATCGCTGTGTTTTCTGTGTGCGTGATTTCTTTTTCTTTTTCTTAATTCCGTAACACATCTGAACTTGATAACCATTTCAGTTAATAATATTGTTTTATGGCAAAATTTCTCTTGATAAGTACATCTAGACGAAGGTGCAGGGACACACTTAATTGTGCTAAGTGAATGGGTAATTGATATTTTGACCATTGGATATGTAAGGAATGAACTAAATTGGTCATCGCTAAAAAAACCCTCTTCGAATTCAATTATTAGCATACTTTGTATGTCCAACATTCCTTGGTTATCCAAGCATTATTGAATTTGCTTTTGGTTACCATAATACAAGTAGGATCTACAAGCAAGAAGGGCATATTAGAATCTTATAGGCTAGCTTTGAAAATAGAAGTTCAAGAAGAACTGATAACCGATCACTTGGGGGAGAGAGAGAAAAAAAAAAAAAAGAAGCCCATAATTAAAAGACCAAGGTCAATATCATAGAGGCTTTCTAGGGACAGTCTTGTGCAAATTAATTATAGCATAGTCTTTGAGGAATATAAGAGATAAGATGTTGATCCACCTATAAAAAAAATGATGGGTTCAATAAGTTGTCGGCTTGGGGAGAATCTTCTAAGTCACACCAATTAGCAGGTGGAAATTCACAGTATTACCAATGGAGGTTCCATAATGTCAGAAGGAAAATTAAAATATTAGAAGGAGAAAGAGACTGTAAGTTATCTATAGGCATGCCAAGACAAGACATTTCAATAGCTAGGAAACAACATATAGTTACCAAAAAAAATCAACCTTTCATTTTCTTGACTCAGATTCTACTGAAGCAAATACCAAGAAACAATTAAATAAAAAAAAACAAAAAAAAAAACGATTCAAGCAAAATAGATACAGAGATTAACATAGTTCACCAATGTGATGTTTTACATTCACGAGAGAAGATAAAGATGATTCACTATGTTAAAACGAGATTACAAAGTAGATTTTTCAAGAACAAACTCTTTCCCAAGTCCAAACAAGAAAATCCCCCCTTTCACTCTTTCCTCCACTATGGGTAGATCCACCAGGGGTAGAACCGTACCCACTACCGTCACAGACCTCAGAAAATTTTCTATTTGAATTGCCACCAAATTTGTGAGAGTAAGTCAATCATCCAAACAGGTTATAAATCCAAAATTGCCAAAGAATTCAATAAGCACAGCAGATTCTATTTTCCATATTATTTTTTCTACTACAAATCAGTTCTAATGGGGCCAAAATTTATTCATCCACAAAAGATAAAAAAAAGTTAAAACTACAAGACCCGATATTCCATCGGGAAAGGGGAACCGAATCAGATTCTATTTCTGTTCCAAACTAAAGCTTTAACAGAGCTCAAACCTCGTCGATAACCACAATATTGACCCTTCCAAACTCCAACACTCCCTATCCAGGAAAAATAAATAAATAAAAAAGGAACTCCTTGAGCTTCCTTATATTAGGTGCAGGATTGAGTTAACACACTTCATCGACGAGTGCTACACCAATGGATCTTATGGTCTTACTGGCTAAATTATGCAATCTACGGTGGGGCCTGCATCTCTACAAAACTTGGATGATGATGCCCAAAAAATTCATTGATGCAGTACTGGCATTGAGTCTAATATTCAGCTTGCTGTGATTTGGTTTTCACTGTCCCCACCATCTACTTTCTCCCATTTCTCTACCTGAGAAGTTGTTTTCCTTGCCTGTAAATTAGAAGAAAAAATAAAAATGAAAACAAGAGAGAGAAATACAGAGTTTAGTAATTTACATTAAACCCCAAATGCTTTATGTAATCCATCTTCATGTGTAAATGCAGGAAAAGTTGGATTAAGTCGGCAACTTTAACCTCGGATTGGCCAGTTTGGACTAATAATCCAGGCCTTAAGTCTAACTTAGCTAGCCTAGGAGTGAGATTACCTGAATTGGATCTTGAGTATTGGAATGAAGATCTTATTTTTTCTACGGGGAAAGCGCTGGGCAGACCTCTTTTTCTGGATAACAACACTAAAAACAAGGTTGTTGGTCATTTTGCCAGGTTCTGTCTGGAGATGCAGATTGGAGGTCCGAAGTTGGAAGAAGTTATGGTTGAACACCTTGTTGGTGGTCGACAATTTCTTTTCAAATAGAGAATAGAGTACAAAGAGGCTCTTGTCAGATGTTGGGAGTGTGGTACCTTTGGTCATAAACATGGTTCTTGTAAACAGAGTCCGGAGGAGAATCTGCAATCTAATTATGGGAATCAAGATGGGACGCCTACTAGGGAATAGATACCTCCTGGGGGATTGTCCCCTACTAAGGTGCGGTCATCTGAGATATCAAAACCTGTTAATCCTTCAAGAGCTACAATGGGTCGTTGGGCTGATGCTGAAGATAATGATGATTTTGAAGTAGAGGACGGTGAGTTACAAGACTCTGAGGCTGTCATTGGTAAGCGGATTGAGGCTGTCTCTGGATTACATATGGTGGCCTCAAAGGATTCCAGTAGGGGCTTACCCTATCAGAGGGTTCCTTCTAGTACTATTATCCCAAGTAGTCCAAGGTGGGTTGAAGTTGTTTATGATGACATCTTGGCTGTGGATGAGGCTTTGCAGGCAGCTATTAGGGCTTTTATCGAAGTGGGAAAGCGTCATCGAGGTCGAGCAGTTGGTAGAGGGACTCAACATGGAGTTGATGTTGGTCAGCCATCTCGTGTGAACCTTGAAGATATTGCTGCCGCAGTGGTAGGGAGCCATAATCAGGCTGGAAGATTTGTTACCTTTTCGCCAAGGATGACCCATAATAGAAAGGGTGCACGTTGATGGTCTATTTTTATCTTTTGTATAGAATGGGTTTTGCTTTCTCTGTGGTTCTGCTATTGGCTTCCTACTATGGCTTTTAAGTTGTAGGTGGGTTGCCAGTAGGGTTGTAATTGTATTTTTTATCTTTCTTTTCTTTATAATAATAATAATAATAAAAAAATCAGACTTCTAGCAAAAAAAAAAAAAAAAAAACTTAACTAGCCTAGGATAAAATTTTGCTCTCATGAACCCTAGTTTGGCTGCCAGGAAAAGAAAATGAAGGGTAGTGAGATTGACTCAAAAAAAAGAAAAAAAAAAAAGAAGAAGCTTTCTAATCATGACTATGTAATCTAATGAAAATTCTTATCATATTTGGTAATTATATTTTTCAGATGTAGTATTTAATTTTTTTTTAATTTTTTTTAAAATTAGTTATACAATAATATTATGTAATGACTATAAAATTTTATATTTTAGTTTTGATTTAATGTCACTTCATTTCCCTTTATTTCCCTTACAATTAGACGAAGATTGATTCCTTCCAATCATTCAAGCCCAAATAACACACTTACTAGCCGGAGGTAGTTTTTTTTTTCCACTTATTTCTTTTTTGGTATGCAAGGTTAAAACATACAATCATGATAACTACCCGTTAACATGCACGATGTGTCATCATTACTATTTAGTCATGAATCCTCCAAATGAGATTATTAAGTGGACAAGGTAAACAACTACTTAGCAGTGTTGGTTGATATCTTGCAGGCACCTAAGAGGTCAAGGGTTTAACTCTCTTGTCTTACTTTATGCAGTTAGATAGGACAATCCCAAATTAAATAAAAATGGACTAGGGCATGAAAACAAAATTTTATCCATATCGTTCATATATCGGGCTAACATTGTCCAGTCCACACATGCAAAATGGGCACATAGCTAGGCCTAGGCCCAACAACTCTACTCCCTACTTAGCTATGCTTGGGGTAGGAGTTGCTACATGTAAAAGCCTAAATGCACATTAAGGATAAACATTTTACGATATATTAACTAGCTAGAACATAAAAAGGAAGAGGTTCTATGTTCTCGGGGGAAATGAAGGGACGAGACTATAGGAGGGGATATCATCGAAACTTTGTAAATAAGAGACAAAATTTTGTTTACTTTTTGAGGGTGAATGTTTGTAGACCACGATGTTCAATAACTAGTCTATTGACCAAAAAACAAAAAATTGACTTAAAAAATATTTATTATATTAGAATCTTACCTCATTTTCCCAGTCACAACGAATGATGATGATGGCCAACACCAATGTCTGGACTCCTGTCCCACTAATCATTCCAATCCAGATACCCTAATTTTGGCATTGTTGTCAACATTAAAAGACCAGAACTTTAAACTTCTGTAAATAATTTTAAGGAAAAAAAACTTTAAGCTGGCAATATAGGGTACATTTTCTTACATGCCTTTTTTTATTTAATTCTTCTTCTTCTTTTTATTTTATTTTATTTTATTTTTTCACTCTGCTAAAAAATAAAAAATGACTAAGCACTAAGAGGGCATAACCTACATTGCCAACTCAGAGATCATTCACCCTTAATTTTCAATGTTAAATTATGTGAAACTCTAATCATGATTAGATGATAATGTGAAAAAAAAATTAGAAATATACCTCGACTCCAAAATTAAAGATCCATCCTAAAAAATATCCGAATGGAATGCCAATGAGGTAATAGCAACCCAAATTTATGTAGGCCACAAATGATTGCCATCCCGATCCAACAGCCACTCCTAAAATATATGAATCATTTCAAAGATAATGAAATCTAACCATAAATGAGATGAGATGAGATGAGAAGAGATGACGAACCAGAGAGGACAGGTTGAACGCTATTGAATAGGATGGTGAAGAATAAGAGGACGGAGAGCTTGTCCACTGCAGTATTGACGACATCGCTGGTTGTGAAGATAATTGCAAACTTGTCATGGAATACCATTATTAACACACCAAATATGAGACCCAAAATTGTGGATGTCACCACTGATACTGTTGTAGCAAATTTTGCTCCTTTTCCATTGCCTGCTCCCAACTCGTTTGCTACTCTTACTCTGTTCAAATATTTTCACATACATAAAGGGTGTAACTTGTTAGTTATTACTAATTAATGTTACATATGAAATTTAAATCAAATATATAATTTTTTTTTGGTAAAAAAATCAAATATATAATACTAGTATAGAAAAAGAAGGCTGTCATATTGCATAAAGAAAGCCTACCTCAAAAACATTAATCTCATCCCCGTTGGATGGACGCTTCACATGCTCACTCTCATAGACCCAGCACTGGTCTAGGGGCCACACAGTTTAGCAACGATCCTCTCACCACTAATTATTTATTTACAAAAATAAAGAAAATGCTGTTATATTTGGATGTATTTTCATTAAGATAATGGTGACCAGTTGATGAGTTGGGAAAAGATTGTTTTTTTTTTTTTAATTATTATAGATTTCATATGGGTAAGTTGCCACATTACAAATGTTATTTTTTTTCTTTTAAACTTAATTTGTTTTATACATAATTCTCTTTACTATCTAATGATCCTGCCCGTTATATTTTTTTTGTGTTGGATGCTGAACTAAAAGGTTTTATTTATTTCTTTAAAAAAATCATAAATCTTATATATATCAACTTAAAATTGAGTATACCATTTGTTGCAGTTGAAACTAGGCTAGCTAACGTGTCCCGTATCCTACAAGACAAGATTAAGGTTATTGGAGCCAGACAGTGTTGTCCGGTGTCCACTCCGATGATCAAGTCAGTGACAGAGCAATCAGTAGGGAACTTGCAAAAAGACAGTAAGTTCCATAGAGAAGGGGATTCCCTGAGTATTCTCAGAAGTGATTGGACTTCGGATCGCCGAGTGGATTTATAGTGGACGCACCTATTGCTCGAGCGGATATCATGTTCGGTGATAAAGCGAGTGTGACTAAGGCTGTGATCTGGCAAGGGCAGGACTTAGTAGGTGTGATTATTAGATTTTATCGAGACATTTTAGAAGACCATAGGATGTGGATCCCACGGGCGGGTAAGATCGGCGCTTCTGCCCTTAGTAACTGACATGTGCGTTCCTCTCGGGCATAGAATCCTATCCAGATCCAATTTCCAGGATTGTTCCTTAATCGTGATCCCCTTGATACGCCTAAGATCGATCCAGAGATCCGGCTCGTATAGACGTCCACGCATTCCTGCGCATTATTGTTAAAGCGTCTACAGGGTGACATCTGTCAGGACACGTGTTGCCTTTCCAGCATGACTCATAGGCAGACACGTGTCATGGCTTGATAAGTTGGGAAAAATATGCTACTAATAGTTGCCCCTTGCTTTTTCGGGCTCGCCAAGTTCAAAGAAGCAATCCTGCTTCCACGGTATATTTCGTTTCACCACAGTGGATTGTAAGATATATGGAACTATTGTGCTTGAATCGCTTGGGGTCATGCTTCCTAAGTCGTTGCCTTATCGCTAGACGCAACATTGACTTAGAAGACGCGACTACGATTCAGCAAGTTAATCATTGTAGTGACGACCTTGGAATGTGTCATCGACCTTGAAATTGTAGTGACGACCTTGGAATGTATCAGCGACCTTGAACTTGTAGTGACGACCTTGGAATGTATCGCGACCTTGAACTTGTAGTGATGACCTACAAACTGAATTTCCCTTTGATGAGTCAATGCTCTGTCATCCTTGATTGATTTTGAAATTCGTGAATCGTTGTAAGGCTCTTGAACTTTCAGTCGGCGCTTGTGGTAGTTCTCTCTTGACTTTAAGGTCGTTGAAGGTGCATAGTGGTCACGGAAGGATTCAAAATTTTTGTTTTTCTGGTAAACTATAACGGACATCCCAAATATCTTGCCGATCATGATTACATGTCGATTCGGGATAAGCGGTTACAGAGGAGTAACCTTTAGGGGAGAGCCAACCATCAGAGTAGCCGTTTTCATCAAATCGTGGTCTTCATTTTCGTACGGAAATGACATCAGCGCACAGGTTTGTCTCCACCTTTTAAAGCATCACATTTAATGTGATAGACGAGGCTTAGATGCGAAGAATGGTTCGTCCATTTATCGATAGGAGGTGTCCCATCTTTTTTTTTTTTTTTTTTTTTTTTGCTGATTATGACAAAGGGGAAAGGTTCGATTCACTCCACAATGATGAGCTTCGAATTTCTCAACTTCTGTATATCTATCAAAGGGTGATAAAGACTCTTTCAAGACCCTTCGAAGGGATCACCAATCACATTTTCCTTTTTGATCAGTAGAGTCTTTTGGAGCAAAGCAAGTTCTTCTTCATCTTCTCCGGCATCACATTTTAATTATTCACTGCCTTTCCACAATAAGTTCTCTTTCTCCCTTCTTCGCCATTTATTTGATTTTTGGCCATTTCTTTTTGGGTTGTCTAGAGCCATCAATGTCTAGACTGTTTGATCCTCTTGGTATGGTGCCCTCAGAACTAACAGACCTATATTTGGTTGGTTTCTAGAGAAGTACACTGCGTGGAACTTCTCGACGACCGGGGCACCGTTGTGGTGCAAAGCACCGATGAAGTTTGTTGATTCTAGGGTCACCGTAGCCAAAGCGCTTCCCACAACGAAGGACAAAAAGCTACCCACTTACGTTTTATCCTGTGTCCTTGGATCCAAGGGAACAATCACCAATATCATTACTTTGTTGGCCGAGAAAGAAAAAGAATCTAGGGTGCCCCTACCACTCGCTATTCCAATGTCGAATACCCCAGCTCTTCCTAGAGAACTTAGAGACATCACCATCCCTTCACCTTACGAAGTGGAGGCTGCCATGGTAGTAAGTAAAATGAACGATGAGAAGCTCAACAATCACTTGGAGGAACACTTGATTGATGGCCATTAGTACACTAGGATTCCTTTGAGGGATGAATCCGCCTGCCGACCCCGTAGGATAGAGATGTGTGTATACACTAAATTTTTTCGCTCGGGTTTCAAAATCTCTATTCCCTTTGAAGCTGTTAGAATCCTTCACTACTGTGGCTTAGCCTCAGCCCAAATTCAAGCCAATTGATGGTCCATGATCTTGGCATTCATTGTCTTCTTTCGAAGACTAGAGAGAGTACCAAGTGTAGACCGTTCAGACATCTGTATATATTAAACAAGGCCAATCCATCTAGAAAAGAGATACCTAGGTCGGGCTGGTATTTCTTCAGCAAGCAGCCACAAGCTTTCAAGATTTTGAGTAGAAAAAGAAACAAGGTTCCTCGTTGGTGAATGTAAGGAACTTTTCGGATGTGGGTGATCTGAACCATCCTTTGACCTTAGGTGAAGAGGATAAGCGTAGCCTTTCGATCTTGGAGTTTGGTGTCAAGATCGACTACGAGGATCTTACTTCTTCTTTTTTAGATTGCCCCCGCGACTTCCAGAAAGGGGATGATGTCTATGACGATAGGTCCCCCCGGGGTTCCATTTCACCACGAAGAGTTCAAGTAAGATGGAAGCATGTAGCTTGATATGTTGACTGGATGTCTAGGTTCTTTTTGTCACTAATCGATTTTTTCTTTGATGATTCTGTCGTGGGGAAATATTTTCTTGACCTTGAAGCGATCATCAAATTACAGGAGCAGCAGTTGGCGTCACAAGGTGGGGTGAAGGTTCATCCAAAAAAATGGGGAAGAAGAAAAAAGCTTCCTGCTTCAAAACTAAAAAAAATCTCTGGAGGAGTGGTCTGACGGTGAGAGTGGTGCTTTTCAATCTTGGAAAAAAGTGAGGACCGACATCGAACTTGTACCCTCAGTCTAGTCAAGGGGTCTTCTCCCACCATTCCTCCTTCCGAAACTGAGATGGTTTCTGTCGGCCCCCCTTCAGTCTCTCAAGAGGTTTCTGAGATTTCCACCAGCGTTCCCCTAGCACCATCATCACACAAGCTGCAAGGGGAAACTTCCGAGTCGCCCTCGCAGATGCCTTTGGAGCCTATCGCTGCTGGGGCGACAATAGAGTCCAAGAGGTTAGTATTGAGCTCGCCGCTTGCAACCACTCATGCCTCACAGCCCCAAGGTAGTACCGACTCACTCGCACCTACTTTTCCTCTTACGAGGCCACCTCCCAGCCTGTTTGAAAAGAGTGTCTCGAAGAAGGGGCGCAAAGGTCTTTACTGGCCGACATGGTAGGTTGATCGCAGGGACAATGCGATGGTTAGACCCGATATCGTTGATCAGGTGGTGGAGGGTATGTGTCTTCCTGTGGACCGAAAAGCTTTAGACGAGATGTCTGAGGACGCCCTTCACCAAGTAGAGGAGCGGCACCTACTGGTGTGAGTATTTATCTCCTTGGATTTCCTATGTTTTACATTTTTCTCTTTCAAATTTTTTGTTTTTTCTAACAGCTTGTAAACATACCGCGGTTTCGTTATGTTCGTGACCTCGCCAATTCTAATAAGTTGAAGATGGCAGAATCAAAGCTCGAATTTATCGAGAGGGTTCTGGAGGAAGCCCAAAGAGTGCGTCAAAGGTACTCTAAGGAGAAAGAGGCCCTGGCCGAGAAACTCAAGGCCACCGAGGGTCAACTTGCAGCGGCAAACTCGGGCAAGGATGAGGCGGAGTCTGCAGTAACAAGGTTGAAGGCGCTGCTTGAGGAAAAAGAGAGAACCGAGTTGGACCACATAAAGCAACAAGAGGTTGCTGGTAAAACCATTGAAGATCTCCAAGCTAGGCTCAAGGAGATTGAGATGGGGATTCCGGAGAAGATTGATCAGGCTATTGTCAAGTTCAAAGCTTCTAAGGAGTTGGATGCTTTTGTCTAGGACGCCCCGGAGAAAAAGGCCCTTCGTACCATAATCAGTGGAACTTCATTTTTGGAAGGGGTTTACAGCTTGTATAGATTTGTGCAAAAGAAAATGCTGCCTTTGATTTCTCCCGGTATCGCTTTAGAGTGGACAAGGTTCCTTTTTCTTCTTCTGAAGGGGAGGACAGAAACGATGGTGCCAAAGATGAGGGTTCTGAAGACGAGTTGCAAGGTGAACCACATGCTCTGCCGGTTATTTATCCTTCTGCCCCCATTGCTGATGTGGTTGACTCTCGGGACTCCCTAGTTGTAGGCGAGCAGTCCCAACTTGGTCAAGGCAGTTCTGCTAAGGATGCTGGGACAAATACAGAGGTTGCTGGGCAAACATCTTAGTTTTTTTTTTTTTTTTTTGGTGTACCTTCTGATGCTTCTTTGTTTTTGTACTTCACAACCTATAATCTGCCCCCAGACTTTTAATGGGAATTTAACTATTTTTTAATTTTTAGTTGATGTCGTGTATGAACTTTCCTTAACCATTTTGTTTAATTGTTACAATTTTATCCCATAGGATCTTTCAGACGTTTTGTTGGACACTCTTGCGGGGGTTGAAGTCCTTCGTAACCAAATTCAAGAAGTTGAAACTGCATTGGATAAGGTTGATGAAGCAATTGCCAACCTCGAAGAGTCTCGGAAGATTGAATGTAGAAAGCTGCGATTTCAAGGGGAAAAGTTAGAAAAACAGTGTGTGGCTGCTCGTAGGTTACATGCCGAGTGTTATAGGGAGCTCCAGTTAGTGGAAAATTGATCGAGACGATCTTTTGAAAGAAGGTGCGACTGATTGGCGGCTTTAGTTTAGTGCCAAGTACCGGTTGAATTTGCTTGTGGAGAAACTCACAAAGGTGGAGGAAGTTTTGCTGACTTCATGGGGTGTTCGAGGCGTGTGGGTTATTATTACAATCCTCACCCTTCTCTAGACGCCATTTATCAGACGATGTTGCGACAATGAGCTGAAGCCAAACATGAGGTCAGGGGGCGACGAAGAGATTAGTCGAGGATGTAGAGTGCCTTAGGAGGCCTTTCATTTGGGTGATTAGAAGTGCGTCGGTATAGTATGTTTGCCCCTCAGCTCCATGACATATTGATAAGATTGTGATGGAGTCAACTTGTAAGCCCGTTCTTCTTATAATAAGATTGGTAACTTTTGCTCGTGTGCGAAGTTCGCCTGTTCCTTGTATTTTTTCACTTTATTTTCTCCAACTTTTCACTTTTCTTGTTTTGTTGGAGTGCAAGCTACCTTCCATGTGTCATTTTTGTCTCTAGAAGTATCTTGGAAATTGAGTTTCCTTTTTCGTGGGTCCCAAGGGGTATTAATTTTGACAAGTACCCATTGTTAAATGGGGAGGTGCCACATGTAAAGTTTTCTCCTTTGGAGCCGTCGCGACAGTTGATGTTTGATGTAACCATTTTCTTGACAGCTTTTGGTGGATTTCACCGATTTGAAATCTAGAGGGAGCCATATTTTGGTAGTTTCTATATATTCTTCTGAAGCTGATAATTTGGGATTGATTTCCTTTTTGACTTCCAGTCTTCAAATTTCTTTTCTGTGATCTCCTTCCTCAACCCTTTTCTCGTTCTTCTTTGTGGTCTTCAAAGGATGTCTACTTTACGCACCAGTATTGGGAGAGTTCCATTTGCCAGAAGTCCGTCTTCTTCTTTAACGGAATGGTTAATCTGCAATGACTATCGCTCTGTTATGAAGCAAGAGGAGGTTTTCTTCCTTTCTTCTCTTTTTGGAATTCCCAGAGAGTTCCAATGTAGAACTGCTGAGAGCGATGAAACGCCCAATGATGCCAGCCCTTTTGAGATTTACGTTTTCATGGAAATGTTCAACTCTGGTTTTCTACTGCCTCTCTCAAACGAAATTTTTTCAATTTTAAAATACTATCGGCTTGTGCTTGGCCAGGTTCAACCCAACCCTTGGTGCCACTTTATTCCTTTTGTCTTGTTTTTCCGCAAACTTAGCCGTACACCTTCTGTTGATCTGTTTAGAGATATATATAGCCTAAAAGTGGAGAATCAATTTGACTGTGAGGTTCGCGCCCCTACGGGGTGGTGCTTCTTTAAGACAAGATCTCAAGCCCCAAAGATTTTAGGTTCCCAGAGAGGTTCTTTCCAGAACTGACGTACTTCTTTCCTTTTCATAGGGTATGTAGACAAGTCCCCTCTCCCTGTAAGTAATTTGTGGAGTTTTCTTAGTGATGATGAAGCGAGGAAATTGAATGAGAAGTTTGATTTGTCCCATGATGATTCTGAGTCTCTTAAACTTGCCAAGAAACATGTATGCAAGTTGCAGTTTTCCCATACCGACTTTGCGAAGCCTGAATTCCATCCTCTTGCTCCAGCTCAGACATCTACTGCATTGGAAAAGTAATTTTTTTAGACTACTGTTCAAATCTCTTTTCAGCTTCTGCCTAAAGAAAATGGTCAGATCAATCATAATTAAAGGAGGAGTTTCACGGGAGAGAGTGGTTGTCAAAGACTCAAACGAATGTGAGTGAGACGCAAGGTTCAGATAGGCACTCGAACACCCGGGAGGCTCGGTTCCCTACTTGCCAGAGAGCATCTCTCCTTCGAGTGATACTTTCACCCCCAAGGAGAGCTGGATGGATTCTGATGAGGATTTTGCATCTTCACCTGGTAAACAAATTACACCTAGAGATTCTTTTGCCTCTGTTACCCTTCTTTCTCATTTATGCTGCTTTGTTTCCAAGTGTCCAGATTTCTGGGGAGCGCACATGCTCAAATAGGGTTGTTAGGGTTTCTTGGCATCTGAAAGGGAAGGCAGTGTTGAGTCGGGGTCCTTCTTCGAAGTGGAAAAGGAGTACGTCACCTATTGTAAGCAAATCTGTAACAATAGAAGAGAGACTGTTTCTCCGGGGGACTATGACATTCCAATGGACTTCCTTGAGGAGACCAGAACCTAGGTGCCGGTGTTTGGGGAGTCAAGCCAATTTGCTGAAGGGACATCCTTTATCTCAAATTGGTCCGTGAGGACTAATGAAAGTGGTTATTCGAACTCTCAGGTTGTGAGGGAACTTCTGCGCAGGATCTGTCTCCCTAGGGATCAAGAGTTCGTCGACGAAAGGACTCCTGAAGAGTTGAGCAATGAAATTTCTTTGGCCTTATATAATGTGAGTGTTTTAATTTCTTATCCGCCTTCAATTTTCTATCTGGTCCTTGATTACGAGTTTTATTGTCTGTAGCTTGTTAACTATTTTTGTGGAACTTCCATGGGTTTTGCATAGTTAGAGGGTAGATGAGTGGTGGCGGAACATTAACTAAAGATAGTGGAAGAGGCTCTTTTGAAGGAGACGGAGAGTAGGAAAGAGGAAGTCCATTCACTGCGGGTTAGGATGGTAAGGTTTCTAAACAGAGCGAAAGAATCGACGAAGGAGAAAGCTGTGAAGCAGGAAGTGAAGCTCAATTTGGAGAGGTGTTTTCACGAGATGGTGGACAGCTCTGTAGACCAGTTCAAGATGTTCGAAGAATGGAAAGTGATGATTCATTATGGGGAGGAATTTGCTTCTTTCCGTGAAAAAATCAGTAACGCCTCTTGTAGGCAGCAGTTTCACTTGTTGCACGACTTTATTTGGGCCAAGGATCCGACCTTTGATCTTTTTGACTTTGGGGAGCCGTCTTTGTAAGACCCGTATCAGACTAACCCGGTCTTATCACCTTGAACCAGGTTTACCCATCATGGTTGAGTCAAATGGACCAAGGGCGTGAAGGGTAAAAAATGATCCCAGGTATCAAATCGACCCTAAAACAGTCAATTTAAGGGGACAGTCGCATACCTAGCAAAGGAGGGTCGGACCCCCCAAGACAGAAAGTCAGATCCTCAGTTTTATAGGGAGGGTCAGACACCTTAGGAACCCTAGGGTCAACGGGATCATCGACCCTCCTATCGACCCTCAGTTTCCGCCGAAACTGAAATTAGGAAATTTCCTAATTTTCAATTTGGATTCTTTCCTAATCTAAAAGGGACTTATTTTAGGATGTTTTTACTCTATTTAAAGGACGTCCCTAAGCCTCTTTTACTCCTTTTACAACCCTAATTGAATTGAGAGAAAGAGAAGAGAAGGAAAAGAAGATAGCAAAAAGGAGAAGAGTTGCAGAGAGAGAGTAATCTTCTCAGGTATGGATACTAATTCCATGAGTTTCTACAGACCTTAGGTTAGATAATGATGAGAGTATGATCTTGGAGAAACCCAAACCATCAACCCATGGTTAGGTTTTTATAGAAAACTATGGGAGATTATGTGAAAGCTATCTAGGTGGATGATTCATGGTTCTAGACCATGGAATGAATGTTGAATGGACTGTAGGAGAAAGCCATAGGACCCCAAACACGAAGGATGGACTAAAAGGAGGGAAATTGACCAAACTCCACCAAGGGGTCGCACAGAGGGTCGATGACTATCCGACCCTATGTGATCCTGAGGATCGACCCTCAGTGTTCGGGAAGTCCAGATTGGGGAGGGTCACACCCAGGGTCGATCATGACTCCAATCCTACCTCCGACCCTCAGTTAATAGAATGGTTTTTAAATTCTGAATAAATTCTAAATAAATTTTATCGGCTTTGTTAGGTCTTCTAGCAATATAATAACATTATAAAAGTGATTCTAAAGCTTGGAAGAGTATCTATTAGCAAGCTAAGGTGAGGGAACAAGACCTAAACTAACTGATTAATAATAAACTGTTTTACTTCTTGAGTCCAATGCCATATTGATTCTATGCGTGTATGCTTGTGTGTGCATTCAACATGTCATCCAATATTTCTATTAATTGTTCATGCATATTTACTTTACTGCTTATAACATGATGATGATGATGATGATGGTGATAGGAATAGGCATGTGAATGTTTGTGTTTGGCCAGTGTATATGGTGAGGGTAGAAATGGTATCAACCGGTACAACCATGACCGTTCTTCATGGGGTGTATATTGTGCCATGGTCTACTCAAGTCATGTCCACTGATGTCGTCGTATCGCCATTACCTTAGCAGAACTATTATGTCGTAGAGCATCAGGGGAGGTGGTCTCGGTCCTTGTAGTCTCTGACTCTACCGGGGGGCCTTAGCTCTATCTCTATGGATGTTCTGAGGGATGCTTGGGTGAGGCCTTGGATACACTATTTGACATTAGGATTGGTTAGTTGCGAGCCCAGTTTGCAACCCTAGCCAGCAGGGGTTTATTTGTTGGTATGGTATCAACCGGTACAGCCATGCCGTTCTCATGGGATGTATATTGTGCCATTTTGGGTGCTTTGGGCGACAGTGCAGGAGTCATTGGGCATATCCACACACTTGTGTATAGAGGTGCGACGGCCACCTATCCTTTTCTATAGCACAGTGCAAACTTTAAACCAGACCAAAGATATAAATTGATTGCATGCATATGTATTGTTGCATTGTTTTGTTTGCTCACTGAGCCATGATGTGTGCTCACCCTTCGACGTCGAATATTTTTAGTTGATGATGCAGGTTTAACCGTTGAAGACTATATAAACGCTCCAGAGTACGGGAACGTTACAGCGATGGTAGCTGAAGATGAAGTGGATACACGTCTTGCGAGTGCAACTCATGTGTATTCGATTAGATTTTTAGTTTTATTTATTTGGATTATTAAAGACATGTATTTGATATTTATTTATTTATGTCTTAGTTGATACAGAATAATTTGTTATTTAAATATTGATATCACAATAGATTCTCAGTTCATTTTATTATAAGACTTCCGCTATTTGTTTTATTTACTCTAATTATTTATGTGGATGTATGGAGTTTTGATAACACGGATATAACCTACTCGAGATCCTGGTTGAACCGTTGGTTTGTTAGCGGTTCATCACACCATTCTGAATAGTGCGAAATTGGGATGTGACAGTCTTCATCGGACCCAATGAGTGATGTTGTGGGACCTTTCCCCTTCTTTTCTCTTTGTAACTTGCGATTGTAGTCACACAATGACTTTTTATCATTGTTTTTTAGAATATCTGGAACTTTTCCTTTGCCAAACTTAGTGTTTCCTTTCGCTTTCATTTTCATGAACTTTGGAATGTTCCACTTTGCTAGAGTTCATAGCTGGTGCATGGTGCATGCACTTTGTTCTGAGTAACTCATGCAGTCGTTAGACCCCATATTGCACGCGCCGCTTTTCAACGAGTCGTATTAATCCATTAATTACTCGAGCTACAATGTTGTAGACTCATGGGATGGTCATAGGTAGACATTCCACAGGTCGCTAACATAACAGTTCACATTGGGACGTTTACTCAGAGATTCATGAAGCAAAAGATCGGTATGGATGACCCTTCATAAATTTTTTTTTTATATATGTCCATTACATCATTGATAGAATTTTCGTAAGTTTTTAAAGTGCCAGGGTTTCTAGTACTTTCCCTCTCTTGTTTTGAGGTAGCAAGTCCCCGGCCTCGTAATGTGGACAACCTAATGGCCCTTACCAGGTTGGTGTTAGTTTGCCTTGTTGGGATGGTTTGGATACGGCAGTATGACAAAGCACCCAATCACCGACCTTGAATTGTCTAGCTCGGACATGCGAGTTGTAATACCTGGCTATCCTCTGTTGGTATGCCAGTGTTTGGTTCAGAGCATTGTAGCAGACTTCCTCCAGTAAGTCTAAGTTGGCTCTCAGGTCCTCACTGTTCTGGATTTCATTGTAATTAAAGATCCCAATGGTGGGATGAGTGACCTCTACTGGAATGGCCGCTTCTGCTCCATATACTAGCATAAAAGGTGTTTCCTCTATGGGCATTCGACTTATGGTATGATAGGACCAAAGGATACTCGGCAACTCGTCGAACCATTTTCCTTTAGCTATTTCGAGTAGTCGAGCTATTCCTCAAGAGATGGTCTTATTCGTGGCTTCTACCTGGTTGTTAGCCTCTAGGTGGTATACAGTCACAAACTTGTGTTCAATGTGGAAGCCTTCACAAAAGGCTTTGAATGGGTCACCATCGAATTGTGGTCCATTGTCTGTTACCAATATCTTCGGGACACCGCACCGGTATATGACGTTAGTCCGGAGGAAGATTTCAATCTGGTTTGTCTCGGTTGACACCACTGCTTCAACCTCTGCCCATTTAGAAAAATAATCAACTGCGATGATGAGGTATCTTTTTGAGGATCTGGGCCCCGACATCTGGCCAATAATGTCTAGCGCCCACATTGCAAATGATAGGGCACTGCTAATAGACTAAAGTTCGTTGGTAGGCAAATGGCTGAGTATGGCATACTTTTGGCATTTCTCGCAATTTGTTGTGTACTCGGTCCAATCAACCAACATTTTTGGCCAATAGTATCCTTGACGCAAGAGTCTTTGGCAAAGGGCGTAACCGCCTATATGGCTGCCGCAAATACCTTCGTGGACTTCCCACATCACATCATGAGCTTCTTTTGGTGTGAGGCATAGCAGGAAAGGACAAGTAAGCGACTTACGATATAGCTTTTCGTCCATGACCACATATTGGAAGAATTTTGCTTGAACTCGGTGCCTTTCCAACCTATCTTTTGGCAGTTTGCCTATTTCAATGTAGGTTCTTATGGGGTCAAACCAAATCATTCCACTATTGAGTTGTTGTACATCGACTTCTTTAGTTATACTTTTCTGCTTAAGGACTTCAATGTACATCGATTTGTCGAAGTTGAAGAAGTTTTCTGCTGAGAGCTGAGATAAAGCGTCTGCTTTCGTGTCGTTTTCTCAGTCCACATTGCTTTGCTTATTTGATATCCTTCAAACAAAGCAAGTTATGACTTTGCTTCTTCGAGGTATGCCAACATGTGGAGTTGTTTGGCTCCATATTCCCCCTTGATTCGTCTTACCACGACCTGTGAGTCGCTATAAGTGTCTAATTTTTTCACCATCAGGAATTTTTCCAATCTGACTTTGACCAGGAGGGTTTCGTATTCTGCCACATTGTTTGTAGCATGGAAGTCAAAATGAAGAGCGACTAGCAGTCTAAAGTTTTCAGGACTGGTGAGTATTACCTCGGTCCCCGGGTGCTTGTTATTCAAGGATCCATCCATGTATAAAGTCCATGTTGGTAAAGGTTTGACTTTCTGTTTCTCCTTTTTTGCCAGATGTCTTCTTCTGCCAAGGTTTTTTCTATGTCAGTGTTGTCTTCTTCAGATGTTTCTAGCATGAAATCAGCTAGCACTTGCGCTTTTATTGCCATTCTCAGGTGAAATTGTATGTCGAACTCATAGAGTTCTATCGCCCAATTTACAAGTCGTCCTGAGATATCTGGACGTCTAGTATTTTTTTCAACGGCTTATCTGTTAGCACAATGATGGTATGGGCTTGGAAGTATGGTCGTAATTTCTTGGCTATAGTGACTAGAGCGAGGCTAATTTTTCAACCATTTTGTATCTGGTCTTTGCGTCAAGTAGTATCTTACTGATGTAATAGACTGGCCTTTAAACCTTGTCTACCTCCTTTATCAGAATCGAGCTAACTGTTGCGGTCAAGATAGCAAGGTAGAGTTGTAATTTATCGTCGATTTTGGGATATGCAAGGAGGGGAGGCAAGGTCAAAAAGTTTTTCAGATCATCGAATGCCTTCTGACATTCCTTCGTCCATTCAAAGTGTTTGGCTCCTTTCAAAGTTTTGAAGAACGGTAAGGACCTGTCCGCTAATCTGGATAAATCGCCCTAGGAGGCTATTCGTCCTATCAGCTCTTGGACTTGCTTCGGTTTTGTCTGGGCCGGCATTTGCATAATGGCATCTATCTTTGCCTGATTGGCTTCGATGCCTCTATTTGACCCCATGAAGCCTAGAAATTTTTTGGAGCCGACTCCGAATACAAACTTTGTAGGATTAAGTCTCATTTGATGGCCGCAAAGGATGTCGAATGCTTCTTTGAGGTCGTATAAGTGGTTGGTCTCTTTTTTGCTTTTCACTACAAGGTTGCCTACATAAATTTCCATATTTCTTCTAATCTGATTCTCAAAGACTTTGTTTACTAACCTCTGGTAGGTCGCTCCAGCATTTTTGAGGTCGAAGGACATCGCCTTGTAACAGTAAAGGCCGCTGCGGGTAATGAAAGCTGTATGGATTTTGCCTAGTTCATACATCTGTATCTAATTGTACCAAGAGTATGCATCCATGAAAGTTAGCATTTCATGTCCTGCGGTGGCATCGATTATTCTATCAATCTTAGGGAGAGGGTGGTAGTCCTTAGGACAAACTTTATTCAGCTTTGAGTAATCAATATAAATTCACCATTTCCCATTGGACTTTTTTTACCGTCACTACATTTGAAACACATTGTGGGTACTTGACTTCCTTGATGAAACCAACAGCGAGTAATTTGTCTACCTCTTCTTTTATCACGGTTTTGCAATTTGGTGCGAAGTTTCTCTTCTTCTGATGAACTGGCTTATATTTAGGATCAATCGCAAGTCGATGTTCCATTAGATTCCTTGGTATTCCTGGCACGTCAGATGCTGACTAGGTGAATACGTCATGGTTATTCTTCAAAAAATTAATCAAATTCTCCCCTGGTTCACCTTGTAGGGAGGATCCGATTTGAAAATATTTTTGCGGTTCATCCTTCGAGATGGGTACCTGGTCCAACTCTTCTACGGGAGTTCCTCGCTCCTCATTGAAGTCATCTCGAAGGTCTTCAATCTCAATTGATTGTGACAATAGTTTGTTATCACTATTATCGAGATCGATCTTGCAGCATTTACAAGAGAGTTTCTGATCAACCCTGCAAAAGCTTGTACCATTTTCGATGGAAAACTTCATTACGAGATAGTAGGTCTAGACACAAGCACTCAGGAGGTTGAGTCTTGGCCGAGCTAGAATCATGTTGTAGCTTGAGGGTACGTCCACCACCAAGTAGGCTATCTCGAAGGTCCTTCTTCTGGGTTTTGTCCCTACTTGGGTTTCGAGCACGATTCTGCCTTTGACTTGTACCATATCTCCAAAGAAATTGATTAAGGAGTAGATTGGTTGTAGTCATCGTTCATCTAGTTTCATAGCTTTGAACGCGTGGTAATATAGTGTATATGCAGAACTACCTATCGACTAGAACCCATTTTACCTCATTGATTTTGTCTGTCACCATTGTGATGACGACTGCTATCCTCATGTGGAACTTTGATATCGATCAGATCCTCATTGGAGAACTTGATGACGTCACCCGTGTAGTATGGTTCTGTGGATGAGGATGTGTTGCAAACACTCCTGGCATATGCAGCACAACTGCTTTTTGATGTGTTCCCAGCTGTCGGGCCCCGATTATTGCATTTCTGTAATGCTCTATAATGACTAAGCAGGTGCTGTGAGTGTCTTGATCTTCGTTTGCCCAACGCTGTCTTTTTTGGTGTGCCTATGCTTTTAAGCTGCAGGCTGGTGCTCTTATGATGACTTGTATGTCGTGCTTTGTCTTCCAAGCTAAAGTTCTTGAAACTTTCTATCAAGTTAGCAATTACTTCCTCGGGTTCATCCCATATCTTGTCCCTCGTATTTTAAGTTGGGTGGAACGTAGAGAAGCGCCTAGTCAAGTCAGCTATGGCGTCTTCTACTTGAGTGGCACTCAAGGTTTTTTGGTTTGATCGGATCGGGGTGTGCCCTCAGGTCTGTTGCTGTCCCATGTCCCATTGACTGATTCTCAATCGGTGCTTTTAATATCATTCCTACTTGACCCCCTTTTGTGTCACCAATGTTTCTTTTTGGTGGTGATTCAGGATCATTGTTAGAGTCATCTTTGTCCTTGCGACCGTGCTTGGGATCTATATCCTCATGGTCGTCGTCGACCTGCTTTCCCTTCTACTTTTCTTCCTCGAGCTTCCCGACAAACTCTTTAACATGACCGCGCTTGATCAAATCTTCCATCATGTATCTAAGTGCCCTGCAACGTTCTGTAACTTGACTATGGTCACGGTGGTACTTGCAGTATTTCTTGATTGATCGACTCTTGGGGTCCGCTTTCAACCTCGGTGGGTCCTTTAGTTCTAAGGGAGTACCCTTCATCTCATACATTACTTCTGCCATTGGTAATTTTAAAGGAGTGAATGCATCCCAATCGAACTCTACCCTCTTTACTTGCTTTCTAGGAGAACCGTTTTTTCTTGACCTTTTGTTTCTTCGATGGCTGTGTTGACGTCTTCACATCCGTCTGCGACTCGGTTCTCTTTTCTCTCGTTGCCTTTTGTTTACATTGCTTTAAAAGCAGAGCATCATTAGCCGAAGTGTACTTGTTACACCGAGCTTGTAGGTCTTTCAGATCTGCGGGTGGTCTTTTGGCCAATGATTTCAGTAAATTAGGATCAATTACCCCATCGTACAGGGCTGCCATCCTTACGTCGGGACTGAAATTTTTGATTTCTAGTGCCTCGTTGTTGAATCTGGCCAAGAATTTTTTTAGAGACTCACCCAGTGTTTGTTTGATCATCATCAGGTAATTGGAGTCTTTCCTTGGTGCGGCTTAAGTTTGGAAGTGATCAAGAAAACGATCACTTAATTCATCAAAATTCCGGATTGAGTTAACAAGAAGTTTATTGAACCAAAGTCGTCCTGGTCCTTTCAAGGTGAAGAGAAATGCCCTGCAAAGAATAGCATCATTATACCTAAACAGGAGCATCATGGAAGAATAGTTGTCTAGATGTTGCTGAGGATACGTAGTTCCATCGTAGGGGTCGACTTTGGGTATTCTGAAGTCATCTGGACATGGTGTGTCCATTATTTCTCGGGAGAAGGCCATTTTGGCGTGGTATTCCTTCTTCCTATTTGTATTCATTCGATTAGCCTACTGCTTTTCCATGTTGTTGAGCTTGGCCTACATGGCTAGCATCTGTTGTTCAAGAGTTCCTAGATCGACAGTGGCTGGTGTAGCGTTAATTACAGCGTTGTTAGCCTCGAGATTGCCAGTCGTTTCATTGTCCACTGTGGCCCTTCGATGGGCTCTAGCAGCGTCAACCTGCCTATGTACTCCTTCTGGATCTTTTTGACGCCTAGGCCCCAAGCGATCATGCACAGAGGTACTCCCTAAGTAGGTAGAAGATGTTTGCTCCTTGATAATATAATCAGTGTCATCTTCTTTGGAGATAAGATAGGGCATTTGTCCTTGGTGATGGCTAGATGATGGGTGAACCGACCGATGTGAGTGTCTGGATTGTCTGGATCCTCTGGATCCTGACCTCGGCCCTCTAGCCATTCTATTCGGATTGCGTCATAGTGAAGCAGGTGGCGGTATGACCGCTTTGGTCAATGTAGCAAGCTATTCTGTAAGAGCATTAACTTGTGCCATGGTGATGTATTGGCCTGCTGGTAGTGGTGGAGGAATTCCCGTGGGAGGATTTCTGTCATGATTTCCTTCTTTTCTATTATTTAGAGGTTGATTTCCGTCATTCCTCTAGGCATTGTTCCTAGTAGTCACCATTTGAGAGGAGATCACGCCGTAGATGTTTTTGAGAGAATAGTCAGAGCCCCACGGTGGGCATCAAACTGTTGCTGCTGAAACTGGGCTAACTAATGTGTCCCGTCTCCTGCAAGACAAGATGAAGGTTATCGAAGCTGGACAGGGTTGTCTAGTGTCCACTCCGACGATCAAGTTAATGACAGAGCAATCAGTCGGGAACTTGCAAGAAGACAACAAGTTCCACAGAGAAGGGGATTCCTTGAGTATTCTCAGAAGTGATTGGATTTCAAATGCCCTTACCTGAGATCGTCGAGTGGATTTATAGTGGACGCACCTATTGCTCAAGTGGATATCATGTCCGGTGGCGAAGCGAGTGTGACTAAGGATATGATCTGGCAAGGGCAGGACTTGGTAGGTGTGATTGTTAGATTTGATTGAGACATTTTAGATGACCGTAGGATGTGGATCCCATGGGCGGGCAAGATCGGCCCTTCTACCCTTATTAACCGTCATTCACATTCCTTTCGGGCGTAGAATCCTATCCAAATCCAACTTCCGGGATTGTTCCTTAATCATGATCCCCTTGATACGCCCGAGATTGATCCAGAGATTCAGGTCGTATAGATGTCCATGCGTTCCTACACATTATTGTTAAAGCATCCACAGAGTGACATCTGTTAGGACACGTGTTGCCTTTCCAGCATGACTCATAGGCAGACACGTGTCACAGCCTGATAAGTTGGGAGAAATATGCTACTAACACCATTAGATGCATATCGTTCAAAACAATATTAAAGAAGGATAGCATCCATACAAGGCTTGCATCCATTTAAAGATATTTTCTACTTAATTGTCAACGACCGATGACACCGATGTGACACCGACTTGATATGTCGAACCACCTGGTATTAAAACTAAATATTCCCTATATATTGTGGTTACCACAATGATCCAATAAATGGGTACAAAAAATAACCTATGTCAACCACCATTGACACAAGCTGGTGTCAAGAACAAAGACTGCAATTTAAATCTATACTATTCTATGGAAATGTTAAATTTATGGGAAAATTTCAGCTACCACCCAAAAAGAATTGATTAAATCACCTACCACCCAAGTTAGACAAACGTTAGTTAATGGACTGACGGGAAAAAGTTGAAATCATGTATGGACATTTATACCCCTTTCTTCTTCCTACCTGTTTCTTCTTCCTTTCTGTTTCTTCTTCATTTCTTCTTTGCTCTCTCTCTCTCTCTCTCTCTCTCTCTCTCTCTCTCTCTCTCTCTCTCTCTCTCTTATTGTACTTCTCCTCCATCTCCATTTCTTCTCTTCTCTGATTTTGTTTTGCCAGTACTCCAAATCCTAGCCTTCATGGTTCTCTGTCCCTCTATTTCCTTAGTTTCCTCCTAACCAAAAACAGAGTGATTCCTGTCATAGAGCCCAGTACAACCGTAGACTCTATGGTAGTCCCAACAATGAACCCTTTGGATTAGAAAAAAGATCTCTTCGGGGGAACTAAAGACGGAAAATTCTGATTTTCTAGTGCATTGGAGAAATTAGAAATACTGAAACTCCATGTCAGAATCCTATGCTATTTAACTAGAACTCCCTGTAGCTACTGTGAACCCAACATACATTCATCGCTGCACTCTTATTTTCCCTGCTGGAAAAATGTTGAATGGATAATAAGATGAAGAGAGAGAGAGGGATTACGGGTCTCTCTCTCTCTGCTGGAAAAGTGCTCTAGATACTGAGAGGAATTTAAGAAAAAAAAAATCTGTCGTTTCCATACTCTCCTCTCTTAAAATGTAGCAATTCTATGAATGATTATCCAGCAAAGCTCGATCAAAGCCAAGGATTCCTTTGTGGTCTTCATCTCAAGAGGAAGATCTGGGTCAATGCCTTGAAGCTAAACTTTGTGCGGCTGAACAAAAAAAATGTTATCTTAAAGTCTGTCTTCTTTTTTGATTTTCTAGTTTTTTGGCCTTTTTTTTTTTTTTTTTTCAATTATTCCAGCAGTTCTCAGTTGAAGAAAGCATCGGGTGCGACCGTGAGAGTAAAGAATCGAAGTTTCTTAGGGAAGGAATAAGAGCGAAAAGTAGAATCGACGATGATTGTTTGGTGTTTGCAGAGGAGACAGAGATAAACATAGATTCGGTGAAAAAAAAGGAGTTTTTTTTCCCTGATAAAAAGGGTATTATTGGCATTCAAGTATTTTCTAACGGTTGACATTAGCAACTAATGGCTCTATTAGTTGTTTTTGGATCTTTTAGGTATACGTATGTCTAAGGCTGTGTTTGGTATCATTTTTATTTTTATTTTTCTAACACGTTTTTGTTTTTGTAGGTGTTTGGTATGACTTTTGGGTGTTATTTATAAAAATAAAAAGCAAAAAGAGACCCAAATCAAAAAGAGGTTGAGACCTCTTTTTGATTTTTGGCCAAAAATCAGTTTTGGCTGTTTTTGCGCAAGTTTAAGTTGCACGTGGATTATGGGTTGAAAAATTGGGGGTAAAAACATAAATGATTTTATAATCAAGGTTTCTCCCACCTTTTGTGTCCACCTTGCAAGCACATGTCATGAACACCGTTGATCTTATATGAGAAGAAAAAAAAGGGGAAAGTTTCTATAGGGAGAACGAACAAAGAAAAGGGAAAAGGAGTTCCGTCGCAAGGATACTTGATCTTCTCCGGCTAATCTGTTAATGGTATCTTTGAATCGGTAAGTTTGTTGCATCTTCTCTTGTGAAATCTGTTAAAGTCTCTTTGAATCAATATGCTTGCTGCATCTTCTCCGGCGAAATATGTTAAATTTTCTTTAAATCCATAAACCGACTGCACCTACTCTGTGAAATTTTCTCTTCCTCATCATAAGTGATTTGATTCCAATGAGATCTCAATCATCACGACAATGACTTCGATTATAGCTCCTCCGCATCTTATCATTCTTTATGATTTTATTTTGTTTTGGTTTGGAGTATCTCAAATGACGTTGAGTTCCCAGGCTATAGTGAGTTTTGAATCAAGCTCGGTGGTGACATCGTTTTTTTTATTAGTAGCATAAAATTGGTCATTCAAGCTTCAATTTAGTGGCATTTCATTTTAAAATTAATCAATCAATTGCCATTGCTCCGCTGATCTTTTTCCATTTGCTCCTCTGATCTTATTCTCGGTATTAATTGCTGAATGGACCATCTTAGCAGTGCTCTCACCATGCATTCACGCGACCATGGCTGCAAGCCTAATGCTACTCACACCCCTCAGAACAATATCCAAAGTATATATCTCTATATACTTTCGATGGAGCTTCTCAAGCGTGACATCGACGCCACGACAGGCAGCAACTATGACACTAACCACCTAATTAACAATTCCAATACATTCAAAGACATTGTTCACACAATCATCTCTATCAACCGTAGCGATTCCCAAAACATATATCCCATTAACGAGTCGATAAACAACATGGTACCTGCTCTCAACACCAACAATTACTTGCCCGCTCGACGCAACGAATGGATCATCACCCAAAGACAAATCTCCATCTTCAGTGGAATTGTGTTTTCCGCTAGCAAAAGCAATTCGAGTCTAGAGAAAAGGATTGAGAGCGTATAGAGCTCTCGCAGGAGGGAACCATTCGCGAGTCTGAAGAAGGTTATCAGATCCGTTTGCAGGTTGTAAAGAGAGAGCTAAACAAGCCATTACTTTAGGGTTCTCTTTGGGACCCTTGCAAATCTAAGGTTTTTGCTGTTTCAGGTGCAAGATCGATTGGAAGAACTAGGGCTCGTAAGAATCTCACTCCTTCCAGAGATGATGTAGAGGTAGGGATTTTGGCTCTCTAGGATTTGATTATTTCTCAAAGATCGAAAGCATTTTCTTCCTATCAGTGAAAATTGGATGAATTGAGAGTAAGAGTGAGAGTGAGAGAGAAGATGGATATATTAAATTCATAAAAATTATTTTTAGCTATAGTCATACCAAATTTGTTTCTTATTCTACAATCTTTTTTTTTTTGTAGTTACCAAACAACATTTTGTTTTTTTATCAAAAATGATTTTCAAAAATACTTTTTGATAAATAGGCAAAAACCAAAAACAAAAATAATACCAAATACAGTCTAACTTGGGTAGTAGTGATTTTTTTAAACAACTTGGGTGGTAGGTGATTTAATCAATTCTTTTTTAGTGACAGTCTAACTAAGGTTTTTGTTGTTTCAGGTGCAAGATCGATTGGAAGAACTAGGGCTCGTAAGAATCTCACTCCTTCCAGAGATCATGTAGAGGTAGGGATTTTGGTTCTCTAGGATTTGATTATTTCTCAAAGATCCAAAGCATTTTCTTCCTATCAGCGAAAATTGGATGAATTGAGAGTAAGAGTGAGAGTGAGAGAGAAGATCGATATATTAAATTCATAAAAATTATTTTTAGCTATAGTCATACCAAATTTGTTTCTTTTTCTACAATCTTTTTTTTTATTGTAGTTACTAAACAACATTTTGTTTTTTTTTATCAAAAATGATTTTCAAAAATATTTTTTGATAAATAGGCAAAAACCAAAAACAAAATAATACCAAATACAGTCTAACTTGGGTAGTAGTGATTTTTTTAAACAGCTTGGGTGGTAGGTGATTTAATCAATTCTTTTTTAGTAATAGTTGAAATTTACCCTAAATTTAATAGAAGTAAAAGTAGAAGTAAACAACTTTAAAAAAAAAAAAAAAAGGCAAAATTAGTTTGTCACCTAGGTAGGTGATAACCAGCCTTATCACTAAGTATTCTAAAATACCAAAATTATCCCTAGATATTATGGGGTTTTTTTTTTTGGTAAGCGATATTATGGTTTTAATTATCACGAAACCAAATTTTATCACCGTACCATTTAGATGGATGGATAGCGGTGGTGGGATATGTACATCCATGTAACTATTGTTTGATGTAAATTCTCTCACGTGTTAATCACCACTTCTTTGGAGTCAATGAATGGTGACCACGTGGTAACTCCAACTCTCCATGTGGGGTGTTTACCACGTGGTAATTACTCTAACTCTCCAAGAGACTGGAGTCCTCTTCCTGGGTTAACTCTAACTCTCCAAGGATCCAGAGAGTCTGCAGTCTGGACTCTTCCTGGGTTAGACTTTAGAGTCGTTGCTCGCCAGACAAGAGAAACCAAACGTGATTGGTCCATTAGACACGTGGTCAACAATCTGAGATTCCGTAATTTTCATGGCAATCTCATCATTTCGATTAAATTATACGTGATTCACAAATAAAAGCTCCAACATTGAAATCGAATTGAAGGTTCTCATCTAGAATCTTCCATAACTAAAAGTTTTATTTATTTCACAATATTAATAGGATTTATCTATCTTTTATGCGAAAGGATTCAAAACATTAATCAGAATTTTATACGTCAGGGAAAAAAAGAGAGTAGATGAACGATCAGTAGTGAATCATTTGGAGGAATGAAAAAATGATTTGAATTTAAAAAATAAAAAAAAATAAAAAAATAAAGACAGAAGTCGCATGTATTTCTTTTTCCATCTTGTATATTTATTTTAAGTATTACAACTCATAAATATACTTTCCTTGTCAATATTGGTTTCCATTGGATTGGTACCCTTCGGTATTTAAACTAAATTAAACAATATTATAATTAAGAAAATTATAAAATAATAAAATTATTGTATTTACAAATAGAAATATATAAATTCGGTCAACTTGCTATACTTGCGGTGAGGAAATGGAACTATGGAAGCTCATGCATAATGTTTAAAATAATATATAATTTTATATGCCTAACAGAACATAATATATAATTTTATATGAGAGGCTTTTCATGTTAAGAGAAATCTTTCATGCCAGACTACTAGAAACATGGGTAACAATATACTCAAGAAGAAACCCACATGATAAGAGGAGAAAGAGATTATAAAAGAAGTGAGAGCGATGGCTTGAATGTTTTAGAAAACGGAATGGATCACCCCATTGTTGACCTAGTGGTCAAAAAATTTCCAGCAATAAATGTATGAGGATGTAAGACTATACCCAGGATTCCAGGATTCCATAGAAGTTATTTTTGATAAAATAATCATTTCCTGTGGCTCAGCTATAAATGCATGAGGATATAGGGTCATTATGCACAGGAATCCTCGGATTTTTTTTTTCTTTTTTGGAAAAACGATCATCTACGGTTGTCAAATAGATTATCTTAGCTGTTATCCAAGTAAAATCTCTGCCAATGCATCCCATCCCAGTCTGCCTGAGAGATTGAGAGATGACCGTCGAAAATTTGGCACGTATTCTTTTTAGGAAATCTAATCAAGGTCTACTTACGATTGCCCTTTTGGGACCGACGTGTCGGCCACTAAAATGACCGAGGAATCTGGAAAGAATTCCCGCTTACAGCGTTTCTTCTTCTTCCTCGTGCCTTTTGTGGTGTTCCTTAAAACACACACACGCTCCCCTTCCTTAAAACACACACACGCTCCCCTCACTAGGGATTATTAATTTGATTAAAAGAACAGGAAGAAAGGGTTTGAAATCGTACCCAGTTGCAGCGAAGAACGCCAAAGGAATCATCATTTCCCAGCCATTAATGGTCATGCTGCCAAAGATATAACAGGCCCACAAAATATTAAACAACATGAAGGGACAATAAGAAAGAGAATCAATCATAAAAAAATAAAGATTTTTTGAAAAAAAAAAAACTCAAACCAATCTAATCCACCCTTCCCCTATAATCCACAACACTAGCATTCATGTCCAGGAGACTGACAACAGATCCAATAATAATCCTATAACAAATAAATGGTTTGGGTAGATTTAGGATACCAGATGGACAAAGCATCGACTGCAATCTTTGCGTTCTTCAGATTTCCAGTCATCAATATAATTATTCTGTAATACCAGTTCTCTAAGCTGTCAAACAAATATAACGCAAGAGTCAAGAACCCAAGAATCTCTCCCTCGATCGAGACTTCAAATTGAGATTGAAAGAGGAAACAGGAATAATGGCGTACCAGAGCATGACCCCTGAAGCTGTAGAGAGCTTGAGGAACTCCCAAAGCCCAAAGAAAGCTTCAGTGGAGAAACCAGTCCAAGTGACAGGGCATCCACCACAAACCGTGTAAGCCAACAATCCGAAAACCAGAACCCACCATGAGAAATTGAGGGTAATTGCGGTCCCCACCAAACCCAGCTTGAGCCCATACACAAAGACCCAACTCATGAAGATATGAACGATTAGACCTACCAGGGATACCCAGGCGATCACTCCAGTCTTCAGCTGGCACTGCAAGAACCTCTGTAGAGGGAACTGGAATGCGAAACTGAAGTGGAGAGGAATTAACCAGAGAGCTACCATACCAGACTGCTCTGCCACGTCCTCCGGTTGTCCCATCCATTTCAGAATGGGACTTGCAAATAGGTACATCGGCAGAAGAAGAACAGAACAGAGAAGCAGAACGATCCATGATCTCTGCATGTAAATTCCCAACATACGGTACTTCTTCGCTCCAAATGCTTGTCCACATAGCGTCTCCAATGCACTAGCCATCCCTAACTAATAAATACCCCCCAAAAAAAAAAATCAAATTCAGTCCATAATAGATAGATTAAGGTTATAGCAGAGCAGAACAGAAGAGATTAGCTACCAATAGGCCGAAGTTGAAGCCAACAATGACGTTATTGGCGATGGAGATGGAAGCGAGCTCAAGATCACCGAGGTGGCCGGCGAAAGCTTGGGTAATGACGTTCATGGAGAAAGAGGAGACACGGCTAAAGATGGCGGGACCCACGATGTGCCATAACTTCTGTGATTCGATCCAAACCTTCTTCCCAAGATCTTCGTCTTGAAGATCTCCACGGTTGCTTTCTTTTACGGATGGTAGTTTCTGCAACAAAGGAACCGTCTCCTCCCTTATTTTGCCGCTGATGGTTTGCATGGTTCGTTCCACGGAGATGGAGAGAATGAGAGGCAGAGACGAGAGAGTGAGAAATGAGAATCACAAAGATACCAAAGAGCTTTATAGACGTGGTGATGTTGTTAAATGCAATTTTGTTTTTTTGGGAAAAATACAATCACCACCCTTGTAGTATGCCTAAAGGATAAAATCCCCAAAAGTTGCTAGGAAAGACAACTGTCCTTTTTTTTTTTTTTTACGGTGTTAATGTTAAAGTTTATTTTTTATAAACGATTTTACCCCTAAACGTGGTGAGCCATGTGTCACAAACTTGTGGGCTTATCCTACCATAAATAAAGAAACTATTCTATTGGGCCAGCCCACTATGAAGCCTAATATCTACATACTAGAAGGTCCTATTTACTAGAGTCTTCCACACTTGCATAGAAATAAAGAAGACTCTAGAAAAGAGATTAGATATTTAGAGAGTAGTAAAGAAACATCTAGTAGTATAGAAAGTTCTAGAGATAATTCTAGACAATTCTTTATACCATTGTATTAGTAACACATGTACAAATCATAGCCATTGATTTGTAAGGCCTCCAAGTATAAATAGGGGTTGGCCACCCTCATTTGAGATAACAAGAGTTGAGTATTCTCAAAGCATTCCAAGCTTCATTTCTAAAAGTGTCTCTTGTTCTCTCTCTCTTTGTGTGCTAGTAAGGCTTGAGAGTCTTAGCAACAAGGGAGTCTTGAGTGAATAGGCTGACTTGTGTGACGAATAGGAGGATTGCACGAGTGCCGCACGGGCGAGTTAGCTTCTACAAAGAAGAAGTCCGTGACACATGGGTCCTTTTTCTGTAAGTTCATTTTTTTTTCGAAGACGAATATGTTCTCTGTGGTAACCATTTTACCAAAAAAAAAAATGTGGTGACCGTTTTCCCTTACCTGGAATGGAAGTCTTGTCATCCCTCTTGCTGGCCCTTCTGCGGCTTCTGGTTTGTTTGATTTTTTTCTGTGGTTCAAAGTTCGGCAATAATTTACCCAAAAACTGGGAAATTTTCAAAGAATCAAGCTAGCGCGACCTCTAAATGCTCTGTTCCAGTACACCAAGTATGAGATAATAAAAATTCCGCTGCTCCATCTCCATTTTCATCCAACCGAACTTCTATTTAAAAAATGTTGTAAAATCGACAATTCTCAAAAAATCTAAAAAGGAAATAAGCAGGTTAATCTCAAATTTGAGGAATGAAAACGCAACCAAGAGAAAAAATGAAGATCAAGCAAAACACACAAACATAGGATTTGTTGTAGTTCAGCATCCAAGACGGAATGCCTACCTCCACCACAGAGAAACAGAGAATTCTTTATTCACAAGAAAGCTATACACCTCTCTTCACCTGACAAAGTGTTCTCCTTTGTTCAAACCTTGCTTAGGGTTTTAGCAATAGAGATAATATATGTAGGGATCCCTAAAAACCTTAATCCCCACACAATTATCGATTTATCCCCATACATGTAGTAGACTCAAACCCTAATACAAGTACAATCCCAATAACTGTATGGACCCCACAGAATATAAGACACCAAACCCAACAAAATTTATAATCAAGGATAATCAAACAATTCACAGGAAAACTTGTTAATTGTGCAAAATCAAATTAACCCTAATACACAAATCCTAGATAGACAGAGAGTTCTTCAGTTAATCATAAACAAGAAACAGTAAAAGAAGCAAACTTCGTAGCACTCCCACTTGAGTGAAGTAACTAACCAGACTATAGCAATTGAATAAATGGATTATTGTAATAATAGCTAGTGGAATGGGTAGTACATAGCATACCAAAAGATCGATTGATAGATTTGAAGAGTTTCAGGGGCCAAAGTCAGCTTCATTCATGACTCATCAATCATCACTCAACACATCTCTCTATACAAGAGATTTCATGGGTCCACTCAAAGAGACTGGAGATTTCCCAAAACAAAGAATCACTGATTGATCTTAGGCTTTATTTGGTCCACTCAAAGAGACCCAAAACAAGTTGTTGTTGCTAGATTTTGTTCAGTGCTCAAGATAATGCCATGTAGCTGCAGGACACAAACAAGCAATGAGGTGGGCGGGTTTTACCCCATGGCCACTCCCATGCCAAAATCAGTAGATTTTCAAGACAAGTAGAATGGAACTCTAAGTGAGACACCAGAGTTCCTTAAAGAGCAGGGTTCCTGAGGTACAGGAGTTCGACAAGTCTCTCTCTCCCAGTGGAGAAGATGAGCAGGGTAAAACAGGGTAAAATGCAATGGATTCAAAGTGAAATTGTATATAATAACGGTACCTCAGGGTAGGCAAACTTTCAGTCTCTTGCACCTGATAATCTTCATCCTTTTATAGAGCTATGATGAAACTTCTCAAGCAAGCTTCTCTCCCACCTACCACCATCTCCATCACCGGATATAGAGAGACAGGCTAGGATAGGGCGGCTACGACCCCTTAGGAATGGCGCGTACATGTTCCATCCATTCTTTTCAACCTACTTCCACCTTTTTCGACTCATCGTTTGTCCACGTCAGCTACTTCATTGCCTCATCCACTGCCATTTCCCTCTCCCCGAGCAAATTTGATGTCCTTTGTAATGATTTACCATATCCTCTGTAAGACCCGTGTCAATCTAATCCGGTCTTATCACCTTGAACCAGGTTTATCCATCATGGTCGAGTCAAATGGACCAAGGACGTAAAGGAGATCGAAATCCCAGGTATCAAATCGACCCAAAAACACTTAAAATAGGGGAAGGGTCGCATACCCAACTAAGTAGGGTCGGACCTCCCAAAACAGAGAGTCATACCCTCAGTTTTGAAGGGAGGGTCGGACAGCTTAAGACCCTAGGGTCGACGGGATCATCGACCCTCGGTTTCTGCCGAATATAGAAATTAAGAAATTTCTATATTTTTCGATTGGGATTCTTTCCAAATCTCAATGGGACTTATTTAGGATGTTCCTACTCTATTTAAAGGACGTTCCTAAGCCACTTTCACTCCTTTCACAACCCTAATCGAATTGAGAGAAAGAGAGGAGAAGGAAAGAGGAAGAAGAAAGGGAAGGAAGAGAAATTAAGCCAAAAGAGAAGAGTTGCAGAGATAGATTAATCTTCTCAGGTATGGATACTAATCCCATGAGTTTCTACAGACTTTAGGTTAGTTATTGTTGAGAGTGTGATCTCGGAGAAACCCAAACCATCAATCTATGGTTAGGTTTCCATGGAAAACCATAGAAGAATGCGTGAAAGCTATCTAGGTGGGTTATACATGGTTTCAGACCATGGAATGAATGTAGAATGGAATGTAGGAGCAAGCCATAGGATCTCAAACACGAGGAATGGATTAAAAGTGGAAATTGGACCAGAGTGCACCAAGGGTCGCACCGAGGGTCGATGACCATCCGACCCTAGGTGTTCCGGACCATCGACCCTCAACATTCGTGAAGTCCAGAAAGAGGGAAGGGTCGATAGACCCATCGACCCTAGCATCGACCCTACCTCCGACCCTCAGTTAACAGAGTAGTTTTTAATTCTGAATAAATTCTAATTAAATTCTATCGACTTTGTTAGGTCTTCTAGCAATATAATAACACTGTAAAGGTGATTCTAAAGCTTGGAAAAGTATCTTATAGCAAGCTAAGGTGAGGAACCTTAACCCCAAACTAAATTGGTTAATAATAAACTGTTTTCTATTTCTTGAGTCCTATGCTATGCTTGATTCTATGCGAATATGTTTGTAATATGCATACAGCATGCCATCCAATATTTCTATTACTTGTTCATGCATATTTACTTTATTGTTTATAACATGATGATGATGATGATGATAGGAATAGGCATGTGCTTGTATGTGTGTGGTTGATGTGCTTGATGCGAGCGAGTATCAGAGGAGGTGTGATGAAAACGTCAATAAACGTTAACCTTTGGCGGGTCTCAGCACTTTAGCTCTATCTTTAACTCAAGTCTTGTGCATTGACATCGTTGTATCCCCATTACTTTAGCAGAACTATTATGTCGTAGAGTATCAGGGGAGGTGGTCTCGGTCCTTGTAGTCTCTGACTCTACCGGGGGGCCTTAGCTCTATCTCTATGGACATTCTGAGGGATGCTGGGGTGAGGCCTTGGATACACTGTTTGGCATTAGGATTGGTTAGTTGCGAGCCCAGTTTGCAGCCCTCGCCAACAGGGGCTTACGTGTTGGTATGGCACTATATAACAATAAACGTAACCTTTGTTATATAATGTTCATGATTGGGTTATGTGAGTTGACAATAAACGTGATCTTCGGGTAACGTCATACACTCGTGTATAGAGGCGGGGTCAATAAACGCGACCTTCGGCTACCTAAACCTTTCTATTGCATACTGCAAACTTTAAACCGGACCAAAGATATAAATTGACTTTTTGCATGCATATGTATTGTTGCATTGTTTTGGCTACTCACTGAGCCGTGATGTGTGCTCACCCCTCGACGTCGAATATTTTTTTTAGTTGATGATGCAGGTTATACGGTTGAAGATTTTATAAATGCTTCTGCGTACGGGACGGTAGCGGCGATGGAAGCTGGAGCTGAAGAGGATACACACGACTCCTCTTGCGAGTGCAACTCGTGTAATCAAGTGCAACTCGTGTATATTTGATTAGATATTTTATAGGTTTCTTTATTGGATTTATTAAGACATGTATTTGGTATTTAAATATTTATGTCTCGGTTGAAACCAGAATAATTTACTATTAAATTATTGATATCATCTTAGTTTCTCAGTTCATGTTATTATAAGACTTCTGCTATTGTGTATTTACTCTGATTATGATTACGGATGTTTGTAAGTTCAGATAACGTGGGGATAGCCTATTTGAGATCCTGGTTGAACCGTTGGTTTATTAGCGGTTCATCACATCATTCTGAATAGTGCAGAATTGGGGTGTGACATCCTCGGTAGAGAAACCAATCCCATCTGCCCACAATTCATTTATGGTTCTTGTCGGTATTAATGAGCATTTATGACTGCGCATTAACTACCCACCTCCTTCCTTCGAACTTGTCTTGTCTCCATTAACTCACCCCAAGGGGGTCAAATGGCTTCATCTTTCCAATGGTCAAACATAGCAGGCGGGAACTGATCATACTGGATGACATAAGTACCCCTCTAGATGATCGCCACGTGTTACCCCTTTGTTACTCCATCCTTAAGAACAATCCAACGGTCCAGAATTGTACCACGTGTACCATCTTAAGTGCTCCTTATTGATCCTTTATCAATGGTTTGATTTAACTCACTCTTATTTTCCCCCCAACAAAACCCCTTTGTCTCCTCTGGGTCTATTCGATTCAAGGAGGCAACCTTTATCTGAAAAGAGGTAGAATTTAATCTTGATTTTAGGTGCCTTTTAAAGTCACGTCCATTGAGAATCCATGTTTCTGTATCGTAACGCCGTAGTTGTAAATTAAATCATTGTGCTTCTACCACTCTAGTGAGCACGTCGTTCTGTTGATTCCTCCCTATTCTCCACGCGGCACTCCTTTGTGGAAGGGCATACTAGGCATGTCAATCGTGGTTGAAAAAATTTCTCTCTTATGATTTGAATTACGCGTGCCATTTCCCAATACCTGACAAACTTATAAATATCTATCAGCTCCTCCTACTCTGCCATTGCTTTTTCTTTGCTTTGGCTTCCTGCATCTTCCTTGTGACTCGTCTTCTTCCTTGGGTTTTTATCGTAGCTTCGCTACTTCTCCCAAGCCTCACTCTATGTCTTTTGTTGTTACGGCTTAGTAATACCGAGTAAGTTCTCAACCCTTTCTTTTGTTTTGCTTTTCTTTTCCAAATTTGCCATGACCTGAGACAAAACCAAAGCCTCTCGCCATTTGGAACCTACTCTCCGTAGATCTAATAGATACCCTGACCCACCAGTTAGCAGTAACCATGGCAGTAACCCTAGGATAAACCCTAAACCTTCTTCTTCCACACCCCTTGCCAGTTCTGACCCTCTGTGCGTCTCTTCATCTAAGGTTTCCTCCATGACCATTAGTCTTCTGGAAAAACTTCGACAAATCTTCATGATCCCTGACTCTGTTGAACTGATTGCTCCCAGCCATGATGATCGAGTGAGTCACCCCTTCTCACACCGCATGGTCGTCAACTCTGACATGTTCCTTTGTGGTTTTCGATTTCCCAGCAACGAGTTAGCTTATCAAGTGTTAGGGTTTTACGGCTTAGCCCCCAAACAGCTTACCCCCGTCTCATGGGTCCACATTAGCTCCTTCGTAGCTTTTTTTACACTTCATGGCCAACCTCTTACAGTAAATTTTTTTAATTTTTTTCAACATCATGATTGTTTTCTAGAAGAATCCCATCACCAACACTATGAACCTAATGGAACATATTATTTTTCCCACAGAGGGCGTGAGTACCCTCGTTCGATAGATTCCTTCCCATCCTCTTTCTCTAGTTGGAAAGAGTGCTTTTTCTTTGCCTCGATCAAACATTGTCATACCCTAAATGGTTGATCCTCTTTGCCGATCGGGAACACCTGGAACTTCATTGATCCCAAAGTCCTAGGAATTCAGCCGAGTGCCAGGGAGATGGTTCAACACTGTTGCCTCCCTAAGGACCAACAAATCATGCTCGACTCTAATCCCGAGACTTGCCTCCCTAAGGACCAGCAAATCATGCTCGACTCCAATTCCGAGACTATGTACAACTCTTACTACGGGGGTGTAGCCTTGGTAAATTCTTTTCCCTCTCTCTCTTTTTTCTTTTTTTCTTTTTTCTTATATTCTGACTTACACACTTTCAATTATCTCTCTTCAGATGATGAATTTTGGGGAACACTACAAGAAGACTTGCGATGCCTTCGCCAAGGAGACTACCAGTCACAAACAGTCTCTAGAAAGGGCTATTCGAGCTAGGGATGCTGCCATCCAAACGAGGGAGTTGGCAGTTAAAGGCCAAGTTGATGCTGAAATAGCTCTAGAAGTGGAAAGGTCTTTTCATCGAGTAGCTTTGGCCAAGCTCCAACTAGAGAAGGATGAAGCTCAGAGGCTAATAGGTGCGAACAAGATGAAACTGGAACAGGCCGAGTCGACCCTGAAGATCCACAAGAATACCATTTTGGATCTGAACAAGAAATACAAGAACATGGAAGAGGTGAACGCCTGAATGGTCACAAAGATAAAATCTGTCGAGGGACAAGTAGAGGACTTGACTATGGTGAACTTGAGTCTAAACATCCAGAATACGAGCATGGGTCAATCACTCGAACGACTGGAGGATAACTATTGGAGGCGTACGAAACATTGCAAGAGGAGAATACTAGTCTGGTGGCCGAGTGAGATGATTTGAGGCAGAGTCTGAGTCAATCGAGAGCACGAGACCAACCTTTAAGACCTTCTGGCCACTGACTACGAGCTTTCCCTACAAACTGAAGTGGCTTGAGTGAAGGAAGCCTTAAAGTAGGCGCAATGTTCGACGCCTGACCTTGATGAACTGATGGTCAAGATGACACAGTCTGCTGAAATGGCTGGACAAATCAATCTGGAAAAGACCATGGCCGTTCAAGCTGCCACCCTGTAATTCTTAGAGTTCGGCCTTTCAAACTGCCCTGACAGATTTCTCCAAGTGGTCTCTCTTATCCACTATCATTCCAGATCACCTGCCCAAGAAGAGTCCAGCTTCTGGTTTGGTCGACTCTTCAAATTGTCTGGAGTTATCCACTGTAGTGTCATCCATTACGGTGATAACTCCTTTGGAAGTTCCTCCTCTCTCTACCGTTCTAGGATCATCATCTCCTCCTCTTGAGATTCCTCCTTCAGATGCCCAGCCAGAAGAAAACCCACAAGAAGAGCTAAAGACCAACCTTCTTCCCAAGCACAGCTGAAACCTTGTATCATTTTTTTCCTTTTTCTCTTTCTAATCCCTTGGCCTTTTTTTTTTTTGTAAGCCCTTGGCTTTTTTATGAATGAACAAATCTCTTTTGTTCCCAACTGTTGCATTTTTTTTTGCACCCGTAGCATAAAACAATCTGTCAATTATACAGACTAACTACCCTTCTGTCTGATAGAATTAGCTTATGTCTATTACTATCAAATAGATCAAAAAAACTTAATAGGCCCTTAGGCAACTCTCTTTTTGAGCCATAAGTCAAAGACTACCCCTTAAATCAATGGGCTTAGTCTTCAACTAAGGCTATCTACTTGCTTTTCTCTTTCTTTTTTTTCTTGATCGATTTTTTGACATGCCCTTGGACAATTCTTTTTTCGAGCCATAAGTCAAAGACTACCCTTTAAGTCGATGGGCTTAGTCTTTGACTAAGGTTCTACTTGCTTTTCTCTTTCTTTTTTTTCTTTTTTATCAATTTTTTGACATGCCCTTGGGCAATTCTCTTTTCGAGCCATAAGTTAAAGACTACCTCTTAAGTCGATGGGCTTAATCTCTGACTAAGGCTATCTACTTGCGTTTTTCTTGGTCGATTTCTTGACATGCCCTTAGGCCTTTTCTTTTTGAGCCATAAGTCAAAGACTACCCTTTAAGTCGATGGGCTTAGTCTTCGACTAAGGTTATCTACTTGTTTTTTTTTTTTGTTTTTTTTTTTTTTTTGTACTCTTTTCGACATGCCTTTGGGTAATTCTCTTTTAGAGTCGTAAGTCAAAGACTATCCCTTAAGTCGATGAGATTAATCTCCGACTAAGGCTATCTACTTACGTTTCTCTTGGTCGATTTCTCGACAAGTCCTTAAGTCATTCTCTTTTCGAGCCATAAGTCAAAGACTACCCCTTAAGTCGATGGGCTTAGTCTCTGACTAAGGCTATCAACTTGCGTTTCACTTGATTGATTTCTCGACATGCCCTTAGGCCATTATATTTTGTGGTCAAATGAGAACAAATTTGGGAGAAGAAAATTTTACTTTTCATTGAATAGAAAATAAAGCCTTACACGTAGTATTTTCTAAAATTCTTAAAATGCCAGGTGCACGCTATAGCTGATCCATCCATTATTTCTAGATGATATGACACTGGTCTTATGGCTTTGACAACTTGATACGGTCCTTTCCATTTGGGAGTTAACTTGTCTTGTTGCGTAGGCTCAGTGACTGCCGTCAAGCGCAGAACCAAATCGCCCACTTGAAACAAATTTTCTTTCGCCCTCGAATTGTAGTACCTGGCCGCCTTTTGTTGGTATGTAGCAATGTGTAGTCGAGTGGTCTCATGAACATCTTCCAGGAGGTCGAGGTCCCTTGCAAAGATATCCCTATTGGTATCTTCGTTGAAATTGAGCACCCAATAACTCTTATCTACCACTTAGACTGGGATAACTGCTTTTGACTCAAAAGCCATTATAAATGGAGTTTCTCTGGTGGTAGTTCTCTATGTTGTTCTATATGACCAAACCATACTAGGTAGCTCTTGAGCCCATAACTTCCTATTTTCTTTAAACCGCTGAGATAGGCCATGTAGCAGGGTATGGGTAGTGATCTCTGTTTGTCCGTTGGCTTCAGGGTGAGCCCCAGATGCAAACCTCCACCCAATGCCATGATCCTGACAAAACTTTCAAAAAACCTGATTAGAGAACTGAGGACCTGTCACACCCCAATTCCGGCTGAACCAAAAGTGTAAGTGAACCGTCACTGAACCAACAGTTCACACCAAGATCTCAATAAGACCCTGTCCACTCATACAAATCATTGCACAAAACCATAATCAGAATATAATTAAATACAGCGGAAGTCTTAAATTAAATGAACTGAGTTCTCTACTGATAATTTAAATAAAATATCCAATTATCCAAAACACCAGAACATAAATAATTATCCTTACATCACTTATAAATCCAACTGAAAATAAATAAAATAAACAAATCCGATATCCTAGAGGTATACTCAGAAAGGGCACTCGCATGAAGTGTCATGCTCATCCTCCCCTGCTTGCACTTCCATGGCAGTAGCTCTTCCATATACTGGAGCAACCACGTAGTCCTCGACAGTGTAACCTGCATCAACATCTAAAAACATATATATATACAAGGGTGAGCTCATAACTTACCTCAGTAAGACAATCAGATAATGCAACACACATCATGCATGAGTAACATTCACTTTATGGTCTGGTTTTGAGTTTGGAATGTGCTATAGAAAGGATTGGCAGCCACCACACCTCTATACACGAGTGTGTGAATCCGCCCAATGGATCAAACACCACTGTCGTCCCACATGCACCCACCATGGAATAGAGATAGAGCTAAAATATTCGGATCAAACACCGCCAACACTTCCCCTGATACCCTACCCATACCAACACTTAAGCCCCTATTGGCGAGGGCTTGTAAACTGGGCTCGCAACTAATCAATCCTATATATCATCACAGTAGGCCCTATTCCAGCACAACTCCCTACAGCATAGAGATAGAACTAGAGTCTAGTGGCCAGGCCGGAGACCACAGTGCTACTTCCTCCTTGATACCCTGTCCGCACCAAGCATGCTAAGACAGAAGCGATACGAAAAGGTACTAGTATGAGGAATGATCCCAGACCCCAGGCCCTTCCCATTCCACATACCAACGAAAAAATTTTTATACCTAACAGTCACATCCTAGCATAGTGAGTATGCATGAACAATATAATAACTGAAAGTAAAGATGACATGCGAGTATGCACAAACACCATTCCACAGAATCATAATTATTAACAACGTTTTACTGTTATTAAGTTATTAGGGTTTAGGTCTGATTCCCTTATCTAATGTTTGATTGCTAACTTGCTCCACGTCACAAAATCCAAACTTGCTATCACAAGGTCCTACACGATGTTAGGGTTGAATTAGAATAATTTTCTTAGGGTTTACATTGGTCGAAAAACCAACTGGGTCAAAAACACTCCTTACAGTGCATACTGGTCACAGTACCTGTTACAAGTACCGATCACGGCATTATGGGGAAAGGTGCGACGGTATGGTCGACTGGTCCCCCACAGACCAGTCTCCGAGAGGTACCGGTCGCAGTACCGGTCGCATATGGTGCGATCGGTATGGTCGATCAGTATGCCTCCAGAAAACCATCAATTCGGTGTTCGCCTTTCGTCGGTCACCCCTTATCGGTTATAGGGTTTCTCCTATGAATTCTAGGACTGAACAACGAGTTAGAGTTGTTCCATGTTCCATTCAAGTCTTAGTTTTGATGATCCTTAGCCTAGAATACGAATCTAGGGTTCATCGACTGTATTAGGGTTTGACAGAAATTTTAAGGGTTTTAGATCAATACCTCGCCTTGCATGGTATTGATCAATTCGTGATTACTCATCTATAACGCTTAACTCAGAGGAAGGTTCAAGCACTTACCGTTGGTTTGCAAGTAGGGTGTTCTTCGTCCAACGGCAAACGGCGGCTCCTCTCCCTCCTTCCTTAGCTCTTTCTCCTTCTTCGATCTCTTTCTCCTCTCTAGGGTTTATGAGGATCAATGAAAGAGTTCTAAGGAGGTTTAAGGGTCCTTAAATAGACTAGGATAAAGTTTAAGAAGTTTTCTTACGTTAGGAAAGTCCTTAGGCTCGAGATTAGGAAAGTGGGACCTGTAGAGATCCTTTTTCGGATCTAAGTAGTTTGCCCGCGCAGACATACCGGTCGATCGATACCATCGATCGGTATGAAAAAAATATCATACATTAGGTCTGTTTTTGTACCTGGTTGTCATCCGTTCGTCCCGTCTAGCCTAGTGATGATTGGAAGACCTGTTACGACATGAATTAAAGGTTTAAATCGGGTTCATGGAGTACGGATCTTACAATGCCCCCCCTTAAAGAAATTTCGTCCCCGAAATTTGCATGTAGGTTTCACAACTCCCCCACCCTTAAAATAAATTTTGGCCTCAAAATTTATACGTACATTGTTCGTCGAAAAAGTTAGGGTATTCCTTTCGCATCACGCTCTCTTCCTCCCAAGTGATTTCTTCTATATCTTGGCTTTTCCAATGCACTTTCACATAATGGATATCCTTGCTTCAGAGATGTTGTACCTTTTGGCTTATGAGCATCACAGATACCACTTCAAATGTCAAGTCCTTTGTCAAGTCTGGTGGGACTGCTGTCAAGATGTGCGATGGATCCCTGACATACTTCTTCAATAAAGAAACATGAAACACATCATGAACGCTTGACATGGATGGTGGTAAAGCCAGTTGATATGCCACATTACCATGTCTGGTCAAAATCTCATGTGGTCCCACATACCTGGGGCATAGCTTCCCCTTCTTACCAAACCATTTCAGACCTCGCACAGGTGATATCTTCAAGAATACCTTGTCACCCACTGCAAACTCTAGATCTCGACGTCGATTATCTGCATAGTGCTTTTGTCGAACTTGAGCTGTCTTCACTTTTTCCTTAATTTGATCAATCGCTCGATAAGTTTCTTCTACGAACTCCAGTCCTACAATCCTTCTCTCTCCCACCTCATTCCATAACGGAGGTGTACGACATTTCTTCCCATAGAGTGTCTCATATGGATTCATCTGGATCGTAGCCTGGTAACTATTGTTATAAGCAAACTCGATAAGCGATAGCTTCTCGTCCCAAGCTCCTTTGAAATCTAGGGCACACGCTCGGAGCATATCCTTTAGGATTTGAATAGTTCTTTCTGACTGCCCATCTGTCTGAGGATGAAAAGCTGTACTAAACTTCAACTTGGTTCCCATGGCTTTCTGTAATCCTTCTCAGAACTTTGATGTAAAACGGAGATCTCTGTCAGATACTATACTTTCTGGGACGCCATGAAGTCTGACTATATTATCCACATATAGCTTGGCCAGCTTCTCCATGATATACTGAGGTCTGACAGCGATGAATCGAGTTATCTTGGTAAGTCGATCGACTATAACCCATACTGCATCCACTGACCTTGGTGTCAAGGGTAGGCCAGTGACGAAATCCATTGTGATACAATCCCACTTCCATGCTGGCTCCGATGGTGATTGTAGCAAACCTGCGGGTCTCTGTCTTTCTGCTTTCACTTGCTGGCAATTCAAACATTAGAATACGAATCGAGCTACATCCGCTTTCATACCCCTCCCCCAATATAGTCTTCTTAAATCATGATACATTTTGGTGCTTCTTAGATGTACCGAATATAATGAGCTTCTGTCATAATTCTATCTCTGATATTTGAGTTCTCATTCTCAGGTATACATAATCGTCCACGATACCTGAGTACCTTGTCTGAACCCAAGGTAAAATCAGGGTTGCTTTTACCCTTCTTTAGATCTTCTTGCACAGTCTTGAGGTGTGGATCCTGTAGGATTGCTACTTTGACCTCATCTATGAGATTCGATGAGATCTTCAAAGCTACAAACATCAATGTGAACTTATGAATTAAGCCTTGTTCCACTGGATCTCCTGCAGTCTCTAATATACGCTCTTTATCATTTTCTATTGAGCCTGAGGCTGCAACACACAGTGCAGTGTTTGTACTAGGTCCTATCTCAGGTTTCAATGCCCACTTTCTGCTTCAGGCATCAGCCATAACGTTTGCCTTACCCGGATGGTACTGTATGTCACAATCATAATCTTTTAATAGCTCCAGCCATCTCCTCTGTCTCAAATTCAGGTCCTTCTAAGTAAAAAGGTAAGTTAGACTCTTGTGATCCGACTTAATCTGAAACTTTTCACCATAAAAGTAGTGCCTCCAAGTCTTGATTGCGTGAATGACCGTTGCTAACTCCAGATCATGCGTAGGATAGTTCTTCTCATGCTCTTTCAACTGTCTTGATGCGTAGGTAATCACCTGTTCTCCTTGCATCAACGCACATCCAAGACCCAACCCTGAGGCATCCGTATATAGGGTAAACAGCAAGCCTGGTGTTGGGATGGTCAAGATAGGTGCAGAGACTAGTCTTGACTTCAAAGTCTGAAAACATTTCTCACACTTATCTGTCCATATGAACTTTTCTCCTTTTTTGGTTAGTTTGGTGAGTGGAACGGCGATTCTTGAGTAGTCTTCCACGAATCTTCTATAGTAACCAGCCAATCCGAGGAAACTATGAATCTCTGCAACTGATTTCGGTGAATCCCATCCTACTATAGCTACGATCTTGCTTGGATCTACCTTGATACCGTCTGCAGATACTACGTGACCTAAGAAGGCCAGTTCCTTCAGCTAAAATTCACATTTCTTGAACTTGGCGTAAAGTTTCTCCCTTCTCAGCCGTTATAGGGCTGCTCCCAAATGTTTTGCATGAGTCTCCTTGTCCTTTGAGTAAACCAAGATGTCGTCAATGAATACGATGACCGAAGTGTCCAACATGTCATGAAACACTCGGTTCATCAGTTCCATGAATGACGCTGGAGCGTTAATCAATCCGAATGACATTACAAGGAATTTATAATGCCCATACCTTATTCTGAAAGCAGTCTTCGAAATATCTCTTGCCTTGATCATCAATTGGTGATACCCTGATCTAAGATCAATGTTTGAGAAAATCTTTGCACCCTGCAACTGATCGAACAGATCATCGATCCTAAGCAAAGGGTATCGATTCTTGATGGTTAACTTGTTTAACTCTCAGTAGTCGATACATAGTTGTACGCTACTGTCCTTCTTCTTTACGAAGAATACAGGTGCTCCCCACTGCAATATACTTGGTCGTATGAAACCCTTATCTAGTAGTTCTTGTAACTAGGTCTTCAACTCCTTTAATTCTGTAGGGGCCATCTTGTAAGGTGCCTTAGACACCAGCGCCATCCCAGGTAATAAGTCGATAATGAACTCGGTTGCATGATCAGGTGGCAACCCGAGTAAGCCTCTTGGAAATACATCAGGAAATTTATGCATCACATTAGTATCTTCCATCTGTGGTGCTTCTTTAGTAGCATTTACCACAGATATCATATATCCAACTCCTTTCTTTTCAAAGCATCTCTTCGCCTTTCGTGCAGAGAGGATGAGATTTTGCTTCTTAAGCAATATGCTTCCAATAAAACCAAATTATGTGCCATCTTTGTTCTTAAATGATAACCTCTTCTATGCACATAATCACTTGTAGAGTGTTGAGACAATCAGTTTATTCCCAAGATGACGTCAAAGTCTGCCATCACAAGTCGATTTTGGTTGCATCCAAATTCTGTCCATCCATATCATTCAGACAATGTTCACAACACTTACCCACTACAACATCTAGTCCAAAAGAGCTTGAACTAACGAAATCTGGTATAAAGGTCTTAAGAGCTTGTCTAGTTCCTTCATCTCTTATGATTTTTCAAAGACTATCGTCAAAAATCTCATATTACACTCGGTAGCTTACGTCTCTTTTATCATTGATGTTCTACCCTGATCTCTCTTTCGTATATCTCGAAAAGCATCTTCTGACTATTTACTCATTACATATCCCAAGTCTATCTATAACCATTATGGTATATGCTTATAAATTCATTAATTCAGTCAAACTCTTTTGGTCTTTACTTAATCATCTCACTCGACATTGGGCATAACTCAGTATTACTTGTACTATTCCGAGTACTATCAATGCCACAATTTTGACTTCATCCTTGTATCCACTCTTAGATCTGCCTTTAGAAATCTTCTACCTTGTCAAAATTTATACCAATATAGCCGTCTTTAACTCTACTTGAGTGCTATTTATTTCTTTACTAGCTACTCTTGATAGTTCTCACTTTTTGCTCATACACTAATTTATAGATATAAATCATATCCATCCATCCAGCAATCTCGAAATAGATCCTCCATTACTTCATCTGAGGTTCCTTGGCTATAGAATCTAATCTGAATTTATTCATCTTTCTTCCAATAATTCCCTTATTAACTAAACATCTTATCAATGGATATCGAGAAATGTAAGAATCATAATGCTTATCCAACAGTGATTCATTTCCTTCTTTCGAATTCAGTATAATGACGAACACTTGTTTTATCTAGTGAACTTAGGTTTAAAGGATCAGGAGTAAATTTATGGTAATCCAACCATCATCCAAAGGTCGTTAAGTTGCATGATGGTCCAAATAGAGGTTTTACAGTCCTTAACCTCATGGTTATAGGTTCTATTGAGTATATAGTGTCATTGGTCAAGGCACTACAGGAGTAAATCTGGAGAAGTTTTGGTACATCAATAAATCAGGTATAAAATCAAAAAGATGTACATTTGGAATGATTAAACCTTTAAATGTTTATTTGGTTCATATCTCTATTCATGGTGTCGATCATGGGAGTAGCTTAGATTGGTATAATCAGGACTAATTCTATGGAAATAACATCTATAACTCCAATTGATAGGTTGAATCAAGAAGGTATTCTATCAAGGTACGAGAATTAAAATTAGGTATGTGCATCCTCTATAATCATAAGAGTAAGTCAATAATGCACTGCATCCTATATAAACTTATCTAGTTATATGGCCACAATAGATTTGATCCTTTGCTGAAACGTTTAAAGCTTCATCTTCAGAAAATATTCCTCAACCCTTATCGGATCATTCTACCATGATGCAGCTATCCCATACATCAGTGTCTGATAAGGGTAACCACCTTGATACACTACTTGTTGTGCACCAAGTTTCTATACTGGGGTGTGCGTTACTGGGACCTACGGTATGGTAGGCACTGTGTTACGACTAACATGTGTTGGGGGTACATTATTACTACCATTCGATATCTAGCATCATATTGTCCCTCAGAGCGGTCACTACAGTGAGTTATCTCAGCTCACCCAATAACTAACCTATTGTGTCTACACTAGGGAGCGGGTTTGTCTTCCTTATATTATCATCAGGACCATGCGTCAGGCTACCAATCCCGATCAGATAAGCAAACTCCCATATGGTCGGCTTATCACTACACTCCTGCAGTACTTTCGAGTGGACATGGGGGATGAGATTGCGGTTGAGGACACCATGACATCAGACATTGACTAGGATGCCATTGTCCGGATGAAGATGGATAACCTGTCGATTAGTAATGAGGAGCTAGAGGCTCGTCCTCGTCCGCTTAGGAGGGTAGCAGTAGTGGCAGCAGCAGCAGCCAATGTAGCTTTTGTAGAAGAGGCAGGGGATGATGATGATCAAATGGAGGACGTTCCTGCACCGAAACCGCAGCCCATACCTGCAGCGGGACCATCCCAGCCTCCTCCCGATACCGTGATGGGTACGTTTATGGAGATTCAGGATGCCCAGCGTGAGATGAACTGTGACCTAGGGCGCTTCTCTCGCTGCCTCAGAGTCACACAGGAGCAGGTACACTGGCTCAGGGTCGCTTATGAGCGTGATTATGATATTGCAGACCCTATTTCTCCTATGCCCCCAACCCCATGATAGATCACTTTATTTTTTTCTCCTCCTAATATATTGACTTTTATAACAGGGTAATTGTCCTGTTTGTGGACTGTACCCTGTAGCACAATTAACTTTTACTCTTTGGATGTTTATGATTATTTTTTTATCTGTTTAACATGGTTTTCTATCTAGAGCATTAAGTTCTTATTTTAGTATAGTATGTTTCGCTCTTTCTTATTTAGTCTCAAGCATCAAACAGGTGCTTAAGGTGTGTTTTTATTAAGACTTTTAATTTCTTCCTATCTCAATTTATCGACTCAATTAAGTGCAAATATGGTCTGTCGGACAGAGCCTAAAAGCTCTGATACCAAGTTGTCACACCCTAATTCCGACTGAACCAGAAGTGTGAGTGAACCATCACTGAACCAACGGTTCACACCAGGATCTCAATAAGATCGTGTCTATTCATACAAATCATTGCACATAACCATAATCAGAATATAATTAAATACAACGAAAGTCTTAAATTAAATGAACTGAGTTCTCTACTGATAATTTAAATAAAATATCCAATTATTCAAAACACCAGAATGTAAATAATTATCCTTACATCACTTATAAATCCAACTAAAAATAAATAAAATAAACAAATCCAATATTCTAGAGGTACACACAGAAAGGGCACTCGCATGAAGCGTCATGCTCATCCTCCCCTGCTTACACTTCCATGGCAGCAGCTCTTCCATATACTGGAGCATCCACGTAGTCTTCGACAGTGCAACCTGCATCAACATCTAAAAACATGTATATATACAAGGGTGAGCTCACAACTTACCTTAGTAAGACAATCAGACAATGCAACACATATCATGCATGAGTAACATTCACATTATGGTTTGGTTTTGAGTTTGCAATGTGCTATAGAAAGGATTGGCGGCCACTGCACCTCTATACACGAGTGTGTGAATCCACCCAATGGATCAAACACCACTGTCGTCCCACATGCACCCACCATGGAATAGAGATAGAGTTAAAGCGTCCGGATCAAACACCACCAACACTTCCCATGATGCACTACCCATACCAACACGTAAGCCCCTATTGGCGAGGGCTTGTAAACTAGGCTCACAACTAATCAATCCTATATGTCATCATAGTAGGCCCTATCCCAGCACAGCTCCTTACGGCATAGAGATAGAGCTAGAGTCTAGTGGCCAGGCCAGAGACCACAGTGCCACTTCCTCCCCCTGATACCCTATCCGCACCAAGCATGCTAAGACAGAAGCGATACAAAAATGTGCTAGTGTGAGGAATGATCCCAGACCCCAGGCCCTTCCCATTCCACACACCAACGAAAATAATCACATGCCTAACAGTCACATCCTAGCATAGCGAGTATGTATGAACAATATAATAACTGAAAGTAAAGATGACATGCGAGTATGCACAAACACCATTCCACAGAATCATAATTATTAACAATGTTTTACTGTTATTAAGTTATTAAGGTTTAGGTCTGATTCCCTCTGATGCTTGATTGCTAACTTGCTCTGCGTCACAAAATCCAAACTCGCTATCACAAGGTCCTACATGATGTTAGGGTTGAATTAGAATAATTTTCTTAGGGTTTACGTTGGTCGAAAAACCAATTGGGTCAAAAACACTCCTCACAGTGCATACCGTCGCAGTACTGGTCGCAAGTACCAGTCGCGGCACTGTGGGGAAAGGTGCAATCGGTATGGTCGACCGGTCCCCCACAGACCAATCTCCGAGAGGTACCGGTCGCAGTACTGGTCGCATATGGTGCGACCGGTATGGTCGACCGATATGCCTCCGAAAGACCATCAATTCGGTGTTCGCCTTCCGTCGATCACCCGCTATTGGTTCTATGGTTTCTCCTATGCATTCTAGGGCTGAGCAATGAGTTAGAGTTTTTCCATGTTCCATTCAAGTCTTAGTTTCGATGATCCTTAGCCTAGAATGCGAATTTATGATTCATCGACTGTATTAGGGTTTGACGACAAATTTAAGGGTTTTAGATCAATACCTCGCCTTGCATGGTATTGATCAATTCATGATTAATCATCTATAACGCTTAACTTAGAGGAAGGTTCAAGCACTTACCGTTTGTTCGCAAGTAGGGTGTTCTTCGTCCAACGGTAAATGACGGCTCCTCTCCTTCCTTCCTTAGCTCTTTCTCCTTCTTCGATCTCTTTCTCTTCTCTAGGGTTTGTGAGGATCAATGAAAGAGTTATAAGGAGGTTTAAGGATCCTAAAATAGACTAGGATAGAGTTTAGGAAGTTTCATTATGTTAGGAAAATCCTTAGGCTTGAGATTAGGAAAGTGAGACCCACAGAGATCTATTTTCGGATCTAAGTAGTCTGCCCGCGTAGACATACCGGTCGACCGGTACCATCGATCGGTATGAAAAAATATCATACATTAGGTCCGTTTTCATACCTGGTTGTCATCCGTTCGTCCCGTCTGACCCGATAATGATTGGAAGACCTGTTATGACATGAATTAAAGATTTAGATCGGGTTCATGGAGTGCTGGTCTTACAGGACCACTGTCGATAATTAGCACTTAAGGAATACCATACCGATATAGGACTTCTAGCCTGATGAAGTCTGCTGCTTTCTGGGCTGTGACTCTTGCGATAGCTTTAACTTCAATCCACTTAGTGAAGTAGTCGATTGCTACCAGAATGAATTTGAGCTGGCCTTTTGCCTCTGGAAATGGCCCTAGGATATCCATTCCCCAGCCTGCAAAAGGAATAGATGCAAGGATGGGTTGCAACTGAGAACATGGGCGGTGGGATACAGTGGGATGCTTCTGACATGGTTCGCAAGTCTTGGCATACCTTTTGTAATATTTCATCATATTGGGCCAATAATAACCTCTTTTCATGATATTGAAGCACATGGTTCGACCGCACTGATGCGCTCCACAGATTCCCTCATGAACCTCCGCTATCACATACTCGGCCCTCGAAGGAGGAATGCATCGAAGTAAAGGTAAAGTATGAGATTTTTTGTACAGTACCTCATCATGAATGACATAGGACCCCGCTTTGGCTTGTATACTTCGAGCCTCTTTATCTTTAGGCAGCACATTCTCCTGCAGATAAGTCAGGATAGGATCCATCCAACAAGGTGCTATGTCCATGATCATCACTTCTACAATTGGATCAGTACTTCATTGCGGAAACTATTCAATATATACTAACACATCGAAGCTGCTCAGGTCATCCAACCCCAGATGAGAAAGGGCATCAGCTTCGATGTTCTGGTCTCTTGGTATGCTGGTCATTTTAAACTTCTCCAAAGACTCGATCAACTGCTTCACTAGGGCCAAATATTTGGCTAGGTGCTCTTATCATGCCTCATAGACTCTAGTAACTTATCGCACTACCACCCGAGAGTCTCCATAGACTATTAATCGCCTGATCGCCAACTTCTGGGCCAACTTGAGCCCTGCCACAAGGGCTCCGTACTCAGCCAGATTGTTGGTCGTGGAGAAACCAAACCATACTGAAATTAGTACCTTGAATCCTTCCAAACTGATCAGAACAATCCCCGCTTCTGCTTCCTCCTTTGTTGATGACCCATCAATATACATGACCCATGAGGGCTCTTTGGGACCAAGGAAAATCTTGACTTGAGCCTCCTCGAGGGATTTTTCTAGATTCGATCCCTCTTCTTCTCTGCTAGTAAAGTGCTCTCTATCAGGAAGTCGGCCAATGTCTGTGCCTTGATAGTTATTCTTGGCTGAAACTTGAGGTCGAATTCTCCCAATTCAATCACCCAATTAATCATTCGACCAGATTCATCTGCTCGAACAAGGAACATACTCAAGGGTCAATCAGTTAGGATTGTAATCGAGTCTAGCAACACCTTATTGATGTAGTAAATGGGGTGCTACACTTTTTCTATCTCCTTGATCAAGACAGCACTAACAACGGATGGGGATACCGCCAAGTACAGCAATAGGTTGTCCCCAGTTTCTGGTTTCACTAATAAGGGAGGCAAAGATAAATACAAGTTTAGATTGCAGAAGGACTCTTCACATTTTGGCGTCCATTCAAAAGTTTTGGACCCCTTAAGTGTTTGGAAAAAAAGGAAGGCACCGATCAACAGATCTCGACCTAAACCTTCCCAATGCTGTGATTCAATCCGTCAACGCCTATACTTGCTTGGGCTTGGTAGGAGACTTCATGTTCTGAATTGCCTCGATCTTCGTAGGATTGGCCTTGATCCCTCTTTGTAACACCATAAAACTGAGGAATTTTCCTGAGTATACATCGAATGCACATTTCGAAGGGTTGAGACACAAGGAATTTCGACGAATAACCTCGAACACCTCCTTTAAGTCTTTCAAGTGGTCTGGTGCTTTCGCGGTCTTGACCAGGAAATCATCCACATAGAACTCCGTGTTTCGCCCGATCTACTTCTCGAACACCTTGTTGACTAGCCTCTGGTAGGTTTCCCCTGCATTCTTGAGGCCGAAGGACATTATAGTATAGCAATAGGTCCTCTTGCTGGTGATAATGGTTGTACTCTCTCCATCTTCTTTGGCCATTTTTATTTGATTATACTCGGAGTATGCTTCTAAAAAGGATAACAACTCATGCCTGGCAGTGGCATCTATGAGTTGATTTATTTGAGGTAAAGGGTAGGAATCTTTAGGGCATGTTTTATTTAAATCAGTGAAATTGGTGTAGACATGCTAGCGATCATCCGCTTTAGGCACAAGTACGACATTCGCCAACCAATCCAGGTAGTATACCTCACGGATAAAGCTAGCTTTCAGAAGTTTCTCGACCTCACGATCAATGATAGCTTACTTCTCTGGTGTTACTGCTCTCTTCTTTTGTTTGATGAGTAGGTAACGAAGGTCTATCTTTAAGTGGTGCTCTATGGTCGATCGAGGGATGCCTGACATGTTTTCGACTGTCCACGCTAACACATCAGAATTTACCTTCAGAAATTGGATGAGTTCTTCCTTTTGTTCATCTGGAAGGGCTGACCCGATCATGAAAATCTTTTCAGGATGAACATTGGTGAAAGGCATTAGAATGAGATCCTCGACCAGTGTGGTTTGCTCCAGAGGGAAGTCATCATGATACTCGTCGAGCTGGATCACTTGAATTGGTTAGTCTTCATCAAGAGCGGTCAAGGTGGGTTCATAACAACTATTCGATACTGACTCATGTAAGAGCCGCACTCTACTAACCCAGTCTAACCATGCCATGACAGGTCTTTCTATCATGGCCGGATCAAGCGACCAAGTACGTGAAGTAACTACAAGGCTAGGTATGTAAATTGACCCAAAACCAGTCAATTTTGAGTGTGTGGTCACATACCTGAGCCGGTATGGTCGACCACACCTTAGGAAAGTGAGACCACTAAAAATCCAACGTGTGGTAGTATATTTGGGACGTGTGGTTGACAGATTCTGTGACCATACGTGCGATCGCACGATGTTGAGACCGACTCTGAGTTTTTGAAAACTTTCTTAATCTAAGGGATCTCTTTCCTAGTTGAGGGAGAACTCTATATGGAGGTTTTTTCTCTATATAAAGGATGTCCCTTAGCCTCTCTCACTCTTTTAGAATCTAACTTGAAACTCTAAACCTAAGAAAGAAAGAGAAAGAGAGAGAGGAAGAGAAGGAGAAAGAGATCTGAAGAGGCAAGCTAAGAGGAAAAGTTACAGAGAAGGTTCTAGTTCTCTACAACAAACCTAAGGTATGGAACCCTTCTCTATAGGAATTTCCATTGTAATTGAGATGTTAAACCAAAGTAGGATCTCAACCATATGACTCCATGAGTAAATCTCAGAAGAAAACCATGGGGAATAGGTTAGGATCAATAACCTTGTAAAATTATGATTAAATAGCCATAGACTAATCATAAGAGGAACCCTATTGTTAAACCAAGGAATTGACTCATGAAGGAATTGGATTTAGGATAAAATGGACCAAACATCGTGTGGTTGCAGCCTATGGTCGACCACAGAGTGATTAGATATCGACCACACACTCTCGAAAAGATCCTTGCTTGACAGCTTATCCTAAGAAGTAAAACCCCAGGATTTGAGATCTCCTTAGGTTAGTTCCAAATAGGTGTATGTCCTATTTCAAACAAAGCATTTTAGGACGGCACCGAATCCTCGTCTGGATAATCAAAGTGGGTGGCTATTCTCGGAGACGGAAAGACTCAACGACGAGTAGACTTCTTGCAGCTCAGCTCGTTTTAAATACAAAGCAGTGAATAACGGGCCAGACTTACGGACCAAGCGGTAACCCTCCATAGAAGGTATGGTCGCATGTGTGGTCGCATGATATGCGACCATAAATATCGACCACACACCCTGTAGTTGTAAATACTGAGACCACAGGTTCGACCACATCTGCAACCACACAGTTTCAGAAAGCTTGTTTGAGACCAGATTAGGTTTTTGACTACTGTAACTTGGTAAACTTGAACCTTAACTTAAAATCCATAAATTTCTTAGGTTTCCAAGCAGTTTAAAAGTGATTTTCAAGGCTTGGAGAAGATCAAACATAGTTAAAGGTGAGAAAACAAGACCAAAACTAATTGGATAATAACAAATTATTTAATTTTATTTGTCAAATGCAATGAATGATTTCATGTTTGTATGCTTGTAGAGTGCATCTCATAGGTCGTTCAATATTATTGCTATTTCTACTCATGTATATTTATTTCTGTCTATTTATAACATGATGATGATGATGATGCTAAGAATAGGCATGCGATTATGTGTGATTAGTGTGTTAGATGAGAGTGGGGCATCGGGGGGAGGATATGGCACTATGGTCTCTGGCCTGGTCACCACACTTTAGCCCTATCTATACTCAAGTATTGCCCACTGACATCGTTGTATCGCCATTACCTTAGCATAACTATTACATCGTAGGGCATCAAGGGAGGTGGTCTCGGACCATGTGATCTTTGACTCTGTTGGGGGGGGGGGCTTAGCTTTATCTTTATGGACGTATTGAGGGATACTGGAGTAGGCCTTGGATACATTTGGATGGCATCAGGAATGGTTAGTTGTGAGCCCAGTTTGCAAGCCCTCGCCAGTAGGGGTTACGTGTTAGTATGGGTAGGGGATCAGGGGAAATATTGGCAGTGTGTGATCTAGACACTTTAGCTCTATCTCTATCCCATGGTGGGGTGGATGTGGAACGATAATGATGTTTGATCCATTGGGTGGATTCACACACCTGTGTATAGAGGTGCGGTAACCGCCAAACCTTTCTGTAGCACAGTTACAAACTTAAAACCAGACCAAAGATATGAATTAAATACATGCATCTATTTGCGCATTGTTTTGTTTGCTCACTGAGCCATGATGTGTGTTTACCCTTTCGACGTAGAATATTTTTAGTTGTTGTTGTAGGTCCAACTATGGAAGATTATGTGAATGCGTTGATGTACGGACATGTAGCAGCTATGGATGTAGAAGTTATGGAGGAAGAGCATGATCCGTCGTGCGAATGCAACCAATGTGTTTTTTATTAGTTTAGTTATTTTGATCATTGGAACATGTAATTGATTAATTTATATTATGTCATGAGTTTACTTGGAGATAATTTGATTTATTTACTTATTTATCATGTAGACCTCAGTTCAAAATTAATGATATTTTTGTTATTTAATTATTGTCTCTGATTATTACTGTGAAATATATTTTGGTTTAACATGGTTGCTACGGTCTTTACGAGATCCTAGTTGAGCCATTGGTTCTCATGATGGTTCATTACACCACTGGCTGGTCCAAAATTGGGGTGTGACAGGTCAGCCTTGCAGTACCCAATACCCCACTTAATAGAGAACTTCATCAGTAATAATATGTAGATAGGTAGGCCCTCAACTTGTTGAGCTCAAATCGATCAAGAATAGCATTATGGCTAGAGTGTGTGTCTACCATCATGTAGTTCAGATTGACGCACACTCGAGCGGGGTAAACCCCTAGACGAGTGTCTAACTGGATTGCCCCTTTTACTCGTATCCCCTTGCCATTAAAACCTACAAGGGAGTACCTGATAGGCTTTGGTTGTTCATCCTTGTACCCCAGCCTTTTAAAGGTGTCGTAGTAGAGGATTTCACAAAAACTGCCAGTATCGACCAAGCCGTCTTGATTACCAATGGATCCTCGTGAGGGGTGACCACATCAATCAGGTCATCGTCCCTAAAGTAAATATATCCCTCGTATTGGACTTTCTTGGAGGAAGACCCCCCCCCCCCACTTCTTCATCTCCATCTCTTACTCTTTCCTTTAATCGATTCCTCATCGACTGGTTTGATCATGACAAGAAACATCTCTCTACGCATGTGTTTCGGCCACACTGTAATTGTCATGCATTCTGGGTTGCTGTAGCTGATATATTCATCATCACTCAAACCTAAGTCTTGCTTTGGTCTAGATCTGCCCAACAGTTTCCTTGGTGTGCTCTTCTCTCGAACCGGCCTTGGTTTTCCTCCATCTCATCTCTTGGGTATTTCAGTGCCATCCTAGGGAACCAGATCTATCACGTCTAGGTTTCCTCTCTGTAGGGACCATGGAGGTGGTAAGTGTCGATTGACAACTCCTTCGATCCTTGTCGAAAATGCTATAGGAGTAAGGGGAACAGGTACTGTAGGCGGTGGAGGAGGTCCTTGCCATGGCCCCACAAACTCAGTCCAATGCCCATGCCGGATTATATCTTTGACCAACCCCTTGAGGTGTCGACAAAAGTTGGTGTCATGCCTGTGGTCTTGAGAATGCAGCGTAGTACAGATGGCGATTACGTTCCTCAGGCTTTGATATCATCAGGGTAGAGTGACAAGAAGAGTATCCCCCCTCTTGATGTTCATGATCTCTACCATTGTACGGTTGAGTAGAGTGTACTCAGGTGCAGGCCAAGCTGGGTACAGATCCTTGGCAGGCTTTGCTTTCTTGCTCGAATCTCTTTCCTTAAGAACTTTGACCTTCTTTTCTCTCTTACAGCAAGGGCATTGTTCGCATGTCCAGGCAGATTAGCAACCGCCTCCGCTCTTGATGCCCACCGATCACACCGGCTGAAGATCTCCTCCGCATGAGTTCGAGGGCTCTTTTTGTTAAGAGAGAAAACCAACTGAGGGTTAAGGCAGGCTGTTGACAATATGGACACCAACATATCGGGCTGCAGGTCTTTGACCTTTATGGCAACCCCTAGAAAACGGGTAATAAAGGGTCAAAGAGGCTCCTTTTCACCTTATTTGATCCGCATCAAGTGCGACAGGTTCTTCTTTTGAGTTCGACTCCCCTGAAAATGGAAAAGGAATAGGCTGCTCAGCTCTTGGAATGTCCCCACTGATTTAGGGGAAAAATTATTAAACCAAGTCCTTTAAGAATCCCTCAGTGTGGAAGGGAAGGTTCTACAACATAGAGCATCGTGATGGTCATATATGACCATCCCCACTTTGAAGTTGTCTAGGTGCCTCTCTAGATCCGTCTTTCCACTGTACCACCCACATTCGGGAAGACAAGGTTGAGGGGGAGCGGGTGGCTTATGACATCATCAGTCAGTGCCGTCTCAGTATCATAGTCTTGGAGGGCCTCAGGATCGACCCCCCTCTCTACATGCTGCACTCTGTCCATTAGATCTTTTACCAAGCGTTCTAGCTTGGCTGTATTCTCATCGAAAGCAGGGTTGATCACAGTAGGTGGTACTACTGCAACAGGAGGGACCACAGTAGCTCTCTTTTGTCTAGCTGCATCGACCCAGTCCTAGGCTTCTTCTTAGGCATGCCTTGCCTCATCAACCCTTGCTTGTGGATCTTCCCTTGCATACCTTGCCTCATCGACCCTTCTTTGGGCCTTGCGAGCCACCTCAAGATCAATATTCATCCTTCTGCAGGCTCCTTTAGCTTTATATCTCAACTCCAAATAGTCGTGGATGGACGATCTTTGAGACTCGGTAGGAGAGACGTGGCTGCTCTCAATGCCTTCTGTAGGTTCGTGCCTAGGCATGTACTCTACATTGGCTTCTCGGTAGTAGTCATTGCGACTCCTCCTCTGGTGCGAGTCGACTGAATGGTTGGTACGCATAGACCTCAGTGAAACTTCTCGATGAGTAGAACGCCAAGAATGTTTGGACCTTTGTGGGACTTCTCCAATGTCCATCGGCTCAGTAGACACAACCGACGCACCTACTGGTCTCTGTTGTCGCAGCTCTATTAGTGCTGCTAGTTGTTGCACAAGATGGTCGAACTGTCCTCTTGTAACATACTAAGAGGTAGGATTATGACCACCATCTTTTTCTTCAGAATGAACATCAGGTGGGAGGACATTTAGGTCCATAGGGACCTCAACACGCTCTTGACGTACATCCGCCCCCGCAGGACGAGCATTAGTTTCCTAGAGATTGTAAGCACTCTCGGCCCTCCTTGTAGATTTTTTTGGATATGAGGTGGGTAAGGAAAAGGAATGTGAAGAAGGAATGTAGACCGGAGAGAGAATTGGGAAAGAAGAAAAACTCTAGAAGCAAAGTACGCTAGAGCCCCATGGTGGGCGCCAATCTTTTCTCGCTGGATTTTGTTCAGTGCTCAAGATGATGCCACATAGCTGCAGAACACAAACAAGCAATGAGGTGGGCGGCTTTTACCCTATGGCCACTCTGATGCCAAAATTAGTAGGTTTCCAAGACAAGCAGAATGGAAATCTAAGTGAGACACCCGAGTTCCTTAAAGAGCAGGGTTCCTGAGGTACGGGAGTTCAACAAGTCTCTCTCCCTTAGAGGAGAAGATGAACCGTGTAAAACAGGGTAAAAGGCAATGGATTCAAAGTGAAATTGTGTATAATAACGGTACCTCAAGGTAGGCAAAACTTTCGGTCTCTTGCAACTGATAATCCTCATCCTTTTATAGAGTTGTGATGAAACTTCTCGAGTAAGCTTCTCTCCCACCTATCACCATCTCCATCACCGGACATAGAGAGGCAGGCTAGGATAGGCGGCTATGACCCCTTAGGAATGGCGCGTATATGTCCCGTCCCTTCTTTTCGACCTACTTCCACCTTTTTCAACTCATCATTTGTCCATATCAGCTAGTTCTTTGCCTCATCGATCGCCATTTTCCTCTCCACGAGTAGATTTAATGTCCTTTGTAATGATTTACCATATCCTCGGTCAAAAAACTAGGCCCATCCGCCCGTAATTCATTTATGATTGTTGTCGGTATTAATGAGCATTTATGACTGCGCATTAATTACCCACCTCCTTCTTTCGAACTTGTCTTGTCTCCATTGATACACCCCAAGGGGGTCGAATGGCTTCATCTTTCCAACGGTCAAACATGGTAGGAGGGAACCGATCATACCAGATGACATAAGTACCCCTCTAGATGATCGTCACGTGTTACCCCTTTGTTACTTCATCTTCAAGAACAACCCAACGGTCCAGAATTGTATACCACGTGTACCATCTAAAGTGTTCCTTATTGATCCTTATCAATGATCTGAATTAACTCACTCTTATTTCCCCCCATCATAAGTTCACATGGATCTTGTATGATCTAGCTGCAAGAACTGCACTAGCTTTCGTGACACTTAGATCTTATGGTGAATGGGAGTTCAGGTTTTATAGGAATCCAAGTGCCAATGTGCTCTTAATGGAGGCCGAGCTTAATCTAGATCTCCTTAAAATGGTGCGTCTGTATTCATCTCTCTCAATTTTTTTCATTGATCCTATAAGATATGGCTTGAATTAGTATAACCTGGATCGGTTGAGACATGCGCTGTATAGATTTCAATTAGTCAGTTTTGGGAGATTGACCAATTTATTGAGCTCACAGCCTCATCGATACAGGAAGAGCTCAGTGTCTCTGGCGATTGTTGCCATAGTTCTTGATGCCATAGGCACCACCCACCATTTTTTTCTTTTTGGTGTCATCACTCACTTTATTATTTTTTTTTATTTTTTTTTGGTAAGAGCCAGTCACCCTAGTAAAGGGATAATTTGGTCATTAAAATAAATTTGGCCTCCCACTGTTGGTATCTAATGGAATATTTTTAATGGCGTGAGTCTATTTGTATTTTAGTGGTGCTTTTAGGGGAGGCATTTGTCTTTTCCAAAAACGTTTGGGAGCATTTGTCCTTTAAGCATACTATAGGGGAGACAATTGTATTTTTTCCTTTTTTTTTTTTTTTTTTTTTTTGTTAAACTTGTCACGTGGCAATTAGATAATGGAAATGTGATACGTATTTAGGAAGCTCACTTGTTTCATTTGGTGACGACTTGGATCCTCAACTGTTTTCAGCTGCGCAGCCACGGGTTGGGGTATATGACACATAGGGGTGTTAATCGATTGGTCTCGGTTGGGCCTAACTGGTCCCCACCACTTTAACACCTTGCACCGTGATCGACATGTTTAACTAATCGGTCATGATTTGTGAGACATTGACTAGTTTATATTCTTTCCATTAGTCTGGGTCCCTAATCGATCTTATGTTAACCGATTTAATCGGTTTATTAACATCCATAATCGGTTATCTTATTTGGTCTTATGTTTGGTTTGTTATTCGGTCTTATGGTTGGTTATTCTATTTGGGACTTTGCCACTCGCCAGTAGAAGTAGACGAACAAGAGGCATAAATCTATTGAACTTCAAAATGAGACATTGAAGGAGACAAGGGGAAGTTGAAAGCAAATGAATAGTCATGAACAAAAGGGGTTTACAATTTACTGGTTTAGGCGTTTTGCATAGAGTAAAAATTAAAACCTAAATCGGTTGAACTTCAAGAGCGAGAAAAAGAGAGGATAAAGACAAAGTACAAAGTTAAAAAGTGGGAGAAAAAAGTAGGTGGAAAAATAAAAAAAGAAACTTATATCGATCTTTAATTAGTGTATACCAACTCCGTCTTTAATCGATCGGTTCTATAGGACGATTGTTAGATTGCACCCCTACATCATGAACGACCTGTTATTAATCGGTCCAGGCCTAAGATCGACATGTTTATTAAATGGTGTGACTCGGTGCGGTTTTTAACTGGTCAACTAGGCTCAGGGGACACGGTGGGGTCCCAAAATTGACACCCTAATGACACATATGCAGATTATCGACTGATGGACTGGACAATAAGAAATGATCTCTTTCTTTTGGTGACTAGGATCATCTCTTGTCATCGATTTGTTCTAGCCGTCCATTGAATAGGCTGGAGTATTCAACATGCATACCAATGCAGCTCTGCCTATTCGATAGACGATTGGACGATAGATAACGCTCTCCATCAGGTGACTGACTTGAATGTAAATCCCTTTTCCAAAATAAAAAAAATAAAGGAAAAAATACATTTTTTGCCCTTGTGGTTTGCTTGAAGGACAAATGCCCCCAAACGTTTCAAAGAAGTACAATTGTCCCATTTTTCTAACTGTGTTAAAGTTAATCTTCTATGGAGAATTCTGCCCCTAGAAGTTTTGTTACCTAAAAACTGATTCTATTGTTAAAAGAATGATACGACCCTCCTATTTGATATCTGCAAATCTCATAGGTTCACATCATACGGTGCTCGTTCTTCCAATAGATATCTGCAAGGAATCACACCCCAAACAAACCCAGTTCAGGAAAAGAGCTTGTTAATTCCCAATTACCAAACCTTAATTAAGAGATAAAAACCGAGGAGGGATAACAAACCTAAGAGTTGAAAGCCAACGAATGGAAAAAGTTTCAAAATTTGCGCATCCCTATTCCTGTTTCATTCACTTTCATCCCTTCTTTGCAAGAACATAGAGAGAGAATGGAACTGCAAGAATTCAAGCTATATTGGGGACGAATTCGGGCGTCCTAACTGCAAAAAGGAGGATTTAGATCCCTTGACTTCATCTAATGAAAAACTTGTTGGATTTTCAACTACCAGGGACTAGAATGCAGCAGATTTTTGTTCATGAAGATGACCCAAGATGATTTTTAGGTCATTGGTTTCTGAGAGAAGGTTAATGAAGACTTCCTCCACAGGCTCTTGAGCCCTCAGGGATTTTTCATCAGCATTGTGGTGGCTTGATCTCCACTTCCAAGTTAACTTTCAAAGCATGTTGACACAGGTCAAGAGTGGAGACTGTCAATGAACTCGACTGCAAGTGAATGGGTGAAATGGAAAAGTAAAAGAACTCAAGATCTTCCAATCTGTTTAGGTATTTTAGATGGTAATAGACATTGAATTGTTGGAGTGGTTAACGAGACGAAGCGAGACAAGGTGCGCAAATGGCTTAATCAATGAATTATTTCATGGTTTTATTGTGTCTCAAAGGTTGTTGAAAATTTACAATTCTAATGAATAGGTCCCTTTTTTTTGCCCCTCCCCCCCCCAAAAAAAAAAAACAAAAAAAATCCTTTTTCACTTGAAGAATAAAAAGTAAAAAAATAAAATTTTTAATGATATATATGTATATTGTAAATTCTAGGTTGACACTGAGAGGGGGGGGTGAATCAGTGACCACTACAACTTTTCCACACAAATAACTCTTTGCTGTCAAGAGCTGACTGATGATACTTTGCTGCTTTGAGCTATCAAGGATAGTTGTACACACAATTAACCTGTTAACACATTTCGTGATACACACAAATCACACACCTACAGGTATCCATACCAAGGGCTTGACCTACCAAGTGTGCACACCCAACCTGCAAACCATGTACCTTTATTCCACAATCATGAACAAACACATACACATCCACATGACACACTATGTAACGTGGTTGTCCTATCATACATTGTGATGGCTACTCCACGGGGTAATACCCTAAACAGGGTTTCATATTATAACCCAATACTCAACTTTAATAGGTAGTTTTTGACTGCTACAACAACAAAGTGTTACACCACCAGATAAGACAAGCTACAACTTAAATATGAGCTACTAACCACAAACGTATCAGGCCTCGACTTGATAGGGTACAAATATAAAGTATGTAATGATTACAAACCCATCCCATTTATCACATTCATCATTACGAGGGTTTGTGTGCGAGGTTACCTTCCCGACTTGTTCACAGCAGGTGTAGAGCTCACTATACAAGCATCTCCATCTCTTCAGTGGTCACACAAGTCATTCTTCATCACCACGACTTCACCAGACACTTAATACACGGTTTCGATACTCTACCCTAGCTTTGATCAGGCATTAATAGCCACTAGGAGTAGGTGGAAGTCATACACAGCTCACAAAATGCTCCAATAAGATTTTTTTGCCCTAAAATTGCACTTTTCTTTCTTCCTCTCAAGCTGTAACTGGTCTGGCAAGCTTGGATTTGAAAATTCCTTCCGTTTGATATCTTATACGCCCAAATCAGAGATCAAACGGCTGAGATATGGCCATCAGGATATCGGCCAATCAAAACATTCCAAAAGGAATCTCAGATATTGATTCCATGAGTTGCATTGCACATAAGTGCCGCTGCCACTGCTACGGCGTACACCCTTGTCGAGCTACGATTGGAGGATAGTGGAATCTTCATTCTGAGCCGCAGGATCCATCAGATCGAAGCGGGAGTTATGCTGGGCCTTATAATCTGAATCCATCACGCCCTGCGCAATCAGCGGCTACCCTAGCCGCTGGATCAGGATCCCACAAATCAGCACATCATATGCGCGATAATACCAAATCATTGAGCCACCTTTATTCGACGCGGCTCACATTTATAACCTGCTTCCAGCCAATACGAATGCTCGCGGGGGCATCTTGACGGTACGCCTGAGAAGCACTGAATACCACCTTATTCTCGGCCACCGGATACAAATCTTGACGATGTGGCTTCTCCTTGGCCTTCCATCAAGGATCTTCACCTTTCCTCCTTGACCGAAATGCCCTTCTCAAGACCAAAAATGGCCTCTGTAACTGTTTGTTAAAAACGATTAAGAGCCATTTTTCCAGTAGGGTCCTAAGGACCCTGCTCTCTGAGGCAAAAGGTCGAATACAAGGGGGGCATGTGCTGTTGTGCGGACCCTACAAGCCATGCTTGCGGGCATGGCCGTCCTACTATGTGCTTGGCAAGGCAAGGCTGGCCTGCTACTGTGTGCAGCATGGCATAGCATGCCTTGTATTGTTGGGCAAGCTTGGCCTGCCGGCTTGGTGCCGCGACTGCTGGCCTGGCCAGTGGCCATGTTGGCATACCACCTCATGTGGGACCCACCTGGCCCACTTCCTCTCTCCTATTTCTCTCTCTTCTTTCTCTCTCTACATTTCCTTCTTTCTCTGCCTTCTCTTGCATATTGTCTTTCTTGCATTACACTTCACACACACATGCCTACTGACAATCTCTCTCCTCATCATTTTGCCAAGGTTGCCAACAATGACAACACACATAGGGCTGCAATACTGCTCAACTTGGCCAAGGTTCCAACATATATGTCTACTACGATATGTATCTAAAGTGTATATAACCTTAAATATCTGAACATAATGACCATTTCAGTTAATAACGTTTTATGGAGAAAGTTCTCTTGATATGTACATCTAAAAGCTGGTCACTTGGAGGAGAGAGAGAGAGAGAGAGAGAGAGAGAGAGAGAGAAAGAAGAAGAAGAAGAAGAAGAAAAACAAAGGAGGCCCACAATTTCAAAAAAAAAAAAAAAGATTGATAGAGGTTGAAGTGCATTCATTTTTTCTTAGGCTCCGTTTGTTTTGACGTAAAAGTTTATTATAATGTTACATGTAATATTTTATAACTAAAAAGAAAAAAAAAAATTCAATGTTTATTTCCAATAGGTAAAAGAAATATGAAGTTCTTTTTCCCTCTCCCTTAAAGATCATTGTATTTTACCTCTTAGAAACAAACATTGAAAAACAAAATTACATATAACATGTTACAATTAAAATTTTACCAAATTTTACATCAAAACGAATAGAGTCTTAAAGTTATTACTTTCAAAACAAGATCGATAACATAAAGGCTTTTAAGGGACAGTCTTGTGCAAATAATTATAACATATTCTTTGAGGAGTATAAGAGATGAGGTGTTGGTCCACCTATAAAAAAATGATGGGTTCGACAAGCTCTCAATTTAATTGGGGAGAATCTTCTAAGCCACACCAATTAACATGTGAGAATTCATAATATCACCAATAGAGGTTCCACAATGTGAGAAGGACAAATAAAATATTAGGAGGAGAAAGAGAGTGTAAGTTATGTAAGGGTATGCCAGTAAACCTTTCTTTGTAAGGACATACATTAAAAAATCGAAACAAATGAAAAGACAACAAACTACAATAGCTAGGAAACAACATAAAATTAACTAAAAAATCATGTTTCCGTTTTCTGCTAAAGGACACATCAAGAAATACAAATAGGAAACAGAAAAAACGATTTAAGTAAAATTGATAGAAAGATTTAATGTGGTTCACACACCAATATGATGTTCTACGTTCACGAGAGAAGATAAAGATGATTCACCATATTAAAGCAACATTACAAAGTAGATTTCTCAAGAACAAATTCTTTCCCAAGTCCAAGCTTGAAAAACCCCTTTCACTTATATTTAAAAACCTCTTTCACACACACACACACACACCCTCACTCACTCACTCACTCACTCACTCACACTCATATCCATTCAAATTGCCGCTAAATTTGTTTGTCAGAATTAGTCAACCATCAAAGCGGGTCATGAATCCAAAATTACTGAAGAATTCAAGACAAACAGATTCTATTTGCATTTTTTTTTCCTACTACAACCAATTCTAGCTGGGACCAAAATGTATTCATCCATAAAAAGAAAAAAAAATTAAAACAACAAGGATTTGATATTCAACCGTGAAATGGGAACCGAATCAGATTCTATTTCAGTTCCAAACTAAAGCTTTAACAGAGCTCAAACCTCCTCGATAACCACAATATTAACCCTTCCAAACTCCAAGACTCCCTAACCAGGAAAAAAATAAAAATAAAAAGGAACTCCTTGAGCTTCCTAATATTAGGTGCAGGATTGAGTTAACACACTTCATCGACGAGTGCTACACCAATGGATCTTATGGTGTTACAGGCTAAATTATGCAATCTACGGTGGGGCCTGGCATCTCCACAAACTTGGATGATGATGGCCAAAAAATTCATTGATAATTTCAGGATTGATGCATGCAGTATTGGCATTGAGTCTAATATTCATCTTGCTGTGATTTGGTTTTCACCGTCCCCACCATCTACTTTCTACCATTTTTCTACCTGTGAAGTTGCTTTCCTTGCCTGTAAATTGGAAGAAAAAATAAAAATGAAAAACAAGAGAGAAATACAGAGTTTAATAATTTACATTAAACCCAAAGGCTTCAGTTAATCCATATTCATGTGTAAATGTGGGAAAAGTTGGATTAAGTCAGCAACTTTAACCCCTGACGTGGCCAGTTTGGACGGATAATATTCCAGGACCTTAAGTCTAACGTAGTTAGCCTAGGTTAAAAAGTTTCCTTTGACGAACCGTGGTTTGGTTGCAAAGTTTTCTAACACTATGTAATCTAATTAAAATTCTTATCATATTTGATAATTATATTTTTGAAATATAATATTTTAATTTATTTTTTAAAATCCTTTTAGAGTTAGTTACCCAACAATGCTATGTAATTACAAACAAAAAATATTTATACTTTAGTTTTGATTTAATTTCACATCATTTCCCTTTATTTCCCTTACAATTAGAGGGAACTGATTGCTTCCCATCATTCAAGCCTAAATAACGGTGTTTCTAGCCCGAGGTAACTTTTTTCCACTTATTTATATTTTGTAATGCAAGGAAAAAAAAAAAAGATGATAACTACCCTTAACATGCATGATGTGTCATCATTACTATTTAGTAAAATGAGATTATTAGGTGGACAGGTGAGCAAATGCTTCGCATTGTTGGTTGATATTTTGCAGACATCCAAGAGGTCTAGGGTTTAACTCTGCCAGTCTCACATTATGCAGGGTAGATAGACCGACCCCAAATTAAATAAGTGGACTAGAGCATGAAAACAAAATTTTATCCATATGATTCATATATCAGGCTAATGTAGGAAAAGATAGTCTATTAAAGCCCAAGTCCAGTCCAGCTCAGCCCAACTCAAGCGCGCAAAATGGGCACATAGTTAGGCCTACGCCCAACTCTACTCCCCAGTTAGCTATGCGTGGGGTAGGAGTTCCCACTAAGAATATAAATGGATAGCAGAAAATTTGGATCCGATTCGAATTGGCAACTGTCTAAGGGAATCTGATTTCGAACAATCAGATTCATCTTTGAATTCGAATAATACGGGTCGGATTCGGATTCGGATATGGATATCAGTCAAATGGTCAAGATCATATCTATCCATTCAGCTTAGTGATAAGACGCATATAACCTTAGGTTTTAGAGTGTTAAAATGCATATAGCCTTAATGTTTATATAGTCATTTAATGTTTCATCTCTTACTTTTTTTAGGGTAGCTATTTATTTGTTTTAAACTAGAGTTTTGTCTTATTTTGATACAATTTGTATTCTAATTCCATTTATGGAATTGAATAAGATTTTAATTAGATATCCGGTAAAATTTTGAATTCGGATTTGGTTTTTATTCATTCATCTAATTTTGGATCGGATTCAGATATGATGTTTCTGATTCGAATTTGTTAGTCCCAGATTGACACTGAGAGGGGGGGTGAATCAGTGGCCACTAAAAACTCTTTTTCCACTAAATGATTTGGCCTGAAACTATGAACACTGCTGCCAAGAGCTGTTGATCAATTGTACAATGCTGCCTTGAGCTGACCTTGACATTCTCACAGATAATTCATCAAACACATTTCGTGCACACACCAACCACACACCCATAGGTATCCATACTTGAGGTTTGGCCTGCCAAGTGTGTACACCCAGACCTGCAGCACACAGACTTCCCAGCGTGATCACTGCAAGTTTGGTGCTAACAAAATAGATGTTCCAAGCTCTTTAGTAGTGATAGACATGCTTCTTCAATAGAATGGAACTCTGGCATTCTTCCAATGCATCTCGCACAACATCATTCACATCAAACTATCACTCATGCTCACACTTCCCTCCAAACTACTCAAATAATCATGAATATCAGATGGAAGGAGGTGGAGAGGGATTTTTCTTCAAAGAAAGCTCCAAATCCCTCTTTTTCCCAAAACCCGTAGCTAAGTTCTTCAAAACCTTGATTTTTTTCGTTCTAACAGATTCTTCACGGAGAGAGAAGCTCGTGAGCTTTTGAATCACCTCAATCAGAGATCGAACGGCCAAGATATGGCCATTTGAAGTTCGACCGATCAGATTATTCCAAACAGAATCTTTCTCCCTGATTCTGTGCGCCGCGACACATACGATCGCCGCTCATCTGACGCAACCGTACATCGTTGTCGATCTCGGATTGGCCGAGAGGGTATCATCTCCTTCAGGCCGCTGGATCAAAATGCAAAGGGCGGGATTAATTCAGGGCCTTCAGATCGGCGTCATCGCGTCAGGCGCGATCGGAATGCGTCTCGGCTGTCAGATCGAGATTTTTCTGCTGCCTCATTGCGGCATTTCATCGAACAGATGATGTGCGCGGTTGCCTGCACGCGGGGCTGGTGTTTTGTCTTGTGGCTGCGTTGTGCGCTGCGGCCTCTTTGTGCACACGGCCGTCACTGGCGGCGTCGCGGCTACCGTGTGCCGCTGGCCGATCTTGTGCGCACGCGGCTACCTTGCGTCTGCGCGGCTGATGCTGTGCGCGTGGCTAGTGATGTGCGCGCGGCTGGTGTTGTGCGCCCGGCTAGTGCTGTGCGTGCGGCTGTTGCTGTGCGCGCGGCTGGTGTTGTGCGCGCGGCATGGCCCTTGCAGTGCACATGGCCCCCCTTGTCATGCATGCTGGCATGGCCTGCTGGCCTGGTGACGCGGGCATCTGCCCTACTGGCCTGGGCTGGCTGCCATGCTGGCCTGGCCACCCAAGGTGGGACCCACCTGGTCCCCACTCTCTCTCTTCTTTCTCTCTCCTCCATTTCTCTCTCTTCTTTCTCTCTCTTCTTTCTTTCTCTTCAGCTGGATTTTCTCATCAACTGGGCTTTATTCTTCTTTGGCTGCTTGACTGACAGAGAGTCCTACAGATACTCTCTCTCCTCCATATCACTTTCTTTGCTAAGGTTGCCAACAATGACAACACTTACTGCACTGTCTGGACAAGGTGTTAATAAAATTCCGTTCGTTTATGTCCCTAGGTCCCACCCGTAAGCCTAAATGCACATACTGAGGATAAACATTTAGGCAAATTGGGAAGGGCTATTGTAAAAGACATGATTTTTTTACTTTTAAGGTATGATTTTTTCACTTTTAAGGTGGATATTGACAGAGCACAATGTTAGATATTTAATCTACCAAAAAAAAAAAAAAAAAACTTGGCCTAAAAAAAGAAGAAAATTTGGTATATTAGAATCTTACCTCTTTTTCCCAGTCACAACGAATGGTGACGATGGTCAATACCAATGTTTGGACCGCGGTCCCAGTTATCATTCCAATCCAGAGACCCTAATTTGGCATTGTTGTCAACATTAGAGGAGAAGAACTTTAAACTTTTGTAAATAATTTTAAGGAAAGGAAACTTTAAGTTGGCAATATAGGGTACATCTTCTTACATGCATGCCTTTTATTTATTTATTTATTTATTTTTTTACTCTGCTAAAAATTAAATAAATTACTATGCATTAAGAGGGCATAACCTACATTACTAACTCATAGATCATTCACCCATTATTTCAAGTGTTAAATTATGTGAAACTCTAGTCATGATTAAATGATAATGTAAAAAAAAAAAAAAAAGATACCTCGACTCCAAAATTAAAGGTCCATCCCAACAAAAAACCGAATGGAACCCCAATGACATAGTAGCAACCCAAATTTATGTAAGCCACAAATGATTGCCATCCCGATCCAATAGCCACTCCTACAATAGATGAATCATTTCAATGATAATGAAATCCAACCATAAATGAGATGAGATGAGATGAGATGACAAACCAGAGAGAACAGGTTGAACGCTATTGAGTAGTATGGTGAAGACTAAGAGGCCGGAGAGCTTGTCCACAGCAGTAATGACAGCATCGCTGGTTGTGAAGATAACTGCAAACTTGTCGTGGAATACCATTATTAACACACCAAATATGAGACCCATAATTGTGGATGTCACCACTGATACTGTTGTAGCAAATTTTGCTCCTTTTCCATTGCCTGCTCCAAGCTCGTTTGCTACTCTTACTCTGTTCAGATATTTCCACATACATAGAGGGTGCAACTTGTTAGTTGTTACTAATTAATGTTACGAACTAAACTTAAATCAAATATATCAAACTAATATAGAAAAAGAAGGTTACTAGGTAAAGCCTACCTCAAAAAATGAAAAAATCCCATCCCCATTGGATGTTTCACGTGCTCATTCTCATTGACCCAGTGCCGGTCCAAGGGCCACAGAGTTTAGCAACGATCCCCTCACCACTAATTTCATATGGGTAAGTTGCCACATCACAAATTTTTTTTTTCTTCTTTTAAGCTTAATTTGATTTATACATAATTCTGTTTACCTGTCTGAATGATCCTGCTCATTATATATCTGTTGTGTTGGATGTTGAACTAAAAAGTTTTATTTATTTCTTTAAAAAAATTATAAATCTTATATATATATCAAGTTAAAATTGAGTATACCATTAGATGTATACCTTTGTGGACAATATTATATAGGGATAGTTTCCCTTTCAAAGTGTCCATACAAGGTTGCATCCATTTAAAAGGATTTTCTACTTGTCAAATGACTGTTGACACCGATGTACCACCAACTTGATATATCGAATTGGTATAAACCTCCCTCACCTCACCTGTCACCTGATCTAAAAACCAAATATATCCCCTCATATATTGTGGTTACCATGATGGTCCGTGCATAAAAAAATCAATGTCAACCACTTTTGAGACAAGCTGGGTGAAAAATAAAGAGCCCAAATTAAATCTATAATATTCTTTGAAAATGTTAAATTTAAATAAAAGTAAAAGTAACATTAAACAACTGTAACCAAAAAAGTGTCAAACTTGTTTATCACCTAGGTAGGTGATAACCAACCTTATCACCAAGTTTTGTAAGGGTTTTTTTTTTTTTTTGGTAAAACAAACATCTATTGATCGATCAAAGAATGAGATACAGACGAGGCTTCAAACTTACAGAGATTAAGAAACCAAGGAGCGGAGTTCGGCCAAATAGTCTTCCCCGAAAAAGACTCATCCTTCTTAGCCAAGGTGTGGGCCGTATAATTGGCCTCCCTTGGAACATAACAAACATGGCAATTTACACACTTCGAGGTCAAATAGATAATATCTTCCCTGATAGGCTGGCAAATAGCCTCACACGGGGAAGACTGATTACATATGCATTGAACCAGGTCCTTACAATCAGATTCCAGCAAGATGTTAGAGAAACCTTCTTCCACTGCAGTTTGAAGAGCTGATCAATGCTTCACAATGGAATGCAGAAGAGAAATAAAAATTCTGAGAATAAGCTCTGATCACATTAGCCTCTGAATCACGAAATATTATATCAACGCCACCAATATTAGAGACGTCATCAAACACTGCATCAGTATTAATTTTATAAAATCTTCTAGGAGGAGGGTTCCAAGCCTGATCCTTCTTGCTTGAATCCCAATTACCTTCAAGGAGACCTTTCAATTTCTCATGAGAAGAAACAAACTCCTTAAAAGCCCTTTCAGCTTTCTCAATCACCGAAATAGGATTACTATGAATATGTTGAAATAGAGAGTCATTTCTATCCCTCCAAATTTGCCACATGATAAAAGTAGCAAGAGACCAGGCCAAACAGGCATTGTTCCTGTTATGCTTAAAAATGGGATTCCAATGAGCAATCCACTCATGAAGCTTTGTGTGAGGTAAATCAGGAACTTTAACCAGACTGCCTTGGCAAAAAGACAAAGCAGTAAAATATGCTCAATGGATTCCATTTGAGCCCTACATCTCCCACAAACACCATCTACATGAATGCACCTTTTTAACAAATCTTCTCCAGAAGCTAACCCATGACTACATGCTTTCCATAAAAAATTCTTGATTTTAGGAAGAGTGAATGTGGACCAAATCCTCTTCCAAATTTCATTAGGAACCAAGCTCCACATACTAACTTTGGAGGAGGAGGCCAACTCTTTGTTCTTATCCTTAAAATAATTAGAGATAAGATAATAAGCTGATTTAACAGAGAACTTACTGAATTTTGTTGGTATTCCATACGAGTTTGTCCTCAGAATGGCACATTCTGATTGGGATCTTGAGTATTTCCTTAATAACCTCTTGAGGAAAGACTTTCTCCAAAATGTCAAGCTTCCATACTCTATTTGAATGGTCAATTAAATCAGAAACCCACCAAAGATCACAAGTCATGGGTTTAAAAGTAGATAGATTTACTCTTGATAATGACGGGATCCAACAATCATCCCAGATCCGAATTTTCCTCCCGTCGCCCACTTGTCATATAAGTCCTTTCAAGAGAAAAAATCTCCCTTCAAGAATACTCTTCCATGCCCAGGACAGGTTGCTTCCTAATTTGGCCTGTAGAAACTCTTTTCTAGGGAAATGAAGGCCCTTAAAGAATAAAGTCTATGGAGAAGAGGAAGAAGACCATAGGAGCCACGCCAACTTGATGAGCAAAGCCAAGTTCTAAAAAAGGGGATCTCTAATGCCAAATCCACCTCTCTCTTTTGATTTACAAAGTTTATTCCAAGACAGCCAATGGATACCTTTCTTCTTCCCATCATTCCAAAAAAAATCTGCAGCATTTCTCTTAATGAAATCATGATGAGAGATAGGCAATTTAAAGTGTGAGCTGGCATAGTTTGAGAATGAAAGAATCACTAACTTTATAAGAACCTCCTTACCCGCCTGAGATAGCAAAGAGTTCTTCCAGTTTGAGATCTTCTTGGAGACACGCTCTTGAATATACTGAAAGCATTTTTTCTTAGAAGCTCCAATTTCAGAAGGTAAACCCAGGTATTTAGATGGTCCGTCTCCATAAGGTATTTTCAAAATCCGTGAAAACCATCTTTTAATCTTTATCTGAGTATTTGGACTGAATGTGATCATTGATTTTTTTAGATTAATTTCTTGTCCTGAAGCCTTACAATACAAGTCCAGGCATTCTTTGAGATGACTGATCTCGCTCAGATTAACTTTGGAGAAAAGCAAGCAATCATCGGCAAAAAGAAGACTAGTAATAGGAGTAGATCTGTTTCTAATTTCGACTCCAGATCACCATCACTCACTGCCTTTTGAAGAATACTAGATAAAGCTTGGCCACATATAATGAACAAGGCAGAGGATAATGGATCCCCTTGATGAATACCTCTACCAGGAATAAAATTTCCCCTTTCCACCCCATTCACTACCATGGTATAAGTAATAGAAGAGAGGTATTTCATAACCAGGTTCACCCATGAAGGTAGAAAACCCAATTTTAAGAGCAATTCTTTTACGAAAGGCCACTCAATTCTATCATAGGCCTTCTGCATATCTAATTTCAAAGCCAAAAATTGTTGTTTCCCTCTCTTTTTCTTTTTGATATAATGAAAAGCCTCATGTGCAATTAACACATTATCTGATATGCTTCTCTTAGGTATGAAGGGAAATTGGGTGGGAGAAATGATTTTCTCCACAATTGGCTTTATTCTGATAGCCAAAATCATAGATATAATTTTACAACAAACACCAATCAGACTAATTGGTCAAAATTGGTCAACAGTCTCTGGTTGATTGACTTTAGGAATAAGGCAGATATAGGTTTTATTTAAGTCAACCAAAAGATCCCCTCCGGAAAAAAAAAGTCTTGAACAAAGATAATAATATCTTTTTTCATTAACTCCCAAAATTTTTGAAAAAATAATGGGGGAAATCCATCAGGACCAGGGCTCTTCAAAGAAGCCATATCAGATAATGTCTTCTTGATTTCAATCTCATCAGGAGGTTTAACGAGTAAATCATTGTCATTGGTCGTAATTACTCGATCAACATAGGAGAGGACCGAGGATAAAGCATTGCCATCAATATCACAAGTAGTGAATAACTGAGAAAAGTGGTTATGAATTACCTCATATACTTCGTCTTCTGAACAAGTCCAGGATCCGTTTACTTTTTTGGGATAGAATTTTGTTGTGATTCCTCTTCTGGATAGTAGTAACATGGAAAAAAGACGTATTCATATCCCCACATTTTAGCCAGTCAACTCTGGATTTTTGCCCCCATAAAATCTCCTCATACAATAACAATTCGTCCAATTGCTTAATCAGATCATTCTCTTTGTCTTGAGAGAAGGCCGAACCTTGAAGGTTCTGGATGTCCAAGAGTTTCTTTTTTAGGAGTTTAATCTGAGACTGCACATTTCCAAAAACATACTCATTCCACTTTTTGAACATTGATCTGCTATTCAAAAGTTTCGGACAGAGGACCTGGCCAGCCGATGCTATATGATTTCCACCCATTATTAGTAGCAACTCTCATACAATCAGAGTGCTTAACTGTTAACTTATGCATAAAGGAAAGACGAGAAAATATTTACGTGGTTCGAACTTCTACCACAGAAGTCTACTCCACGGTGAGAATCCCCAAGTTCTTCATACTTCTTGGGGAGATTTATTATCCTTTAAATAGAGGAAATAATACAAGGGAAACTATCCATAGATAGTAATATAATCCATACAATTTGTACACCAACCAAATCAGCCTACTCAACTTTCCTTCTATAAGAGATCTTATCACAATCACCTACCCACCAACCAAATTACCAATCTTGCATCAATCACACCAACCAGCTTTCCTTCAATAGAAGATCTTATCACGATCATGCTCAATCTAGCATGATCATTATCTAGCTAACACTCCCCCTCAAGTTGGGGCGAAGATATCATCGGAGGTCAACTTGATCAACATATTGTGAAAGGATTTTGTGGGTAGAGCTTTGGTGAACACATCTGCGAGCTGATCCTCACTCCGGATATAAAGAGTTTCAATGGTGTTATCCTGGACTTTTTCACGCACAAAGTGACAATCCACCTCTATATGTTTGGTCCGTTCATGAAAGACAGGATTAGAAGCAATATAAGTGGTTGCTTGATTGTCACAATATAGTTGCATCGGTCGGTTAGAAGTCTCAAGATCCAATTCCTGTAACAAAGCTCGAAGCCAGACGAGTTCGCTAGTAGTGGAAGCCATTGCCCTGTATTCTGCTTCAGCGCTAGAACGAGCCACAACATGTTGTTTCTTACTTTTCCACGTGACCAAATTGCCACCCACAAAGGTGCAAAATCCAGTAGTGGATTTTCTGTCTGAGGGACTTCCAGCCCAGTCAGAATCAGTGTAACCCACAATTCTCGTGTGATTATGTTTCCGCATCCAAATACCTCTTCCAGGGCAAGATTTCAGGTAGCACAGGATGCGGTCAATAAGTTCCATATGTCCTTCAATAGGTGCTTGCATAAACTGACTCACATAACTTACTGCATAAGAGATGTCAGGCCTGGTAATTGTTAAGTATATTAATCTTCCCACTAACCGTTGAAAGCGGCTACTGTCTTGTAATGGAGTAGTATCAATGAGAAATTTACTATTATAGTCCATGGGAGAATCGGCAGGTTTGGCACCGAGCTTGCCGGTCTCTTTCAAGAGATCCAAAGTACACTTTCTTTGAGAGATAAACAAACCCTTAGTCGATGTGGCTACTTCAATTCCGAGAAAGTACCGTAATTTTCCTAGATCCTTGATGTCAAATCTCTCATTCAAATACTGTTTGAGAGCCGCTATATCATAGAGATTATCACCAGTGATGACAATGTCATCAACATAAACCAACACAACAATGATGCCGTTGGTGTTCTTTCTAACAAACATTGATGAATCAGACATACTCCGACGAAAGCCAAAACTTATAAGAACAATACTCAACTTACCATACCATGCCCGTGGAGACTGTTTAAGCCCATAAATGGTTTTGTTGAGCTTACACACGACTCCAGCTTGATGTTCTAAGGGATGACCAGGAGGAGTGGTCATGTATACTTCTTCTTCTAGAGTGGTCATGTATACTTCTTCTTCTAAGTCTCCTTGCAAGAATGCATTTTTCACGTCCATTTGAAATAAAAACCAACCACAATTTACTGCTACTGACATTAACACTCTCACAGTGTTCATTTTCACGACCGCAGCAAAGGTTTCCTTGTAGTCAACTCCATATGTTTGTGTATAACCTTTGGCAACAAGTCTTGCCTTGTGTCTTTCAATAGATCCATCACTTTTGTACTTGATCTTGTATACCCATCGACGACCAACGGGATGCTTTCCGGCGGTAGACGTACTATGTCCCAAGTGTGGTTTCTATCGAGAGCCGAAAGCTCATCATTCATGGCCTTAATCCATACAGAAGAGATCTTAGCCTCAGCAAAATTAATTGGTTCACTGTGAGAATCAACTGCTGTCAAGAATGCCAAAAATTCAGAAGAAACATTGTCATAACAAACATGTTGTTGAATTGGATATTCAGCAGTGTAATAGGTGAAGTAATCTCGTAATCTAGTAGAAGGTTGTGACACCCGAGTAGATCTTCTTACTGGCATTGGTAGATCGGGACTTTCTTCAACTGTCTCTATTTCTGCGGGAACGGCTTCAACAGGGTGAGGATGATCTGCAATAGGATGATCACTATGATCACTAAATTCACTATTGTCACCATGTACAATAGGTATGGGAGGAGCAAATTCACCATAGTCAGTATCAATCTCCCCCTGAATTTTGGTCCCCGCCAGAAAGAAGAGGTGACGTTCAGTAAAAAGGACATCACGAGAAATGTACATTTTTCGAACCGAAGGATCATAGCAGCGGTAACCCTTTTTAACAGAAGAATATCCCAAAAAAATGCACTTATGAGTCCGAGGATCCAGCTTTCCACCTGCTTGAGAATGAACATAACAAATACACCCAAACACACGAAGGTGGGAAATATCAATGGAGCGACCGTAAAGAACCTCCATAGGGGATTTGGCGTGTAAGGTTTGACCTGGTAGTCGATTAATCAAGTAACAGCTGGTGAGAACAAAGATCGGCCCAATAGGGACTTGGGAATATGCCCAAGAAAAAGAAGTGATCGTGTTACTTCAAGGAGATGGCGATTTTTACGCTCGGCAATACCATTCCGTTGAGGGGTACCAACACAGGGATGTTTGGTGAATAATACCTAGACCTTTAAGAAATGACTCAAATGAGGTATTGGTATATTCGGTGCCATTATCGATCCTCAAGTATTTTATGGGAGTACCAAATTGAGTTTGAACCATGCAACAAAATTCCTGAAAAACTTGTAACACTTCACTTTTAGAGCGTAATAAATACAACCAAGTAGATCTAGATTTATCATCAATAAATGTGACAAAGTATCTAAAACCATCCCGAGAGTCAATTGGAGCAGGGCCCCAAACATCAGAATGAATTAATTCAAACAATTCAGTGGAAGTATGATTACGAGTAGGGAAAGGTAATCTATGTTGCTTGGAATAATGACATGTCTCACAAGTACTAGAATCAAGAGACAATGAGGGATTAAGAGAATGGAGGACAGAATCAAAAGGGTGACCCATTCGCCAATGCCATAGCTGTGAGTCCTTAGATGGATTTTGTTGAACAACCAATGCTGCAGGAGAAAAGTCCAAAATATAAACACCTTGAAGGAACCGACCTTCACCAATCGTCTTCCCGGTGAACCTGTCCTGAAATATGACCTTGTTGGGAAAAAATATAACAATGCAATGTAGGTCTTTAGTAATCTTGCTGACAGATAATAGGTTAGAAGATAGAGAAGGTATAAATAAAACATCAACGGTATTTGAAAAAAGGCTGATTTTTCCAATTCCTTCAATAGGAACCTTTGCACCATTAGCCACGGTAATAAACTGCCGATGACCATTATCATGACGAATATCAGATAAAAAATGCGACGAGCAACACATATGATCAGTAGCCCCCGAATCTATGATAAAAGAATCTTTAGTAGAAACGGACAGAGCAAGAGAGGCATTACCAGATGCGGAAGTCACAGAATTTGTGGTGGAAGTGGGAGTTCCATGTGGTTGCATAAGTTGATGGAGTTGGGCAGCGAGTTGTTCTATCGAGAATTGTGGTGTGGACGAACTAACTTGAGCAGCAAGAGGTGTATCTGATCCTTTATCTTTGGGAGGACGCAAGTGAGGATATAAAGACCAACATCTATCCTTGGTATGACCATCCCGATTACAGTGATCACAATGGAAAGGTGCATGAGAACTGCGTCCTTTTCCTCTCCCTCGAGAGAAAGATCGACCTGTACCACGGGTGTTTCCCTCAATAGCAACATGACCATTGGCTGAGTGAGCAGAATTTTCAATGGATTCATTCATCACATGTTTGGAGCTCATTACACGACGACGAGTTTCCTCTCGTTGAATAGTCGCACAGACATTGGTAAATGAAGGAAGAGTAGTACTCATAAGAATTTGACGCTTAAGATCTTCATATTCAGGATGAATACTTGCCAATAATTGAAAAATGCGATCCTGCTCTTCACGTTGAATGTAAGTATCAATTGATTGGGCAGGAGGGCGGTACTGACGTAACTCATCCCACTTTTTCTTTAAGGTACCAAGATGCTCTGTAAATGGTTGATTGAGAGGTTGTTCAGCATGAGCAATCTCCTGTTGTAACTCAAAGATTCGAGAGGAGTTATCAACTTGGCCATACATGTCCTTTAAGGAATCCCAAAGGATCTTAAATGTTTCTGAATAAACAAATATTTCATATATTTGTGGTTCCATAGAATTAAAAATCCATGACATGACCATATTATCATTGGCTTCCCAATCAGGAAATTTATTATCCGTAGAGGCAGGAGCCTTGATTTGACCATTAACGTAACCAAGCTTGGCACAACCTCCAAGGGCAACAGTTACTGCCCTTGACCATGGCAAATAATTGCGGCCAGTGAAAAGGATAGAGGTGAGACGAGTATTCATCTCATGAGAACCATAACTAGCTTTACTATTATCAACAGTGCTGGAACTAGTCATGATAAATGATTTAAAAGAATAACAAGAGAAAATAACAACTTATCAGAGTATGCGGGCAGCAAACCACGACGAGAGCGAACAAAGTGCCCTCAACACCACGATCAGATCTGTATCTGCTCTGATACCATGTTAACTTATGCATAAAGGAAAGACGAGAAAATATTTACGTGGTTCGAACTTCTACCACAAAAGTCTACTCCACGGTGAGAATCCCCAAGTTCTTCATACTTCTTGGGGAGGTTTATTATCTTTTAAATAGAGGAAATAATACAAGGGAAACTATCCATAAATAGTAATATAATCCATACAATTTGTACACCAACCAAATCAGCCTACTCAACTTTCCTTCTATAAGAGATCTTATCACAATCACCTACCCAACAACCAAATTACCAATCTTGCATCAATCACACCAAGCAGCTTTCCTTCAATAGAAGATCTTATCACGATCATGCTCAATCTAGCATGATCATTATCTAGCTAACATTAACCAACATGGCCTCAAATCTAAAAGGCCTCTTACCATAACTTGTTCCTCCATCAGTATCAAGGACAAGAGGACTATGATCTGATCCAATAGCAGGTTTAAACAAAACCACAACATTCCCAAACTTTTCCCTCCATTCAACATTGGAGAAAGCTTTGTCCAGGTTACATCTAATGTTATTTTCCCCTCCTCTTTTGTTACTCCAAGTGTATGCTGGTCCTTTTGCAGTAATTTCCAAGAGATTACAATTGTTAATCAGATCTCGAAATGCACTGCAATTTGCATTGGTGACATTATTCCCACCAATTTTCTCTCTCCAAGAAAGAATAAAATTAAAATCCCCCAAGCATATCCACTTACCAGATCTCCTTGAACTAATCTACTCAATTTGACTCCACACCAACTATCTCCGGGCTTTATTTGGATCACCATATATGGAAGTGAGAAAGAAAGATTCTAGTCCAGGATGCGTGATGACCATATCGATCAATCTAGCATTAGAAAGTAAAATCTCAATGTGGGTTTCATTCTTCCAAAAGAGAGCCAAACCACCAGCCAGACCTTCAGGATCCACTAGGCTCTCTTTGGTTTGTATTATATAATGTATTATATAATACATTATAAAATTTGTGGTTGTTTGGCATGATTTATAATGTCTATTTATAATTAAAATAAATAGATATAATGCATAATCTACAAATAGGTTATTAGTTGTTTATCATTATTAGAATAATGTATTATTCTTTAATTATAACCTCAACATCAAAACCCGATAAAACCTCTCACGGTTCCTTCAAGTCTCTCCTTCTAAACTCTCTCCTCCATCTCGCATCCTCTCGCATCCTCCCGCATCACCCTGGCGAACCAGCATCTCTGCCATGGAAAACCAACAGTATGTGTTCTTCCTCTCTCTCTCTCTCTCTCTCTCTCTCTCTCTCCCCCCCCCTCTTCCCTCTTCTCTTTACGATTTCATTGTTGTTATGTTTTTTCTTAATTTTTCGATTCCCTCTTATGCATTTCCGTCTCTCTACGATTTTCGTTTCTAGGTTTGCAAGAGTACGTTTCTAGGTCTGCAAGAAGAGAAGAAGTGAGCTGTGAGTAGGTATGATGTGCCTTGAGTTGGGAAATGAAAATGGGTAACAATGTGCCCTTTTTCTTTTTTATAAATTCTATTCACTACTTGAAAAAATTCCTCAAAGCTTCAGGACATGTTATGATGTTAGGCAAGAATAAATTTCAGCTACCCCCCATAATAGTTTCGAAACATCACCTACCCCCACACTTTTCAAAAAACATCAGCTACCACCCAAACTTTTACCACCGTTAATCAAATAGATCAACTCCGTTTAACCAATTCCGTTAGATAATTTTACCCTTTATGTTATTAATTTGAAAATTTTAAAAACTAATAAAATTACTAATATAACCCTTCTTTCTTCTTCTTCTTTTCCTGTCTCTTTCTTCTTTTTTCCTGTCTCTTTCTTCTTCTTTTGACTTGCAGAAGAAAGAAACTTGCAGAATGGTCGGTGAAAAATCTGCAACTTTAATGCCTCCGCCTCTCCAAACCAACTTCCTTCCAACGAGAATGAAGGTTGTCGCTTGAGGTTGAGCAAGAAGATGAGCAGGAATATTTCGGTTAAATTGTATCCTAATCGATTGGATCTAATAGACGATTCTGATCGTTCCCCAGTCAGATAGAAAAACAAATCTTGAATCAGAAACGAAATTAGCACAACATCATTTCAGATTAATGGCGATATTTGGGATTAAAATAGAGAAATTAGGTTTTGATTCGTCAGGGGAGAAGTTCTGATTCATCTCTGTTTGGAGCAGCTTCAGTTGCTGGACTATTGCTTCTTCGGCGTTGGAATTGTGGCCTACAATGGTTCAAAAAGTGAGAGAGAGAGAGAGAGAGAGAGAGAGAGGCGGTGCAGGAGGGTGGAAAGAGGCCGTGACGGGTAGCGAGAGAGAGACCATTTAGGGGTTTAGGGTCAGTTAACTGAGGGAGGGTAAAAAGGTCTTTCAACTTATCTGTTAAGGTATTATTGTCCAATTAAAATTCATTTTTGGGTGACATCAGCAACTAACGGAATTGGTTAAATGGAGTGGATCTATTCGATTAACGGTGGTAAAAGTTTGGGTGGTAGCTGATGTTTTTGAAAGGTGTGGGTGGTAGCTGATGTTTTGAAATTATTATGGGGGGTAGCTGAAATTTATTCTTTTAGGCAACTATTGGCTTCCTGTGGAAAAATGTGAGTTTACATTTAAGGCCTATATCAGTTCTAAGCACTTACCATTATATATATATATAGAGTTGTTCCTCTGTAATAGGTTTTGGATTTGGGAATTTTTTTTTTTAAACCTAAATATAAAACGGTTTGGATTTGTGTTGAGTACCCATTTTAGACTCTATTGCCCCCCTAATATAGAAAAACTTCTCCAAGGTAGGTTATTGGTTTGGGGAGTTTTAGGCCTAATTTGATTAATGTCTTGCATTTTTTATTTTTGCATAGGTAAGGGTTATGCCTTGTATACGAATTGTTGGACTTTATGTTGTCATTGTTGGCAACTTGGCTGATGTGACAATATTTGTGAGCATACAGTTAAAGAAATTAGGAGAGAGAGTGTCAGTGTAGGAGAGAGAGTGTCAATGTAGTGACACAGATGTGGCAACTTCGCTTGTATATTCTACAGTATTCTACATGTGTCTCAGATGACTTACAGCGAGTTAAATGGAATTCTACATCAAGTTTGATGAGAGAGAGTGTCTGTGGACCCCACTGGTGATGTGGCACAAAAACTGATGATCACAGTAATACTGATGGTGTGACAGAGTTTCTAGTAGTGTTGCATTGTTTCTTGTGTTGAGGCATGAGATATTAAAGGGAGGTTGAAGAGAAAGACTGTAGAGAGCGAAACTGGAGAGAGAAAGAGGAGAGAGAACAATGTGAGTGGGACCCACAGGTGTAGTGGCAAGGTGACATGCCAACACGGCAGCCCACGGCACTTGGCATGCATGCATGCAAAGTTTCGGGTTCAAATTCCAAGGTTTGACAGAGTTTTAACTTTGGACCTATTTTTGGTGGGTCCCGTAGTAGGTTCATGGAAATCCGACAGTGCAAAGATGTAGAGCGTCGAGTTATCTTTCCAACGCAACTTGAATCACTCAATTTCGACGTCGGATGAGAGAGATATCGCAGTTTCTGTCGGATCGCTCGAAAAAGTCATTTCACAAGTTGTTTAGGGGCAATTTCGGCATTTCATAAGTTGTTCAGGGGTAATTTCGTCAAGAAAAAGGGTGAAGATGCGAGATCGGCCGCCCAAATGAAGCCACGTAGTCTAGATTCCAAATGGACGGCCCTCAAAGTTGGTGTGGCGCAGACGTTGCGTCTAGATACTCCCGCGTGCTTTCTGGTTGGTTGGAGTAGTTTAAAGTGGTGGTTTAGGTTGCACAGAATCGGCGCTCTGATTCAATGTGGCGCGCTTTCGGTACAGTGGCGCGAAGATCCAGATCGTGCGGCAAATATTGAAGCCGACAGGATCTGACGCAACTTGTGCGGATCCAGTGGCTCACGGATCTTCTAGCCTTTAGAAGGCTTATCCGACGGTCCGTTTTGAAGATTCCTTGAACAGCAATCGGATTTCGACAACACATCGGCGCGCGGCTACAGTGCAGTGCGGGTGCGCGGTTATAAAAGGAAAGATTCCATTTTGAATCTTTTGGTTAGCCGAACTTCAAACTGTCATAACTTCTTCATCCGAGCTCCAAATCAGTCCGTTCAAGTTGCAGTTTTCATATTTTTGGATGCTCTATCTATTGGGAGCCGTTGGGAGTCGAAAAAATATATAGAGAAATCCAAAATAGGATTTTGAAGCTTAACAAAGGGTTATTCTAGGGTTTCGTGCCTGTGGGAGTGATGGATCATCAACTACCTCTTCTCTGTGCATCAATGGAGTGCTAAATCCCTATGAGAGGTCAATAGAGCTTTTATTTTTATATTCGTGGTGATTATGGGTTATGTGGAAGAGATTAGAAGTCTGTGAGTGAGGTGTGCTTTGTGAATCGATCTCTATCATCATTGAAGACTGTTAGAGAGTACCTGAGGGCAGCGTGAAGCTTCAGAGAGATTGTTGGCCATTCGAAAGCATTGTTTATGAGATTCTCAATTCCTTATCTATTTATGCTTTCAATTTATTGTATGCTAGCGTAGGTGCAAATTGTTGAATACCTAGCTAGTGGGGGAAAATTGTAAGGAAAATTTATAAGCCTAAAAAAATTATTATTTACTTCCCGTGGGTGCGGGTTAAGCGTGGTGTGCAGCGTGTGCTGAACACTGGTACTTGATACCTGAATTCCTGACACATGTGTACCCTCCTAGTTTTATGCTGGGTAAATTGGGTGTATGTACTCCCTGCTGTGTAGGCAGTAAAAAGAAGTGTATTGAGTATATACAGAGCCCGTTGGGCATTACTCCGTGGACTAGCTATCACACACTATGTTGGTGAACCACGTATATCCTGTGTTGTGGACTGTATTTATTTTCCTATATATTTTAAAATGCGTGGAATGGCTTGCAGGATGGGTGTGCAAATCTGGTAGACCTGGCCACTGAGTGGTAGCGAGGTAGATTTGCATACGCTTGTGTGTGTGTAAAAGAATATATCTCCATCAGCTCTGGGCAACAGTAAATAATAAAGGAGAATTTTCAGACACTGATTCACCCCCCCTCTCAGTGTCATATCAAGTTCATGTTACGAATTTGGTAATGAAGATGAACCTTTGGTTCAGTTGTTTATAGATTTAGGAGTACCCAAAGAGATATCTCACCAATTGAAAATGACTAAAGATCTTCAAACTTCTTTTTTTGTTGGAGAGGATTAGATCAAATTAACAGCCAAAGTTAAAATAACATCTATGAAAAAAAATGTAGAAGAGAATAACAGTTCAATCTGGTGCCAGTCTCCATTAAATCTTTGTTTGGGTATCTGAGCAATTGCAAATGTCGTTTACTTCAATTTTTAAGTGAAAATTGATTAATAAATTTGTAGAACAATCAAACCTAATGAGTACTGGCTAGGGTACTGTTGGACTTTATGTTGTCATTGTTGGCAACTTGGCTGATGTGACAGTGTTTATGAGTATTCAGTCACAGAAATAAGGAGAGAGAGTGTCAATATAGGAGAGAGAATGTCAGTGTAGTGGAAAAGCTAGAGTAACCTTGTATGTGTGTTCTACAGTATTCTATATATGTTTTAGATGACTTGCAATGGGTTCAATGGGATTTTACACTAAGTATGATGAGAGAGAGTGTCTGTGGGCCCCACACTGGTGATGTGGTAGAGTTTCAGATTACGTGACAGTGATTCTAATGCAGAGGCAGTGTTACACAGTATTGGGCATCTTCTAAAGCATGCATGAAAAATGGAGAGAGACTGTAGAGAGAGAAAGAGGAGAGAGAAAAAGGAGAGAGAAATTGGTGGGTGGGACCTACTGTGCCAAGGTGGCATGCCACCATGGCAGCCAGCCTGGCCGAGGGCCACGGTACCATAATGGCAACCAGCCACATGGGTAGCAGGTGGATGCACCATGGGCAGGCCATGGCATGCCTTGCAGCAACCAGTCTGCATGCACAGCATGGTGCCACAGCCGCAAGCCCACTGTCGCATGCCCATGCGCATGGACTTGACCACACACAGCATGCCCCCACAAGCACCCCCCACTTGTTTGATAAAATGATTAGAGAGAGAGTCGGTTCAGGGTTAGAGAGAAGTTCTCTCAGGAAGAAAATTGAGTTATAGGGTTTTGGTAAAGAAATCCAGTTACAGAGGTCCTTTTGGAGAATGTTAAGGGAATTTTCGGTAAAGAAATATGAAGAAGATCCGAGATAGGCAGTCAGATTGAAGCCACAACGCTCAGATCCGCTTCGTATGGTCTTGATCAAGGCGGGATCTCATGTGTCGCGACGGCCGCGTTAGATTCTATCGCGTGCTCTAGGATTGGCTGAATGCAGTTTATAATCATGGTCTGCGTCATACAGTTAAGCTGCCTTGTTTCCATGTGGCACGCTTTCGGTACAGCACCAAGGAGATCCTGATCTAAAGGCCATGATTAAAGCCGACTTTTCTCTGACGCGATTTATTCAGATCCAATGGTGCAGGTCTAATCCCCCCTTTTTGAAGCCAATCCGACAATTTTTAAAGAGATGCCTTTGAGCGCCAATAGGAACGCGACAACACATAGACGGGCAGCACTAAAGTGTAGCGCGGGTGCATTGTATGAGTTTAAAAGATTCCTTTTTGAATGTTTTGGTTGGCCGAACTTCAAACCACCATAACTTGGCCATCCGAGCTCCAAATCGGTCCACTCAAGTTGCAGTTTCTATATTTTCGGATGCTCTATACATTGGACATCGTTGGGAGAAGTAAAAACACTGAGAAAAATTGAAAAGAGGGTTTTGAAGGCAGACAAAAGGATTTATAGGGTTTCGTGCCCTGTCGAAGTGATCAATCACCAACTACCTCTTCTCTGTGAATCAATGGAGTGATAAATCCCTTTAAGAGGTCAGTAGAGCTTTTATTTTTTCATTCATGGTGATTATGGGTTGTGTGGAAGAGATTAGAAGCCTGTGAGTGAAGTGTGCTCTGTGAATCGATCTTTATCATCATTGAAGGTTGTTGGAGAGTACCTGAGGATAGTGTGAATCTTCAAAGAGATTGTTGACCATTCGAAAGCATTGTTTGTGAGATTTTTCAATTCCCTATCTATTTATGCTTTCAATATATTATATGCTAGCGTAGGTGAAAATTATTGTGGGGGAAAATTGTAAGGCAATTCTATAAGCCTAAAAAATTGTTATTTGCTTCCCGTGGGTGCGGGTTAAGCGTGGTGTGTGCAGTTGGTGTTGAACACTGGCTGTTGTAGCCTGAATCTTGGCGTTGTTACGTCCTCTCAGTTTTATGTTGGGAAAACCTAGGGTTAGTATCTTTGTCTTGTAAAAGACTAAAAGTTGAGTGTTGAGTAAATACGGAGCTCATTGGGCATTACTCCATGGACTAGTCATCACACACTGTGTTGGTGAACCACGTAATATCCTTGTGTTGATTGTTTTATCTTTCTGGTATATTGTGGAGTGTGTGAATAGCTTGTAGGGTGGGTGTGCAAATCTGGTAGACCTGACCACTAAGTGGTAGCGAGGTAGATTTACATACGATTGTGTGTGTGTAAAAGAATATATCTCCATCAGCTCTGGGCAGCAGTGAAATAATTAAGAAAAATTTTCAGACACTGATTCACCCCCCCTCTCAGTATCAATATCAAGTTCATTAGGTACATGAATGTCATCTATTTACAATGATTGGTAAGGACTTCATTATCCAATTGTGGAAAGTGTTTTCTGTTGGAGTTATATATAAAATTATCAATCCTGGATCTATTATGATCTTTGTCATGTATTTGCATATGGAGATTCAAGAGTAGGTGAAACAGTGATGACCCATAATCTTGGATGGTTGTTAGTTAATGACTTTGCAACACTTACCAAACCCTCTTTCCTTCTTCTCTTTTTCCTTGCAATGGCAATATTCAATAAAGAAAATGACTATCTGCTGAGACAGACTCTATCCAGTGGAGATGGAGCAGACCCTTAACACAAACTCACAGAGAAGACTAGCTTCAAAGAGAGAGAAATAGAGGAAAAGGGTGAAAGGGAAAAAGAAAAAAAAAAGGTGATGGGTAGTCTGAGACATGTCATCTAGCTCTCGTAATGTTTTCTTATCTTGGCAATGGGCATCTGAAAAATAGTGAAAAACCAACAAGAAAAACATGCTAAAGGAAGTGGTTGAAGGAAGCACAGATAAAATGGATACATTTACAAGAAAATAGAACTTATAACAGGAAGTGGGTTGTGTGGGAGTGGTGGGTACCTAAGAAAATATGAGAGATAAAGAGAGATACCAACAACGAAGGAGCAGGCAGTTGGATCTAAGGACTGCATTTCCTTTGAGTTCCACTATTCTATCCTCTGTGAACTGACCTTGACCTTCTTCCTCAGCCATAGCTATTGGTGACGACAAATGGAGTAAAACCTCACTTAACACTTGGCTCTCTGTTGATGATGGTGCAATCCATTTCAAGTACTGGTTTCCTTTGGAATTAGATTATCAAGTCAATTTGCAGAATAGAGTCCAGTAACTTGGGACCCCCTTCGGAAGAAAGAAATAAATATAGGGAAACTACTTGGTGCATGGAACATGCTGTGTTTGGCTGAATGGATCACCTACTTTCCACGATGTGGCAGTTTATTGGACATCATAGTCCCATCACCTTTTCTAAATTTGGTAATACTAACAGACCAAACAGAGTACTGCACAGAAAAAGCAAGCTTTCCGAACTAGCAAAAAAAAAATCTGTTTTGAAAAAAGTTCTGATAATACAGGCAAAAGCAAGTTTCATACATGTGATCATCATAGTTTTCAAGATGCTAATGTTGCTAGTGTTGTTTTGCTACTGTTGTTGCATTTGTTTGAGTTCTCTCTTTTGAAAACAAAATTCTTCTTTTATTTGCATTGTTTATTCATTCATTGAAATTAGTATTTATTTCAGATGAATCATGGAAAGGGTGTAAAAGAATCATATTGTTGGACTGAAGAGAGGATAAAGTTATTGATCGATATTTCTATCGATCATTCAAGAAAAGGGTACAAGCTAAATTCATCTTTTTCAAAAGATGGCTGGCTACATAAGAACAAATCCACGGAATTGTTCAAGAGAATGAGTTAGACTGTTCATCTTAATGTGCTTGACATTAACTTTGTAGAAGAGATTCATGCAATTGTTCATGTGAACATCCTCCAATTGTACAATATTGATTTTTTCTACAGTTATGTAATATTCAGATTCTGAAATTTACAAGAAATATGAATAGCAAAGAGCAAATTGGTTATGTATAACTGATTCAAAACCTTCCTACTCATACAACCTTTCTAAAATGGAGGCAGAATATGTTGGATCAAGGTCCTGGGAAAGAAATGATCCAAGGATCCTATTGATGAAGCACATCTATGATCTCTAAAAGTATTAGGTTCTCATTGCTGAGTATGGCTGATAACATCTGGGTTTTGTTGTTGGACTGTACTTAAGGATAAAACTAGCAAAGACTACTCAAATTGTTCCTTGAGTTAGGAAATGAAAATGGGTAACATTTGTAATGACTCTTGCTTTGAAGAGCTCAAATTTTCACTTTTCAATCTACACAATCTAAAGATCTCTTCCTTCTTGGGTTCTATATGGGTAGCTATAATTTTGATGTCTTTAGTCTTCCTTTGTGACACAAATCTTTGAAGTATGTCTGAATCCGTATTCTTTGGGACATTTTGTTTGAAGATTATTATAGGTAATTTTTTCATAAAAAGCAATAAGTACAAAAAAAAAAAAAAAAAAAAAAGGTTCTGTGCTTGACCACATGCATATGGTCATTGCTTCAACTGTTGAATATAGGAGTGGGAGAACGTCAAATAATATTTTTGTCCCTTTACTAGACAAGAGAGAGATCGTTCCTGTTGACTAACTATAACCGGATGCTAACTTGACATTCTTTTCTACCACTGAGGACACTTGTCAAGTAAAGACCATGACTAACCGAGAGGTATTTTTTTTTCAATGGGCAAAGTTGAGATTTAAAAAAAAAAAAAATTAAACCCATGCGATTTAAATTGTTAAGGCAATATAATGTTAAACTTTGTTTTGGAATCCCAAAAGTCACTTTTAAAAGACGAGGTACTCAAATCGTCATATTTTCAAACATTGTACCATATAGATATAAATTGCACATTAAAGCATACCAAACCTATTTCTCATTATATAATGTAGAAAAAATTTCATCTAGACCCTATCAAAGATGGTTAACATCATCTACACCCACAAGAATACAAAAACATCATCTATACCCCAAAACTTTGGTTGTGGTAATCAAAGAAGTCCACTCTGTCAGTTGATTCCCGTTAGATGCTGACGTCAGGTGGATTGGAATATTTCAGAGACAATAATACCCTTTTGGTCTGTTGAAAAGACCATTATACCCTATTGATATTTGTTACCCTTTTGACCTGTTCATTTCGCCATCGACGGTGCCTTCATCATCCCCGAACATGTTAGGGATCAACTACAAGATCTAAACAGACAAAACAAAACGATTCAGCTACCCATTTAAGACCTTCACCACCACCACCGCCACTGTAGAACAAGAAGAACAGTCCGAACCAGAACCATAATTTCGTTACATGCTAAAAAACGTCACTTGCAGAGCTAAACCATGGGAGATTCTTGCCATCGTCAGACCAAGCGGTGCCGGCAAATCAACCCTTCTAGAAGTCCTCGTTGTTGTCCAAATCCCAGGAATGAGGTTTTGTACGCTTCAATCTCTAATTGGAAAGCTTAACCAACCCAAGAAAAAGAAAAAGAAAATACAGAAAATTTAGAATTTGAAAAGCTAATTTGAACTATTTATGATTTCACAGTTCAACTATTGAATACTTGTACATATACCAATTAATTAGTTGTTTCTTTCAAATCTTCAAAACTCCAATTTCAAATCCAGAGCCCTCTTCACGTGATTCAAGAAAGAAAAATGAAAATCCCTGTTTTTCTGTTCTTGTCATCACTCAAATCTTTCACAAACTCTGATCTCATGAAAATCATTGTTTCTTGAGCTCAAAACTTCTGCAACACCTCTGTGATCTCTTCTTCTTTATAAAATTCAGTCATGGCAGATACTTTCGATGACGAGTGTGATTATCTCTTTAAGACGATTCTGATAGGAGACTCTGCTATTGGAAAATCGAACCTCCTCTCAAGGTTTTCTTGAGATCAATTCTGTCTTGATTCGAAGCCTACTATCGGAGTTAAATTTGCTTATCGGAATATCAAGATTGGCGATAAGATCATTAAAGTCCAAATATGGGATACAGCTGGTAAGAACTGAATGAATCAGGAAAACAAGGGCTCTGCTCCTATGCTTTTTTCTCTCTAAATCTACTTCTATGCAATCACTGCTTGCGTTCTTGATCTATTTCTGCAACCTGTAAACTTTGATTCTCTGATTTTCCTCATATCAGTCACCATTGAAGCACCTCCCTACTGAAATCTGAAGACCACCACCACCAACCACCATTGGAATCCTTTGCATCAGAGACAAATCATGTCGAATAGTCTTCATTGACTTCACCAGTAATGAAGAAATTCCACCCCCCAATAGCCAGGTATCATTCTGAGTGTCGGGTTCTGCAGACCCAATCCATTAGGATCCTTCGTCATACCAGTTTAAGACAACTCCATCGGCACAGAGGAGAGAGTCACTGCAGTATCCTTAGTGAAGCTTGGCATCGCCATCACAGACATAGTCAAAGAAGAACTAGAACCAAACGGCACCCCTGGAACGGGAATACCAGAAGTATCACCAGGTATCAACACCATCGCATACACTCGACGAAGAACTAGAACCAAACAGCATCCCTGAAACAGGTATACTAGAAAAGGGTGGAGGAGTTTTTGCGAGCTCGATCCAAATCGAATTTCAGTTATACAAAGATGGGATTCACCGGTAATGTTGAACCGTGTTTCATCCTACCGATTGTGATGATGACGGTGAGTGAAAAGGAAAGAAGGGGAGAAGGTAAATTAGTAAATCAACATAATTTTTTAATTTTTTAATTTATAATATGAGGGGTAAAACTGTATTTCAACAATTTTAATAATTTTCATCAGTTAAGTGGACCTAGGTGATGTTTTTGCAATCTTGTGGGTGTAGATGATGTTAGCAATCTTTGATGGGGTGTAGATGAAATTTTTTCTATAATGTATTATGTTTAGTGGTACCAAACGGTCATTATTTATTACTCATAATCTATTATCATAATTGATTCGTCACAAATAGCTCAAAATACATTATATAATACAAACCAAAGAGAGCCTAAGTAACATCGATCAAATTTAAACTTCTTCTTAAAACCTTCCATTTTACTCTGCTTATCCTTAGTCTCCATCAAGAAAAAGATACTTGGATTTTCGACTTTAAGGATATGTTTTAAAGACCGAACTGTCAGGGGTCTCTCCAAACCCTGGCAGTTTTAACTGAGTATTTTCATGGCAACCACAGGGCGATGCACCCCCTAGAAGAGAAGGATGGTCAATAGAGTAATCAGCATCAACTCCAGGAGAGAAGCTAAAGTATAGAAGATAAAACAGCAAACATGCACAAGACGGAGACAGAGCACGCACAGGGCAGAGTCAGAGCACGCACAGGGCAGAGTCAGAACACGCACAGGGCGGAGCAATGTCCGTATCTCTTTTATGCATATCATCGAACAGCTTAGGTGCCAGTTTTAAAGGAAACATTACTGCCTAAAAACAGAACAGTAACTGACCAAAATCAGAGAACTGACGAACGAGGGAGATCGGGATAAACAGACATGGCGACCTTGGTTGCAGCGTTGAAAAGAAACGAAACCATCAAGTATTGTAAGGTACCAAAATTATCTCTAGATATTAAGGTTTTAATTATCACAATTTAGATGGATGGATGGCGGTGGTGGGATATATACATCCATGTGACTATTGTAATTACCAAAAAAACAAAAGGTAACCATTGTTTGATGTAAATTCTCTCCTCACGTGGTAATCCTCACTCTTTTGGAGCCAATGAATGGTGACCACGTGGTACCTCCAACCCTCCAAGAATGTGGGGTGTTTAAAACGTGGTAACTCCAATTCTCCAAGGATCTAGATTCTGATCCACTGTACACATATATTGATGTATTAATATACATGCATGGTGGATGACATGCATAATGGATGACAGTCACAAAATATTCTTCATATCAACATGAGAACATGAGAGGACTATGGTCCAATTTTTTTCTAGGTTAGATTTTAGAATCGTTGCTAAGCTCGAAAATATAAACCAAACGTGATTGGTCCATTAGACACGTGGTCAATAATCTGAGATTCCATTATTTTCTTGGTAATCTCATCATTTCAATTAACATTATGTCCATAATTAGTCCATCCGACACGTGATTCACAAATAAAGCTCAACGTTGGAATCTAATTGAAGGTTCTTATCTATAATCTTCCATAACTAAAAAGTTTATTTATTTCACAATATTAATTTATATATCTTTTATGCGAGGGGAATCAATACATTAATCGGAACCTTACACTATAGGGAGAAGATAAGAGTACATGAAAGATCAGTAGCGGATCATTTAAAGGAATGAGAAAATGATCGGAATTTTAAGAAAAAGAGAGATAAAGACAGAAGTCGCGTATTTCCTTTTCCATCTTGTTTATTTGATTTTATTTATTTTAAGTATTACTACTCACAATTACAATTTCCTTCTCAATATTGGTTTTCATTGGATTGGTACCCTCATATATTTAAATAAAATTAAACAAGGTTTTAATTAAGCATATTATTAAATAATAAAGTTATTGTATTTACAAATAGAAATATATAAATTAGATCAATTTGCTATACTGATGGTGAGAGAATGGAACTATGGAAGCTTAGGACTAGGGTTCCCTGTAGCTGTGCAGCTCCTACAGTCACATCCGGACCTTTGAGAGCATATCTTCAAATACACTAATGCAAATCAATAGCCTAGATGAGGCGACAGAGACTGCATGACTGTAGAGGATCCAAGCTTGGAAACTCATGCGTAATGCCTAAAATTAATTTAAGTTATATATATATATATATATATAATGCCTAACAGAACATAATATATAAGAATATATGAGAGGTTTCCCATGGTGTGGGAAATCTCCCTTGCCACACCAATAGAAACGTGGGTGATAGTATAATCAAGAAGGGATCCACATGATTAAAGATAAAAAAAGATTATAAAAAAGTTCTTACCTAGAAAAGGAAAAAAAAAAAAAAAAAAAGAGTTTATAAAAAAGTGAGAGCAATGACATGAATGTTTTAGAAAACGAAATGGATCATATGTAGGACTAAGGGTGTCAACGGGCCGGTCCGGGCCGGTTTTAGTCTGGATTAAACCAGTGTCAGGTTTTATAAGCCCAGCTCAAAACATGTCCATTAAGAGTTCAGGCTGAGTTGGGCTGCGCTGGACACAATAACTAACGGGCTGGTCCGGTGTCGGTTTATTATCGGGCTGGGTTTATTGACGTGATTTCGGACTGGTTCGGTCAGGACCGGGTTTATCAAGCTTATCGGGCTTATTTTATATGTAAGATATATAGCCTATTTTATTATTTCTATATATAAAATTAGCGTCATTCTTTCTATAGTATGTAATTCAGTAAATTGTAACAATTAATATATTTTTTTCAACTATATATTTATATAATCTTTCGCATCAATAAGTGAACTATAACAGTGTAATATAATCCATCAAAATTTAAAACCAATAATATTAAGAAACTGGGCCCGGATGGACCTTACCGTATTTGGGTTATGTATTATTGGTTCAGGCTAGTTCGGGTTTCTTAACCGGTCGGTCAGGTCTGGTTTTGGTCTGGATTGAAACGGTATCGGGCTTTACAAGCCGAACTGAAACCTATCCATTAAGGTTCGATCTGGGCTGAATTTGAGTTATATTGGGCCGGCTCGATCTGTGCTATCGAGTCAAGTCCATTTTTGACACCCTTATGTAGGACCTTATGCACGATTCCATAGTTGTTATTTTTGGAAAAAAATCATCTCCCATGACCCAGCAATTAAAGCATGAGGATGTGGGACCATTATGCACACGAATCCATAGATATTTTCTTCAAAAAAACGATGATCGCCTATGTCCAGAGATAAACGCATGAGGATATAAAATGCATCTCAATCATGAACAACAATGGAACGAACGGGAGGGTCTACTTGGTTTTTTTTTTTTTTTTTTTTTTTTGGGACAAACTAACCAGGTTCTAGATGCCAACTTTCACGATTGCCCTTTTCGGACCAACGTGTTGGCCATTAAATGATCAAGGAATCTGGAAAGAAATAGGATTTGACCTTCGAAAGGAAAGAATTCCTGCTTCACAGCCTTCCTTTTCCTTCCTCGTGCCTAACTGCCTTTTGTGGTGTTCCTTAAAACACACACACGCTCCCCTCACTATGGATTATTAAATTTATTAGAAAGAACCGAAAGGAAAGGTTAGATATCGTACCCAGTTGCAGCGAAGAACGCTAAAGGAATCATCATTTCCCAGCCATTAATGGTCATGCTGCCAAAGTTATACCAGGCCCACAAAATATTAAACAACATCAAGGGACAATCAGATAAAAAATATATTAAAAAAATAAAAAATAAATAAAAAACAACTCCAAACCAACACTAATATTCATATCCAAGGAGACTGAAAACAGATCCAGTAATAATCCTAGAATAAATAAATGGTTTGGGTAGATTTAGGATACCAGATGGACAAAGCATCGACTGCAATCTTTGCGTTCTTCAGATTCCCAGTCATTAATATAATTATTCTGTAATACCAGTTCTCTAAACTGTCAAACAAATAGAACGCAAGAGTCAAGAACCCAAGAATATCTCGAGACTTCAAATTGAGATTGAAAGAGGAAGCAAGAATAACGGCGTACCAGAGCATGACCCCTGAAGCTGCAGACAGCTTGAGGAACTCCCAAAGCCCAAAGAAAGCTTCAGTGGAGAAACCAGTCCAAGAGAGAGGGCACCCACCACAAATAGTGTAAGCCAACAACCCAAAAACCAGAACCCACCATGAGAAATTGAGGGTAATTGCAGTACCCACCAAACCCAGTTTAAGGCCATACACAAATACCCAGCTCACGAAGATATGAACGATTAGACCTACCAGAGATACCCAGGCGATCAACCCAGTCTTCAGCTGGCTCTGCAAGAACCTCTGTAGAGGGAACTGGAATGCGAAACTGAAGTGAAGAGGAATTAACCAGAGAGCTACCATACCAGACTGCTCTGCCACGTCCTCTGGTTGTCCCATCCATTTCAGAATAGGACTTGCAAATAGGTACATCGGCAGAAGCAGAACAGAACAGAGAAACAGAATTATCCATGATCTCTGCATGTAAATTCCCAACATACGGTACTTCTTCGCCCCAAATGCCTGTCCACATAGCGTCTCCAATGCACTAGCCATCCCTAACTAATAAATACCCCCCCAAAAAAAAAATCAAATTCAGTCCATAATAGATAGATTAAGGTTGTAGCGGAGCAGAGCAGGAGAGATTGACTACCAATAGACCGAAGTTGAAGCCAACAATAACGTTATTGGCGATGGAGATGGAAGCGAGTTCAAGATCACCGAGGTGGCCGGCGAAAGCTTGGGTAATGACGTTCATGGAGAAAGAGGAGACGCGGCTGAAGATGGCGGGACCCACGATGTGCCATAGCTTCTGTGATTCGATCCTAACCCTCTTCCCAAGATCTTCGTCTTGAAGTTCTCCACGATTGCTTTCTTTTATTGATGGTAGTTTCTGCAACAAAGGAACCGTCTCATCCCTTATTTTGCCACTGATGGTTTGCATGGTTCCTTCCCACAGAGATGGAGAGAATGATAGGCACAGGACGAGACGCAGAGAAATGAGAATCACGAGGAAATGAAAGAGGTTTATAGACGTGATGATGTTGTCAAGTGGCAAACTTTTTCTTTCTTTTTTTTAATTTTTTTTTTTGGGAAAATAACTACCACAACTCGTTTATCTTAATTTCATCCACTTATCATTATTTACGATGATATCCTTAACAACCCTGAAGACACTCAAACCCTGTTGAAATACTAAAAAGATTTTTTTACTCTTAAGACTTTTTAATTTCATTTTTATAATTTTTTTGAGATTTTTTTTTAATTTTTCATTTATTTTCAAAATCAAAAGAGGGATGATAATCTAGACTTGTCAAAGATTCTAAATCTCATCATATGTTCCATGGTGGTATGCTGCCAGCAAATCAACAGATAACTAAAAAATTAAACAATGTAATCTAGAAACCTGCTGTAGAACCATCGTTGGAGAAATAAAAAAGAGAGTACTGAAATCAAATTCTGAGAAAGGTTCTCTTCATTTATGTGAGACAAATCCAAAGAAATGAATAATTCAAGTACTGGAAACCTTAAACAAAATGATGGTTTTTATTTTTTCCAGATCTAGGATGACGTCGAAAATGATTTCCAAGTCTTGTCTTTTCTTAAAGTTTTCGAAGCTTTTTACCAAAAAGAAAAAAAAAAAAAATCAGATTTCCTCTTAGTTCTGTCATCTCTTCAGATTTACTGCTTTCCCATACTCCTGCCGATATCATTAGAACCAGCCATAATGGTAGCTTCCATGCTGCTGATCAATGTTAGTTTCGTGAAATTTGGGATATTCCGATGAACCACCAGCTGTAAACCTCCATGGACCACTCAAAATTCTTCCGTCATTCATACCTCCTGTAATACCTCTTTCGCCGTCATCCTAGTATGCAATTCCCCTGACACCCGGGTATTCCTGTCAGACAAAGATAACCTAGGGTTTACCATCGTGTTTTCATCCAGTTGCTGAGATATTCTTGTTGCTCATTTTTTAAACAAAATGGGGGATTTTTTTTTCCCAAATCTAGGCGCACATTGGTTGGCATGGGTTATGTTTTTTTTTACATTATTTACAATGAAATTAAAGAAATATTCAAATTCATCAAGTAACAAGGAAGGAGCAGCCCTTGTGGGGGCAGTGGCGGTGGGGGAAGGAGCAACCGCGGTGGAATATTGCAGGTCCGGTGGATTTGGGAAAACCTAATATCTATTATGTAAAATTTTTAAGTTTTATAAAATTAAAAGAGAAAATATCTAAGGTTAGTTTTGTCATTAATTAAATTAAAATGGTGCTAAGTCATTCATTAAGGGACATATCTTAAAGGAGGGGGTCTGATGGATACGATTTTTCAAAAGTAAGAGGTGTTATGGATATTATCGCAAACAATGGTGGGTGGATGAGATTAAGATAAACTACAGGGGGTGTGGCAGATATTTTTCCTTTTTTTTTTTTTTTTTTTGACTTGTCATGTGGCAATTACATAATGGAAACGTGATACCTATTTAGATAGCTCACTCCTAATTTCATTTGGTGACGACCTGGATCTTCCCCAGTCTTCGATCATGTCAAGTTTTCAACTTAAAAGTTTAGATTAACAAGTGGAGGGACTCTTCATATATAAGATCTTAAGATTTTAATCTCATTAACAATATTGAACTATTCCCAATATTTCATTTCTCATGTAATCCCACTGTTAGGTGATGTATATGTGGTAGTGGTGTATATGTGGTAAGCACTCAAGGGATTGATCCCTCTTTAGGGGTGACATAAAGACCCTCTTTTTAGGTGATCATCCGACTTTTTTAAGTGATCATGCCTCTTCTTGGATGACTGGTCCTCTTTAGGAGTGACATTAAATTCTTCTTTTGGGTGATCGTCCCTCTTTAGGTAATTATAATCTCTCTTTTGTGTATTTGGTATCCTCTTTTAGTGACTTAGTCTTCTTTTTAAGGTTAATATGAGAGAGAATCTGAAACTCTGCTATCATGTTAAGTTTTCAATTTTAAAATTCAAACTAATAAATGGAGGGACTCTCTATATATAAACCCTTTAAGATTTTAATCTCATTAATAATGTGAAACTCTTCTCAATAAACTGCACCAGCAGTTGGACAGGTTGAGACGTATTACATGCGCAGCATCTTAACTTGTCCATAAACGATTGACAGGAATGGACAATAGAAAATGATTTTTTTTTCCTTTAGTGAATGGGGTCATCTGTTGTCCTACAGTCGTTTCCAGGTGTCATTGAATGAGCTGGAGCGTTCTGCATACATATCGATGCAGCTCAATCTATCCGATAGGTCATTGGACGAATGGACACGCTCTCCTCCGGGTGACTGACTTGAATGTGAATTCTTTTTCAAAAGTACAAAAAGGTATATGTGAAACCTTTCCCAAAAGTAAAAAAGAAAATAAAAAAAGGAATGTAAATCTTCTTTACATAATAAACTAGAAAACTCGAATATAATTTGATCGGGTCCCGCCAAGTTGGATCTTTCCTCAATGATGGTATATGACAAGAGGTCATCAGAATGCTTTTCTGTTTGATTTTCTTATACTGATTGAATTTTTTTTTTTTTGGGGAAATTTATTCAGATATGTCTTTGACAATTGATTTATTATATAAAATTATCCTGTATTTTTTGGATTTACAATTTATTACCTTGTTGCTAATGATGTTAATTTAAAATTTAAATGAACAAAATAACCTTCTTCTTCTTTCTGTCCTAATCACCAATCACGATAGAAGAAAACACTACATTTTCTCAGAAATTGACAACTACACACTCTCTCTCTAATGAAGCCAAAGAAGAGAGAGAGACAAAGATACAGAGAGGAAGATAACAGATTTGGAGAACAATGGTGTCCAACTCGGACCTCGTCCAAAGGCTTCATGAATTTCTCCAAACTTCGGACCTCAACACCACCACCGCTATCGTGCACCGGAAGCTTGAAGAAGATTTTGGAATCAATTTATCAAAAAAATAAAGCATTCTTTAGAGAGCAAGTCGACCTCTTCCTCCTCTTTCAGTCCGATAAGGACCATAACTCCTCACGAGTTGGTTCCTTTCCGGTTTCCAACACTTGAAAATCTCACTACTCTCTCCTATATCCAAGCCCCATATATACCACTCGTTGTTCATCATCAACAAAACGTAATTCTTCTTCCTCCCAAGCTAAGTGATTAAACCATGGCTGCTTACTGAGTGATTAAACATAATTTGGGTTTGTGTTTATTGTGCTTTGGATTCCTCTAAATGGCCACTACTGTGGTTGCACACTACAATAATTTTTACTTTTTATGACGGTTTTTTTTCGTTGTAAAAGGTTTTTTCCGTCACAAATAATATTTTGCGACGGTTAAAACCGGTCATATATAATGGCATTACCGTCGTATATGTAGCCGTCGTAAATGTTAACAGAGGGAATTGCGTGGCGTCTGGACAAGCTTATTAACGACGGTATTTCAAAACCGTCGTAAAAAATATGATATATAAGACGGAATTTAATTTCCGTCGTATTTAAGTATGTATGACGGATAAATTCCGTCGTAATAAAAAGTATTTACTTCCGTAAATTACATTGTTATTTTTAATTTTAACGACGGTTTATTATAACCGTCGTTAAATTTTTTTTCTTAATATAAAAGAACCATAAAATTGATTTGGAAGTTTTTTTCACTTATAATCCACATTTACGTACGTTCCCTGTACCATGTTCCACACCAAAAAGAACATACGAACTTTAACAATCATGATAACACATTGCCATTAATTAATAGTTCTTAAAATTTGAATAATTATTTTTACATGATCAGTTTATCAGTAGAAACCCAATGCACGCTACAAGCTCCCTTGTATGAATGGTGGGCCTGTGTAAGTGGCAGCATCTGGCTCCTGCATTTCTGTCCCGTTGATCAATAGATAAAACAAAATCTGCAGCAACCGTAGATGGAAGAGGTTAAATTAATTTCACCAAGCCATAAAAGGGGTTTAGATGATACTATTGCACGCCTGAAAGTTGAAGTATCTAAATTACCTGTCCTGTTTGACATCGTATTACTTCTCCAGCCCCTGTTTCTCCCGGATTGCCTAACGCACATCCATCAGTATTCAGTTTATACCATAGACCCCTTGGTGCATACCACTGAACCTAAATAGTTTTTCTGTTTTTTGCTAGGCTTCGTGAGCAACACAAGTTGTCTCACCTCCTCCAGATCTGCCTGGTAATGAATCCTTGTAGGTTTTCCTCACTGATAGGTTTTGGCATGCTCTTTTGAAAGACACCATGGTACTGGTAAATTTTGGTTTCTAATTTTCATTGTAGCATGCATTTGGGTTTGTCATGTTAGCAACAAACCTGTATAGCAGGCATCCACAACTACCGGACTGCTGCCTGATGTTCAGTTCAATTCTGAACAGATATCAACAGCTGCACCAAATTCTGGCGGTTCCTGTGCAGGGTTTGTTTTTCCTAATCCCATGCGAGCAACCAACTCCTTTGCATAGGTCAAATTGGGATCTGGATGCCCTCCACCAAAGTCCTCCTGTTTGTACAAAGCCACCATTATAAGTGGAAAAGAACAATAGATCACACAACACAAAAAGGCTTAGTGCAACACTTTCATCTGCAAGAGATCAAGAGATACATAATACCTTTGGTGTGCAGTTTAACAATGAACTTTCATTTGCACCAAGCTCTTCTACAAAAATACGTTTGGCATAAGCTCCACCCACTCCATGAAGTGCATCATAACTGAATAAAAACAAATACGATTTAACCCATCAGAAGAAGAAAAATGCTGGACTACTGAAATAGTGATGCCACATCAGGTATATTCAACTTAATAACCCAAAAGTGGAGCCACCTACATACGAGAATGAGAATTTTGGAGATGCAAACAGTTTCCGGATAGACTCAAAGTCAAAAATTGACCTGAACAATTAGCCAGAGAATGACATGTTAACATTATAAGACATTAAGGTTTTCTGAATGCTATTGGTATTTTCTAGTTAAAAAATATTTAGACTTTACTTCCAAGAACTTAAATCCAACCAGACAGAGCCTAAGAAAAAACTACGATGAAAGGTCAAATTTTGCTTGATCATCTTAGATACTCACTTTCACTCTAACTACAAAATGGATAAATCCTTGTTATAAACTGATATCCTGCCTGCATTTTGGTTTTAGCCATATAGGGAGGATATTTGTCAATGATGAATACGGGATCTATTAGTTTATGAGTTCTTTTCTATTTTATTGAGATAAATTTACTCACTAAAAAAAACAAGTGCGTTGTACAATGAAAGATCTCTACAATGTTCTTGTGCAAATTGGGTTTGAATGCTTATATAATTTTAACCATATTTTGATATAAATTGGATAAGATTTGGGTGTTATCGAATTATTAAATAAATTTGCAATGACTGGGCGGGACCTTATCCTTTCTGTGTCCACCATAATAAGCTGAATTCAGAATGAATCCAGCCTATTGAGAACTTAGCAATGAGGCTTCCTGGAGTTGACTACTAAAAGGACTTGCCTAGGTCATGTAAGAGGAGCATGTTGCCTCATGTAAAATCCTTGTTATAGACATGAGAGGATTTCTTAATTGAAGCTACTTATAAGAGGGATGAGTCCTCATCTCAGTAAGAGTTAAAGTGAAACCCTCTCAGTTGGGTTTTTATGTACCAAATGAAATTGATCAAGTGATTTTGCAATGAATCTTCCCATGTGCCGAATTGTGCATGCCTATACATTTGTTGCATTTCTGTGTATGTGTGTGTGTCTACAAATGGTCATGACAATAATACATAAAACCCAACAGGAAAGTTTATAATCAAGCAACATCAACTAATAAATAATAGAACTACATTTCAGCATATAGTAGGAAATATACATACCCTTAGAAAACCCTGTTCTAAGATGGCACCCAAAATCATGGGCACAGCAGCAAGAGAATCTGTGTTTTTTGAGCCTTGTCCAAAATGTCGGCATCAACACCAAATAGTGCCTAAAACAGAATGTGTTTCAGTTACAAATTATATAAGGGGGGAATAATTTTAAGTTCCAAGAAATACCCAAAATGAAGTTTGAAGTTTTATTGACATGTGAGACTGAGAAACAAAGAAAAGAAAGCTAACATTACAAAAGAATTAAATATGGTAACTTCAAGGAATCAGAGGTAAAAGATGGAAGTATGTGTAATTGTCCATGTAAATAGAAGACATGCTTGACAGATGTATTAAACTATTAAAAAGGAAAAGACAAGAATGGTCCTACCGAGCAAGCATGCCTAGTTTTAAATGGGTTATTTCCAGCTGTAGTTCGGCAGTTGCTACCAGACTGCCAGAGGGTTTGGATGAACCAACCATCCAAATCATACTGTGATCTTGTATACAGATAATTGTCTTCTCTTCTACTCAGAGACAAGGATTAATTAACACATATAGAATAGAATGCCTGCCATTGAGCAAGCATGTCCAGTTGTGCATGTTAGCTTGTCAAAAGATAGCAATACCCAACCATCAGCTAATGTCTCAGCAGCAGGTGCTGCAGTGATGTTATCACTATCGACCCCACTCCCCCCACCCAAAAAAAAAAAAAATGAATATCTAAACAACCAGCAACATCCAGTCCTCACCCATGAATTTCTTCCACATTATGGAATTTCAAGGTTCTTGAGGTACGATGTGCTTTACTAGATGCATCTAAGAATACAAGCATGTAGGACCCAATGATGATGTGAAAGAAAAGATAGTAAGACCTGTTGATAAAATTGGATTTTGAAGCAAGGGCGATGAGGTCCATGTTTCTGGGAGAGAATTCCATTATTTCTCTAATGGCCGCTTCTTACCACATTAAGTAGTTTTCAAATTTATCAATTTTAGGAAATTATTTTGAAGTTAATTCAATTAGACATCAAAGATCACATGATTCTGACTTGAATAGATAAATATAGGAACAAACAAGTGTTTTGATTCATTAAAATTAAATAAGGCATTTCCCTGGTCTAAAGCATTAAGCATGGGTCTGCAGCATGGAATCTAAGCCTCAGAATGATCAAATACTTTTCAAATAAACAAGACAACTATAGAATCAGAAAAGGCAATGAATTAAAAAAATTAGCAAGAACATGCAAGGAAAATAAAACTAGCACATTACAAAAGGATATCACCAATATTTAAATTTTTATAGGAGGAATTAATGATACTTAAAAAACTAAATGCTAAAGGTACTCAAAGAATTAGGTTATCAGAAGTTAAAGATGACACTGGAAAATATAAAGACACAGGACAACTATAAGACCAGAGAGTATCCAAGTATAAATGGGGCTTTCTTGTTTCTCTTTATTGGCTAAACTATTCCATGAGATCAATGGTGCTAAGAATTAGGTAGTCAATGAGCACATGGTTTGCTCTGTAGTTAGGGCTTCCCTTTATCATCCCTTGAGAAAAGAAAGCCATATGATCATTCCAACCTGACTGGTTTCTACCATTAGAAAAGGTCATTGCTGTCTTATTTTTCGACCGAGTTCCATAAAAAAAATCACTGCTATATACTTCAGTGTTGTGTTTTTCCCCTTTACTGCATAGAGCAGTCATCCTTTCACTCTATATGAATAGTTATCAGCTGTTTGTCAGAATTTTGTAAACAAGCCAAGTTGATGAAAGCAAAAACATGTATCACTTGTCTCATAGAATCATTTACCCTGCCCAGAACTTTTCCAGAATAACAACCAGCACCCAGGCAAGGGAAAGATGAAATTTTAACCTCTATCTAAATTGGTTTTAAGTCATAGTTAGAGTTGGTAAATATTAGAAAGTCTGGCTGTGTGGATATTTGGTAATGGAGAGAGAACTTGTAATTGTGATTGATGAAAGAGTATTGGGTAATGATGATGTAGAACTCTCTCATCTAGTATTACAAATTCTTTACTAGCCTAGGAAACTTTTCCAGAAACATGATCAGCTCTCTGGCAACGGGAAATGTTGAAGATTTTTGCCTCTTCCCTGTTGGCCAAATCTCTCATGGTCAAGTTCGTCTCTAGGTGGAAGGAAAGGAAGGAAGTTCTGAGACAGCCAAGCCAGCCAAAGAAAGATTGACTATGAAGATGCTGGGAAAATGAGGGATGGTTTTTGTGTGGCATCACTGGCATGTGTGTGTGTATGTGAGATAGGACAGCCTAGGATTTAGGACTCCTATACTTACATCTAAGCTAGGTAATAAACTAGGTTATCTAATAATTAGCAAGTTTGGAAAGAGGACAACAACATAAATATCCTGCATTTAGGTTTTAGAGCTGAATTTTATCATCTAATGAGCAATATATACCTAGCATATGAGTTACCAACTCAACAATGATCATTGGAGTGAAATATGATTCAACAATAATAAGGCAGCATTTGACAATTTGTTATACAGGGAATTTCAGTATTCCTAAAATCCAGAAACCGGAATCTACCTGTGTTTGGTTCAATCCAGAAACAGGAATCTATAGCAGCAACCAAAAGACAATTCATTTACCCACATACCCATATCTTGATGTTGGTTCCTTGATCTTCTCACACAAACACAATGGGGTTTCAACCCTTATTGATTCCTCATCTGGGTTCACAATTCCTTACTCAAAACTACCTCAGATTGTAAAATCCATGGCTTCTGGCCTACACGAAATTGGGATTTCTCAAGGAGATGTGGTTTCAATTCTATTACCTAATACCATTTACTTTCCCATTATATATTTGTGTATCTTGTCCATTGGTGCTATTTTTACTGCCATTAATCATCTCAGTAGTCTCCCTGAGATACAGAAACAGTTGAATCAATGCAGAACAAGTATTGTCTTCACCACTGTTGATAAGGTCAAGGAAATTCAAAAAATGGGTGTTGATGTTATTGCAGTTCCTGAGACTGTAGATTCACCTTCAAACTCCTCTGAATTTTCCTGTTTTCATAAGCTTCTTTCGAGTAATCCGAATTCAGCTCCGAAGCCGATAATCAAACAGGAAGACACAGCAGCTATCCTCTTCTCTTCAGGTACTTCTGGTCCCAGTAAAGGAGTTATTATGACACACAGGAATCTGATAGCAGCAGTTGAGCTTTTTGTTAGATTTGAAGCTTTTCAGTATAATTACCCAGCTTCAGAGAATGTGTATTTAGCTGCTCTTCCATTATTTCATGTCTATGGCCTTTCTCCCTGCCGGTTCTGTCATTCTCCTCCCTTACAGAGCCAGTAAACCCAACCATAAACAGTATTCAGAATTTGAAATCAAAACAAAAAAAAAAAAAAAAAAATTGAAGAGTTGAAGTTCAGATAGGAAACCAGAAATAGATTTTATTTTAAGGGTTTATAACAAACACTGAAGCTGGAACTCGAACTAGAAAACCAGGAAACTAAACTGAAGCTAATTAGTGCAGACGTCTATTCAGCAGAACATCAATCATTAGAGAGACTTAGAGTAAACAAAATTAAGGGGAGAAAACTTGTAGCCTCAAGATAAGGAAAGGTTTTCAGAAAACAAATACAACAATTGGAACCAAACAGTCAAACACCAAATTCGAATAAAAAATAGAAAATCAAAAGTCAAAATCGAATCAACCAGACCTTACTTTTCAGTTCGTTAAAGAAGACAAAGGAAGTTACCCTTCTAGCACTCCTCGTCCTCACTGTCGTACTCACCGTCGTCCTCGTCATCATTCTGGTCGTCAAACTCAAAAATCTCCGTCCAATACGTCGGAATCACCAACACTCAGAGGAACCCCATTGCTCCGGCGACCATTGCTTCTCTTTCTCTTAGCATTAGAATGCTCAACCCATCGTCGATGCCCCTTTTTTTATTCTTCTTCATTCTTATTTTTTAGGGTTTAGTAGAGGTAACTTCCCAGATTTTTCAGAAAAGAAATGGAGTATCATAGAAGCTTACGACTGTATACAACTCACATTTACACTCATTCACTCACTATTTTCATTTGGAGTTAAATGAGTTCCAGAAGTAACCAATTCAGACTCCCAACAAAATATTTTTTGGATTGATCCTGCAAAAACAAGAAACACAGTGAAACATTAATGGAAAACATGAAAAATTCCAACACGGTGCTGCAACATCAGCAGAACAGTGATTTTTATTTTTTTTAATTTTAATAGTCTTTTAACATTAATAGATTTTAAAATTAATAAAACATTCAAGGAGGGATAGGGTTGTTCACAAAATTTTTAGCTTTCACACCATTAAAAATCGAAGCCATTTGCCTATCTTAAAACTTGAATAGTCAACAGAAAATATTTTCGAACGCCCTTTGTCCGGAAATCTGCCACACCAATCAAGGCACGGAAAACCATTTTTATCAACAAACCAGGTTCATATGTCAATTAGAAAACAGTGTCAGTGTACCACAATGGGAGGATGTGAAAGGACAAGAAAAAGTGTTCCCATAATGGCTACTGGGCTTCTATTTCTGTAAGTAAAGATCAGCCACGGCAATTCAACAGATGACTGATGATTTTTTCAATTGCTATCTCCCCCACCCCCCCACAAAAAAAAAAAAAAAAAAAAAATTTCATATCCGTACCCAAACATCTTTTATGTGAGATAATACATGAAAGAAAAAAAAATAGTGTTTTCTCTTTATACTTTCAAGGTACTTGAAAATGTCAATTTGGACCCACCATCTCTCTTAATCTACCGGGAGTTTACTAAAAACAGGGACTCCAGAGAAGAGATGCAATGAAAAATACAAAAGAAAAGCAAGTGAAGAATTGAATGACTGCCATGCTCATAAGCTTAACAATTGAAAGGCAAAATAGTCATTTAAATGGGTTCATAAGTAATTCCTGGACTTTTTTTTTTTAAGGGTCATTGAAATATGCAAGAATACTATTTCAATGAAAAATATCATTTATGGGTATTTCAAGATATATGACATTTTACCAACAAAAAATAAAACAAGATATCTGACATGAAATGGAGGGAGTGGAAAACAATGATGTAAGGTGTTCACATTTTGAGGTGTAAAGAAATATTAGGAGGTTAAGTAATCTTGAAGGGGAAAGAAAGTTGTGGATACTTTTCTTAATTGCGCTGTTTTTTTTTTATCATTTTATACATTTGTTATGCTGAATTTTATTTCTATCATTTTAGATTAACTGGTTTTTCTTTTTTAAGAGCTAGTCTACATCTTACTTGGGATATTCCTGTAATTTTATACTGCCATCCTTATATTTTGATTCCTTTTCTGTTTATTATATAGTTTCTTGAACATTATTACTTTTTTCTTTCCTTAGAATTAACATAGTTGAAATTTGAGGTGACTGGTAACCGTTTTCTTAAACATAAATTTGGCTCTGTTTGTTTTGAAATGTTATATGCAAATTCGGCCTCTGTATGAACACGATCCCAAACAGTAAAATATTCATCTATAAAACAATGTAACAGATTCCCTAAACTCTTATTTATAGCCTTAGTCTGACCATCAATCTGAAGGTGAAAAATTAAAGAAAAACAGAGTTCAATGCTAACATTTGCCACAAAGTTTGTCAAAAATGACTAGTAAACTTGACATCTGTATCTAACATGGTCTTGATAAGTAACAAATGCTTTATTGATAATGACAATGGGTGATACAGCCTTTAAAGAGGAATTGTCTATTTCACACTCAAAACAGAAAAATAAAACAGAATCAAAGAAGACAATAACTGATATTCACATTAATAAAAGGTCTGCATTCAAAATCCTATTCACTAACCGAAACTAGTCAAGCCATTAGTTTGAACTCATCTCTCATTTCCCGGACTTTTTCTTGGTCAACTTATTCCTGGACACTAGCACATGAATATGGATGATTCAATCTTTAGTATTAACGTAATCGATATTTAACTTTTACACTATTAGATCCCACGATGAGGAACCACCATCCACTTCAGTTAAGCTTAAATCTCCTGAACTGAACTGGGTTGGAATCTCCACAACAATTTTTAAATGACATGGACGTTGCGATCAGCGGCATTTTCGACCAACTTATAAACTTGGAAGCCTTCGTTAGCTCCGAATCTTTCCATATCCGCTTCAGAGTATCCATAATCTCCCAACTGAGAATTCTCAGGGTGCGCTATGAGTTGCCAGTATTGTGCGATTATGTCCAGTTTCTGGGTAGAGTTTCCAGCCGACCACCTCAAAACATCGGCTAATGCTCATTCATGTTCCTTGTTAGTCAAAATGAGCGAGAAAGAAAGAAAGAAACAAAGATTTAAGAGTCGATATTAATTGAGGATTGATTACGAGTGGAGAGAACACCGGTGAAATATAATCTTTTGATTGGGCATGAACTTAATCCTCAAATGGATGTAAATGTTTTCTTAAAGGAAATTGTTTGGTATAGAGAATAACATGCTAAAGTTGCCACAAATGGTTTCCCACACTTCAGCTATTTAGAAAGTAAAAATGGAGCCTAAGGAAGCGACACATATTTCAAGGGCCCATGAACATCTTGAATCAAACATTTTGAAAAGTAAGCAAAATAAAGCTTAAATGAAAATAGAAATAAACTTATCTCCAAAAGCTGTTTTGTTTTTGGATGACAGCATCATTACTGCAACCAAACGTCCTGTGGTGACGTGGTCTTTTGGTTTTTGTCCCTTCCACTAGATAATTACTGTTCAAAAGAAAAAAAAAAACCATGTCAAAATCAGAAACAAAAACAATAGGTCTAAGTATCTCTTGAAGTTGCAGATGAAAAACAACGGTATAATAACAAATTCCTCAAAACGTTATGTCCATGTGTAGCTTACTTTCCATCATGCACTTTATGTATATATGTATCATGTGTATAACACACACATAGATGATCAATCTGCTAGGTTGCGGATGGGACGTGTTTCTTGAGATTGAAAGCAAGCTTTGCACAAATAGTTGTCTTTCCAGTAGGGAAAGCTGGAGAGTTATAGGTAAGGTCCATAATTACCTGTACAACTACAACTAGAATTAATAGAGCTAAAATTTCTATGGAATCATTAGACTGATGTCAGAATTTCTATAGAGCCTTAATAGGAACGATACCTAAAGTAATTTTCTAATAACATAATATAGAAATTAACGACTTACCTGTTACAGATAAACTTGGCGCAGATCTTCTTCAATACCTACAGCAATCAACAAAAGAGGGTGGAAGGCAATATATCACAGGAAAAGAAATAAAATGAGAAAGAAGAGGAAGGATAAAAGGAGATAGATATATGAGAGGAAAAGAGTGACAAATCTCAAAACCAGTTATCAAATATAAAAAAATCCTAAATTTCATTGACTGACTATTTGAGAGAAATTACAAGCTTTATTTTGATAGAAATAATTATACACCCTAGCTAGTTAATTACCCACAACCAGCTAATAAGTTATGACAGCTACCTAATAAATAACTAAAAGAAGTAATTACAAAAAAAATCCCTAGATGGAATCCACTACAAGTGCTCTAATTATCTGCATCACATCGATCAATCCTCTCAATAGCGATCAAAGGCATCCACTGCAAAGGAAGGGGATTCAAAATTAGTATTAACAAAAATGATAGAGTATTCAAGAGAAATTAAATAAACTTGCCTCCTTCCTTATTGATATTATCGTTCATGCATTAGTTGAGTCAACGTAGACACTTGGGATGAGAAGGAAGACATTTGGGATGCCATTTGAGACTCCATCTGAGTCAACCTCTCTTCCATTGTTTGTTTCTGTTGAGTCAATTCATTCTCCAAATGTCTGATTTTTTCACATAATTGCTCATTATCGTGAGCCAATTTTGCAGCCCGCATTGCCGCTGTTCCATGTGTATCTTTAGGAGTCTGACCAAAGCTGATCATCCGCATTCGACCATGGTTATCTTCTCCAACAACAAATGAGAAAATAGCTTCCTTTACGGAGTTGTCATTCTGTTCCTCTTCAGGTTTAACATTGAGAGTATTCTCCATCTCAGTCTGCGATTGATATTGAAGGATTTCAAAATGTTATCATAATTAAATTGAAGGCATCATCATGAATTTTTTTTACTAACGTATCATCTTCTTTTCTGATGTTGGGTTAGAAGCACTACCATCCTTCCTAGTATGTGTTACTTTGAAAAGATCATAACGGGAGGGATACAACCCTTCTGGATGCTTTGAATGCTGATTAAATAATTCACAAATTATCATAAAGAAATAAATTTAAAAGTATAGATAACAATAAATTTTTTTTTTTAAATTATGGTGTATATTACCTCAGCCTCCCTTACACAAGCATAAGGAGTCTTTCCAGTTGTTTTAGTCATATGTTGCTCTTTTCTATTATTCTTATTGCACTGCGCTAAAGCCTACCAAGAGAGAAGATCTCAGCCAAGTAATGAATGTTTTATTTTGAATCTTTTGATATCTTAATTTAAAAATGAGTAGGAATAGTATACCTTAGACTCTTCCTTATTCCACTCCCTTAGGAGGTAATTCCATTGGTCAATATCTACACGCTTATCTAAATGAACTCTCATTTCTTCATCTGTAGAGTATTTATAATATACTTTCTTCTTCAGGTGATGCTTGAAGTCTTTCCAACTTGAATTGAGCTCATTGAGAATAAATTTATTACTTCCATCTTCTATGTTGAATTTTTCCTACATTATAAAGAAGTATAAACAATGAGTCTCAACTTTTTTTTTTAAATAATAAATAATAACTCTTTACATTATAGCTACAAAGCTACTAAAAAAACTATAGTGTTACATAATTTTTTTTTTCACCTGAATTATCTTAAATGCATTATGCTTACAATACTCTGGAACCTGCTTCCAAGATTTGTAGCAGAGAGGAAGCATTTTACTATTTCGGACTTGGATCCGAATCCAAGTACTAAGCTGAGATGTATGCTTGGAGCATGCCTGTCCATACTCATCATTCGAATGTCAATTTTTTGTCCTGGTTCCAAATTTTTTATTGCGTTACCCATTGCTTCTCCTCTACCTCTTTTCCTACCTATTTCATAACACATTATAAGAAAACCATGTAAAGAAAGGCACAATTATCATTAATATTCATAAATAATAACTAACTCTCTGTATAGTGACTAACCAGACGATGAAGCTGAACCTGGAGTACTGGAGACTCTCTCTTCTGCCATCTCAATATCTAATATGATCTGTGATGCAATCAAATATATAAATTTAAGAGAAAAATGTTAAAAATGTGAAGGAAATATAAATTTCAATAACGAATGAAGACCACCTTCTTTTGTATGTAAGGGACCAAAAAAAGCTTATCACTAGCCATCTGAGTGTAAAAGCTAGAATAAACCATTATGGGGTGTGTGTGGGGGGGGAGAGGGGGGGGGGGGGAGGGGGAGGGTTGGATTGCACCATTATGACTATAGAAGAGATAAGGAGAATTTCATTTTCATTTTCATTTCATATTTCATAATGTTTTACAGTAGAAAAAGAAATTCCCTTTAAAAGTTTAAACAACCAAACCATTGGAGTGTAACTGAAAATTAAAATAACATAACTAACTTTTCCCATCAATGGGGGTGTCAACTACAATGCCAAGTAAACCAGACCGTATCCAGTTGACATCTTCATTGCCTTCACAATCAACTATGGGATATGAAGGATGGGTAGATTGATTAAGATCAGATTGTGTGTATGCCTCATCTTGAACTCCATCATCCTGTCCTCCAATATCATAGATATCCCTAATCTTGGACCTTATAGCGACATCCCAATCCGGACTTAAATCATCATGTACATAAAATACCTACTCTGTTTGTGAAGGAAAGACAAAAGGCTCATCAAACTTACCTTGTCCACTGTATAGTAAGTGTTTAAAATTTACAGTTGTAAACCCCATTTCATCTATACGTACACCCTTCTTAGGATCGACCCAATCACAATGAAATAACATTACTCTGATCTTATTAGAGTATTCCACTTCGATCACTTGTCTTAGAACTCTAAAATAATCCTCATGTCCATCGCTCGGTTGGGTATCATTCCTACTTATGAATTTGCTTGTTGAAGCCGTTACGAATACTCCACTATTTTGAGTTTTTCTATTAAGCTCAAGTGCCTTACTATGGAACCTTATCCCATTTATAATGTAACCGGTGTAACTTCTTGCGACATCATTAGGTCCGATTGCGAGCCATCTGATGATTTCAGATACTTCAACTCCATTTTCATGAAGATTAAATATCTGATAATATGAAAATAGGGATTAAATGAGAATAAAAATAGGACTTATTACACATAAATAACAAATTTATATTATGCACTTACATGCTTTCTGAACCAATTTGGGAAGTCTTTATTATGCATATTGTCAACCTTCCATGGGCGAGATTTAGTTACTAATTCCCTTCTAATCTCGTTGCGATGCATGCTTCAATATTATTAAGAAACATACGATTTGTTATATATATATATATATATATATATATATATATATATATATATATATATATATATATATATATATATATATATATATATATATATATATATATATATATTGTACATTGGAAGGAAATGAGGAAGGTAATACGTACTTTCGGTATTCTACTATCCCATCATAATGAATAGAACATAGCGATTCAACTGTTGCATTTCAATGTTATCTAGGTGTACCATCTCGCATTTCCCCGAAGGCCTTCCTATTCTTGAGAACATGTTATATGGATCTTCAAAGCCTAATGACCCCTCATTTCTAGATGGCTTGTTAGACTTAGTTTCTACACCTTCAAAGTATCTAGAAATGAATGTCAAACACTCATCCGCAATATATCCTTCTGCTATTGATCCTTCAGGCCTACTACGATTGCGCACATAGTCTTTAAGTTGCTTGAGGAACCTAAACAAATCAACACTTGTATTACTATTAAATTAATTGTCATGATTGATTTTATTGAACATGATAAGGCCTACATATTTAAAACAATTATACAGACACTTAAGTACCTTTCAATTGGATACATCCAACGGTATTGCACTGGACCACAAATGCTAGCCTCATGGCCCAAATGAATAATTAAGTGTACCATAACATCAAAGATATTAGGTGGGAACAACTTTTCCAGATTACACATTGTTTCAGCAATATTTTGATGAAGACTCTTGAAACCATCCTCTGTACCAACTTTACTACATAAATCACGAAAGAATCCACATAACTGTACCAATACTGCTACAATTTTCTTGGGCAAAACATTGCGTATGGCCACTGGTAATAGTTGTTGCATCATGATATGACAATCATGGCTCTTCATTCCTGATAACATCCTCTCGTGCACAAGAGCACAACGTGCGATATTACCAGCATATCCATCAGGAACTTTCACACCACTTAAAACTCTACAGAATGCGTCCTTCTCCTTGTTAGACATTGAGTAATGTGTAGGAGTAAAATGGTTCTATTTCCACCATCAATCTGCTTTGGTTAAAGATCAGCACGTATCTTCATATCTTTTAAATCTAGACGTGCATTCAGGTTATCCTTAGTTTTTCCTATCACATTCAACAATGTGAAGATGATACTTTCACATACATTCTTCTCAATATGCATAACGTCTAAATTGTGACAGACTAAGTTATGTCTCCAATAAGGCGAACTAAAGAATATACTTTTCTTCTTCCAGTTAAGTGGTAGTTGAAGCTTTTTCCTCTTCTTCACACCCTTGTCAGTACTTTTTTTCTCAAAATTTGGAAATTGTACATCCCATATTTGCTTCATATGTTCACAACTGGACAACAATTTAGGTTGGCCTCTATGTTCTTCATGGCCGTCAAAGCTTCTTTTATTATGCCGATAAGAGTGATCTTTGGGAAGGAATCGACGATGTCCCAAATAACAATATTTTCTTCCATTCTTTTGCCACCGAGAAGAACAATCTTTGTTGCAAATTGGGCAAGCCAAAGCGCCTTTAGTACTCTACCCAGATAGATTTCCATATGCTGGAAAATCATTGATGGTCCACATCAAAGACGCACGTAGTACGAAGTTTTCCTTTTTATGTACATCATAAGCTGGAACACCAACAACCCATAATATTTTAAGTTCATCTATTAGTGGCTCCAAGTACACATCTATATCATTCCCAGGTTGTTTTGGACCAGGAATAAACAATGTTAGGATCATGTTTGACGTCTTCATGCACAACCACCGTGGTACGTTGTAAGGGATCACCACAACAGGCCATGTGTTGTGGGTGCTACTCATATTTCCAAACGGATTAAATCCATCACTTGCTAGCCCTAGCTTAACATTACGAGGCTCCTTGCAAAAATCTAGGTACAAATTATCAAACTCCTTCCATGCTTTAGAGTCAAGGGGTGTCTTAACCTACCATCGTCGATGACGATCTTCGCGATGCCATCGCATATCAGCTGATGTCTTAGATGACATATATAACCTTTGCAGTCGTGGAATCAAAGGGAAATGGCGTAACGTCTTAATCGGTATTTTATTACCACTAGATTTATATCTTGATGATCCACACGTTTTACATTTATCTAAATTGGCTGCTCCCTTCCAAAACAACATACAATCTCTTGGGCATGCGTCAATTCTATCGTAGTCAAGTCCTAATTCCTTGATGATCTTTTTTGTTTCATACAAAGAATTCGGTAAAGAATTTGGCTCAAGAAAACTCTCTTTCAATAACTCCAGCAAGACAGTGAACCCTTTGTCGCTCAGCTTGTATAAACATTTTATGTGATATAGGCGAAGCAAAAATTTTAGTCTCGTCAACTTTCGGCTTCCCTGATACAACTCTTGATCAGCATCTTCCATCAACCGTCTAATATTCACTGTCTTGACACTCTGATTCCTTGTATGCTCATCCATTACTGTATCCTCAACTCCTTCATTCTCATGTATTCCCAATATCTCATTTAACATATTGTGTATACCGGCATTCGTATCTGCTTCATCAATGCCAACTGGATTTACATCGAAAACAAGTTGAGATGATGAAGATTCGCCATGGCAATTCCACACAATATAATTTCTTTGAAACCCATCAACAACCAGATGTTCTTCAACATTATCCTTAGAATACTAGTATCGATTTTTGTATATGACACATGGACATAAGATCTCTGGGCCAACATTCGCATTATTGGAAAATGTAAATTCTATAAAAAAATTTACCTCTTGCAAATACTGTAGAGATAACCTGAACCTTGCATTCCGTGAACCTCTATCAATCCAACTGCTCCTAGACATTGTTGACCTCTTAAGATCCAATAACCAGTTCTGGTTGGAACTCTGGTCATGTGCAAGCCTTAGCCAGACCAATCAACCCAAGAATCTTGAAAGCAGGTAAGATATCACATAGATGTCCAGGCTGATTATATCTTAAGCTGAGTTCAAGTACCAAAATCTAGAAAAAGAAAAGAAAACGAAAAAGAGATTAAGTAGTGAGAAAATGATTAGATAAATATAAGACCAGATAGTATCTACTACAATCTTTGACAAATCTATTACAATCTCTGACAAAATGACAAACAATGTCATTAAATTAATTATGGTTTCTAACCCAAGTATGTTTTTATGCCCCTTGATTGTATGAAACATAAATTGGAGAAGATAAGAGAAAGTGGAAGGGATGCATCTGCTTCTTCTAAGTTGTGGAATAGGAGTAAGTATGGAGTGGAGTGCAAGATGGATTTATCCTTCAATGTCTCATTCTCAAAATCACAAATAATGGGGCTGCTATAAGAGGGGACAAAAAAAGGCTTCTAATCCAGTTGGTAGCTCCACGAAACCAAGTAAAGAAAACTCCTAACTTCTAATAAACCAATTTCTAGTTATAAAGTAACCTCTTACCCCTTCTTTTAAGCTAATTTCTATAAAGTAGTCTCCTTCAAGATTTTTGATCTCATGCAGTGCATCATATCAATTGCTCATGTTAAGATAGGACTCTCTCTCCATTTCAAAGTAAATAATTAACATTGGAGAAGAAGGAAATGGATGTCCAAAGACTCGTAGGCGAGGGTAGAAGGTGAATCAAGTTAACTCTATCAAGCACTCTGTTGCTGCCTGAAGTAGTGGAACCATACAACCACACGGTAAATGCTAAATCCATCAAAATATGATCAAATTTAGTCTTAAACATGATAATTCAAACAAAAATTGTCAACTTAAAACATCATAAACCATGAATTTACATCTAAGCAAAATCAGAAACAAAAACAATAGGTCTAGGTATCTCTTGAAGTTGTAGATGAAAAACAAAGGTATAATAACAAATTCCTCAAAACGTTATGTCCATGTGTAGCTTATTTTCCATCATGCACTATATGTATATATGTATTATGTGTATAACACACACATAGATGATCAATCTATGGTGACGTGGTCCTTTGGTTTTTGTCCCTTCCACTAGATAATTACTGTTCAATACTACACAGTCCTATTTGTGTTATAGTAGGTTAGTGGGACTCCTATTGTAATTGAGAGACTTCTTTTATATATATATGGAATAAGATGGACAGAATGGGCTAATGATTCTGCCTCTTCTCAGCAAAATTGAGCTCTCCTTTTTCTCTCCCTATTCTTCTTCTTCTTCTCTCTCTCTCTTCTCTCTCTCTCTCTCTCTCTCTCTCTCTCTCTCTCTCTGTGTGTGTACTGGTACTCCGTACTTTTATTGTAGGCTGCACAGTATATTTTAATAGCGCTGTTACCAGTGCTTGCTGAATTCTCAAAATTTGGTCATCAAAATTACTGAATAAAATGTTTTACATCTGTTTTAAGTTAAAATGGTGCTAACTGGCATCCTATTGTCTGGTTGTAGGTGAACATAAGCGGCTTATTACATCACCACCAGTTGCTGTATTTCCTCATCCCCTTGCAAGTGATCTGAGTTTCTCAAGGTTTGTGTTGGCATTCTCTTTCAGCTTTTTTTTAGCAATCAATTGTAATTCACTTTATGTCCATGTTTAACTTATCGTTAAAAAAAATGGCATCAATTGTGGTAGCACACAAAGAGACTTCTTTTATCCTTTGCTGATTATACATAATAATTAATCATAGCATAAACATCAACAATCAAACCCAAAAGGTATATATATATATATATATATATATATATATATATATATATATATATATATAAGAGATCGTACATTTTTTATTACCAGTCATTGTATCCCCAAGTTCATCTATATCTTTGCTTGTATTTGTATAAGAAAATCCGATCCCAACGGGAGATTCCAAGAATAATAAGTTGGTTGCTGAGACAATGACCAAACATTATTAATGTTGATTCTTAGTCTTTGCATACATAATTAATTGTTTATTATAATCATAAGGGTTTGATATGATGAGAGTGAGAGCAGTTCATGAACAATAAAATAGAAACCTAGGGAATCAGAAGGTAAGCCCTTAAGGGTTGAAGCTGCCTTAACGAACCCTTAAGGGTGAGAAAGAAGTTAAAAATATAAAAGGAATAGAAAGAAAAACGATCAAATACTTATAGGTAAAGCAAAAATTTAACCAAAGAGTAATTGCCTGTGCGATTAGGGTACGTTAGAGCTTGCAGACGGTTAACCAAACGAGATAATGATCTTGCAAACGGTTCCTGCTTCAGTTTTTCATCACCAAAGTCCGACCAATTGCCTGATTCCAAAGCTTTATCTACTCTATGGTCAGTTTGCAGGAAGAGGAATGAAGTAGAGGCGGTGCTAGACTAGGGATCAGAAAAGGGGAAAATCTAAACAAGATATTACCATTGGAGGAGAAGGCGTAGGGGATGATCGACGGAGATACTGCAGCGGCGGACTACGGGGACAATGTTAGTCTTTAGCGAGCTTCTTTCAAACGATGAGCTTCAATTCAATTTAGGGTTTGCGGGAGGGAATAAGCACAGAGATGAAATCGTGGGCAGAAATCGTGGGCAGTTATGAGTACTCTGTTCGCGGGAAGAGAAGGAGGAAATAGAAATTGGGAAAATACGGATTTTATTATAAATTAAAAATATATTAGATTTTATACGGGAATACACAGCCATACGACGGGTTTCTGATACCCCGTCGAAAATACTAGATGTATACGACGGAATACAAATTCTGTCGTATAAAACCTATTAAACCTACGGTATTCAACTACCGTCATATTAGATAAATTGTATGCGACGCTCTGTTTTACCCGTCGTTAATGACTCTCTTTTGCGACGGTAAAAATTTACCGCCGTAAAATTCCGTCACAAAAAACCCATTTTGTTGTAGTGGCAGTAAGGAGAAGAGTGAAGAACACAGAAAATAATGGAGAACAATTTAAGAATTTTGAGGGCTTGCCTTGTAAGGATTTTAATCCCAATAAAATCATTACAATCGATCACATATAGAGAATAAAACACATTGAGCAATATCATAATCAAATAACAATAAAATGGGACATACCTCTTCGTTGGAGATTGATTTCTTACCTTGTCTTCAATTGATTCCCAGTAAAGATCTTTACAGTTTTCTCTCCATTGAGTATGAGTCACTTTCTTTATTTCAGGCAGAGATAGGCTATAGAGAGCCTACCACATATTTATAATAACTGTATATCAAATCTATTCTAATTCCATAATGGAATAGATTTGGTTTATAATTGGTAAGGGATAATCAATCAATCTTTGATTGAATTTCCACCAGTTATAAAAGGCAAGCAAGATAATGTTGCCTATAATAATAAAATCAGAAAGATTTTATAAGTCTATCCAAAATTGAGTAAGTATTTCTACACAGGTATAACAAGCCAAGAAGAAGTAAACATTAGACCTAAGAATTTCTACACAGGTATAACAAGCCAAAAAGAAGTAACCATTAGACCCCCTCCGCAAAGAGCACTCTAGCCAAAAGCCACCCCTCTTCTCTCTTCTCTCCCAAGCTTATGCAATAGCTTTCAAAACAGCTTAACGACAATGAAAGGCATCTCGGTTGATGGTTCGGCTGACTCAACAAAACAGGGTTATCAAAAGCATTAAGCTTTCAAACCGAGTCAATCAACATTCATGATCCATCTCTATTACACTTGAGTGTAGGAGATTCTGTTATGTGTTTTATTTGGGTAATCTAATAATCAATGTTAGTGGGTGAGTTTAGGTGTTAGCTATTTAATGTAAGTGGTTAGTTATAGGGTTATGGGTAGTTAGAGTTAATAGGAATGGATAATGATAGTTGCGTTGTGGAGTCTGTAACCGTTTATTGGCTGTATATTTAACTAGCATAATCTAAGAGATGGATAGACTAGAATTTCTTAAATTTTCTCTATTGAGAAACAAGGTCTAGCTTTCTTTGTAAAGCCTTTTATTATTTTATATTTTATTTTTTTGGTTCATCCTTTCCCTATCTTCAAGATAGGTAAGCGTAGTACTTCCCTGCACGTACCAGTTTGGTATTAGAACCGGGCCATGGATGAGCAAGTGGTGAAGCTAAAGAGTGATGTGGAGTATATGTATATATATATCTCTCTCTCTCTCTCTCTCAAAGGCAACAATTGATAATGAGCAAGTTGAACGAAGTGCTTGAGAAGCTTTGTTCATGCACAACTAACACAGAATGGGAAGGAGAGATTTCCTTGAATCCACTCCAAAACCATGGAGATCAACCTAACCCTATTATGGGTAACCGGCCAAATGGCTCTCATCAGTATTTTGCTCCAAAACTCATCAAGCTCAATTTCCAGTGCTTTAATGGAGAAGAAGACACTACAAATTAGACTTGTAAAGTAAAACAATTTTTTCGATTTCATCAAACCCCGGAGGAGAAACGAGTGGCACTTGCCTCTTTTTATTTGGAGAGAGAAGCCCAATTATTGTATCAATTATTCTGACAAGAAGGGGTTGAGATGACATGGCAACGATTCTGTGACGGCCTACACATGAGATATGGCCTAACACAATTTCAGGATTTTCTTTTTTTTTTTGAAGAACTGGTAAAATTATAGCAAATCTGGTTCTTTCGAGATTATCAAACTCAATTTGAAAAATTATTGTCTAAAGTGGGGACCTTACCACCTCAACGCCAAGTCAGCTTCATCAGTGGACTTAATGACAACATTAAAGCAGAAGTGTTAGTAGGGCGCTCTACATCCTTATGATCAGCCATTGGTCTCGCTCGATTGTACGAAGCCCAAAATTTCTCACAAAATGATGAAAAGACGATCAATAATGGCCAAAATCTTTCAATCAAATGGATATCCCCCACCGAAATCTAAGAGAGAAGAGTTAAGGGACTTTGCTACAATTGCAATGAAAGATTTGTGCCCGGTCACCACTGTAAGAAGTTATTTTTAATTGAATGCTGTACGAAATTAAAGAAAACAATGAGGAAAATGGCATAAAAAATGATGGTGGATGAGGAATTGGACCCTATTTTGAGGACAAGACAGAATTTTAGGGGAAGGGATTTGTTACGTGTTTTATTTTTGGGTTATCTAATAATCAGTTATTATGTTAGTGGGTGAGTTTACGTGTTGGTTATTTAATGTAAGTGGTTAGTTATTGGATAATGGGTAGTTAGAGTTAATATGAATGGATAATGATGGTAAGCGGTTAGTGTTAGATTTATGTGGGCTTAATTAATTATCTAAACTAGTCAATTCAGTTGGAGTCCAATGAACACTGTAGAACCATTTTGGTTTGGTTCGTCACATGGTATGAAATAGGTTTTGTAACCCTAATTCTATTGTGTGAAGGGTTTTAGGGTTACAGTAGTATTCTATAAATACTGGGTTAGAGTCCCCACAGCCACAGTTAATCAGTTCTCTTTGCACCCATTAGCAAGAGACGTCAGGATATCCTCTAGAGGCTGTGGAAGACTGTAGCTGAAGGATTTCGGTCAAAACTTGGAGCGACTTGGAATGTATGGGAATCGATCTCTTCAAACAGGTATGTTTTTATGATTCATAGTTAATGGCTTCTCTACTGTGTTCTATGGTAACTGTATGGATTGATAATGGGTTTGGTAGAAACCCTAAACCCATAATAATCTAACAGTTAGTTATTAGGTAATGGGTAGTTAGAGTTAATAGGATTGGATAATGATGGTGGCGTTGTGGAGTATGTAACCGTTTATTGACTGTATATTTAATTAGCATTTTTTTTTTTCTAATGACAGGTATCCAATCCTTTGGCCTGACTAATCCTGCGGGCCCATACTGACCCCACAACCGCATAGACTGGGTCATTCGAGGGTTGAATGAGAACCATTCCATTTGCACCCATAGCAGAAAAAAAAAAAAAAAAAAAAAAAAAAAAACTTAACACTCCCGTGTGAGTGGCCCCAAGGCAGTAAAAAAAATCGAACTCAATAACTTCCGCTTTTTGAGACGTAGGACTACTCCTTGGGGTTTAATTAGCATAATCTAATAGATAAATAGACTAGAATTACCTAAATTTTTTCCATTGAGAAACAAGTCGGGCTTCCTTTGTAAAGCCTCTCATTATCCTTTATCCTATATTTTCTCTTTTGGATTCATCCGCTCCCTATCTTCAAGATAAAGTGTGGTACTTCCTTGCATTTACCAGATGCATACTAAACCTCCATCATGGACAAAAAGGCAACAGAAAAAACAAACGGACGGAACTTAGTTAAAAGGCAAACCAACTAAACAAAAAAAGGAAAAAACCGACAGAATTTTATAAAATCTGAAAAAAAAAAAAAAAAAAAAAACGGATAAAATCGAGAAATTCCAAAATAAAAAAAAATGATAAAGAAAGAGATCATCTAAGATGGAATGTCAATCGGAATAATGAAGAAGCGATCATCTAAGATGGAATGTCGATCAAAATTACAGAGAGAAAGAAAGAGATGTCTTTGATCTTTGAAATTTTCTTTATTGACTAAGCAAAGCTGGAGAAAAGTGACTGGGAGGAGGAGAGAAAAATAGAAGATCAGAAAAAAGAGGGAATAAAAAGAACCACGGAAAGACGAAGAAGAAAAATAAAACCAGGGCCGGAGAAGAAGAGCAAGAGGAAGAACTGAAGAAAAAAGAAAGGAAAAAAAACCAAGAAGAAGAAGAAATAACAGAAGAAGAAGAAAAAGAGCAAGAGGAAGGGCGAAGAAAAAACAGGGGTTGAACATACCAGAATATGCCGTCGGATTCAGGGTACCACTAGAAGTGCAGCCGGATTAAGGGTAAAGCATTGGATAAGAAAGGGTATTTTACAATAAAGGATATTTAGGTAATTTTTGTTTAGATTGGGGAACAGAGAAGTTGTTTTTACCATAAAGGATATTACTGTAATGTTACATTGACTTAGAGTACTATTGTCTTAAAAAAAAAAAATTTCAGAATTTCTTCCATTAGTTTTTAATGCCCGAAACCTAATGATGTGGACTATACAGTTATAAAACATTGTTTCACGGGTAGTCCGTGTAACTTTTGTCAAGAAATGGTAGTTCTCTGTGGTAAACCAATTGTCAAGGGGGGTGTCCGAATCATTTTGCCTTTTTTTTTCCATGGTTTTGTACATTTGAACAGTAACTTCTTGGGATTTGGATCATCTCTCCTACCAATCCAACAGGGATGCATGGTTCTCTCTAGCCGTTAGATCCATACTAGGCTATCCAATATGCGGGTGAGGATGTATTGGAGTATTCCTTCATTAATTTTTCATTTTCTTTTCGGCAAAGGTTTTTGTAATAAAGATCCTCTGTGAGTCCACCATGTAGTAAGGATCCCAGCCACTCAAAGTGGATTAGTACGTATCCCGATCCATTCAAAATGCATTGAGATACACACAAATTCCCTTTGAATGAGTGAGATTGTCACAATTGACAATGAAAGAAACTGAATTCACTTCAGAATCCTCTGTGACAACTAAGAAAGGTTTATAGCCTACTTCGAGGGTAGACGGCCTCCTGAGAAAGAAACAAGAAGAAGGAGTTCATACAAATCTGATGCCCTCTCCTTTACACGCATTCCCCCTTTTATATTTGTTACCCTTTACAAATCCCAACAGTTTACAAGCTTCTATGTAACTAATTACAGAATCTTTTCTAACAGACATAACTGTCCAATCCTCTTGGTCTAATCCTTGTGCGTCTACCACGCATTATTCCATCATTATTTGCCAATTCATCTGATGACGTGGCTCTTTCATTACCACCAATCGTAACATTACCATCCTCCTGGGAAAGCACCTTGTCCTCAAGGTTGAAGGATGGAAACCGGTTGTTGATCATAGCAATGTCCTCCCAGGTACTATCTTCCACTGGGAGATCTTGCCACTGTATTAGAGCTTGTGGGACTGAAACATGGCGTCGTTGAATATGTCGAAATTGCAAGACTCGAGTTGGTTGATACAAAGCAGCAGAATTAGCAACCAACAAGGGTAGCAGAGTAGTCTGAGATTGAGGATTACCAAGGCAGCGCTTAAGAACCGAAATATGAAAGACCGAATGGATTCGGGCAGCTGCTAGAAGATCGAGGTGATACGCGACCTTGCCTATGCGTTCCAAAATACGATAGGGTCCGAAGTAGCGTCGTCCCAACTTTCTGTTTGAGCGCAAAGCAACGGAATGTTGGCGATATGGTTGCAACTTGACAAAAACCCAATCACCTTCTGCAAATTCCATATCGGTTCTGTGCCTATCAGCTTGAATTTTCATGCGGTTCTATGCCTGTAGTAAATTCTGCTTCAACTTTTGCAGCACCTCATCTCTCTGTCCTAACACACAAACCACAACATCATTGGTTGAGGACTCTCGTGGAAACTGAACAATCTCTGGTGGCAGTCGACCGTAAAGAGCTTGAAATGGAGTCATTCCTATTGAAGCATGGAATGAGGTATTGTACCAAAACTCTGCCCATGGTAAATATGTAAACCATTGCTGTGGCTCATCACAAATGAAACTTCGAAGATACATTTCGAGGCATCGATTGAGAGCTTCGGACTGACCATCTGACTGTGGGTGATAAGCACTACTCATTGAAAGAGTAGTTCCTTGTAATCGAAACAATTCCTTCCAAAACAAACTTAAAAATAATGGATCTCTGTCACTTACGATTGTGCGTGGAATACCATGAAGTCTGATTATCTCAGTTGAGAAAACTTGGGCGACCTTATAGGCTGTATAGTTGTTTGGCAAGGCACAGAAATGTGCATATTTCGTAAGTCTATCTATAACCACCATTATAGCAGTTTTTCCTTGAGAAACAGGTAAGTTAGTAATGAAATCCATCGCAATGTCTTCCTAGACTTGCGAAGGAATTGGTAAGGGTTGAAGAAGACCTGCTGGAGACTGATTGCACACCTTCAATTGTTGACACAGCTGACACTTTGAAACAAATTCTGAGACCTGTTTTTTCATACCTTCCCAAAAGAAATTTGTTGATAAGCGAAGATAAGTGCGAAGAACACCTGCATGCCCACCTCGCAACGAAGAATGGAACTCAGCAATTAAAAGAGGGCATAAGGTAGAAGTATGGGGCACCACCAAACGATTACGAAAATAGAGAAAAGAGTCTCAGACAATATAGCCATCGTAGGATGATGGAGAATTAGAAAGGCCGTCTTTGATAGCCATTAAGGTCGGACATGTAGTTTGTTCAATGCGCAGCTGAGTAAGGAAGTCAAAATGTGGCCCACTGATGGAGAATAAACCTACTGTTGACACCAAATTCATACGTGATAGAGCATCAGCAACTCCATTCTCACGGCCAGGTTTATAGAAAATCTCAAAGTGAAACCCCAATAATTTAGACAGTCATCTTTGCTGTTCAGGTGTTTGAATAACCTGATTGGTGAGATCCTTTAAGCTCTGTTGATCAGTTTGAATGTAAAACTTTCGACCCAACAAGTACTGTCGCCATTTGCCAACAGCTTCAGTGATAGCATACATCTCTCGTGCATAAGTAGAAGAAGCTCGCATCCGTGTTGAAAGTTTTTTGCTAAAAAATGCTATCGGATGCCCATCCTGTTGTAAGACAACTCCAAAACAGGGGCAGAGGTCATGGCTTGTTTCAGATGTTCAAAAGCATCTTGAGGTGTAGCTGACCATACAAAAGCATTCTTTTTTAGTAACTCTGTAAGTGGAGCTGTAATGTGTGCATAGCGATGTACAAATCGCCTATAGTACCCTGTTAATCCAAGAAATCCTCACGACGCTTTGATTGTTGCAGAAGTCGGCCAAGCTAGCATTGCAGAGACCTTCGATGGGTCCATTGATATCCCTTGGCCAGATATGAAATGCCCCAAGTATTCAACTTCAGTTTGAGCAAAGGAACACTTTGACTGTTTGGCAAATAATGAGTGGTGCTGTAACATCTCTAAAACAGCGGTTAAATGTTCCAAATGTGTAGACCAAGTTCTACTGTAAACCAGTATGTCATAAAAAAAAAAACCAATACAAACCGTCTTAAAAAGGGTCGAAATACCGAATTCATTGTTGCTTGAAAGGTTGAAGGTGCATTTGTTAGACCAAAAGGCATTACGAGGAACTCGTAGTGACCTTCATGAGTACGGAAAGCAGTCTTATGCACATCTGCAGCAGCAACTCGAATCTGATGATACCCAGCCCGTAAATCAAGTTTTGAGAAAAACTGAGCACCATACAACTCATCAAATAATTCATCAGCCGTCGGAATAGGAAAGCGGTCACGAATTGTGATTCCGTTTAATGCTTGGTAATCAATACAGAATCTCCAAGTCCCATCTTTTTTTTTACTAAAAGAATACGTGATGAAAAAGGACTTGTACTTGGTTGTATTACTCCGGAGTGTAGCATTTCATGAACCAATCTTTCAATTTCATTCTTTTGAAAATGAGGGTACCTGTAGGGCATCACATTTACTAGTGCAGTCCCTGGTTGGAGATGAATAACATGATCGAAAGTCCTGTTAGGAGGTAGTGCAGTGGGTGTAGCAAAGACACTGGAAAATTTCTTACGGAGCTGCTCCAATTCGGTTCCATTCTGCTGCTGACCAGATTCAATTGTTGGAGGGTCATGTGAATAGGACTGAAATTCCAACTGAAAGAATGCAGCAATGGAGTTAGTCTCCGTAAGACAGCGTAGAGCCTGAAAACCCATTGGAGTCGGAGTTGAATTTGATACACCAGCAAAGGTCACCTGTGCATCATGATGCTGGAATTGTAAAGTCAAATTTTTGTAATCCAGCACTACCGGACCTAACTGTAAAAACCATTGGACACCTAGCACAAGCTCAGCTCCATGTATGGGTAATAGAAACACATCAACTTTAATAGTATGCCCTTGGATGACAACAGGTAATTCACTAATAAATCCATTGCTGATGAGACGATCACCATTACCCACTAAAACTGAAATTTGAGGTGAGGTAGCCACTGTTAAACCCAAATGGTGTGCAACTTCGGTTTGGATGAAGTTGTGGGTACTCCCACTATCCACCAAAATATTCACTTGAGAGCCAATAATTGTTCCGTGCAGACGAAGGGTATGCAGCGAAGATTGACCAGCCAAAGCATTATACGAGATTTCAGAGTGGATATGAGTTTCTTCAATTTCAGCATCATATGGAAGTGGTGCAGAATCTGGTAACTCAATGGAAGTCTCATCCAATTCGACATCCAACAAGAAAAATTGTCGATTTTTGCAACGGTGGCCAGGCGATAATTTGTCATCGCAATTGTAACAAAGGCCGCATTCTCGACGTTGCTGCATCTCGGCGGTACTCAAACGCTTGACTGGAATACGCGGAGGAACAGTCGGAACAGTAGTTGGTGGTGTCGAAATTAATGGGGTTTTAGGTATTGGAAGTTCACTGGATCGATAACCATAAGAATCTGTAGGCCTACCATTGTATCGTCGTCGTTCCCCAATTTTGGCTTCTTGTAGACGAGCCAAGGCAATCGTCTGCGACATAGTTGCAGGACGAAAAGCTAGGACTTCACTGCGTATGTCTGGTCTCAAACCAGAAATAAAACAACTGATCAAGAAAGAAGAAGAAATGTTGGTTGTATGATTTGCTAAAGCTTCAAATTGAGACTGATAATCTTGTACAGAAGCTGTTTGCGTCAACTTTGACAACGCACCCTGATGGTCGTCAAATTCGGAAGGGCCAAAACGAATTTCCAATGCCTTGGTAAAGGCTTCCCAAGAAACAAACTCACCATTTCTATGCATCCGTTGGTACCATTGTAAGGCCTTTCCATCCATATGGAAAGATGAGATCATTAGTTTTTGACTGTCCCCTGTATTATGATACGTAAAGAATCTTTCAATTTTTAAAGATCCATCCTAAGGGATCGGTGCCATCAAATCTTGGACAATCTAGCTTAATAGAACAATGAAAGGTAGATTGATTTTGGAAATTTGGGGTTTGCATATGTCCCGCTACTTGAGGTTCTTGAAATTCTGGCATTGCAGGTTGATTGGCCATACCTGACGGAGAAGATGATGACACACGATTCGTCTGCTCCAGACGACCCTCTATTGCCGCCAAGCGAACAATCACTTCAGAAAGAAGAAGTTGTTGTTCATCTAATCGTTGATTTTGCATAGTGGATGACTCTTCGAGATTTTTGATCGAATCATCGAGTAAGCGCAATCGTGTTCCGTCTGCCATAGATCTCTGTTGGCGGAAGAAGATCAATGAAAGCACCAGATTGTCACAATTGACAATGAAAGAAACTGAATTCACTTCAGAATCCTCTGTTACAACTAAGAAAGGTTTATAGCCTACTTCGAGGGTAGACGGCCTCCTGAGAAAGAAACAAGAAGAAGGAGTTCATACAAATCTGATGCCCTCTCCTTTACACGCATTCCCCCTTTTATATTTGTTACCCTTTACAAATCCCAATAGTTTACAAGTTTCTATGTAACTAATTACAGAATCTTTTCTAACAGACATAACTGTCCAATCCTCTTGGTCTAATCCTTGTGCGTCTACCACGCCTTATTCCATCATTATTTGCCAATTCATCTGATGACGTGGCTCTTTCATTACCACCAATCGTAACAGAAATCCTCACTACATACGATCTAAATCTAGATTTTTTTCATGCTAGTCGTATAGAGAGTTTAGATTTTTCCATGCTGGTCGTATGGAGAGTTTTTTTATTTTTACTTGGATCACCTATTTTTATTGAAGCATGATCTTGCAATTTCAACTGTTGAATATCAAGGGAGCGGTGTGGATCGATCCTATATTAATTTTTATACTTAATTTAATAAAATAATCCCCATGAATATTAATAATGTCATGCATTCATGTATATTTCAATCATCCATTCATTGTTTCATGTGCACCCATTACGATGAAATTTGACATGTCCAGAGAGGTATTCCTAGTCCATCTATCTACAAAATTATAGTTATATCAATTTTATGCATAGTTTTAGTTCCAAGTATGAGACATAGCATTGGCCCAAGCTGCTGAAATCAAAATCAAATCATTCAATTAATCATTTGACTAAACGGTTTAATTTTTTAACCTAGAATCAAACTTTTAAATAATCGATTTTATGGTTTTTGTTTAAATGATCCAGCTCAATTTCGGTAAAGGATTTCCATTGATTTTTAACCCCCTTAACTACATGTACCCTTGTCATTTCACATGGGTAGTGAAATGAAGAGGAGTATAGTAGTTATTTCACTGTCCCATGTAAGAGGGCGTAGGTATATATGTACATATAGCCGAATATAATTCGTTTTCCCTTAAGAAATATATGCTAGCATGTTCCTTGGCCAGAGACATTGATAGAAGACAACTACTTTTCATATGTATTCTTGAAATAGTTCTAGGTCAAAGACACATTTTGAGATTACAAGAACAATGTTTGGTAAGCATTATGGTTTTTGGATCATGGAATGTATTAGAGAATGGGGTCCATTCTAACCGACACACTCTTTAGCCCATTATTCATTTTGAACCCAATATAAATACATGGGGTTTTCATGAGGTCATTATCCTTTGCCTCCACTAGATTGATGCCACTTAGAACAAGGTCTGGAACCCATAATTTGAATCCGGATATAATCCATGGATATGGAATTGGATCGAGATTGGGAATTTGGGTGATAATCAAGGTATGGTCCAAAAAAGGTGTTAGCTAGTCTACCTGGATAAATCCTGCCTCGGTTTCAGCTCAATATTTTGGATAATGGGAAGATGAAATCTTTACATGTATATTATCATAACATCATAAAGAAAATATGGTCAACACCTTATGGTCGTCTGTTTGGACAGCTTTCCAGCTTAAGAAAGAATCTTAGGAGAGAGAAAATTTCATAACGATGCATGGATGTATGGACACGTTATCTAAGATGATTTAAGACACTATAGGGATTGGGTTCATGAAAATTAAAAAAATTAAATATGCAAAAATTTGTGCATAAAATATCCTAAAATTACTAAATATGAGAACGAAATATTTCATGCATGAACACATGAAATTATGATGCAATGGACACCTATACTATTCACATACATGAAATTTAATAAAATAAACAACTCCTAATTAGGTTATTCACATCCTAGATCAAGGAATTGAGACGTAATGAAGCATATCTCCAATCACCATTAAAAGTAATAGAGATATACTTCTTCCTCATATAATCCTTTTGAGATAATTAAGTAAGCCACGCTTTCTGTCTCTACAGATTTCAATGCCAAATACAAATGTATTATCTCCCATATCTTTCATCTCAATATTTTCATACAAAAATCTTTGGTTTTAACAAATAAACTCATAATGCTAGTAGCCAATAAAATATCAACATATAAGATAAGGAATATAAAGTTATCCCACTTACATTCTCAATGAATCCAAATGAAAATATTATCTAATTAAATTTCAGTTTCCATTACCTTGATGCTTGCTTTAGTCCATAAATAGATTTCTTGAGTCTGTAAACCATATCTTCTTTATCTTTTTCCTCAAAACCATCTACTTGGAGCTTAGAGACATTTTCTAACAAGTCTGTCTTCACATCCATCTGGTGCAGCTCTAAATCAAAATGAGCTACACATGCCATGAGAACTGTGAATGAATCCTTTGTGGAACTTGGAGAAAGTGTCTCCTTGTAGTCAATTCCCTTTCTTTGTGGGAACCCCTTTGTTATCAATAATGCTTTGTAGCGTTCAATCCCATTCTTGAAAGCACATTTAATCTTGTACACATATTTTTAACCTATGGTTACACATCTTGGCAAGTCCACAAGTTCCCACACTTTGTTGTTATCCGTAAACATTAACTCATCTTTCATGGCCTCCAACCATTTAAAAGTATTGCTGCTATCACAGTTTTCTAGAAACTTGTAGGTCTTCTTCATGCCCAATATCAAAATCAGTCTCTGTCAAATAAAGTACATAATTTGAGGGTATAGGTGTATAGTTCTTACGAGGCTTAGTAGTTCTCCTTACTGCCACTTCTGGCTCTGTTGTTGTAGTTGAAATTTCATGCTGAATGGGGACTTAAGGAACAAGTGTCTCAGCTATCTCCATTAAAGGTTCTTTTGGAATGACTGGTTGCACCATTGAGTGAAGAACCTCAGTGGCAACCTCTATAATAATTTCATCAAACTCCGGATTTCATAGTTGAGACATCTCATTTGTATCTTCAATAAACATGGCATGAATGGTTTTTACTATATTTATTCAATTAGGATAGTAGAATCTAAATCCCTTTAATCTGCCTGGATAACACACAAAACAATAATTCACTATTCTAGAGTCAAACACTTTTTCTTGAGGGTTATATAGTCTTGTCTCTGCTCTACAACCGCAAACATGAAAATAATGCATACTAGGTTTTCTGCTAGTCCAAAACTCGAAAGGCGTCTTTGGCACAAACTTATTTGGCACCCTATTAAGAATATAAACTGCAGTCTTAATTGCTTCACCCCACAAAAATATTGAAAGATTGTATTACTCATCATATTCCTTATCATATCTTTAAGGGTTCTATTTCTTATTTTTCTCACTCCATTTTTTTTGTGGATTTTGAGGCATAGAATACTTAGGGACAATACCATATTCATGTAAATATTTGGCAAAGGGATCAAGAAGTTGATCTGAATTGCCTGGTCTGCCATAATATTCACCTCCTGGATTTGATCTAACAATTTTAATCTTCTTTGATAAAATATTTTTCACCTCTGCTTTGAATATAAACTAGAATCAATCCATTTATCTAAACAATTTAATTTTTTAAACCAAATTGAACTGTTTAATAATAGATTTTACAGTTTTGGTTTAAACACTCAATCTTGATAAAAGGGTTTCCATTAATTTTTAACACCCTTAACTAATTGTATCTGTGTCATCTCACAAAGGCAGTGAAATAAGGAGATAGGATAATTATTTCATTCTCATATGAGAGGGCAAAGTACATGCAGCCAAATAGAGTTTCTTCTCACTTAAGAAATATAGGATAGTATCTTGCTTGGCTAGAAACATTGATAAACTACCGTTACTGGTATTGAATTCTTGAATACATTTTAGGTCAAAGACACATTTTGAGATTACAAGAACAATATTTGGTAAGCATTCTGATTTTGGACCGTGGAATGTGTTAAGAGAATGGGATCCATTCTAACACACTCTTTAGGCCATTATGCATTTTGGGTCCAAGTAAACGCATGGGGTTTCTTGAGGTTGTTATCCTTTTGCCTCCCCCAGATTGATAGGGTTTACCAATGATATCTTGGAGTTGCCACTAAGAATAGTGTCCAGGACCCATGACTCCACATATAATGTGGATAAGAAATCCAGTCGAGATTGAGAATCTGAGTGATAGTCAGGGTACTGTCCAAAGAAAGTGTCAGCTACCCCAGTCGGTTTGGATAAATCCAGCCTTGGTTTCAGCTCATATTTTCGATAATAGGATGGTGAAATCTTTCCATGTATATAATCATAACATCACAGAGAAAATATGATCAACACTTTATGGTTATCCACTTGGACAACAGTTGAGTGTAAAAGAGAAAATCTCAAAGAGAGAAAATCTCAGAATGATGCATGAATGCATGGATACGTTGTCTTAGATGATTTAAGTCACTATGGGAATTGGGATCATAGAAATTAAAGATTAAATAAGCAAAATTTGTTTATAAAATATCCCAAGATTACCACATATGATAACGGGATATTCCATGCATGAACACATGAAATTATGATGTAAGGGACACCTAAACCAGGCACATATATGAAATTAAATGAAATAAACAACTCCTAACTAGGTTGTTCACATCCTAGATCTAAGAATGAAGGCGTAATGAAGCATATCTCCAATTAATGGAGATATAGTTCTTTCTTACAATGCAAGGGAAATTTTTTTTTTTAATTAGAAAGCAAGTAAATAAACGAAATTAAAATACATGATTCGAAGGTTGGAGGAGAACGATGAAGAAAACACGATGATGGCAACGAAAACGTGATCCCATCGCACCAATTCGCAAGTTTATTGATTAATAAAACCTTTCCCAAGACGTTTCTCAAGGATAATTCCACTCAAACAAATCTCGGATCTTCTCTACTGTGGAGTATGACGTCTATTTATACGAGGGAAACCTATCTCATCTCCTAAGGTTTGTGATGCAACAAATTGCGTCTCAAACCATTGAGAATTGACTATATATCAATCAAAATAGATCAATGGTTCAAAAAAAAAAAAAAAAAACTAGTTTTATATATCTCTTACCAATCCCTGTGAAAAGAGTGTTGGATGATGGGTAACGACCTCCTAGAGTCAATAGAGCTGTCACGTAAAGGATCGGACTTATCTCGTAGTGATTGAGCAAATTAATTCGATTTTAAAGAGTTTTTAAGAACTTTGAGTTATTCTGGGGTAGACTCTAGAAATGATATTGTTGATGTCGACAAGGGGTTGATCGACTGCCTGTTAGCATTGATAAACTCATAATCATGGTCAATGACTCAGGTTCTCGATCTAAAGAAAATTCTCATTTGAGTCACCATCAAATTTGTTGAAGGGAGTCAATTTTCAAAACGTGTCATGAATGAAAAATTACCAAAGAATTCAGGACACACATAAAAGATTATATTTTTCATTTTTTTTTTCTACTGCAAACCCATTCTAGGGGCAAAATTTATTCATCCATGCATAATAGAAAAAAAAAAAAAAAAAAAATATATATATATATATATATATATATATATATATATATATATATATATATATATATATATATATAAAAGAATTCGATATTCATTCCGAAAAGGGGAACCGAATCAAATTCTATTTCAGTTCCAAGCTAGAGCTTAGCAGTCCTGAAACCTCCTGGATAACCATAATATTAACCCGACCAAACTCCTCCAACACTCCAAATCCAGGGGATAAAAATTGGAATTCCTTGAGCTTCCGTATACTAGGAGATCGAGTTGACACACTTCATCAACGACTGCTACCGCCTAATGGATCTTATGGTATTACTGGCAAAATTATGTAATCCACGGTGGGGCCTGGCATCTCTACAAACTTGGATGAGGTTGCCAGAAATTCATTCATAATTTGTGGATTGAAGTATGCCGTGGCATTGAGCCTAATATTCATTTTCTGTGATTTGGTTTTCACCGTCCGCACTTTCTGCTTTATCCAATTTCTCTACCTGTAAGGTTGCTTTCTTTGCCTGTAAATGGGAAGAAAAAAATAAAAATGAAAAAACAAGAGAGAAATATAAAATCTAGTAATTTACATAAGACCCGAATATGCTTTAAGTTCAGTTTAGTTGCAAGAGAAATTAAATGAAAGGGAAAAAAAAAATTTAAACTTTAAAAATAAATTTTTATAACTGTAACACAATATGATTGTATAAAATACCTAAATGTCATACCATATTTAGTAATAATACTTATAAAACGTAAAACTTATTTTATTTTTGAAAAGAAAGGAATTTGAAAGTGAAATATAAATTAATAACTAAATATGAAATGATTTGAAGTTATTTACTTAATCATGTGATAGCATAAGCTTTAATGATTACGAAAATTTTCTTTTTAAGTTTAAAAATTTAATTTCTATTCCCTTTAATTTCCCTTGCAATTAATTAGAACCAAGGATAATCCATATTCATGTGTAATTGTGGGAGAAATTGGATAAAGTATGCAGTTTTAACCCTCGACTTGACTAGTTTGGAACAATAATCCAGGGCCTTAAGTCTAACCCAGCAAGCCTAGGATAAAATTTTGCTCTGACAAACCATCAGTTTGCTTACAAGTAAAGGGAAATCAAGGGAAGTGAAATTGGTTCAAAAAAGAAACATAAATCGTTTTCAAATCATGACTCTGTAATCTAATTAAAATTCTTATCATATCTAGTATTTATATTTTTCAAAAGTAATGTTTAATTTCTTTTTGAAATAGTTTTCTATTTTACTTTTGATTTAATTTTACATTTTTTCCCTTTATTTCCCTTGCAGCTAGACGGAGCCTAATTGCTTCCATTCATCTATTGTTTTTTTTGGTATGCAAGGTTAAAACAAAAGATGAGGATAACTATCCATTAAAATGAATGGTGTGTCATCACTTCAATTTAGTCATGAAGCCTCCAAATTAGATTATTAGGTGGACAAGGTGAACAACTGCTTAGTAGTGTTGGTTGATAACTTGCCAATAGAGTATAGGCACCCAACAGGAAAAATGTTAAACTCTCCTGTCTCACATTAAATAAAGATGGACTAGGAAATGCAAATGAAATTTTATCCATTTCATTCATGTATCAAGCTAAAATAGGAAAAGATGGGATATTAAAGCCCAAGCCCAAACCCAAGCCCAGCCTAGGCATACAAAATGGGCACATAGCTAGGCCTCGGCCCAACTCTACTCTCTACTCAGCCATGCTCGTGGTAGGAGTTGCCAACCGTAAAAGCCTAAACGCGTATATTTTAACTAGAACAAAAAAAAAAAAAAAAAAAGAGGTAGAGGTTCACTGTTCCGGGGAGAAATGAAGGGACATAAATAAGATGAATGATTTTGTTTATTTTCTAAATGTAAATGTTGGCAGACCACGGTATCACAAACCTAATTTACCAACAACAAACTTTGGCCTAAAAAAGTAAAATTTAGTATAATGGAATCTTACCTCATTTTCCCAATCACAACGAATGGTGATGATGGCCAATACCAATGTTTGGACAGCAGTCCCACATATCATCCCAATCCAGATACCCTAATTTCCGTATTGTGGCCAACGTTAGAACAGAAAAACTTTAAAAATTTTGTAAAGAATTAAGCAACTTAAGGTTGGCAATATAGGATGGTAGGATACATCGTCTCACATGCCTTTTTTTTATTTAATTCTGTTTTTTCACTTTGTTATAAAATAAATAAATCAAAAAACATTAAGAGGGCATAACCCACGTTGCCAACGGATCATTCGCCCATAATTTTAAGTGTGAGATTATGTGAAACTTTAGTGACCATTAGATGATGATGTAAAGAAAAATTAGAAACATACCTCAACTCCAAAATTAAAGAACCATCCTAACAAAAATCCGAATGGAACCCCAACAACGTAATAGCAACCCAAATTTATATAGGCCACAAATGATTGCCATCCCGATCCAACTGCCACTCCTACAATAGATGAATCGTTTTAAAGATAATGAAATCCAACTATAAATGAAATTAGATGAGATGACGAACCAGAGAGAACAGGTTGAACGCTATTGAGTAGGATAGTGAAGACCAAGAGGATGGAGAGCTTGTCAACAGCTAGAATGACGGCATCACTGGTTGTGAAGATAATTGCAAACTTGTTGTGGAAAACCATTATTAATACACAAAATATGAGACCCATAATTGTGGATGACACCACTGATACTATTGTAGCAAATTTTGCTCCTTTTCCATTGCCTGCTCCAAGCTCGTTTGCCACTCTTACTCTGGTCAATTATTTCCACATACACATAGAGGGTGCAACTTGTTAGTAGTCACTAATTAATGTTCCGTATTGAATTGAAATCAAATATATAATATTAATATGGAAAAAGAAGGCTGTCATACTATGTAAAATCTACATCAAAAAATGAAAAATCTCATCCCATTTGGATGCCTTGCGTGTACATTTGTGCCCTGAGTGGCCCCGCATAGGTGTAAGGGCCATACAACCTAGCAGCGGTCCCACCACCTCCAATTATTTTTTTTTTTAAATGAAGAAAAGACTTTTAGATTTGGATGTATTTTCATTGAGATATAGTGACCTGCTGATGGGTTGAATGATTTTGCTCATTATATATCTCTAATTTTGTTGGATGTTGAACTAAAAAGTATTATTTATTTCCTAAAAAACAACATAAATCCAATATATATCAACTTAAAACTGAGTATGCCATTAGATATATACCGTAGAAGACAATATTACATAGGGATAGTTTTCCTTTAAAGCATTCAAAGAAGGCTTGCATCAATTTAAAGGGTTTTTCTATTTGTCAACGACAATCATTGTTAACTGATAAGTATATAATTTTTATATTTGTATTCTTCTTTATGCTAAGCTTTTTAATGTGTTTTATGTTTAATTGAACTGAATAAAATAAATTTTATAAGTTTAACATATTTTAGAAACATTGTGAATTAATTGCTAAAAGATAAAATAAAAAAATTACAATATTCTTAATATTGATGTTCTGAGTTTTATGCAGGTTTTTGACGTAGAAAGATTTCTAGAATTGAAAAGTTGTTTTCAGTAAAGCTGTAAAGGACGTCTCAATCTTTTCGGAATGGTATCATGGAGAAAAATTTAAGTTCGTTTGGACCTCCAAACATTGCCTCAAAGTCTGACACGAAAATCTGATCCGAATCCAAATTTGAACAGTTGTACAATTTGTTTAAAGCATTCAACGGTGGATGAAATTTTCGTAAAGAGTCTCCTAATCAAGTTAGAATCTATAATAAAAGATCCAAAGAATAAAGAAAACTCTAGGATTCTAAAATTTTAAATAGAGAATGAATTCTAAACAAAGAAGGAATCCTGCGTAAAGAATGAATCCGACGCAAAGAAAAAGTTATAAGTTACAAAGGATTGTCACGTTTTATATATTGAACACTAGTGTCGAAGATAATGAATCTCTCTCTCTCTTTCTCTTTTGCTAGAAATTTTTCTCTCTGAAATGATTGTAATGTCTGACTAATTTTCTCATTCAGTTCAAGGAGATTTTGAAACCCAAACTCATATCAATGGTAATCTCTATTTAGTAATGTTGTTCTTCTTCTATCTTTTATTGAAATTGCTTATGTTATTCTTTTCTCTTTATTTATGATATTTGTCCGAATAATTCAGTAATAGCATACTGAATCGCTTAGATTAATATTAATTGTTAGATCTAGAATCTGTGATACATAATCATCTTGATCCTAATCACAAGTAGCAAACAGTGGTAGATGATTATGTTCAAGTTTTTGTCTCATCATTGTGAATAATATAACCTAAGTTAAATAATCTCCGTTTGTGTGTGATTGTTGTTTAGATTGATCTATTTTTCACCCCCTTAATGCAGCCATTGAATTAAACATTGAGAGTTTATTCAGTGTTATTCAATGGTTAGATCTCTTTGAAGAACTTATTTCAGTAGAGAACTTAAGGAAAAACTCGGGTAACAAAGCGTATTGTTATCTAGGGTCTTTAATTCTAATTGGGAGGAAGAGAATAACGTTGCGATGAATTTACTCATTGCATGTGTGGAGTGGATATTGAACCAAGAACTGAATATTCTCATCTAATTATTGTCCTATTTAAATTTTGTCTATTTATTTTTAATTTGATTCAAACAATCAAAACCTCCCCTTCGTTATTATGTTTACTTAGCATTAATTAGTATATTTAGTTTGAGTAGAATTTAAATTTTGATCAAATCACTCTCTGTGGGATTGACCTTTGCTTATCCTATTTACAATTTATTAATCAAGTTAATAAAAAAATATTTAATTAAATTGATGCACTTGACACACTACCATTAACATCGACAGTCCATCCATTGGATCAGCATAAACCTCCCTCATCCCTCCCAATTCAAACACAAAAAATGGTCTTGTCTATTTTGGTACCACGTTGGCCCAATGAACACATGAAAGAAGCAATTGGTATCAAGAAGAAAACCCCAATTTGAATCTATGCTATTCTATGAAAATGTTAAAGTAACATTAAACAATTCAATATAGAAGTAATCAAGAAGGGATAAAGCTAAAGACAAAAAAAAAAAAAAAAAAAAAAAGTAATTTACACCATTAGTACCTGACATTCTAAGAAATCAAACCAGAGGTACCTCACGTTTCAAAAATCATACCAGATGTACCTCTTCTCATATTTTCAATATTAATCCTATTTAATGTTGACATCCTCTAAGTTAACCATTAAATCTATCTCAAATTTTCAAAGACTAAACGTTTCTTGTTGAACTACCCTTATTTGGTGCATGATCGTTGGTACATCCATAGAAAAAATAGTAAGTTGAGGTGTGGAGTTTTCACCAAAGACATGTACCATAATCGAGATTTGTGACTTGGTGATGAATAACCATCGGTGAAGAAGGGTCATAGAAGAGGGGAGAGGCAGGAGAGGGGGTGGACAATTGAAACAGTGATGAGCACATAGGAATCCGAATGGTGAGTCGTTGCAGCATTGGGATGGTGAGAGAGTGAACCAAAGAGGATCAAGAAAGTTATGATAAACAAGGATAAATTTGGAAGTACAAAAATAAAAGGTACCCCAAGTGTAATATTTTTGAAACGTCAAATACCTTTGGTATAATTTCTTAAAACGTTAGGTACCTCTGGTATGATTTTTGAAACGTAAGGTACTTCTGGTATAGTTTCTCAAAACGTCAAGTACATCTAATGTAATTTATCCAAAAAAAAAAAAAGTAAAGCTAGTTTGTCACCCAGATATGTGAAACTAGCCTTGTCTCTGAATTATCGAATCTTATAAGATAGATGGTGGTGCTGGATCATGTACATCCACGTATGTATCGAATATTAGCTCATGGATGAGAAGATCGTGAGATGTTAGACTGCTATTACTCACTGACTCCTCTTGTTAGATTCATTAGAAAACTCCAGTTTGAATCTATGCTATTCTATGAAAATGTTTAAATAGCATTGAACAATTCAATAAAGAAAGGATAAAGCTAAAGACCAAAATAAAAAAAAAAATAGAAAAGGTAAAGCTAGTTTGTCACCTAGGTATGTGACAACTAGCCTTGTCTCTAAACTATCGAATCTTATAAGATGGATGGCGGTCCTGGATCATGTACATCCATGTATGTGTTAGACTTTATGTTGTCATTGTTGGCAACTTGACTGATGTGACAGTATTTGTGAGCATACATTCAGAGGAATAAGGAGAGAGAGTATCAGTGTAGGAGAGAGAGTGTCAGTGCAGTGGTAAAGCCGGAGCTACCTTCAGCAACTTCGCTTGTGTGTTCTACAGTGTTCTACATGTATTTCAGATGACTTGCAATGAGTTGAATGAGATTTTACACTGATTTTGATGAGAGAGAGTGTCTGTGGATCCCACTGGTGATGTGTCACAGTTTCTGATGATGTGGTCAAGTTTCAAATGATGAGACAATGTTGCAACATCTTGAAGCATTACATGAAGAAAGAAGATGTAGAGAGAGAATGAGGAGAGAGAAAATATTGGTGGGTCCCACAACAGGTTCATGAAAATCCGACAGTGAAAAGATGTAGAGTGTCGAGTTATCTTTCCAACGCAACTTGAATCACTCAATTTCGACGTCGGATGAGAGAGATATCGCAGTTTTCGTCGGATCGCTCAAAAAAGTCATTAATACATTTGTTCGGGGGCATTTTGGGTAAGAAGAAATGTAGAAGATTCCAAATCGACTGCTAAAATGAAGCCATGATGCTCAGATCCACTTTGAATGGTCCAGATCAAGGCGGGCTCAAGTGTATAGGAGCCGATGCGTCGAGATTCCATCTCGTGCCTTTGGATTGGTTAGATGCAGGTTATTACAATGGTCTCTGTTGCATGGAGTACTAGGCTTGATTCCGTGTGGCACACGTGCGGTACAACAGTAGGTTGATCCAGATATTGCGGTGAAGATCGAATTCGATCACGCCTGACGCTATTTATGCAGATCCAGCGGCGAGAAACAAATCCTGCCTTTTTGAAGTCAATCCAACGGTCTTTGGTTTAGATTCCACAGCGGACCAATCATAAAGCGACAAAGCATAAGGCGGGCGGCGATTCAGTGTTACGCGGGTGTATGATAAGCCTCTGAAAGATTCTATTTAGAATTTTCTGATTGGTCGAACTTCAAACCGCTATAACTTCTTCATCCGAGTTCCAAATCTGTCCATTCAAGTTGTAGTTTCCTTTTTTCGAGCCCTCTACCTATTGGGCACCGTTGGGAGTCAAAAAAACATGGAGAAAAATTGAAAAGAGCATTTTGAAGGTAAAAGAAGGATTTCTAAGGTTTCGTGTCCTGTAGGAGTGATCAATCACCAACTACCTCTTCTCTGTGCATCAATGGAGTGTTAAATCCCTGTGAGAGGTCAGTAGAGCTTTTATTCTTATATTCATGGTGAACATGGATTGTGTGGAAGAGATTGGAGGCATGTGGATGAGGTGTGCTATGTGAATCGATCTCTATCATCATTGAAGGCAGTTGGAGAGTACCTGAGAGCAGTGTGAAGCTTCAGAGATATTGTTGGCCATTCGAAAGCATTGTTTGTGAGATTTTTCAATTTCCTATCTATTTATGCTTTCAATTTATTGTATGCTAGTGTAGGTGCAAATTGTTGAATACCTAGCTAGTGGGGAAATATTGTAAGACATCATTATAAGCCTAAAAATTGTTATTTGCTTCTCGTGGGTGCGGGTTAAGCGTGGTGTGTTTAGTGGGTGCTGGACACTGGCTGTTAAGCCTGAATCTTGACGTTGGTGCGCCCTCTCAGTTTTATGCTGGGAAAACCTAGGGTTAGTATCCTTGTATTGTAAAAGACTAAAAGTTGAGTATTGAGTAAATACGGAGTCCGTTGGGCATTATTCCGTGGACTAGCCATCACACACTGTGTTGATGAACCACGTATATCCTGTGTTGTGGACAGTCTTTATTTTCCTACATATTTTAGAGTGCGTGGAATGACTTGCATGATGGGTGTGCAAATCTGATAGACTTGGCCACTGAGTGGTAGTGAGGTAGATTTGCATGCGCTTGTGTGTGTGTGAAAAGTTAGGTTTCCATCAGCTCTGGACAGCATAGTGAAAATTAGGGAGAATTTTCAGACACTGATTCACCCCCCTCTCAATGTCATATCAAGTTCATCAGTATATACTAAATATTAGCAGCACATGCATGAGGAGATCTTGAGATTTTGGACTGCTATTACTCACTGACTCCTCTTGTTAGAATCATTACTCGGTAGACAAGACAAATTAACCAACCTGGTTCTTATGTAGTCATCCAACAAAACTACAACCTATGATTCCATTATTTTTTCTACCGAAAAAAAAAAAAATGATTCCATTATTTTTGCTGCATTCTCAACATTTCAATTAAACTTATGTCCATAAGGGATCCATCCGACATGGTCCACAAATAAAGTTCTAACATTGGAATCAAATTGAAAGTTCTCGTCTAGAATCTGTCATAACTAAATTTTTTTTTTAATTATTTCACGATATTAATAGGAATAATTTATGTCTTTTATGTGTTCGATTGGTATCCTCAATTATTTAAATTAAACTAAACAAACTTTTAATTAACAATATTATAAAATAATAAAAGTATTGAAGTAGAAATACATATATTATGTCAAAAGATTTCCAACTATCAATGCTTGAGGATGTAGGAGCCTTATGCACAAGGTTCCATAGATTTTTTCTTCTTTTGGGCAAACTAAGTGGAAAAAAAATTTCTACTGCATTTGTGTGAAGCAGTATTGATCTTGTCAATTAAAATGCAACGGTCATGTGTTTTGATACACTTCCAATGGACAACAACAGGATCCACAACGACACCACTCCTACACACAAGTACAGTTGACCATCGCAAGGGTCTACTTAATAGGATCCGCATCCTGTCCTCCCAGTGGTTCTGGGAGGACAGTGGCAACCTGTCCTGGATGGCCGCCACGTGGCTCTCAGTAAATTTGAGACCCACGTCCGAGCCGACACCCAGCCGACAAGCCGAGCCGACAGGGGTTGTCGGCTCAGACGTGGGTCTCGGATTCAACCAAGAGCCACGTGGCAGCCATCTGAGATAGGTTGCCGCGTCCTCCCAGAATCACTGGGAGGAGACGATGTGCATCCCTACTTAATAACTTCCACGATTGCCCTTTTCGGATTAAGGTGTAGGCCACTAAACCGTCGAAGACGATTTGAATTCCGAAAAGTTTGGAAAGAATTAAGATTCGATCTTCGAGAAGGAAAGAAGTCCACTTTACAGCCTTCCTTCTTCCTCTGGTATTCGTGGTGTTCCTTAAAGCACACACACTTTTCTCTTCACTAGGGATTATTAATTTGATTAAAAAGAAGAGAAAGGAAACGTTAGAAATGGTACCCAGTTGCAGCGAAGAACGCCAAAGGAATCATCATTTCCCAGCCATTAATGGTCATGCTGCCAAAGTTACAACGGGCCCACAAAATATTAAACAACATCAAGAGACAATAAGAAAAGAGGATCAATCATAATTTTCTTCTATTTTTTTTATATAAAAAAGAAAAGAAAACAGAAAAAAAAAATAAAAAACTTAGAATCAATCTAATCCACTCTACCCCAATAAACCACAACACTAACATTCATGTACAGGAGATTGAAAACAGATACAGTTAATAATCCTATAATAAATAAAAGAAAATTTTCAGTTACCATTCAAAAAGAATTGATCAGATCACTTACTATCCAAGTTATTCAAAAAAATCATCTACCACCCATGTTAGACAAACGTTAGTTAATGGACTAAGGAGAAAGAATTGAAATTGTATGTAAACGTTTATACCTTTTTCTTTTTCTTCTCTGTTTCTCTGTAATATTTTATGTAAAAAGAAAAAAAAAAGGAAAAAATTTGCAATTTTCGTCTCCTCGGGCTTTGATTTAATGGTAACTATCGTAGAATCACTGAACACACCAACCTCTCAAGCGAATGAGGTTTCAATGGTGGAGTTGAGCGACGGCCATCAATTCTGCTGCGAATGTCTTCTCGAACTGTTCTCCTTTCTCAGACAAGCACTTGATGGCAACAATAGTGCCATTGCTTGGTAAAAGGGCTCTGTAAACACAACCGAATCCGCCACTACCGAGGATTTCATCTTCGCTAAAACCCTTGGAGGCGATGTAGAACTCAGCAAAGCTGAAAATTCTGGGGTTGTTAGAGCCCACAACCTTTTGGGAGAGATCAACATCAGGAGTGTCTTGGAAGTTGTAGGAATGGTCACCAGCTTCGTAACAATCAGAGAGAGTGGACTATCTCCACCCCAGTGGTACACGCCACGGACCAGATAGCTGACGTAGCTGAGAAGCCCATGGTGCGATTGGTCGTAGGAACGAGCTCTTAAAGGGATTGAGCGCTGTTCGATTTCATCAAGATCCACTGGTAAAATCGGAAGGAAATGTTTAAATTGCATGGCTACAGTTGATATCTAATAAATTGAAGCTGAGATCAATTCTTTTAATTTTTTTCCCTTACAAAAAGGTACTATTATCATTCGAGTATTTTCTAATGGCTGACATCAGCAACTAACGGCTCTGTTAGTTGCTTTTGGATCTTTTTGATAAATGTTTGTTTAACTTGAGTGGTAGGTGATTTTTTTAAACAATTTGAGTGGTAGATGATTTGACCAATTCTTTTTGAGAGGTTATTGAAATTATCCCATAAAAAAATGGTTTGAGTAGATGTATGATACCAGATGGACAAAGCATCGACTGCAATCTTTGCGTTCTTCAGATTCCCAGTCATCAGTATAATTATTCTGTAATACCAGTTCTCCAAGCTGTTAAATAAATAGAACGCAAGAGTCAAGATCCCAAGAATCTTTACTTCAAATTGAGATTGAAAGAGGAAGCAAGAATAATAGCGTACCAAAGCATGACCCCTGAAGCTGTAGATAGCTTGAGGAACTCCCAAAGCCCAACGAAAGCTTCAGTGGAGAAACCAGTCCAAGAAAGAGGACATCCACCACAAACCGTGTAAGCCAACAACCCCAAAACTAGAACCCACCATGAGAAATTGAGGGTAATTGCAATTCCCAGCAAACCTAGCTTGAGCCCATACACAAAGACCCAACTCACGAAGATATGAACGATTAGACCTACTAGAGAAACCCAGGCGATCACCCCAGTCTTGAGCTGGCTCTGCAAGAACCTCTGCAGAGGGAACTGGAATGCGAAACTGAAGTGGAGAGGAATTAGCCAGATAGCCACCATACCAGACTGCTCCGCCACGTCATCTGGTTGTCCCATCCATTTTAGAATGGGACTTGCAAATACGTACATGGGCAGAAGCAGAATAGAACAGAGGAACAGAACGATCCATGATCTCTGCATATAGATTCCCAACATATGGTACTTCTTCGCCCCAAATGCCTGTCCACATACTGTCTCCAATGCACTAGCCATCCCTAACTAATAAATCCATGTACAAAAACAAACAAAACCCATAACAGATCAAATTCAATCTACAATCGATATATATATATATATATATATATATATATATATATATATATATATATAGCAGATATATATATATAGCAGAGCAGAGGAGGAGATTAGCTACCAATAGACCGAAGTTGAAGCCAACAACGACGTTATTGGCGATGGAGATGGAAGCGAGCTCAAGATTACCGAGGTGGCCGGCAAAAGCTTGGGTAATGACATTCATGGAGAAAGAAGAGACACGGCTGAAGATAGCGGGACCGACGATGTGCCATAGCTTTTGTGATTCGATCCAAACCCTATTCCCAAGATCTTCGTCTTGAAGATCTCCACTGTTGGTTTGTTTTATTGATGGTAGTTTCTGCAACAAAGGAAACGTCTCATCCCTTGTTTTGCCGCTCATGGTCTGCATGGTTCCCTTCCACGCAGATGAAGACACATTGAGAATCATGAGGAGATGAATGAGCTTTATAGACGGATGCTGTTACTTTGCAATTTTGTTTTTGGCTAAATTCATCACGTGGCAACTAGATGATGGAAATGTGTCTATGCCTGGCAAATTAGGTTGGATTAGTATTAAAAATACCGATCATGGTACAAGATATTCAATTTGCAGTGACGGATTATGCACAATCGAGACCGACCGATTTACATCCCTTTCCATTATGACTAAATTTGACATGTTGGTGAGGGATCAGGGGCCCATATCTATAGATTTTATACATAGTCGATGACTCAATCGGGTTCCTCGACGAGGCACTTAGTTAATAATGATTGAAAAATAATTAAAAAAGAATAAATTGAATATTGGATCAGGTTCCGGCACATCCAAGGATTAGCCGATTCGATTCGGATTCCTAAAAACATGCATGAATCTTTCAGATAATCAAGAAATACCCAATCTGGAGAACCATTTCCAGATAAAGCCTGCGTAGAATCATTGCTCTTTTGATATGTGCCCACTGCTTTGAACTATGAATATGGGTTTGACGTTAGAAACTTGGGCCGACATATATATATAACTACATCAAATATATTTTTTTATTGAAAAATATTACCTTAAAAAACTAAAACCAAACCAACAACATAAAATAATTCACTAGGATATTTCTGGGGACTAGAAATTACATAATACTGAGATTATATAAACATTAAGTTGAATAACTACGCCATTGCCAAAGTTCCCTTGTTTACATGGTTTACTGTGTTTGAGAATAGATCATTGTCACATGCCGGGATTTCATCATCATCCATGTTAGTGATTTGTACACTCTAATGATAGATTTCACCCTTCATGAATGGTGATAAAATTTTATGAAAAATACACATACGTAGATGTGATCTAAATTCCCATATTTTCTATTAATAGATATTTCAGGGTTCAAGTCTTAGTTATTGTTAACCACTTTTTAAAAAATATTTGACACAACAGTGATGTAGATAAAGATAACACATGCAAACATAGAGGTTCATGGAAACGTATATGTTCTTGACATGACATGTGTAGACGTATATGATCTCTTTTATTTTTTTTTTATTTATTTATTTATTTATTTTGATAAGAAGGATAGAGAATATAAAATCTCCAAATTGAAGTTATATATGAAGGATTAGGTATGATTTACCCAAAAAACAAGCATCTTTTGAAGTGATTTATTTGAAAAGGTGTAAAGGATAGAGAAATTTTTTTTTTCTTCTTATGGTGGAGAACCCAAATTCTCCAAACACAGCCTATTGGCTTAATTTGGATTATGGTAGCAGCTACGTGCATGAATAATGAATCTTTGACTATTAATGGTTCTTTCTACCAAAAACAAAAAAATACTACTAATAATTCTTGAGATACATTGACTGATCAAGCAAACTGGTTCACGCATATATGTGGTCTATTCCACATAAAGCTGGGTTCTGGATATTAAATTTAAATAATGTATATTTTATATAAATACCTCTGAATTAAGAGATTATCATGAGTTAAATCTCTTCGTTGGGACCTGCTTATAAAAAAAATGTATAATTTACTAATAGAAGGATGCTTTTTTAGTGGAAACTTATCTAACAATGCCACATGGGACTTTAAACAACAACTGAATGAGAAAGAGAGAGGGGCGAGGGGGAAAAGAATGGATATCAGAATCAAATCCGCTTATAAAGAAGGGTTTGTCTACTTGACAGTGGCTTGTGTCAATAGCCCATTAACAACTGATTCTTTTTCATGAGATATTATTAGATCATCCAGGAAACTTCAAAATACAAAATATATTCTGATATTTAAGATGAAAAGGGTGAGAAATTTTTTGTCAGATTGTTGGTATCAACAGTGGTTAACATCGGATTGATATCACCAAGATTGTCACTTTAAAGAATGGCTGAATAGAAGTGAATGCGACGAATTGGTTGGAGTTCTTCCATCTCATGTTCTGATTCATAGGTTGCGAGGAGATTCCTTATCATAGTGGCATCAAAGCTTACATATCAATCCCCCAAATCAATAATGGTGATCCATATGCACCACGTCATGACATATAGCTCTTGAACCTCAATCCCAAATATATAGTGGTCAGGCAGCATTGATGCAAATAGGCCCAAATATGTTTGATAGCATGAAAGTGCTCTACAGGGGGAAAAAGATCCAGCTTGAAAGTGAGTCCGCTACAATCATCTTCTAATATTCTATAATATGTAAAATAAATATAAATTTTATAGATATACAGAATCTAGCAGAATAATCACACGTAAAATTTTATGACTAATCTTAATTATAAGATTCGTTACCTATTAAAATTTCCTCTTTATATCTTTATCAATTAAGACGCTTTATTAAAATATTGATCTTTCAGCGATTTGCTTAAGCTTCATGCATGTATCCAAATGAGTCAATGCATTTGGCCCCCGAGGTGCAAGTGGTAATGTAAACAATAATCCGTAATTATTTTGAAGGCCTTTTTTTTTTTTTTTTTCCCCTTCGGATTAGGAGAACTTTGCTGATCACCTAAAACAAAATTTAATACTAGTATGGATAAGTTTGTCTAAATGGCAACGTTGCCTCCCCCAACACCCTGTTCTCTCTCTCTCAGATTTTTGCTGCCCTATTGACGAAACCGAACCATGCACCCTCGTTGACTTGACCCTACTCGCATAGTCTAGCCACCTGGAGCACTTAAAAGATCATTCATCCTAATAGTATATAACTAAAGGAAAAAAAATTTATCTGGCTACGTCGATCCCCATTTTCCCTCTCACATGGGTTGTGAAAGTATCCCTTATCCATTATGTTGGTGTAGGATCTACACAGTAAATGTAATCTCTATAATTAATTTATCAATTTCTCCAATGATTTCTTTTCAATTGCTTGCTTTGTCTAATAATTTCATTTAAAAATCATTCACTACCTTTGCAGTAACTGGATGTTTAGTAATTATAGTTGACTTTAAGATATTGTTTATAAGGATGCCATTTGTCGTAGTATATTCACCACAAACATTACGTATAAGATGAATATAAGATATAGAATTGTAAATTTATATAGAAATGACGTACTCAAATCCTTCATGTATGCATCCATTAAATGGATGTTTACTAATTACAGTTGACTTTAATATGTTGTTACAACGATGCCAATTGTTGTAATATATGCACAATAGAACATCATCTTACGTATAAGATGAATATGAGGTAAGAATTGTAAATTTATTTAGAAATGACTTACTCAAATACTTCATGTATGCATCGAACTCTCTCAAAGTAGACATCAAATGCATCATTAAACTAATGTATCGCGTGTTGCAAACAAATGGTAGTATTGAGTCGTAATCAAAACTAGTATCATTAAAATTGTACTCACTCCCTATGGTGCAAACTGGGTTCTTTGCCAATCGATTCCAAGATAAAACAACCTTCAAAAACCAAAAAGTATTGCACTTACTCCTTGGGTATACTCAGAGATTCAAAAGGCTATGCTCAATAGGCAAATATCAAAATCAACACTAGTGGTGGGACTAACTAGCATTATTGTTATTATTTATTTTAAAATGAGCAAAACCTTTCCTCTATTTATAGGAGAAGAAAGGACCACCAATGGTTATCTCCAAAGAGCATGCTCAAATACCATGTCTCTACCATAAAATATCCCTACTGACCATTTAAACATATCATCAATAATCACAGTTATGCTCATTTAGGTGCCTCTTAAGAATAGACAACCTTTCCAACAACCATTCATAAAATAGTAAATTAATATTTTAAATCTAATAAAATTCAAACTATTAAAATTCCAACACTATCCAATATATGCATAGAGAGTGTTAGTCGTAAACATATTTCATTGCTGTTTTTACTACATGGTTTCTGAAAATCAGATGTGATTCATGCTCCTTGTGATATGGATGTGCAACAAGAACAAGAAACTGAGGTAGTTGACTTGGAGGAGGACAAAGAATTGAAGAAGCAAGCTTTGTTGTAATTTTATTGTATTTAAAATTGGAGACTCAAATCGTCGTATCTAGGATTCTAAATCACTCGTTTCAATTAACTTTTACAAAAGACGAATTGAAATACCATTGTAAAAGTTATCAGTAGTGACGACAGGTAGATTATCCATCGTAAAGATCTACGACGGCCTTCTAAGCTAAGGACGACCAAGAAAATATCCAGTGTAAATAAGTTTCTAGCGATAAAAATTGTTTTTTGTGATGGAAAATTACCATCGCAAAATCTCAAATTTGTTGTTGTGTCAAGACATCCTTCCTTCTATCTATGGGTTGGAATCCTCTTATCATCTTATCATATGGCACATGGTAGAATTACATAGGCCAATCAAATACATAACTGGCTGGGCTGTCATGAAATGATAAATTACTTATAATAATAGGGAAAATTTCCCCACCTCTCTTAGTATCAACACCCCCTATCAGTTTATTAAGTAATGAAATAAATGGTAATTAATGTTTATAATGACAATATTATTCTTAAAATTATAAAATATCATTTTTACATCTTTAAAATTTTTTTTTTGATAGATTAATTAGATTTTTCTAAAAAAAAAAAAAATCTATCTCCATTAGACGGAAGTGAACAACATGTGACCAAGAAAATCCCATATGTCATCATCCTGGAAATTATTGACGACGACGATAATAATCAGAAGCTCTACCTAGAAGAAACCGCCTCAAAGAGGACTGGAGTGGCGTAGCTGGAATAATTGAGGCTGTGGGAGCGCTGGAAGAAGATCACTGAGTTCGATCATGCTCAACAAACACCTCACAATATCCATGATCATCAGCACCATTATCAGTAACAGTTCCCATTTCCTCTCACCGATCACCAGAATGGGGTTTCTGTTCCATACTCGAGGTTCGCACCCATTAACCATGGAGGATTCACTAGTGATGATGGCCATTCTAACACACAACCTTCCGTTCTTCATCTGTGCAGGCTGGCCGTTGGCGCTTTCCCACCGACTGCCGGAACTCCTGCCGGCGTCCGACCCATGTTTTCCGAATAGTTTCAGATGGATCGGCTGAGGGTAGCCGCTCAGGAACCGAGGTTTCAGAGCGAGAAACCACTTCTGTATGAGATCAGCAAAGAGCACTCTTCAATCCAAACCCAAAAACATCAAAACCTAACGATGCATTGTCGGTCCAGTGAGTGCGACATCTGTAAGGTAAGGTGCTGTTGCTGCTGCCGCCTTCATCTCAGTAGCTGGCTAGGGTTTCCTTGTTTCTCCAAACGTAAACCTGTTAAGTCTTTTAACTGTTTTTTCGTTTTTTATTTATTACTATCGTCGTCTTCAATACTTTCCACGACGATGACATATGGGTCTTTCCCAGTCTTTCCCGGTGTTCACCACCGTCACCGGCCAATAGAGATAGATTTTTTTTCTTTTAAAAAAAGTCTAGTTAATCTACCCAAAAAATTTCAAAAAGGTAAAAATAACATTTTACAATTCTCTGAGATAATATTGTCATTGAAAACATTAGTTAAGATTCGTCTCATTACTTAATAGGCTGATAGAGGGTGTTGATACTTATTTTCAAAAATTGAAGTAGTGATTAATATTATGAGCCAAGTTGAAGGATGATTGATTTAAGAATATATCTTAAGGAAGATAGGGGAAATTTTCCCATAATAATATTATGAGATTTTTCATTTTCACTGCCCTTATAACAATCTACTATTTTGAACCACATGGTAAAATGATGTTTGGTTTTGATCATTGAATAAATAGGTCAATGTTTAAATTGATCATGATCAAATACAATTAAATACATTCACATATTATGATTATGAATACTTGTAATTTATAAATGTTTTTTTTTTGGGTAAAAGTAATTTATAAATGTTTGGGTATGTACATATATGCACCCTCCTAGCTGCTATAATCCAATTATTATTTAATATGTGTGTTAATCCGAGCATTATTTATTTTGCGTGTGTTAGCCACAATATTATTTATTGGGTATTTTACATTAGAGGTACCTGACGTTTTGAAAAATCATACCAGAGGTACCTCATGTTTCAAAAATCATACCAGAGGTACATCTTCTCATATTTCCAACATTAACTATATTTAACGTTGGCATCCTCTAAGTTAACCATTAGATCTACCTTAAATTTTCAGGGACTGGTCGTTTCTTGGTGAATTACCCTTATTTGGTGGTTGGTAGTTGGTACACCCGCCAAAAAAATAGTAAATTGGGGTGCGGAGTTTTCACCGAAGGTGTGTGCCATAGTTGAGATTTATGACTTGGTGATGAGCAATCGCCGGTGAGGAAGGGTCACAGGAGAGGACAAAAGGTAGGAGAGGGGGTGGGCAATTGAGACAGCGATGAGCACATGGGAATCAGAGTGGTGAGTCGTTGTGCGAACGGGATGGTGAGAGAGTGAACCGAAGGGGACCAAGAAAGTTATGCTAAACAGGGGCAAATTTGGAAATACAAAAATAAAAGGTACCCCAAGTGTAATATTTTTGAAACATCAAGTACCTCTGGTATAATTTCTTAGAATGTCAGGTACCTCTGGTATGATTTTTGAAACGTAATGGTATAATTTCTCAAAACGTCAGGTACCTCTGGTGTAATTTACCCTTATTTATTTTGTGTGTGTTGAAACATCCCACTCCAATAGCACCCTCTCTCTCTCTCTCTCTCTCTCTCTCTCTCTCTCTCTCTCTCAATTGTAATATATCTTTAAAGGGAAAATTTCATCAGCGGAGGATGGTGATCAGCTAGGGAATGCGTCGGCGCCGGTTATCATTATGGCCGACAGTTCGAGTGAAGCAACAATTGTTGATCAGCAACGCTCTAGTGAAGAAGAAGGGAAGAAAAATTAAAATTCAAAGAGTAAAATGGTAAGTTAACATATAGGTGTTGGGGTAAAAATATCTTTTTATCTATTCTGTCAGTATAAATAACGTTTGGGTGTTTATCAAGGGTGTTAGTGATATTATCACGAACAATGGTGATAGCATGAGATTAAACCGAAGAAATTTTCCCATTTTTAAATTCTGATTTTCTAAGAAAGCGAGGGCTTCTAAATTACTTTGGTGAAAAAATTTGTGTCCACCATGGCTAGGGATACATATATATTGCACAAATGAAAACAGATGTAGAGCCGAGACAACCATGCATGTCTTCTTGAAGCCTTAATTGCACTTTGATATCATAAGTTCAATAATAATATCTGAGTTATTTGGTAAATAATGATCATGGTGCGAGTTGTAGGGTTTTTTTTTATTAAATAATATTTTTTATTTTTATAGATGGGTTATTTTTTTATTATTATTATTATTATTATTTTTTTTTTTAAGCACAGTATACAACACGATTTACCAACACATATATATCATTCATGGTTGAAAAATTATGTTTACGGTTGGAGGATCAAGTTTAGTGAGTAAACCTATTGAAAACATGACAATCACGAACCCAAGTCAAAAGTCAAACAATAATACTGTTTAATATAATTAAATAAGTTGGTTGGTCCCCAGTAATAGGGCGGACAGGTTGCATCTTAGCCTTGGGATCTCTATCCATCGGTCGGAGATCCTAATCGACTATCCTCTTCTGGTAGTAATTGCCTATGTTGACTCTATCATTCTAACGGCGTATCCGGCTTCATTGGAACTAGGGGTGAAAGTTTCGCCCTAATGGCCCGAGCCCTCCCAAACTCTATCATTCTAATGGCGTATCTGGTTTCATAGGAACTAGGGGTGAAAGTTTCGCCCTGATGGCCTGAGCCCTCCCGAAAACACCCAAACAAGGCCCGACCCTAACGGGGCCCAATCGGGGGTAATTTTTACCCTGTTAGGGCAAGGGCGGGTTAGAGTTGAGGCCTAGGGTAGAACCCGGCACGACCCTACCTGACCCTGACTCTTCTATATATATATATATATATATATATATATATATATATATTCATTTAGAAATCAGATTCTAACCCTAACCCTAATTCCTAATCTCCATTTGTCTCTCACTCTCTCTTCTCCTACCGTAGCCAACGGCACCGTCCAAGAGCCACCATATCAGCGTCTTAGACTGTCGGCCCCATCGAATCTTCTTCTTCCTCTTCGTTGACAGTCTGATTTTAGGTATTTCTTTTTCTCTCTCTCTCTCTCACTCCCTCTCTTTCTCTCTCTCTTTCTCTCACTCTGAAATCTGAATCTTTGTCCTTTTGTTTTTCTTTCTTCTGTTCAGGGTATCTCCGCTGTTGTTGATCATGGAAGAGGAAACATCATGGATCACTAACTGCTTTGATGACATTGGGTGGAAATTTACGGATACGTCAGAGTTTGAGTCGTTCTCTGAGATCAGCGATGAAGGCGATAATGTAAACCCAGTGATTTCCATAGATTTTCTTCTCCCTGATGACTTATTGGAACGGATCCTTGCCTATCTCCCTATCTTGAGAGTAGGTTGTGTGTGTAAAAGATGGAATGAGATTGTAAATTCCATAAGGTTAAATGTATTGTCCCAGAAACCTTGGTATTTCATGTTTACCAGCTCTGATGAACCTATAGGGTATGCATATGATCCCATCTTCCAAAAATGGTACAGTTTGGAGCTCATGTGCATTGAGGTACCTAACTGGTTTATTGTTTCTTCCTGTGGGTTGGTCTGCTTCATGGACAATGACAAAGCTAGTTATTTGTCTGTAACCCTATCACCAAAGACTGTAAGAGGAATTGTTGGGACTATTTTATTTTGATCTTCTCTATTAAGTTATCATTAATCTTGTTACTGTATTGCTCTCTTTGATAATCATTCATGTCTTTTACTTATAAATATTTGGCATTTATAGGTTAAAATATTGAGTTCAGGTAAATCAAGGTAAACCCTACCCTGATTTAGGGTCAATCAGGGTAAACCTGGCCCGGCATGGCTCGATCGGGTAGGGTAGGGTTTGAATACCGTAGGTAGGGTAGGGTTTGAGGTTTTGTACTTCTTTATTGGGGTAGGGGTAGGGTTTGGGTTAGCATGAAATTTTTTTGGGTAGGGTAGGGTTTGCAGATAGCCGGCCCAACCCAACCCCGTTTCACTCCTAATTGGAACACTCGTAAGTTTACATATACACTTGACAATCATAGGTAATTCATTTATTTACACCTCAAAGAATACTAAAACCTTACCCACACGCTAAGGAACTTACGATCTCTCGTAAAATCCATTATGTTAGCTCTGTCACTGACTTGATCTTTGGAATGACCGCCGAACTACCTAATCTGACCTCCAATGATCTTTCCTTGATTTTAAGTTGCGTGCCACGTCAACATTCCTTGTTTCAGTAGCAACACACCTTATTATAGAATCGGTGTCAATACTTCTTCACATCGGCCGGTGTTAAAGAAACAAGACCCTAAAATAAAATCCCTTGTTAGTTCATACACACCAACGATCACCACGTGTGCTACATTATTGGGTGCAGCTCTGGTGACTCAAAGCTCAAGTCCGTCATGTGGTGAGGAAGCATTGATGCCAATACACCGAAGAGTTGATTGGGCATTATTTATTTTTTTGGAAGAGGATGTTTATGTCGTAGACTAGAGAAATCGAGGATGAGAAGAATGAAAGGGAAGGCAAAGATGAAACTTTGTTAATGTTGAATTTATGTCTTGTATTCTATCATGGGCTACATAATTCATTATTGGCTTGTATATGTTAGTTGGGTTGGTTTTCGGTATATTTCATGTGGAATGATAGTTTTGTAACTGTGTGGGGATTATGATTTCTTATGCTCGCTTTGGTATAATTTTTATTTATGTTTACAAACTATTTATGATAAATTATTTATGAGAATAAATTATGAGTGGTAAATAATAATTGTTGGGTACCACTATACATAAAGAAGTAATAATAGATTATCACAATAATGATAAATACCTTCTAAATTATTTTTAGATTTTAGATTATATTAATTGATTTTAAATATAAATAAATACCATAAATCATACAAAACAACTACATGCATATGTCATAATCTATTATATAATTAATTCTATAATACATACCAAAAGAGCCTAGTTATGTATCCGAAAAAAAAAAAAAAAAAAGAGAAGGGGTCAAAGTACTCTACCCAAAAAAAATAAATAAATAAATAAACTAAAAACAAAAACTTGAAAGTCAGTCCTACCTCCAGGATCATCTTCCAAATTGATGTAACTATCATAGATAATTATAGTTAAGGGGAAAAGACAGTTGCCTCCTCTGCACTATATCTAAAAGACAATTGCCCTCTAAAGTTTCAAGAAAAGTTAAATGAATTTTTCTGTAGACAATTCTGTTCCTGAACAGGGTTCAAATTTTCAATCATATGTCATTTTAAAAAAAATGAAACTATCTTAGCCATGAACTCAACCAATACAGTCTTCGACACGAAGAATCGAAAGAACAAAGAATTTGAGAAATAGGGGGAATGAATCATCAAAACTAACCCAAGTTCTACGCAGGAAATGGAGATGAAATAAATATATGTTGTTATCTGACTTATTGATCTTCCTACAAATCATATGTTGCTAAATATTTTTCAAAGAATATACCAAGCTAGTTGTATATGTTGATAAAAACCTTCATTAGAATCTGGATTCACTCTATTGAATAAAAAAGAGGAAAAGAAAAAAAACCCTGAAGAAGATCAGAGGAAATGAGAACCGAAGATCGAATATAAATATAAAGGTTAGAGGAAAGAAAAGCAATTCTGTACACTGCTTGACTCTTCTCCCTGATTCCTTCAAAAAATTTCTTCGCCAATACTAATCACCCTCCTCTGCAAATCCATCAAAACCTAGAAATCTCTCACACCAAAGAAACCGAGAAATTCAAATATAAAAATCCAAAGATTAAAATCAATTAAAGGTATAGAAATTGTTTTACACTGTGCTACACCGAATACCGCCCAAGTTAAAAGCTCCCTTCTCGAAACATCTCACCTGTTCGCCCCCTCTCCTTCATCTTCTCGTTCTTCTTCGTTTTTTCCGTGTGCAAGACGAGTACAATGCTAATCAAAACTGCACGAGCTGTACGCCTGAGAGAAATACAGTAGATTCTTGTTGCACATGTTCAGTTTTAAATTTATTTTTTTTATTCACGGGTATTAGTGTCTGAAATCTCGTATTTGGTAGAGGGGATCTTCTCGGTGTCAAAGAAGAAGATTTTGAACACAATGACCCCCACAGGTTCTCTCTCTCACGGTCTGTGCCAATATATGTTCTTAACTATTTGCATTCTAACTGTTTGATGAATTTTCTCACTGGGAACTGTTGGGTTTGGTTCCATTGATCCTGATCGCTTTCTGCACCTGAAGATTGGTGATTACTTCATTTTTAATTATTTTTCTCCTGAGAGGCGTGACGTGTTGATACTGGGTGCTTAGACTGTCAAGCTTTTCGTATTAGATTTTTCCGTAAATCCGAAAAATGTTTGATTGCTATTTCGTTTGAATGGGTAAGACTTTGATTCTGTCCTACGTGTTATTTTCAGGACTAACATTGAAAGCTCATCTAATGGCCAACGTCATGAGTGTTTGTACAATGCAAAAGCCAGGTACCCAACATGTCAAGTTTTCTCTTTTTTTAGTCGCCAAAGGGGGAAAACCAGATGGATTGAAGAAGAAGAAGGCAGAAGGAACCAAATCACGGGAAAACCTGAGACGTCACTAGACCCCTCTGCCGTTCACGGTGTTAAGAAAGAGATGGAAGAGAGGGAACTAACTATCGTTGCAGGAAATAGAAGACGAAACCTGTAAAAGAGAATGAGACGAAGAAATAACAGTATTTTCAAGGTTACTTTGATTATTAAAAAAATATGGATCTCTCACGGTCACTATTTAATAGAAAATACTAACAATATGAGTTTAATTATTTTCTAACAGTGTTTATAGGAGAGATATTTGTTTTTTCTATAAACTTTAAGAGGCAATTATCTTCAAAATATAGTACCGGAGAAATAACGGTCTTTTTTCCTATAATTAATGTATCTTGTGGGATAATAAACCTTAAATATAGTATCTCTAAGGTAATTAGCCTTTCCTTTTTTTTTCTTTTTTCGGTAAAAACGTAATTAGCCTTTCCTCAAGTCTCTTTTTTGAGTTTCTTTTGACTTTATCTCTTGTCATTTCAACATGTTCTTGTACTTTCAATCTTCTTGTTGATTAATTTTCTTTTTCTTTCTTTCAAGAGATGATAATATGCTTTTAAACGAGCAAGGCAAAAGCAAGAGTAATCTACTCTTATTCTGTTATTAGACTTTGTAGGGAGGTTCTGGCCTCTACCACCTGAATTGGTGATGTCATCCCCTCCCCTTCTCCCTCTATTTTTGCCAAATCCTTCCAACAACACTCGTCCTGAACCATTCAAAGGCCTCCACTTTTGTGGCTGGGTATCATGGAAGATCTAGATTGGGCTCCCATTCTCGTCCGGCCCTTATTAACCATAGCTCTTTGGCCTTCCTAGCCTCTGTGGTAAAATTGTAGCCATGGATCTTTCTCCCAACCACCCTTGTATTGATCATAGTCTTGAGATTGATGTTGAAGTTTATCTTTTAGCCTATCAACCTACTGATAAGATTGATAGCTCCTTGTCCAAGAAGCTTAGCCAGTCTGTTTTGTCTCTGCAAACCACCCCCCCCCCCCTCTCTCCCCCCTCTCCCCCCTCCCCCCTCCCCCCTCCTTGGTTTTGACTGATCTTACTAGTGTTCAAAACCTTTTTCCCAATTTTAGTGGTGATACTCCTCTTCCTTCTTTAATTTAATGATGTGGTTAAAAAGCATATTTATTTTGTTAATCAGGTGATTGTCCACGCTTTGAACAAATGGGACAACCATGAGAGAAGACTTATCGAAGAGTCCTCCAATAATGATTCATCGAACAGCTAAGGCTCAATATCGGCCCCTAATAATAAACTCTCATGTTGAGATGATAATAGTGGCAATTTCTCACACCATTTAATATTTTAATGTGTGATGGGGATACTGTGGGAGTTTTTAGTTCTATTTCTCTAGTTTTGCATTCATATTTTTTCTAGTCGTCATTGAGAAGTTAAAGAATGAGCATTTTGTGTAGTGGTTGTTTTGTTCACTTTGCTGGGTCTTAGTTATATTGTAACCTAGTCCCAGTTGTTGTTGCTCTGTTGTGTTGTTTTATTTCAGTCTCTTCGAAAGTCCAACTTGTTGTATTTTCATTTTTAGACCAATAAAATATCAATTTATTCCCCTCTCCCCCCCCAAAAAAAGAAAAAGAAAAAGAAAAGAGAGAGAGAGAGAGAGAGAGAGAGAGAAACTACAAGCTAAAAGCAGACACTGGTCATGTGATGCTCGATGGTTGGTTGTTGCTTCCTAAGGTAACTACAACTTCAATTTCGCCAAGGCCAGTCACTTGATTAAGACTAACAAATCAACCATTCTTGCTCGAAGGCCCAACAAGGGAGCTCACGATTGTGTATCCTCAAGGTGAACTCCAATGTTGAGGTTTAAAGACTAGAAATTCAACCCAACCTAAGCTAAAAACAAAGTTGATTTTCAACCTCCGTACCAAGTGCAAATCTCAATGGTGTGAATCACTAGTTTGGCATAGTGATAAACTGTCTCAGAATGATGGGGCTAATAAAAAGTCTCACCAGTCCAAAGCTGGAAACCTTTAACATAAATAAGGCCAAACAAGCATTTGATTACCTTCTGGTCATAGGAAGAATGTGATTCCTACCTGGACATCACATACCCCCGGCAAAGAGCTGAAAAACAAGATGTTTCCCCTCGTATCTTTATCCATTACTCAGTTTTATCAAAATATATATAAACTTTTGGCCATTTACATAAGCTACATATATCCAAATGACATGATGATACATTTTTTTTAGGGTAAAATATTGTTACGAACTCAGAAGGTGAGTTAGTCAAAGAGGATGAGCTGGCAGGAAATAACAAGATGAAGTGGATAGATAATAACATAAAAGAATAAATTTCAGCTACCACCCAAAATAGTTTAAAACATCACCTACCACCCACAACTTTCAAAAAATATCAGCTACCACCCAAATGTTTACCACTGTTAATCAAATAGATCTACTCCGTTAAATGAATCCATTAGTTGCTGATGTCATCTAAAATCAATTTTAAAATAGACAATAATACCCTTAAGAAAAAATTGAAAGACAATTTTACCCTCCTTCACAACTCATGAAATGGTAGGGAAAAAAAAAAAAAAAAACTCGAACTCAACTCTGTGCCTCTGTTCAGTCTATTTCCTTTTTTACCAACGAACGATTTTGTAGCACACTCTGCACACCTCACCTTCATCTCCTTCTTCGTCTACGTTTAGTACACCATTGTCCTTCGAAGCATCGTGCCTACTGCAACTTTCGGCATCGATCATGATACTAAAAGTGGGTACGAGATGGCACCGGTGTCGAGGTCGACAACGTTGAGACGAAGTGCGTCAAATCGGGTATTTGAGTTTTCACAGGAGTTGAAGGCAGAGGCAGTGGCAAAGGCAAAATAGTTCTCCCAAAGGTTTTCTTGGGGCCGTGTCTATCCTTTTTCTTCATCTCAGAATGGTCCAGGTGATGCTCTGGCAGCTAGGGCTCGCCGTAGAGAAGAAGCGGCGCTGGATCGGACTAAATCTGGAGCTCATAAAGCTCTTCGAGGACTCCGATTCATTAGTAACTAGAAAGGCTTCGATGGATGGAGCCAAATCGAAAACAATTTTGAGAAATTTGCCAAAGACAGTTTCCTTTAGCGCTCTGATTTTGGGCAATGCGTAGAGGTTCTCTTTCTACCTTCCTCTCTAATTTGCATTACCTTCAATTGGAATCATTGATACTGAAATCTTTCTCATTTTATTCAAAAGGGTTTCAAAAGGAATGAAGGATTCCTAGGAATTTGCGCTAGAGTTGTTCGATGCTCTCAGTTGAAGGAGAAGGATGAAGATCGATAAGATCAGCAAAGAGGAGCTCTCTGAGTTTTGGTCATAAATCTCATATGAGAGTTTCGATTGTCGCCTCCAGATCCTTCTTCAACATGTATTTATTAATTAGATGAAAGTCAAAAAGTGTTCATTGTTTGATTTATTTATTTAATTGTTTACTCATAATTATATCAATTTTGCTGTATTATTTCCATTGAAATTTTTGGGTGGACAAGAACGAATATGTAAGAATTGGAGAAGAAGGAGTGAAGGAGGTACATTTGCTGTATTATTTCCACTGAAATTGCTTTTGTTGTTTTTTTCTGGTCGCAGGTTTTAATTGATTGGCATGCTACAAGTTGAAGCCTTATTAAAGCACCAAACCAAATAACTAAACCATAAGAGAGAAGCAGAGGGACCACCTACTTCTGGTGGTGGAAGAGGAAAAATTAGAGTAAGCAGATAGATAGAAGAAGAAAAAGAAGACAGAGATATATCCTTTGTTGGTTCATCCCTCATCTTCGGTATACGTCTTAAACAACGAAGCAGAAGAAAGAGGGGAGAACAATGAAGGAGAAGAAAGAAGGGAGAATGAAAATGTGAAGGGTTATGATAGTTATTTTATTAGTTTTTAAAAAATTTCAATTAAAAAGAAAAAGGGTAAAAATGTCTATTTTAAAATCGATTTAGATGACATCAACAACTAACGGATTCATTTAATGGAGTGGATCTATTTGATTAACGATGGTAAACGTTTGAGTGGTAGCTGATATTTTTTGAAAATTATGAATAATAGGTGATGTTTTAAAACTATTTTGGATGCATGGTAGCTGAAATTTATCCTTAACATAAAACAATGTGGTGAGCGACTGAGAAGGAGGCTGAAAGGCCTAGAAGATTATATTGTTAGTTAGTTACGGGTTGTATATAAAAGGTAGAAAGAACTGATAACAGGGCATAACTGAATTGTTTAGATTCTTCTTCTTCTCTAAATTTCCAGGAGGCGACTACCCTCGAAGTAGTCTGTACTTACATTCTTCAAGAAATAAGAGTAACATTCTTGAGTTTCATCTGTTAACGTAACAGATTTGGTGCTTTCATTGAGAGTGGACATGGCTGACGGCACAAAGCTGCGAATGTTGGACGATGCAATTAAACTCTTGAGTGAATCTTCAACTACGAAGAACCAGCGATTGGATGCATTTCAAGCTACTCAAATCGAACAACAGTGCATTCTCTCAGAATTGATATTGAAGATCGCTACGATCGACGGTAGCCTCGAGCAGGCGATTCATATGGCTCCGTCATCTTCTCTGGTTGAATTACCCAACCAGGCTGCAACTACAGGATTTCAAGATTTAGGGCCAAACCAGGCAGCAACTACAAGATTTCAAGATTCAGGTTCTGATGCGAATTCAAAACCAGAGTTCACAACGACGATCCATTAGGCTCGATTGCCTTCGTTTCGACGGTACCAATCCATTGGGTTGGATCTTTAAAATTGAACGCTTCTTTGCATATCACAACACTGGAGACGATCAATGATTAATGATTTCATCTTTTCACATGGACGGTAAAGCTTTACAATGGTTCCAATGGATGCATAGGAATGGAGAGTTTGCAACCTGGACAGCATTCACCAAAGCTTTGGGAATTCGTTTTGGTCCTTCGGAATTTGATGACCATCAAGGAGCATTGTCGAAGCTGACTCAAACATCTTCGGTATCAGAATATCAGTTCCAATTCGAAATGTTGGCGAACAAAACAACTAATATCTCCACATCATTCTTGGTAAGTTGCTTCATCTCTGGATTGCAACCTGAAATCCGCAGCGAGGTACTAGCCTTCCGACCAACGACTATGTCTCGGACGGTAGCATTAGTTCGACTGCAAGAAGCCAAGATTGTGGAACGTCGGCGATACAGTAGCGAATCTACGGATTCTTACAATTATCGTTCCAGTGGAAATTCGATTACTCAAGCACCATTGCTTCCTAATCCTCCGGCAATTGCTCCAATTGTTCCTGCTGCTCTGCAAAGTATCCCAATCAAGCGTTTGAATTTTGCCGACATGCAACAACGTCGCAATCATGGGACTCTGTGATAATTGCGATGAAAAGTTGTCACCGAGTCACCGTTGCAAGATCCGCCAATTCTTTTTGTTAGATGTTGAATTGGACGAGGTAGCAGTGGAATTACAAGATTTGCCAGCACGGCATGAAGAAAATCTTGAAGAACCAGGTCAACATTAATCGGAGATATCATATAACACTTTAGCTAGTCCAACAACTCTCCATACACTTCATCTGCAAGGAACCATATTTGGACCATCGGTGAAGATTTTGGTCGATAGCGGTAGCAGTCACAATTTTATCCGGAGCAGAGTAGCTCATCACTTGAGCCTTACAGTGGATACTGTTAGGATCAGAGACTTAAATAAGAAGAAAAATACCAAGATTAAGGTGGTTCAATGGGATGCCTATGTCCATCAGAGAAAAAAGATATTCTTTATTCTCAAGAAACTTCTACAACTCGGTACCTGACAGGCGTATCTCATCTATCAGCTTTACAGCGCCTTCAGTTCTCCACTGTCAGAGGAGAATTACCTAGGTTTTCCTACACAGAGACAATTTATAACGAAATCTAGAAATTCAAATCCCACCACAATTATACCCTGTACATATAATAACTCATATCCTAGTACAAATAGTACCCTTGTAATTGTGTGGACCCCATAGAATACAAGACATGACCCCAACAAATCTCCACCTGGTTTGGATTCTACAAACCACCTTCAAGAAAATCCATTGATATTGATTCTGTAAACCCGTCTCTGTCAAACCGCTACACCCAAACCAGCATAGCCCACACCCCGTCTAGATATCCTGTATAGCTCACCACCGTACAATGTGATGTGGCTCCATCTCTTCCACTGCTGCAGCATTATCGAAAAAATCACTGTCACTCACAGTCCTCCTATAATTCCAGTTGCACCTGGAACCCGAGCCTCTCACTACCGCACTTCCAATGCAGACCTTGAGAACTGACTCCTCATCCCAGCCCTCTACAACTCCAGTTGCACCTGGAACCCAAACCTCTTACCTCTACACTTCCAATGCAGACCTACAGACCCGACTTCTTGTCCCAACCCGCCAGTACTCCTTTGCCCCACGGTGCGACATAAACTGGCCATTATGTGTATCATATCAGGATTTAAACCGACCGTTAGATCCAATACCCGATCGGACCAAGTCCACCAGGCCACTGAGATTCATTGTCGCCGCACCTGAGTTGAACTTTGCAAATCTCGACTCCATGATCCCTGCTCGCACATGCGATGACAGGAAGAATCATCTTCCTAGCCTAAGATTCCCTTTCATTTCTTCTTGACGGTACCCTTTTTTTTTTTTCTCAAAAGATAACCGTGGAAACAATAAAACTTAAAAAAAACACACAAAAAATGTAATCATTAGAGTCTTTTTTTTTTCTTCTACATTTTCAAACTCTTCTTCTTCTTTTTTTATTTTTATTTTTATTTATTTAATTATTTTTAATTCCTTAATCATTCAAAAGGAATATCTGAGAAAAAAAACGAAAAAAAAAACTAGCCCTTTTTTTTTCCCTTCTTCTTCATACTCCGTATCTCTTCCTTCTCCTAGATCATTGACCGATCTACCAAACCTGAGCTCTGATACCACTTGTTAGGATCGGAGATGCAAACAAGAAGAAAAATACGAAGATAAACGTGGTTCAGCACCCCATCGTGGGATGCCTACGTCCACCAGAGAAAAGAGAAATTCTTTATTTCTAAGAAACTTCTACAGCTCTCTATCTGACAGACATATCTCATCTGTCAGCCTTACAATGCCTTTAGCTCTCTACTGTCAGAGGTGACAACCCTTATAGTCTTTCCTAGATTTTCCCACATAGAGACAATTTATAAAGAAACCTAAAAATCCTAATCCCACCACAATTATAAGTTTATCCTGTATATATAATAGACTCATACCTTAATACAAATACTATCCTTATAATTGCCTAGACCCTATAAAATACAAGACATCAACCCAACAAATACTTCACCCCAAATTTCAATTTTGGTTGGAAATGGAAAAGGACTCCATAGCAATGGTTTTATAAAAGGGTTGCCATTAATAATTCAGGGTCATACCATCGAAGTGGATGTATTTCTCTTACCAATTCATGGTGCCAAGCTCGTATTAGGTGTTCGCTGGCTCTTCCAGTTAGGTCCGGTAGTCTTTGATTACCGAAATTTGACATTGCAGTTCTAGCAGTAGGACCAACACATTATTTTCAATGGGATATCGCCTACGATACTGACTTTGGTCGGATTTCAAACATTACGACGACTATCCGAGACTGACTCTGTGGCAGCGTATTTCCATCTTGCTGTCCAGCATTCTTCAGATGTTGAGTTTGGACAAGAACAAGAAAAACCAGAGCTCACTCAAATTCTTCATAAATTCTTTGATGTTTTCTCTACACCTACAGAATTACCACCAAGCAGAATTTGTGATCATGCCATACATCTTCAACCTGGAGCCCAGCCGGTCAACGTGCGACCTTATAGGTACCCTCACTTCCAGAAAAATGAAATTGAGCGTTTGGTGAGCGAAATGCTCGACTCTGGCGACCTTATAGGTACCCTCACTTCCAGAAAAATGAAATTGAGCGTTTGGTGAGCGAAATGCTCGACTCTGGTGTGATTCAATCGAGTACAAGCCCTTTCTCTTCTCCTGTTCTCTTAGTTAAAAAAAAAAGATACAACATGGAGATTTTGCATCGACTATCGCACACTAAACGCGATCACTGTTTGTGATCGTTTCCCTATACCTACAGCTGATGAATTGTTCGATGAACTGTTTGGTGCGCAATATTTCTCGAAATTGGATTTACATTCTGGCTATCGCCAGATTCGGGTTCGTAGCAAAGGTGTACAGAAAACGGCTTTCCGTACACACTAAGGATTATGAATTTCTTGTAATGCCCTTCGGCTAACAAATGCACCTTTCACTTTTCAGACATTAATGAATTCAGTGTTCCATCCTTACCTTCCACAGTTTGTGTTAGTTTTTTTTTTTTTTTATGATATCTTGGTTTACAGTAAAACCTGGGCTTCTTATTTAGAGCATTTAACTGCTGTTTTGGAAGTTTTATAGGAGCGCTCTTTATTTGCCAAAAAGTCCAAGTGCTTCTTCGGCCAAACTACTGTTGAGTATTTGGGACATTTGATATCTGGCCAAAGAGTGGCCATGGACCCTTCGAAGGTTTCAGCGATACTATCATGGCCAATACCTTCCAATGTGAAGGAGTTGCGTGGATTTATGGGATCGATGGGCCGGGGTATTACAGGCGATTTGTGCATCGCTATGCCCATATATCTGCTCCTCTTACAGAGTTATTACGCAAGGATGCTTTTAATTGGTCAGCCACAGCCCAAGCTGCCTTTGAACAGCTCCAGTAAGCAATTACCACTGCTCCAGTATTGTCGTTACCCAATTTCAATCTTCCTTTTATCATTGAGACTGATGCATCGGGGTATGGTATGCATCGGAGCTGTTCTTCAACAAGATAATCACCCTATAGCAATTTTCAGCAAGAAACTTTCTTTGAGAATACAGGTGGCTTCGACCTATGCTTGTGAGATGTATGCCATAACAGAAGCAGTTCTAAAATGGCAGCAGTATTTGTTAGGTCGCAAATTCTTCATCCCAACAGATCAGCAAAGTCTGAAGAATCTCACAAATCAAGTCATCCAAACCCCAGAGCAACAAAGATGGTTAGCTAAATTGATGGGTTTTCATTTTGAGATTTCATACAAATCTAGTGCTGAGAATATAGTTGCAGACAGTCTGTCTCGCGTAGCTCCTACTTCATCGGCGGAAGTTTTCTCCATCAATGGACCGCACTTTGAATTTCTTACCAACTTCGAACCAAACAAGCTACAAATTAGACCTTGAACGATATTTGAGTGGGACTTTCCAAATCCCCTTCTTCCTATGAAGGCTAGACTATTCGGGATTCATTACTTTATTTTCGTAATCGACTGATGGTACCAGTAAATTCTACATTCCCTTACTCATTTCTGAATTTTACTCAAGTCCAAGGGGCGGCCATGCGGGTGTTCTTCGAACCTACCTCCACCTATCAGCTTGTTTTTTTTTTGGGACGGCATGAAGAAACAAGTTTCGGATTTCGTCTCCAGCTGTCCACTATGTCAACAATTAAAGGTGAGTAATCAGTTCCCAGCTGGTCTTCTTCAACCACTGGCAATTCCATCTCAGGTTTGGGAGGACATTGCGATGGATTTCATCATGAGCCTACCGTCATCACATGGAATCAAACTTCATGGTTTTCCTTGCACCATTGTAAGTGACAAGGATCCCCTGTTTTTGAGCTCCTTTTGGAGAGAGTTATTTCGGTTACAAGGAACCACTTTATCAATGAGTAGTGCCTATCTTCCGCGCGCAGTCGGATGGACAATCAGAAGCTCTTAATCGCTGCTTAGAGATGTATTTTCGCAATTTCATTTGTGACGAAACCACAACGCTAGTTTTCATTCTTGCCATGGGCAGAGTTCTGGTATAATACATCATTTTAAGCTTTTATTGGAATGATGCCATTTTAGGCCTTATATGGGCGTCTTCCTCCTGAATTAACACAGTTTCCACGAAACACTTCTCAGTGTTAAGGAGAGAATCTCTCACCGGTTACAAAGATTCAAATTCAAATTATGAATTAGAAAATTAAAGACAGAATTTTTCACCGGTTACAATTGGAATTCTCACCGGTTACAAAGATTCAAATTCAATTTTTGAATTACAAAATTAAAGAGAGAATATCTCAATGGTTATAAATATTCAAATTCAAAATTTATAACTTACAAAAACAATAACTGGATTTGATATCCAGCTGTTAGTTCATTTCATCGGTTACAAAGATTCAAATTCAAAATTTATAATTCAAATACACAATGTAAACAACTCCAGCATATTATAAATATACATGTACCCAATGTATTTGGGTAAGGCTTTGAATCAATTCAAAATTTCAGTCTTTACATGGTATCAGACGACTGGGTATTCTCCATGGCTTTTGCTTCAGCTTTTGTTCCTACACCTGGTTCGTTAATCTCTTCCTCTCCTAATGTTCAACATCATCTTTCCATCAAACTACAGTTTGATAATTATCTTCTATGGACTACTCAACTCCTCCCTCTTCTTAGGAGCTATGATTTGATTGGCTTTGTTGATGGCACTAAGCCAAGTCCACCCCCGACAATCACCACCACCACCGCCACTCCCACTTCTCCTTCGGAGAATTCTGCTCCACCTACCATCACCATTCTTCCTAATCCTAGCTATGAATACTGGATCCGTAAGGATCAAATGGTCCTAAGCTGGTTGATTTCCTCTCTTAGCCCGGAAGTCCTTCCATATGTAGTTGGCTTGAACTCGGCTGCAGTAGTATGGTTGGCTTTACGTTCTGCCTTTGGCACCTTATCTCACACCAATATTTTACAACTACACATGCAACTTCAAGGTATGGTAAAAGGTAACAAAACTGTTTTGAATACCTCCGTGAGGTTAAATATATTTCGGACCAACTGGCAGCATCCAATAAACCACTTTCTGTAGAGGAGCTTAACGCCATTGTTTCCCGTAATCTTGGAGTTGATTACAATGACATAATTGATGCATAGCTACAAAGTTTGCGGCCCTTCCCTTCCATGATCTTCATCGCCTTTTATTGAGTCATGAAATGCGACTTAATAATTCTCAATCGGTTATCACTGCTAACTTGAGCACTATGCAACGTTCACCGAATGCTGCTACACATTCCTATTTGCCTTCACAAGGACCTATGCAAACCCCTCCACAAGGCTCTCCCCATCCTCGACCACCCTCCAACTTTGGTCAAAATAGAAAACATGGACACCGACATGGTAAGAGAGAATGGTGTCAAATCTACAATCGTTTCAATCACCTGACATCCAAATGCTACTTTCGATACACTGGTGGTGCAGCACCTACCTCCACCAATAATCCAACTGCAAACATGGCAGGACTACTTCATACTCTACCCCAACATTTTCACATGAATGGTATCCTGATACAGCGGCTACTCATCATGTGACACCCGATCTCAGCAATTTGCATGTCTCCAATAGATATAATGGTAAGGAATCATTACGGGTTGGTAATGGAGTTGGTCTTAATATTAGTCATATCGGTTCCTCCTCTATTTCTCTATCAGCAAACTCCTCCTTTCAATTTTCTAATATTCTCCATGTTCCACACATTCAAAAGAATCTATTATCAGTTCACCAATTCACAAAGGATAACCAATGTTATTTTGAATTTCACCCCTATTATTTTCTTATGAAAGATCAGGTGACGAACAGGGTACTGCTGAAAGGCCGACTTGATGATGGACTGTACAAGCTGTTGACTAGTCTTCCTTCCCATAAACCTTTCGCTCACCATGTTCACTCCACAGTACCTATCAATGCAGATGATTGGCATGCACGGTTGGGTCATCCCCATTTCCGAACCCGAACTGTCAAGCACCTAATCTCCTCCCATTCTCTACCTACTTCATCATCTATTATTAATAAATGTGCTGCTTGTTTTATGGGCAAGACTCACCGGTTCTCATTACCATTAACAGGGTCTATTAGTAACGCACCTTTGGATTTGATTTTTAGTGATGTGTGAGGACCTACTCCATATGTTTCCTCTACTAATAATCTCTACTTTCTTATTTTTATTGATGATTATTCCAAATATACATGATATTATCCTATATTGAAACGATCCTCTGTTCCTGCAATTTTTGATCAATTTCGAGTAATGGTTGAAAATCACTTTTCCACAAAAATCAAATGTTTTCTATCTGATTAGGGAGGGGAATACCAAAAGGTGAATACTTCACTTCAAAAATTTGGAATTATTCATAGAGTTGCATGTCCCCATACGCATGAACAAAATAGAACTGGAGAACGGAAAATTCGACACATTGTCCATACCGGTCTTACTCTGTTGGCACATGCTTCATTACCTATGACATTTTGGGACTATGCATTCCAAACAACAACTAACAACAACTTTTCTCATAAATCGATTATCCACACTGGTTTTACAAAATAAATCTCTATTTTGAAGTCTTATTCAAAAAGACACCTAATTACGCATTCCTTAAAGTATTTGGGTGTACTGCCTTCCCCCTCCTTCGACCTTACAATTCTACAAAATTCAGTATGCGCTCAATACCATGTGTTTTCCTTGGTTATAGTCCCCTTTATATGGGATATCGATGCCTAGATTACAGAACAAATCGAATGTATATTGCACGACATGTGCAATTTATTGAGAATTCTTTCCCATATGCATCGGTATCCCCATCATCCCCTAGTCCTCCCCCACCCACATCAGTCCCATGGCTGTCGGTTTTGGCTCTTAATGGACACCCATCATCACCTCGGGCTCCACCAGACCCTCTATGTCTCCAGGTATCTTCTCCATCCTCCCCTCCTATCATATCCCCTTCATTGACCAATGCTAATATTACTTTCAATCTCCCCAATCCCTTGATTTCTACTAATGCTTTTATTGAAGAAGTTGTAGATTTACCTACCATTGCAGATTCATCACAGGACCTCAGTCCACAAGCCCAAGATTCACTAGCACCTCTTCCGATTGCTCCTCAACGCACTCACCACATGCAGTTGCGTCCCAATCCAAAACCTTCCTCGAAGTACCCTATTCCTTCGGCTCATATGACCACCTGCAATAGTGAAGTAGAGCCAAACAATTTTATAGAAGCTCAAAAAATTCCTCAATAGAGAACTGCTATGATGACCGAATTCAATGCTTTGCTTAAGAATGGAACTTGGAGCTTAGTTCCTCCTTCCCCTTCCTTTAATGTGGTCGGTTCAAATGGGTATTTCGCATTAAAAGAAAATCCGATGGTAGCATTGAACGCTACAAAGCAAGACTCATTGCCAAAGGATACATTCAACAAGAGGGCCTAGACTATGGAGAAACATTCAGCCAAGTGGTTAAACCAACTACAGTATGCACTGTCTTGACTATTGCAACTACCCATCGTTGGTGCATTCGCCAGCTTGATGTGAGTAATGCTTTTCTCTATAGCACGCTAACAGAAGTGGTTTATATGTCACAACCAATAGGCTTCATTGATAAATCCCGACTTCATCACATTTGCAAGCTTCACAAGTCTCTATATGGTTTAAAACAGGCCCCCTGTACATGGTTTCATCGGTTGAGTACATTTTTGATTTCCATCGATTTTGAGGGCTCCAAAACCGACACCTCCCTCTTCATCTTTAATGATGGCGGTCGATGTATGTATATCTTGATCTATGTTGATGATATTGTCTTCACAGGATCTGACTCAACCTTTATCACATCAATAATAGCCTCTCTCAGCAAAGAATTTGTAGTTCGGGATTTGGGCTCCCTCCATTACTTCCTTGGCATTGAAGTAATTCCAACTTACAATGGTATTATACTTTCACAACAAAAGTACATTTTGGATCTACTTCGAAAAACAACAATGGCTGAGGCGAAGCCCGTTACTACACCCATGGCCACCACTACTCGCCTCTCTATACATAGTGGCACTCCTTTGGCCGATGCTACAATCTATTGGAGTACAATTGGCGCATTGCAATATGCCACACTGACTCGACCAGATATCTCTTATTCGATCAATAAAGTTTGTCAATTTCTGAAGGCTCCAACCGATAAACATTGGCAAGCCGTCAAACGCATACTGCGTTATCTCAAGCACACCTACACTCATGGCCTGTCTATATCAAGGGGACCTTGCAACCAACTCTTTGCGTACAGTGATGCTGATTAGGCTGGCTGTGTAGACGATCGTCGTTCAACCGGTGGTTTTGCAGTATTTTTAGGTCCTAATTTAATCTCTTGGTCAGCTAAGAAACAACACACCATTGCCAGATCATCTACTGAGGCAGAATATCGCTCCCTAGCAGATACCACTACCGAATTATAGTGGCTCCACTCTCTCTTACATGAACTCGGTGTTAAGCTTCCTCAGTCTCCAATTTTATGGTGTGACAATCTTGGTGCAACATACCTCACTGCTAATCCAATTTTTCATGCACAGACAAAGTATATTGAGATTGACTACCACTATGTTTGACATTTGGTTGCTCAATGTCTTCTCGATGTTCGTTTCATCTCAACTCATGACCAATTGGCTGACATTTTCACCAAACCACTGTCCTCCATTCGGTTCAATCATCTCCGGTGCAAGTTGAAGATTGATCAATGACCCTCTCCAACTTGAGGGGGGATGTTAAGGAGATAATCTCTTACCGGTTACAAAGATTCAAATTCAAATTATGAATTAGAAAATTAAAGACAGAATCTCTCACCGGTTACAATTTGAATTCTCATTGGTTACAAAGATTCAAATTCAATTTTTGAATTACAAAATTAAAGAGAGAATCTCTCAATGGTTACAAATATTCAAATTCAAAATTTATAACTTACAAAAACAATAACTGGATTTGACATCCAGCTCTTAGTTCCTTTCATCGGTTACAAAGATTCAAATTCAAAATTTGTAATTCAAATACACAATGTAAACAATTCCAGCATATTATAAATATACCTGTACCCAATGTATTTGGGTAAGGCTTTGAATCAATTCAAAATTTCAGTCTTTACATTCAGAATGATGCCATAACTACTAAATTGGGCCAACGAGATGATATTTTACAGCGACTGAAACACAATCTGCTCAAAGCACAAAATCGTATGAAAATTCAGGCAGATAAGCATAGAACTGATATGGAGTTTAATATTGGTGAATGGGTGTTCGTCAAGCTACAACCTTACCGTCAACATTCAGTAGCTCTAAGGACAAACAAGAAGCTTGGCCGGCGGTTTTTGGGCCCATATCGTATTCTTGATCGCATAGGCAAGGTTGCATATCGTCTAGAATTGCCACAAGCTGCTCGAATCCACCCAGTTTTTCATATCTTTGTTCTTAAACGGTGTATTGGCAATCCACAGTCCCAAACCACTGCACTACCCATATTGATATTAATTCTGCAGCATTGTACCAGCCATCTCGAGTCTTGAAGTTTCAGACAGTACAACAACGCCATGTTCCAGTCCGACAAGCTTTGATTCAGTGGCATGATCTGCCGTTGGACGACAGCACTTGGGAAGATATCATGATGCTTCAGGATCATTTTCCTTCGTTTCACCTTGAGGACAAGGTGTCTTCTATAGGGGAAGGAAATGTTACGAACTCGGAAGGTGAGTTGGCCAAAGAAGATGAGCTGGCAGGAAATAACAAGATGAAGTGGCCACGTAATAACAGAACACCATGGGGTGAGTGACTGAGAAGGAGGCCGAAAGGTCTAGAAGATAAGATTATATTATTAGTTAGTTGCGGGTTGTCCATAAAAGTAGAAAGAACTTATAACAAGGCATAACTGAATTGTTTAGATTCCTTCTTCTTCTCTAAATTTCCAGGAGGCGACTACCCTCAAAGTAGTCTGTACTTACATTCTTCAAGAAATAAGAAAAACATTCTTGACTTTCATCTGTTAATGTAACAAATATCATTCTAGTGAAATGAGGGAAAAGTCAAGGTATCAATCTTATACAGATTAAAGAGTGGAATTAGGCCAAATAATCTTTCCTACAGAGGTTAAGGCCCTCCAAGCAAAGGCATGGACATAATCTTTCCTACAGAGGTTAAGGCCCTCCAAGCAAAGGCATGGACATAATCTTTCCTACAAAGGTTATGGCCCTCCAAGCAAAGGCATGGACAACACAATTTGCCCACTGAAAACATACATTCTGACCAAAAGTAAACCACATTCTAATACCCTCAATAATGGACTGAATAAAAACATCACCAGACATGAGAATCAAAAAGTTGATCAATAAGTCCTTTGCAATCAGATTCAATAATGAGGTTGTCAAACCCAGCCATCAAAACCTATTGAAGTCCTGCGCATAAGGCCAGCGATTTACTGCCTAAAACAAAAGGGATTTCTTGTTGAATGATGAACACATTTTATGTGTGAATTTAAGGCATAAAGTATACATCTCTTATTATATTTATGATGCTTCTCAGGTATTTAATGTTGTTTTTATGTTTGTAGGGTGTATGTGAAATAATGGAGAAATCCGAGCTTGAAAAAATCATTTTATACGTTTTTGGTGATCCTGTCCAGTTAACTCACCCAGTCAATTCAACAGCCGGACATATAGACTAATTTTATAAAGAGAACCACGAATTTTGTGTACAAACCTTGGACCAAGTCCAAAAACAGTCCAATTTCATGTGAAAGATCTATTCTCTTGAGAAAATATTCCCTACTGATTTGGAATGAAACTTATAAGGTGGAGATTGCCATATCTTCGGGGTTTCTTATTTTTTTGTCTCTCTATATTGATATCACATGTAGAAATTGGCATGGCATGAAATAATGAAAAACTCCAATCGATTATGAAAATTTTCAAGAAGAGATAATGATATCAAAGATACAATGAGTTGTTGCAAGATCTTTTTCTATTAAAAAATCGATCACATACAATAAACTTACAAGGTTGGCATTTGGTTACCAAAATTATCTCCACAAAATCCTTTGCAATCCTATTGTAAAGATTGATTGTGATCTTTACTCACTTGTATATATATGTGATGCTCAGTAATAGAAAAATCATCCAAGAATTCTATTGTAAGTTTTTTTTTTTAGTTTTGAAAATTTATGAGAAAGTTTGAGAGTCTTTGTTTCTTCTTTCAAGTTGTGTTCTTTTTGCTTAAGTTTTTTTTTTTTTTTTTTTTTTTTTGAAGTTTTAATTTCAAATTTAGAACTCTGTACTAGGGTAGATCAATATAGCTTGTACCCCATTACTATTTTAATTTAGGGGAAAAGGCTCCCTTTATAATCGTTTATGTATCGCTTTGGAGTGACAACAAGAAGATGAACAACGACAGAGAAATCTTCTAACGAGATAAGTTTTTCTTACATTCTTTTATTTTTAATTTCGTTCCCTTCTTGCAATAGATCTGTATTACTTTATGGTTAATATAGTGGTTTCATAATTTTTCGTCCGATTAGGAATTGATTATTATTATTTTTTTTTTGTTTGATTAGTTTTTTTTTTTTTGAAGTGATTAGCGTGTTAATTCATTTAAATATCTTTGGTACACTTTGTCTTATTTGAGTTAGGATAATAGCGATTCCTCCCTAAGATCGACCCGTTACTGCACGATACCGTGCACTTGTGTTTACATATTTAATTAATTTTCATCAAGTTTTTGGCGCCGTTGCTGGGGAGGAAAGCCGTTATTTTTCCTATTTTAAATAGTTCGAAGTGATTAAAAAAAAAAAAAAATGCAAAAAGTTTTCATTGGTTTTCATTCCTTTCTTTGCACCTCTGATCCATTAGGTTGGAACAATACAATCCTCGATCCAATCCTGATCACAATGTGGTGTTAAGGAATGCTGGCTATCGAATTATCAAAAGGAATAACGACCAATAGCTTCGGCAGTAATGGCATTGTTTTTCAAGGTGATTGCGGATATGACTGGTCTCTAAGCCATTGATCATCAGGAGGTTTGCATTGACCCCCATTCGAATAAATCTAATTTTTCGTTAGAGGAAAAAGAAAGAGAAAATTTTGTAATTTAAAGAGGTTTGTTCATGAGTGTGTGGACTCATGATTCTACCTACCGTTTGATTAGAGTACCATCATTTACAATGGCTGAACCCAATACCACACTTAAGGATAGGTTCTACCCTGCTAGGGCAGCACAATCCTCATGTATTCAATTGCCTGCTACTACAAGCAATAACTGTGAATTGAAAACTCAATTCATTACCATGCTTCTCCATTTTCATGGGTTATCTTTAGAGGATACATACTTGTTCCTCCGTGAGTATGAGGAGGTGTGTGCCCTCATTAAGATGCAACAGCTCAGTGATGATATTGTCAAATTGAGGTGCATCACTTTTTCACTCAAGGATAGAGCTAAAAATGGCTTTATGGTCTTTCCATAAATTTCATTACATCAAATAAATTCACTGTGTTATTCTTTAAAAAGTTTTTTCCTCTTCACAAGACAAATAAACTTCGAAGGGATATAATGTGATTCAAACAAGAGCCAAATGAGTCTTTTTCATGACTCATGGAGAGGTTCCAAGGCCTACTCCAAGAGTGCCCTCACCATGGTATTGAAACGTGGTAACTTTGTCAAATTATCTACGAAGGGGTAGACTTTCTACCAAGCAAATGCTTGAGTCTATGTGTCCTCAAGGATTCACTTCCTATGAAGATGCTTACAATGCTTGAAACTTTTTGATGGATCTCACCAAAAAACAAGAGAGTGGGAGTCTGTACAAGAGATAGACCTTACCCAAAAAGGTAAAGGTTACTTTGTTGATGGCATAGTAGCTAAGGAGACACACTTAGATAGTCTTATCAAAAGGATAAAAGGTTTAGCTCTCAGAGACCTTATCCAAAAGCAAGTCCTAATGTGCAACTGGTGTCAAACTCCTTGACACACAATGGAGGAATGCCCTTCAGGGGGTAATTCTCAGAATGCGAATGTAATTGCACTTTACAATCCATATCGTAAGGCTTAAAATCCAGGATGGAGAAATCATCCAAATTTCTCTTGGAACCAAGGGAACCGAATAGACCTACCCCAATTTTAAATCAAGGTCAACCTGGTCACACCAGGCCATATGCTCCCCCAAGAGCGAATTTTATTCCCCAAGATAATTTTCAGTAACCCCCTAGGTTTTCTAACACGGGTGAGCCGACCAGACTCAGTGAATTGGAGAAGAATGTGACAGCTCTTATGGTAGGGCATGGCAGTATAGAGAGGATACTCACCCAATTGGTTACCCTGATATGTGAAAAGAACAAGGGTATTATACCTAGCCAACTAGAGACCAACCCACGCCATCACCCACAACCAAATAGACTAAATCCTCAGGTGAATAGTGTAGAGAATCAATCAGGACCCTCCAAACAATGTAATGCAGTCCATGCATTACGAAGTGACAAAGAGTACCTATGGGATGAAGCACCAAAGAACAAACCCACAGTTGCTTCCGTTAATGCCCCAATCTGAGGCAGCTACTAAGCCTTCATCTTCAGGTTCGTTTGATAAATTTGAAAAATCCAAAGAGGCTGTCACAAACAGAGTTTTTATTCCACCAGTCTCATTCCCTAATAGGTTAGTAAACCAAAAGAAAACTGTTTTAGTTGATAAGATTTTAGAGGTCTTCAAACAAGTAGAATTGAATATTCTACTTTTGGATGCAATTGACCAAATCCCTATTTATGCTAAAGTCCTTAAAGACTTTTCCACACAAAAGCAGATTAGCCAAATTTTTAAAAAGATATTCTTGGCTACACATTTAAGTTTCCTTTTGAACCATCCTGTGGCAGCCAAATACAAGGACCCTGGCTGTCCTTCCATCTCTTGCATCATAGGCAACACCTTTATTAATCATGTTCTACTAGACTTAAGTGCAAGTGTAAATCTTCTACCTTATCATGTTTACCAGCAATTAGGATTGAAAAAGTTAAAACCAACGTCCATCTCGCTTCAATTAGTTGATTGCTCTGTAAAGACTCCTAAGGGAATAGTAGATGATGCTTTTGTTAAAGGTAGGAGAATTTCTTTTTCCTGTTGATTTTATTGTTTTAGAAATATATCAGGTCTCCAATAAGGATCAAATCTCAATCATTTTAGGAAGATCGTTTCTTGTTACAAGCAATACACTGATAAATTATATATCGTGAAACTGTCATTTGGTAACCAAACTGTTGATTTAAATATATTTAGGCTGGGTAAGCAACCTAATGAGGAAGTACATATGCTTCAAAAATTTCCTGACCATGTAGAGACCACTTTTGACATTGACTTTGACTCGAAATTCTAGCAGTATATAGAAGAGTTGGCAGGAGTAGCAGACACTTTCTCATCAAAGGCATGGAGTATCCACACATTTATGGAACCTCTAGGACCCTTATCCACTTTCACTCTCAAACCCTCAATGGATGAACCACCTAGCTTAGAATTAAAGGGGTTACCATCCACCTTGAAGTATGCCTTCCTAGGACCTAACCAGACTTCCCGTTATTATTGCATCTGATTTGACTTCTAGTCAAGTAGAAGAATTAGTGAAACTCTTACAAAACTACAAGGAAGCCTTGGGTTGGACTATGGCTGATATCAAGGGTATTAGTCCTTCTATTCTTCAGCATCATATACACCTTATGGAAGGCACCAACCCCTCAAGGAAATCTCAGAGACGGGCAAATCTTGTGATGAAGGAAGACATTAAAAAAGAGATTCTAAAGTACTTATGTCACACCCCAATTTCGTACTATTCAGAACGGTGTAATGAATCGCTAATAAACCAACAGTTCAATCCAGGATCTCAAATAGGCTGTGTCCATTAGCTTAAACCATACACATCCACAACCATAATAAGAATAAATACACAATAGTAGAAGTCTTAATATTAAATGAATTGAGAATTTAACTGTGATAATCATAAATAAAACATCCAATTATGTTGTATCAACCAAGATATAAATAAATAAAATATCAAATTACATTTCCTGAATAGTTCAAATAAAAATCTAATCGAAAATGCATAAGTTGCACTCGCATGAGGAGTCATGCGTCTCCACTATATCTTCAGCCTCCATAGCAGCCACGTGCCCGTACGCAGAAGCGTTCATATAATCTTCCACAGTGGTACCTGCATCATCAACTAAAAATATTCGAATTCGAAAGGGTGAGCATACATCATGGCTCAGTGAGCAAACAAAACAATGCAACAAACATATGCATGCATTCAATTTATATCTGTGGTCTCGTATATAAGTTTGCAATGTGCTATAGAAAGGTTCGGTGGCCGCCTCGCCTCTATACACAGGGTGTGTAAGCCCACCCAATGGATCAAACACCGTTGTCGTCCACATCCACCCCACCATGGAATAGAGATAGAGCTAAAGTGCTTAGGACCGCACCGCATCACATTTCCCTTGATGCTCTAATCATACCAACACGTAAGCCCCTATTGGTGAGGGCTTGCAAACTGGGCTCGCAACTAACCAATCCTAATGTCAAATAGTGTATCCAAGGCCTCACCCCAGCATCCCTCAATACGTCCATAGAGATAGAGCTAAGGCCCCCCGATAGAGTCAGAGACTACACGATCCGAGACCACCTCCCCTGATGCCCTACGACATAATAGTTATGCTAAGGTAATGGCGATACGACGATGTCAGTGGACAAGACTTGAGTAGAGATAGGGCTAAAATGCTTAGGACCACACCACATCACACTTCCCCTGGTGCCCCACTCGCATCAAGTACACTAACCACACACAAACATTCACATGCCTATTCCTAGCATCATCATCATCATTATCATGTTGTAAATAAACTGAATTAAATATGCATGAACAGTAATAACAGAAATAGTAGATGACATGTGATATACACATTACAATCATACAATCAGAGAATTATACATGGGATTGGACTCAATAAACGTAAACAGTTTATTATTAGCCAATTAGTTTAGGACTTGTTCCCTCACCTTTGCTTGAGTGTAAATCTTCTTTCAAGCTTTAAGAATCACCTTTATATCAATAGGAAAACCTAACAAGTCGAGAGATTTTATTAGAATTCATTTCGATAATTTTAAGCTTGCTGTAAAGCTAGGGTCGCAGGTTGGGTCACAAGTAGGGTCGCAGGTTTCTACGACCCCAGGGTATAGGGTCGATCCTAGGGTTGGTTGTCCCATCGACCCTAGGTGCGACCGCAGCTTCCCTAGACTTCCCGGGAGCTAGGGGTCGATCCTGTGGTCTGGTAGGGTGGATTCCCAATCGACCCTATGTGCGATCGCACGTGGTTTGAGTCGACCTTTTCATTCTACAGTCTATTCTTTCATGTTTAGGTCCTTTGACTTACTTCCATAGTCCATTCTATGCTTGTTTTATGGCTTAAAACTCCAGGTTACTTCCTTACTTTGTCTACCATGATTCCCTCCATGGATTCCATTGAAATCTTCCCATGGATGGATGATTTGGATTTCTCTTAGATCATACCCTCTTCATGAACTATTCTAAGGTCTTAAACAATTCATGGAAAGCATATCCATACCTGAGGTTTGCTGAGATTCAGAGGTTTCTCTGGATTTCTTCTCTTTAATCTTCTTCTCTAATTCTCCTTCTCTTCTCCTTTTCTTCTCTTTCTCTCACTTTCAATTAGGGTTTCAAAAGGAGTGAAAGAGGCTAAGGGACATCCTATTTTTAGAGGAAAATCTCCCAAAATAAGTTCCATTGAGATTAGGTAAGAATCCCCTTGAATTTAGGAAAGTTTCCTATTTACGATTTCAGTCGGTGATCCTAGGGTCGATGCTAGGGTCGCAGATCCCGTCGACCTTAGGGTTTCAGTTGTCCGACCCTAGGACTAAAAGTCATGGGTCTGACTTCCTGATGAGGTGGGGTCGACCCTACCTGTTTAGGTATGCGACCCTACCCTCTATTTTACTATTTTTGGGTCAGTTTCATACCTGGTCTTGCTATTTCCTTCACGCACTTGGTCCATTTGGTTCGACCATGATAGGTAGACCTGGTACAAGGTGGTAAGACTGGTTAGTTCGATACGGGTCTTACAACTCCCCCTGCTTATAAAATTTTTGTCCTCAAAATTTGTACATACCTTTCGAGTCAATAAGATGAGGGTATTGCTTTCGCATAGCACTCTCTTCTTCCCATATGATTTCTTCTATATCTCTGCTTCTCCAGGTGACTTTAACATAATAGATGTCATGATTGCGTAGTCGTTGAACCTTTGGGCTGGTGATTTCAGTTGGTGCTACTTCAAATGTCAAATCATCAGTCAATTCAGGTGGATCCACTGTCACAATGTGCATTGGATCTCTGACGTACTTCTTCAATAAGGAGATATAAAATACATCATGCACACTTGACATAGATGGTGGTAGGGCTAACTGGTAAGCCACTTTTCTACGTTTGGCTAGAATTTCATATGGCCCGACATATCTCGGACTTAGTTTCCCTTTCTGTCTGAACCGTTTCAAACCTCGCATAGGTGACACTTTGAGGAATACCTTATCACCTACAGTAAATTCAAGGTCTCGGCATCGAGTATCTGCATATTGCTTCTGACGATTCTGAGTCGTTCTCACTCTTTCCTTGATGATGTCAACCACTCGACAAGTCTTTTCAATAAATTCTGGTCCAACAATGCTACGTTCTCCAACTTCATTCCAAAACAAAGGAGTTCGACACTTTCTACCATACAATGCTTCATAGGGTGACATCTGTATATAGCATGATAGCTGTTATTATAAGCGAACTCGATCAATGGTAATTTTTCATCCCATGGTCCTTTAAAATCAATTACACAGGCTCAGAGCATGTCTTCTAGAGTCTAAATGGTACGCTCCGACTATCTGTCTGTCTGAGGATGGAATGCAGTACTGAACTTCAATGTTGTACCAATAGCCTTTTGCAATCATTCTTAAAACTTTAAAGTAAATCGTAGATCTCTGTCGGACACAATGCTTTCAGGTACACCGTGTAATCTGACAATATTATCCACATACAACTTAGCTAACCTCTCTAGTGTATACTGAGGTTGTATAGCTATAAATCGAGCCATTTTAGTCAGGCGGTCTACAATCACCCAAACTGCGTCAACTACTCGGGGAGTTAATGGTAACCCGGTGACGAAGTCCATAGTGATGCAGTCCCATTTCCATGCATGTTCCGGTAACGGCTGTAACAGTCCTGCAGGTCTTTGTCGTTCAACCTTCACTCTCTAACAATTTAGGCATTGAGACATGAACTTAGCTACATCTGCTTTCATTCCTCTCCACCAATCTAATTTCTTTAGATCATGATACATTTTTGTACTTCCAAGATGTATCGAATAGACGATGGTATGGGCTTCCTTCATTAGTCGGTGTCTAATGTCTAAACTTTCTGTTTCAGGTACACATACTCTTCCTTTGTACTTTAGTACCTTTTCATCGTCCAAGGCGAACTCAGGGATAGTCCTACCTTTTTCAATGTCCTCTTGTACCGTTCTTAGATAAGGGTCTGATTTAATAACTGTTTTTACTTCATCAATTATATTAGGTACAATCTTTAATGTGGCAAACATACTTGCAAACCGATGAATAAATCCTTGGTTAGTTGATTCACCCGGTGCATCTATCACAAACTGCTCATTACCGTAATTGAACACTTTTCCGATAGTACACATCGCGACAGTTGTATTAACTTCTCCTTGAGATTTTATCATTGCCTTTCTACTCAGCTCGTCAGCAACCACATTAGCTTTTCCCGGATGATACTGGATATCACAATCATAATCTTTTAATAGTTCCAGCCATCTTTTTGTCTCATATTCAACTCCTTCTGATTAAAGAGATAAGTAAGACTCTTATGATCTGATTTAATCTGAAATATCTCTCCTACAAGTAATGTCTCCATATCTTGACAGCATGTACTACTGCCGCTAATTCCAAATCATGAGTGGGATAGTTCTTCTCATGTGTCTTCAATTGTCTTGAGGCATAAGCAATTACTTGTTCTCCTTGCATAAGTACACATCCTAATCCCAATTCTGACGCATCAGTGTACAAGAAAAATGGCTGTCCTGGAATCAGAATGGTCAAGATCGAAGCAGATATCAATCTAGCCTTCAATGTTTGGAAACTCTTCTCGCATTTCTCAGTCCAAACAAACTTTTCATCCTTCTTAGTCAAACTGGTGAAAGGTACGGTAATTCGGTAATAGTCTTCCACAAATCGTCGATAATAACCAGCTAGACCCAGGAAACTTCTAATTTCTGCAACACTCTTTGGTGCTTCCCACTTTACAATGGCTTCGATCTTGCTAGGATCCGCTTTAATTCCTTCAGTGGATACAACATGGCCTAGAAAAGCGACTTCATTTAGCCAAAACTCACACTTTGTAAATTTGGGGTAAAGCTTCTCTTTCCGTAATCGCTGCAGAGTGACGTTTAGATTCTTAATATGAGTTTCCTTGTTCTTGGAGTAGACCAATATATCATCAATGAATATAATAATCGATGTATCCAACATATCGTGGAATACCCGATTCATAAGTTCCATAAAAGTTACTGGTGCGTTTGTCAATCCAAAAGACATGACAAAAAATTCATAATGTCCATATCTGGTCCTGAATGCTGTCTTGGGAATATCATCGTCTTTGATCTTTAACTGATGGTAGCCTGATCGAAGATCGATTTTGGAGAACACTTTGGCACCTTGCAACTAATCGAACAAGTCATCGATCCGAGGCAATGGATATCGATTCTTGATTGTCAGCTTATTCAGTTCCTGGTAGTCTATACACAGTCGAGCACTACTGTTCTTCTTCTTTACGAATAATACTGGCACTCCCCATGGTGATCTGCTAGGTCGGATGTAACCCTTGTCTAGTAGTTCTTGTAGTTGTATTTTTAATTCCTTTAGTTCAGTAGGAGCCATTCTATAAGGTGCTTTAGATACTGGTGTAGATCTGGGTATAAGATCTATAATGAACTCTATCGCTCGGTCGGGTAGTAGTCCTAGTAACTCTTCAGGAAATACATCTGGGAAGTCACGTACAACATCAATATCCTCCATTCGTGGTGCTTCCTTGGTAAGATCGACCACAGATACTAGATACCCAACTGCTCCTTTCTCAAGGCACTTCCTAGCCTTTAATGCAGAGAGTATGAGCTTTCGTTTATGGGGAAGTTTGGTTCCCGCAAAACTGAACTCTGCTCCTTCCTTGTCTTTAAATGTCAGCTTCTTTTCGGCACATAACAGGTTTGCAGAATACCGAGCTAACCAGTCCATTCCCAAGATGACGTCAAAGTCTGCCATCTCAAGTTGAATCAGGGTTGCATCTAAAGTTGTCTCTTCAATAAGGACTGGACATGGTCCATAACCTTTTTCTAATTTCACTTATAATCCCATCGGCGATCGTACAAGCAATTTATAGTCTAACTTTTGATGGGTATATTCGGCTTCTCTCCAAATGACACAGATATAAAAGAATCAGTAGCTCCTGAATCGAAGAGTACTCTGGCGGGAATGCCATTAATAGGTATGATACCTGTGATTTCTTTTTTATTTAGTCTACATGCGCACACAATGTAACACAAAATGAAAAGGTTCAAGTCATACCTGTGACCACATCAGGCGATGCAGCAGCATCCTCAGATGTAACAGCATAAACCTTTCCTTGCTGTAGCTGCTTCCTGGGTTTAGGACACTCCCTTGAATAATGTCCTATTTGATTGCAGTTATAGCATTTTACTCCTTCGTTATTTTGCTTTTGTTGCGGTTGAGCTACTGGAGTAGTCTTAGCTGCAGTGTTAAAACCTTGAGTACGGAAGGGTTTGAATGTCCTTGTATTCCCTCCGTTATATGAATTTCCAGTTGGCCTCTTAATGCCCCTGTTTTGAGCAAAATAGCTCTCTTTCTGGCTCGACTCTATCACTCGAGCAATTTGTACCGCTTTGTTGTAGACTTTCTTCTCAAGTCCTAGTACATGTTCACGAATACTTCCCCTAAGTGCCATGACGAACCTTTGGGTCTTTGTATCTTTCGTTTGCATACTAACTGGTGCAAAGAAGAATAACTCCTCATAACGCTGTTGGTATCATCGACAGTCATCTATCCCTTATACAAACTTAGGAACTTTTTCTCCATAAAATCTCTGAAACTTCTAAGAAAGTACTTCTCAAAGAATGCCTCCTTATATATATCCCAAGTCAATTGGTTGTGATTGGTTAACAGATATGTCCTGGTAGACTTCCACCAATGGTGTGCATCTGCCTTTAGCATAAATGTGGTGCACAACACTTTCTCCTCCTCATTCACTGTCATCATCATAAAATTTCTTTCTATTTCATAAACCTAGTGTGCTGGCCACAAAGGATCTGTTGGCTTGCCATTAAATTCTTTGGGCTTCATCTTCATCAAACGCTCGACCAGTCTGGAGTGGTCCAGCTGATGAGGAACATAGGCCCCATACATAGGTGGTTGGTATTGATATCCACCTTGAGCTACATCAAGGTTTTGTACTTGAGCCTGCATGACTAGTGTTTGAGGTGTGTGGGGTACCGTGTTACTTCCCCCTGGTATTGTGCTTGTCTGTCCTGCTGGCATCGATGTTGTCTGTGCAGCTGGAAAAGCCATGCCTATGGCAGCTTGCATAGTAGCTTGTACCTGTTGTATTTGCTGCAGTTGTTGTGCCAGATTCAATACAGTTGTAGCCAGGTCTGTAGGTGGAGCTGGCAAATTTGTAGGATTTGCCTGGTCGTGAGTTACTGGCTGTGCCACATTCGGATTACCCTGTACTTCTGGGTTTTCATGGCCGCCCTCCTCCACAGATGGTGGTGGTGGAATAGAGTTACGGCTTTGTCTGGTTACTCTTCGTCCATCCATTATCTGCTCTAGTAGTAGTAATGCCTGAAAATCATAGGATACGTGAGGAATTCATTCCCATATTTAAATCCACTAGTCAATGATATTTTAAAATTTTTCAGATCATTCTGTCAAAAATACTGTATTTTTCATCGTAGGGTCGATGGTAGGGTCGATGGATGTCTGACCCTAGGGTATGCGACACTGAGAACCACTGTTACTTACCAAGACCCTAGGGTCGATGGATGTCCGACCCTAGGATCGACCCCTAGTTCTCTGTCAGATCACCGAGAGGTTAGGGTCGATGAGGGGGTCGGAGGTAGGGTCGCATGTTTTGGTCGAATTATGCGACCCTAGGATTGAAAATCAGGTTTCTAATCCCGATTTTTGGATCCATTTCTCATTCCTTCTCCTCCTTTCCGAGTCGGCTCGTTCCTCTAAGTTGCTACAGTGACAACTCTGACATGTTGGTGATTTTTGCTTCTCTTTTCGACTTCTACTCCTTCTCTACAGGTATGTTCTCTACTGTTTCATGTTTTTAGGGTTTCTTAACTAGGTTTATGCTCGTTTATATCGTTTTCTTCAAATTAAACTTTTTCCAATCATAAAAATTCGATTTTTATTGGGGGCTTTTGTTATTGGCTACCCAACGGATGAAAGCCCTAAAAAATATTTGAGTTTCATCGGTTGGTTATCGAGAAATTTAAAATTTTCCATTTTGCCCTAATTTTTCGAGATCTTGGGATTTCTTGAAATTTCTTCAAATTCAATCTTCTTAGATAAAATTTCCAACTGTATGAGTCTTGCAGGATAGTTTAGAATCTATATAAGTCCTCCTGCCCATGTGTATGGGTGAAAAGTGAGGCTTTTGCCCAACTTATGCCGTTATAATGGCAAAATTTTTGGGTTTTTCATCTTTACTAAGCTATTATCTATTTTTCTTTGTTTCTGCAGATAATATGGTTGGTACCAAAGTACCTAGGGTTCACGGCCCAGTTCATTTCCGTTCTAACGAGGCCGAGGCACAGTATGCCTGCTACGCTCGTAAGAAGGTAGAGGGAGGTCGTCGTGTGGACTTGGCTAGCCTAGCCTTGTTCAATGTAGAGAGAGCCTTTGGTGACATGGGCTGGCTTCCCGTGATCACCTACGATGCCTGTACCCGTCTGGATCTGGTGAGACAGTTCTATTTTAATCTCCAGGTGGTGGGAGATTACAATGACATTGAGAGGGGTAGGGAGCTCAGGATCACGAGCTACATCAAGGGAGTAGAGATTTCCTTTGACTGCTGGTAGTTGACGGACCTCTTGGGCATTTCATACGATGGCCCCTTGGTATACTGTGCCCCCAGAGAGCCCCAGTTCTTTTCCTTGGAGATGAGGGCTGAGATAAACCGTCAGCTTATTAGAGGAGATCGCTGGTAGATGAAAGCAATCTATCTACATCCAGAGCCTCGGGTATACTGTAAGATCATCCAGCACAACCTGATACCCCAGAGTGGACACTACGAGAGGATCTCCCAGTTGACCCAGTATTTACTCTACTGTATCTGCACTAAGCAGCCTGTCTTCCTCCCTTATATTATTATGCGGACGATGATTAGTGCCACACTTCCTGGTCAGGTAGGCAACCTGCCTTACGGACGTCTGATCCCTATACTGCTTACCCGCCTGGGTGTTGATTTGGTGGATGAGAGGATTCAGGAGAAATCCTTCTCATCACCTCTGGATTGGGAGGCCATCTGTAAGATGAGCATGCGGGATGCTCAGGTTAGCGATGATGAGAGGAACACTCTGGTGCGTCCTCGTACTCGGGTAGAGATGGCAGACGCTGAGGCAGCAGCAGCAGCCGCTGGAGTAGGGGTTCGTGGGGGTGATGTTAGGGATGAGGATCGTTTGTACATGGATGTGGACTCCATACCTCCTCCATCACCTACACATACTATAGGAACTGGTCCTACACATGTAGCTAATCCTTCACACCCGCCTTCTGATGACATGATGGGGCTACTGCGTAAGATTAGAGAGGCTCAGCGCATGTCTGACCTGAGGGTGGGAGAGCTTCTAGATGCTCAGCGCGTGACTGATCAGCGGGTGGCTGATCTCACGTCTAGTCTTCAGACGACCCAGACTCAGGTAGCCTGGTTGACTAGGGTCTATGCCGAGGATTATGACAGAGACCGCGAGGCACTGCCTCCCCCATTACCTCCAGCTTCATGATGTATTTTCTTTTCTTTTGTTTCATAGACTAACTGTCCGGGTTGTGAACTGTACTCCGCTTTAGATATGTGTATATACGTTTGTTTTCCATTCGAGTGTATATGAACTTGTTTCTCATTTAATAGATGCATTATTCTCTTTCAAATTTTGTCTCAAATAACACAGGTGCTTAAAGTTTATTATTATTACAGTTTTTAAATTTTATCCTATCTCAGTTCACAACTTTTGTGGTAGCATACAGGTTTAAAAGACAGGGCCTGAGAGCTCTGATACCAAATTATCACACCCCAATTCCGTACTATTTAGAATGGTGTGATGAACCACTAATAAACCAACGGTTCAATCTAGGATCTCAAATAGGCTGTGTCCATTAGCTTAAACCATACACATCCACAACCATAATCAGAATAAATACACAATAACGGAAGTCTTAATATTAAATAAACTGAGAATCTAACTGTGATAATCATAACTAAAATATCCAATTATGTTGTATCAATCGAGACATAAATAAATAAAATATCAAATTATATTTCCTTAATAGTTCAAATAAAAATCTAATCGAAAATGCATGAGTTGCACTCGCATGAGGAGTCATGCATCTCCACTATATCTTCAGCCTCCATAGCAGCCATGTGCCCGTACGTAGAAGCGTTCAGATAATCTTCTATAGTGGTACCTGCATCATCAACTAAAAATACTCGAATTTGAAAGGGTGAGCACACATCACGGCTCAGTGAGCAAACAAAACAATGCAACAAACATATGCATGCATTCAATTCATATCTGTAAACTGGTATATAAGTTTGTAATTTACTATAGAAAGGTTCGGTGGCCGCCTCGCCTCTATACACAGGGTTTGTAAGCCCACCCAACGAATCAAACACCGTTGTCGGCCACATCCACCCCACCATGGAATAGAGATAGAGCTAAAGTGCTTAGGACCGCACCGCATCACACTTTCCCTGATGCTTTACCCATACCAATACGTAAGCCCCTGTTGGCAAGGGCTTGCAAACTGGGCTCATAACTAACCAATCCTAATGTCAAATAGTGTATCCAAGGCCTCACCCCTGCATCCCTCAATACGTCCATAGAGATAGAGCTAAGGCCCCTCGATAGAGTCAGAGACTACACGATCCGAGACCACCTCCCCTGATGCCCTACGACGTAATAGTTCTGCTAAGGTAATGGCGATACGACGATGTCAGTGGACAAGACTTGAGTAGAGATAGGGCTAAAGTGCTTAGGACCACACCACATCACACTTCCCCTGGTGCCCCACTCGCATCAAGTACACTAACCACACACAAACATTCACATGCCTATTCCTAGCATCATCATCATCATCATGTTATAAATAAACTGAATTAAATATGCATGAACAGTAATAGCAGGAATAGTAGATGACATGTGATATGCACATTACAATCATACAATCCGAGAATCATACATGGGATTAGACTCAATAAACGAAAATAGTTTATTATTAGTTAATTAGTTTAGGTCTTGTTCCCTCACCTTTGCTTGAGTGTAAATCTTCTTTCAAGCTTTAAGAATCACCTTTATATCAATAGGAAAACCTAACAAGTCGATAGATTTTAATTAGAATTCATCCGATAATTTTAAGCTTACTGTAAAGCTAGGGTCGCAGGTAGGGTCGCAGGTTTCTGCGACCCCAGGGTATCGGGTCGATCCTAGGGTCGGTTGTTCGATCGACCCTAGGTGCGACTGCAGCTTCCCTGGACTTCCTGGGAGCTAGGGGTCGATCCTGTGGTTTAGTAGGATCGATTCCCAATCGACCCTACGTGCGACCACACGTGGTTTGAGTTGACCTTTTCATTCTACAGTCTATTCTTTCATGCTTAGGTCATTTGGCTTACTTCCACAGTCCATTTTATGCTTGTTCTATGGCTTAAAACTCCAGGTTACTTCCTTACTTTGTCTACCATGATTCCCTCCATGGATTCCATTGAAATCTTCCCATGGATGGATGATTTGGGTTTCTCTTAGATTATACCCTCTTCATGAACTATTCTAAAGTTTTAAAAAAATTCATGGAAAGCATATCCATACCTGAGGTTTCCTGAGATTCAAAGGATTCTCTGAATTTCTTTTCTTTAGTCTTCTTCTCCAATTCTCATTCTCTTCTCCTTCTCTTTTCTTTCTCTCACTTTCAATTAGGGTTTCAAAAGGAGTGAAAGTGGCTAAGGGACGTCCTATTTATAGAGGAAAATCTCCCAAAATAAGTTCCATTGATATTAGGAAAGAATCCCATTGAATTTAGGAAAGTTTCCTATTTACGGTTTCTGTCGGTGATCCTAGGGTCGATGCTAGGGTCGCAGATCCCATCGACCCTAGGGTTTCAGTTGTCCGACCCTAGGACTAAAAGTCATGGGTCTGACTTCCTGATGAGGTGGGGTCGACCCTACCTATTTAGGTATGTGACCCTACCCTCAATTTTACTATTTTTGGGTCAGTTTCATACCTGGTCTTGCTATTTCCTTCACACACTTCGTCCATTTGACTCGACCATGATAGGTAGACCTGGTACAAGGTGGTAAGACCCGTTAGTTCGATACTGGTCTTACAACTAAGATCATGGGATCATATATCCCATATTTGACAGTAAGTGGGTATGTCCGTTACATGTGGTACCAAAGAAGTCAGGAGTCACTATAGTTGCTAATGCTGACAATGAATTGATTCAAACTTGTATTCAAACAGGGTGGAGAGTGTGTATAGACTACAGAAAATTAAATACGGTAACATAGAAGGATCACTTGTGTCACACCCTAATTCTAAACCAACCAGAATGGTGTAATGAACCGTCCATAGACCAAAGGTTTAAACAGGATCTCATATAGATCGTGCCCATTCGATTAAACCAGATACATTCCACAAGTAAAATCAAAGTAAAAAAATGATAGCAGAAGTCTTTAATACTAATGAACTTAGTATCTGACAGTGATAGCATAATTAAGTATCCAATTATCTCCAATATACCTCAAGACATAAAATAAAGTAAACTAATCAATTACATGTTCCAATAACTAAACAACTAAGCTAATAAAAAAATACATGAGTTATACTTACACAATGGATCATGCGCCTCTTCCATAGCTTCCATGTCCATCGTCGCTACGTATCCATTTGTCGGCCTGTTCATGTAATCTTCTACAGTAGGACCTGCATCAAGAACTAAAAATATTCGACGTCAAAAGGGTGAGCACACATCATGGCTCAGTGAGCAAACAAAAAAATGCAACAAACATATGCATGCATTCAATTCATAACTTTGGTTTGGTTTTTTAAATTTGTAATGTGCTATAGAATGGTTTGGTAGCCCCCGCACCTCTATACACGAGTATGTGAATTCGTACAATGGATCAAATACCATTGCCGTCCCACATGCGCCCACCATGGAATATAGATAGAGCTAAAGTGTCCGGATCAAACACTGCCAACACTTCCCCTGATGCCCTACCCATTCCAACACGTAAGCCCCTATTGGCGAGGGCTTGCAAACTGGGCTCACAACTAACCAATCCTAATGCCAAACAGTGCATCCAAGGCTTCACCCCAGTATCCCTCAATACGACCATAGAGATAGAGCTAAGGCCCCCCGACAGAGTCAGAGACCACACGGTCCGAAACCACCTCCCCTGATGCCCTATGACATAATAGTTCTGCTAAGGTAATAGCGATATGACGATGTTAGTAGTCAAGACTTGAGTAGAGATAGAGCTAGAGTCTGGTGACGAGATCAAAGACCACCATGCCACGTCCTCCCCTTGATGCTCCACTCGCATCCAACACACCAACTACACACATACATTCACATGCCTATTCCTAACATCATCATCATCATCATGTTATAAATAAACAAAATTAAATATGCATAAACAGTAATATCAGGAATATTGGATGACATCTGAGATGCACATTACAAGCATACAAGCATAGAATCAATCATAGCATTGGACTCAATAAAGTAAACAATTTATTATTATCTAATTAGTTTAGGTGTTGTTCCCTCACCTTTGATCGATGGTTATTCCTCTTCCAAGCTTTGTAAATCACTTTTGGACCACTTGGAAACCTAATAAATTTATGAATTCTAAGTTAGAGTTCATATTCATTAATTACAATGTTTAAATGTCCCATCTGGAATCAATCAAACCTCCAGAAGCTGAGTGGTCGCAGGTGTGGCTGCACCTGTGGTCTCAGTTTCTACGACCACAAGGTGTATAGTCGATACTTGTGGTCGCATATCATGCGACCACACACATGCGACCACACCCTCCTTAAAAACTTTTCGAGGGCATGTGATCGACACATGTGCGTTGAGTGGTCAACCATAGCTGCAACCACACGAGTGTTTGGTCGACTTTCATTCTCAGTTTAACCCCTTCATGATTTGATTCCTTGAACTATCACTAGGGTCCTTCCTATGATTGATCTATGACCTCAATTTTATATTTTTTACAATTATCTACTCTAACCTACTCTTCACGGATTTCCTTTTAGTTTTTATCTATGGGTCTCATGGTTGAGATCCTACTTTAAATCAATACTTCCTCCATGATCTATTCTAGGAATTCAACTAATGTAGGGATGATTCCATACCATAAACTTGCTGAAGAATTAGAGCTCTCTCTAAAATTCCTTCTCTTAGCCTTCCTCTTCAATTCTCCATCTCTTCCTCCTCCTCTCTTTCTATTTCTTTTAGTTTGAGTTCTAAAAGAATGAAAGTGGCTAGGGGACGTCCTATATATAGAGGGAAACCCTCCATATAGAGTCCTACTTTGATTAGGAAAGAACCCCCTTTAGATTAGGAAGGTTTCTTAATCACGGAGTCGGTTATAACATCGTATGGTTACACGTGGGGTCACAGAACCCATCGATCACACGTCCAAAAACTGCGATCACATGTCCCAAAATCCAGTGGTCTCATTATTCTGAAGTGTGGTCGACCCCACTGTGAGGACAAAGATGGAAATCTTTAGAAGTCGTCACCTAGATTTAGGTGTAGGACCTTAGAAATGTGAAATCTCACCCCAAGGTAAAACTTCGATTGACTCATGACCCTTAGATTGGATTTCTGTTCCATCAGAGATTGGGTAAGCATCAGGTTACGGTTATGGGAAGGGGTTAGGCACCCAAACCGCCCGATTGAAATCGGTCTCCTATACCTTTCCTATGCTAGACTCTATCTGTTAAACCAAACCAAACCAAGTGGTTTGATATCATTGAACCGAATCTGTATCCATCAGATTGCCTATGTATTACTGATTTATTCTGAAAATCATGTTCACCATCGTAGTTCAGGTGTGATTAAAGTTTATGGTTGTGATTTATGCTTGTGCATGATTAAGTTTATGTTCAAGTTGAAGTTTATGCTTGAAAGGATGATAAACCCTATGGGTTAGGATCTGGATAGTCCATGTAGACTGATAGAGAGTCTAAGTGGATCTAAGGATAACCCTATTTGGGTTGAAATATGGATAATTTCTGGGTTGGAATGTGGATTACCCTATCTGGGTTGAAATGTGGATAAATATCCTAGTGGATCTATGGATAGTCCAAGTGGACTAAGATGTGGATCCGAATTTGGGATTCTCCCAAATGGCCTACGTATCCTAGGGTTTGCCCTAGGAATTAGAATCCGCGTAGTTTGGGCATGGGTTGAATGGTTGAATATCCTAGTGGATCTATGGGTAGTCCGAGTGGACTAAGGTGTGGATCCGAATTTAGGTTTCTCCCAAATAGCCTACGTATCCTAGGGTTTGACCTAGGAATCAGAATCCGCGTAGTTCGGGCTTAGATTGAAATGGAATGGATATCCTGGTGGATCTATGGATAGTCCGAGTAGACTAAGGTGTAGATCCGAATTTGGGTTTCTCCCAAATGGCCTATGTATCCTAGGATTTGACTTAGGAATCAGAATCTGCGTAGTTCGAACGTTGGATAACCTTTTCTAGGTTAGAATTTAGAACCTATTCTAGGTTTAGGGTTGAGAACCTATTTTAGGTTTATGGTTGAGAACCTGTTCTAGGTTTAGGGTTTACCGAGAGGTGGAATCGTCCTGAATTACCCTTTTCAACCTAAGCTCTAATTTTGGAAAGTTTGGCGAAGCATTTTCTATCTTTATTAAGGTTTTTATTATCCCCATTATGCCTTTCCCAAGAATGTGGGTGCCTAAATGCACGTCCCCACGCCTAGATTGTCTTTTAGAAGTATGCAGATATGGCAATTTGACTAGGGTGTTGCATAAATTAAATTATTGCCAAAATTGAATTATTCATCTAAATATGGCATATAATACATTTATGGCAAGAAATACACATATAACAAGATTGTAAAAATCTCCCTAATATGACATGCACTGCAAATAAGGCAAGAGCCTATATGTAAGATCTAATATGCTAATTCTAAGCATGGCAAGACCTAATATGGCAATGAACATTTAGACATGGCAATGAGCATCCAAATATGGCAGTAAGCATTTAATCATGGCACTGTGATTATTCCAATTATGGCAGTGTGATTATTCTAATTATGGCAGTGTGATCATTCCAATTATAGCAGTGGTAGTGATCCAAACATAGCAGTATGCATCCTAACATGGCAATAAACATCCAAATATTCATGATGAAATATCCAACGGTATAAATCACTATTGATGGTAATCTAACCGTTCAAATTTATTTCAATCACTCCAAAAGATAATCTAACGGTCCAAATCACTCAAGATGGTAATCCAACCGTTCAGATTCATTTAAATCAGTTTTTATGTCATCCAATGGTTCAGATCACTTAAATCAAACATCCAATCATTCTGTTTTATTTAAATCAATCACAAAGATGGTCCAACGGTTTAGATTCATTTAAAATGATAATCTAACCGTTTAGATTTATTTAAACTACTCATTATGGACATCTAGCAATTTAGATTCTGAATCACCATTCCATGGTCCATATTTGATCACTAAAGATTCTACATCAATGATCAATAAAAATTTCAGACTGATGGTCCATATTAAAAATTATAGATCAATGGTATTAACACATCAAAATTTCAGCTATAGTTGAATCACCTCATTAAAAACTCAGATCATGGCATGTTTAATCCACATGAAATTCTCAAAATTGATGGCAATGTTTCATTCACATAAAAATTCTCAAAATTGATGGCATGTTTGATCCACATGAAATTCTCAAAATTGATGGCATATTTGATTCACATAAGATTTTCAATATTGATGGTCATACTTATCATTCATCACACATATAATCTAAAAACATTATCAATGAATGACTTTGATTTAATGAGACATTTCAAGACTGTGATGGGAGGTGCTAGCTTCACTGGATCAAATGTATTATGTTACAGTGGTTATGAGAGATGGAGAGCGGGAATGGATCAATAGAGACATGCAATGATGATGAGCATAGTCATGGCTTACGGGAAGCCTGACCAAGTGGAGATCCAGGTGTTACAGTTGTAAAAAATAAAATAAAAGAGTAAGACAGAGGAGGAGCTTATCTTAGTTGCAGGAGTTTCCCTCCTTGCTTCTTCTTTCTCTATCTTTCGATCCTCTTCCTCTGAATCACCTCTTTCTCTCTGTTTTTTTATCTCTTTCCTCGATATATCCTCTCTCACTTCAGCCCTCTCTTTTTCTCATTTTTTCTGATTTTTTCCACCGCCCTCTCTCTCTTTCGATCCTCTTTTTTTTTTCTTTCTCTCCTCTCACCTCTTTTCGGTCTCCCTCTCTCCTTTTTTTTATTTTTATTTTTCTTCCCACTCTCTTTTCTGATTTTATTTTTTTTCCTTTCTCTCACCGCCCTCCTTCTTCTACATCTCTCTTTTCTGATTTTTTTATTTTTTTATTCTTTTTCCAATCCAACGCCCTCCTTTCTTTCTCCTTATCTTCTCGACTCTCTCTCTCTCCCCGATTTTCCTTTTCTTTCCTTTTTTTATTCTTGGATTCTCACCCTCTCTCTCTCTCCCCGATCTTCTCCTTCTTTCTATTTTTTATTATTTTTTCCTTTTTTATTCTTCTCCTCACCGATCTTCTTCTTTCCTCCTTCCTCTCTCGGATTTGCTTCCCTTTTTTTTCTTTTCTTTTCCTTTTTTATCTTCTCCCCAATCTCTCTTGGATTCCTCTCAATCTCTCTCCGGTTCTCTCTTTCACATCCCCTCCCCTTTTCTCTTTTCTTTCCTTTTTCTTCTCCACAATCTCTCTTTCTCTTATTCTCTTAGACTGCCTCTCAATCTCACATCCTTTCTCTTTTCTTTCTTTCCTTTCTTGGCCAGTTTCTCATATAATGGACATTTATATAATAATACATCATAAAGTATACATAATAACATGTAATAACATACATATTAATATATATAGTATATAATATATTCTATAAAATTACATATATGTTTGACACTATGCACATGGATGAGTCGGCTCAGTTTAGACTGGTCTGACTTAAGTTGACTGGGCTGGACCGACTTAAACTGAGCTGGGTTAGACTGAGAGTGACTTGAATTAACTGGATTGGGCCAAGATTGGCTTGGGTTGAGCTGAGTTGACTGAATTGATTGGAATTAATTGGGTTTTCTCTTTCTATCATTTCATGGGCCATTTTCGCTGTCATTTTACATGGAATTTTCCGATGTCCTCTATTCCAAATTTTCTACGTTCACTTTGTAGAACACTAAAAATGAGGAATATAGGAACTTGAATCACCTCATTTGGAGATAAAATGATCGACTTATGAATTTTTGAAGTTTAAGCGGACCAATTATCGATAATTTAGTTGACCATTCTGCATGGGATCCTTTGGAGACTTCTGTCGGAAATCCTTTATGTCCACTTTGTAGAGTACTAAAAATGAAACATAATGAAACTGAAATTACCTGATTTGGATATGGGATGATCAAAATATAAATTTTTGAAGATTAAATTACCATTTCCGTATGTAATTTTGCATGGGACCCTCTGGAGACTTCTACCCAAGATTTTCCATGTCCACTTTGTAAAACATCACAAATGAAGAATAATGGCTTTGAAATCATCTAAATCTGACGTAGAATGGAAAAGATATAAAGCTTTGAAGTTCTAACGATAAGTTTGCATGCAAGCTTGCATGGGGCCCACTGGTGACTTCTACTGGAAATCCTTTACGTCCACTTTGAAGAGGACTAAAAATAAGGAATAATGGTACTTAAACCGTATGATTTAGATGTCGGATGATCAATATATGATGATTTGAAATTCAAACAATCCAACTTACGATAATTTGCATGAAAGCCCCTAGGATTATTTATGATAATTTCAAAAACGTCCCTTGTACGCATCATCTGACTAAAATGACCATATCTTCTTCATTTGATATCAGAATTGGGCAATTCTGGTATCATTTCGAAGATAATTCCATGACCTATGCAACCATGCATATTACAGCCTGTGACCTTATTGCGGGGCTCACCGAAAACTACCTCGAGGTCGTAGTCAAAACCCAAATTTTTACTTATCTTTCTTCCTTTGTTGTCTACACACTAGTAGGACCTTGTTTAATTGGAAATGGCAAAAATGGGGTGCTTACACCCACCTTTTTAGGTATGCGACCACACACTCCTAATTAGATGATTTTGGGTTTAATTTCATACCTAGCCTTGTGGTTTCTTCACGCACTCGGTCTGCTTGGTCCGACCATGATAGGAAGACCTGATACAAGGTGGTAAGACCAGGTTAGTATGATACGGGTCTTACAACTCCCCCCCTCTTATATAAATTTCATCTTCGAAATTTGTACATACCTTCCGAGTCGAAAAGGTGAGGATATTGCTTTCACATAGCATTATCTTCTTCCCATGTGATCTCTTCCACATCTTGGCTTCTCTAAGTAACTTTAACATAGTAAATATCACAGTTGCGTAGACGTTGAACCTTCCAACTGGTAATTTTGATTGGTGCTACTTCAAATGTCAAATCATCAATTAGACCCGGTGGATCCGCTGCTAGGACGTGTATTGGATCTCGGATGTACTTCTTCAGTAATGAGATATGAAATACATCATGCACACTTGACATGGATGGGGGTAGTGCTAACTGATATGCCACCTTCCCACATTTAGCTAGAATCTCATATGTCCCGACGTACCTCGGACTTAGCTTTCCTTTTTGTCTGAACCGTTTTAAGCCTCGCATAGGTATATTTTCAGGAATACCTTATCACCTATGACAAACTCAAGGTCTCGACATCGATTATCTACATACTGTTTCTGACGATTATGAGCTGTTTTAACTCTTTCCCTGATTATGTCGACTACTTTGCAAGTTTCTTTCACAAATTTGGGGCCCACAATTCTTCGCTCTCCGACTTTGTTCCAAAACAAAGGAGTTCGACACCTCCTACCATACAGTGCTTCATAGGGTGACATCTGTACAGTAGTATGATAGCTGTTGTTATAGGCGAATTCGATCAATGGTAGTTTATCATCACATGATCCTTTGAAATCAATAACACAAGCTCAGAGCATGTCTTCTAGAATCTGAATAGTATGCTCTGACTGTCCATCAGTCTTAGGGTGAAATGCCGTGTTAAATTTCAATGTAGTTCCCATAGCCTTCTGTAATCCTTCCCAGAACCTTGAGGTAAAGTGTGGGTCTCTGTCGAACACAATGCTTTCAGGTACACCATGTAATCTGACAATATTATCCACATATAGCTTAGCTAACCTCTCTAGGGTATACTGAGGTCGTATAGCTATGAAATGAGCTGTCTTAGTCAAATGATCCAGAATCACCCAGACCGCGACAACTACTTAGGGAGTCAATGGTAACTCGGTGACGAAGTCCATAATGATGTAGTCCCATTTTCATATCGGTTCTGGCAGTGGCTGTAATAATCCTACAGATCTTTGCCTTTCAGCCTTTACCTGCTGACAAATCAGGTATTGAGACACAAATTTAGCTACATCCGCTTTCATTCCTCTCCACCAATAAAGTTTCTTTAAATCATGGTACATCTTTGTGCTTCCAAGGTGTATCGAATACGCAGTGGTGTGGGTTTCCTTTATAAGTCTGTGTCTAATATCCAAGTCTTCACTTTCAGGAACACATTCTCTCCCTTTATTTCTTAATGTTATCCCCAGCTTGACACTAAGAGGGGGTGAATCAGTGACCACTAAAAATCCTTTTCCACTATACTTGTTTGGTCTGCTGCTATGGACAATGCTGCCAAGAGCTGTTGATCAATTTGTGCTATGCTGCCTTGAGATGATTACTTGAGACTTTCTCACAGATAATCTGTCAAACATATTTCGTGCACACACCAACCACATACCCACAGGTATCCATACCAGGGGCTTGGCCTGCCAAGTGTGTACACCCAGACCTGCAACACACAGACTTCTAATCCATACTCACAAGCACATACATAGGACACACAATATAACGTGGTTCACCAATTACACACTGTGATGGCTACTCCACGGGGCAATACCCTAACCAGGGTTTCATATATACCCAATACCCAACAGAAATGCTACGGTTGCACCCACAACCCCGATGGTACAACATCAACCGCATTCACAGCCACAACTGTGTCCTAGGCACCAACCCCAACTCCAGTCAAGCACCCACTTGACAGGTCATACAATATGTATATCAAATGATTACAAATTCTTCCCATATAGCACTGATACAGTAAATAAGATTTGTGCGTGAGTTTACCTCCCAGTTTTGCTCACTACTAATGCAAGCCTCTTTGTCCAAGCATCTCGGCCTCCTCTCAGGCTCCACAGCTCATTCTTCACCATGAAGACTCCATTGGACACTCACAGCAGGTCCACACACTCTCTTCAAGCTTCAACGAAGCTTTCATGGCCTCACACTGCCAGTAGGAGTCTCTCTCTCTCTTAGAGAAGCTTTAATGGAGGGTTCTCACCAAAATCGTCATTAGAGGCCTTCTACTTGAGCTCAAACCATTGCCAAAGTCTTCTTCTCTGAAAATCCTTTAATTTGACATATTACAGGCCTCAATCCGACATCGAACGGCCGAGATATCATCAAAAGAAGTTCGGTGAATGAAAACATTCCAAATGGAATCTTTCTCCTTGATTCCGTGCGCCACGACACACCATAACAACACCGTGTCTGACGTACGTACACTGCTTGTCGATCTCTGATTGGCCGAGAGGGTATCAATGTTTTCAGGCCACTCGATCAATCTGCAAAAGGCGGGATCTCTTCTGGACCATCAGATCGGTCAGATCCCGTCACCAAAGCTCAGGATGCGCCACAACCTTCGAATGTGCATCTTCTGCGCATGCGCACCTCCTACGCAAAACACGGTATCATGGGTTCAGATCCATGCGGCGCGAACCACTCTATTACACTGCCTCCAGCCAATCGGGATGCTCGCGATGGACTCTGGGTGCGATTTCTGCACAACACCAGATCCTGCCTTTTTGTAGGCCTTTGATCTAGAATATAGCTAACGTGGCTTGATCCGAGCCACCCTTACCGAATATGCTCTCATTCAAAAGGACCAAAATACCCCTGATAATTTAACTAATGGCCTCTGTAACCATTAGTATCACCTGCAGGGTTTTAGACTCCAGTAGGGTCTGAAAACCCTGCTCCATTGCGGCAAATCGTCGAACACTTGAAGTGCATGCCGATGCCCCTGCGCAGGCTTGCGACGCTGGCATGCGGCGCACGCGCGAGAATGTTGCTGCTTGCGCTGCTGCGCCGTGCTGCTACTGCTTGCGGCATGGCATGACATGCGCGCTGCTGTGCTGTGCTGCTGTTGTGCTGCTTGCTTGCTTGCGGCATGGCACGGCATGGCCTTGCGCTGTGCTGCCTCCATGTGCGCATGGCCCTGGCCTGCTGCTGGGCATGCTGGCATGGCTTGCTGGGCTGGTGCCGCGGGCATCTGCCATGCTGGCCTGGGCTGGCTGCCATGCTGGCCTAGCCACCTAAGGTGGGACCCACCTGGTCCCCACCCATTCTCTTTCCTATTTCCCTCTCCTCTATTTTCTCTCTCTTCTTTCTCTCTCTTCAGCTGGACTTTCTCATCAACTGGGCTTCATTTTCTTCGGCTACTGCATCAACCCAGTCACCTTGACTGACAGAGAGTCCTACAGACACTCTCTCTCCTCCATATCACTCTCTCTGCTATGGTTGCCAACAATGACAACACTTACTGCACTGTCTGGACAGGGTTTCAACACTTAACATCTTTTCAAGGTCCAAGGTGAAGTCAGGAGTAGTCCTACCTTTTTCAAAATCTTCTTGCATCGTTCTCAGATAAGGGTCTAATTTAATAGCTGCTTTCACTTCATCTAATAGATCAGGTACATTCTTCAATGTAGCAAACATGTTTGAAAATAGATGAATAAATCCTTGGCCAGCTGATTCATTCGAAATATCAATCACAAGCTCGTTATCGTAATTAAATACTCTTCCTGTGACACACACTACATTATTTGCACTAGCTTCTTCTTGGGATTTTGTCATAGCTTTCCTGCTTAGTGCGTCAGTAACTACATTAGCTTTTCATGGATGATGCTGGATATCTCAATCATAATCTTTCAGTAATTCCAGCCATCTTTTTTATCTCATGTTCAACTCCTTCTGATTAAAAAGATGAGTGAGACTCTTATGATCTGATTTAATCTGAAATTTCTCTCCATAGAAATATTGTCTCCATATCTTGACAGCATGTACCACCACTGCTAATTCCAAGTCATGAGTGGGATAGTTCTTTTCATCTGTCTTCAGTTGTCTTGAGGCATACGCAATTACTTGTTCTCCTTGCATAAGCACACATCCCAAACCTAACCTAGACGCATCGGAGTACAAGGTAAATGGTTGTCCTGGGATCGGAATAGTCAAGATGGGAGCTGATATCAATCTAGCCTTCAATGTTTGGAAACACTCTTCACATTTATCAGTCCAAATAAACTTTTCTCCTTTCTTTATCAAACTGGTGAGAGTTACAGTGATTCTAGAGTAATCTTCCACGAATCATCGATAATAACCACCTAAACCTAAGAAACTTCTATTTTCTACAATATTCTTTAGTACTTTCCATTTTACAATGGCTTCAATCTTGCTAGGATCCACTTTAATTCCTTCAGCAGATACATCATGGCCTAAGAAAACGACTTCATTTAGCCATAACTCATACTTTGTAAATTTTGCGTAAAGCTTCTCTTTTGTTAGTCGTTGTAAAGAGGCTCTTAGATTTGTGACATGAGTTTCTTTATCCTTGGAGTAGACTAGTATGTCGTTAATAAATATAATAACTGATGTATCCAACATATCATTGAATACCTGATTCATGAGTTCCATAAAAGTTACAGATGCATTAGTCAATCCAAAAGACATAACTAAAAATTCATAATGTCCATATTTGGTTCTGAATGCTGTTTTTGGAATCACCTTCCTTAATCTTCAACTGATGGTATTTTGACCAAAGATCAATTTTGGAGAACACTTTGGCACCTTGCAACTGATCGAACAAGTCATCGATCCGAGGCAATGGGTACCAATTCTTGATTGTAAGCTTATCAATTCTCGATAATCTATACACAGTCAAACTCTACCGTCCTTCTTTTTTACAAACAATACTAGCGCTCCCCATGGTGATATGCTGGGTCTGATATAACCCTTGTCCAGTAATTCCTATAATTGTACCTTCAATTTCTTCAATTCAATAGGAGCCATTCGATAAGGTGCTTTTGATACTGGTATGGCTCCAGGTATAAGATCTATAACGAACTCTGTCGCTCGGTTGGGTAGTAGTCTTGGTAGTTCTTCAGGAAATACATCCAAAAATTTATGCATAACTTTAATATCCTCCAATCGTGGTGCTTCTTTGGTGAGGTCAACTACGGACTCTAAGTACCCAATTCCTCCTTTCTCGAGGCATTTTCTAGCCTTCAATGCAGAGAGGGTGAGCTTTCGTTTATGGGGAAGTTTGGTTACCGTAAAACTAAACTCTGCTCCTTCTTTGCCTTTAAATGTCAGTTTCTTTTCCCCACATAATAGGTTTGCGGAGTGTCGAGCTAACCAATCCATTCCCAAGATAACGTCAAAGTCTGCCATTTCAAGTTGGATTAAGGTTGCCTCCAAAATCTTATCGTCGATAAGAACTGGACATGGTCCATAACCTTTGTCTAGTTTCACTTCTAATCCCATAGGTGATCGGACAAGCAATTTGTAGTCTAAAGGTCTGAGGGGTAGATTTAACTTCTTTCCAAAAGAAACAGATATAAAAGAATGATTAGCTCCAGTGTCAAAGAGTAATTTGGCGGATAAGCCATTAATAGGTACGATACCTGTGATTTGATTTAATTTAGTCTACATGCTCACACAAGATAGTACAAAACAAAAGGTTCAGGTCATACCTGTGACCACATCAGGCAATGCGGTAGCATCTTCAGAAGTAACTGCATAAATCTTTCCTTGTTGTAGCTGCTTCCTTGGCATAGGACATTCCCTTGAATAATGTCCTACTTGATCACAGTTGAAGCATTTGACTCCAGCACTACTTTGCTTTTGTTGAGGTTGAGCTGTTGGGGTAGTCTTGGTTGCAGCATTAAAGCCTTGAGTAGAGAAGGGTTTAAATGTCTTTGGGTTTCCTCCATTGTATGAGTTCTATTGGGCCTCTTTATACATCTGTTTTGAGCAAAATAACTTTCCCTCTGGCTCGATTCCAGTATTCGAGCAATCTGTACAGCTTCATTATAAATATTCTTTTCCAGTCCCAATACATGCTCACGGATGCTTCCCCTAAGTCCCATGACGAACCTTTGGGTTTTGGTATTTTCCTCCTACATCCTAAAGGGAGCAAAGAAAAATAGTTCTTCATAATGCTATTGATATACGTCTACAGTCATCTGTCCCTAATACAGACTCAAGAACTCCTTTTCCATTTGGTCTCTAGAACTCCTGGAAAAATACTTCTCGAAGAACGCTTCTTTATAAATAGCCCAGGTTAATTGGGTGTGCTTCGACAACAGATAACTCCGAGTAGATTTTCACCAATGGTGTGCTTCGGTTTCAGCGTAAAAGTGGCATATAATACCTTCTCTTCTTCATTTATAGTCATCATCATAAAGTTTCTTTCCATCTCATCGATTCAGTGAGTTGGCAACAAAATATCTGATGGTTTGCCTGTGAATTCCTTCGGCTTCAACTTCAAGAAATGCTCGATCAGCCTAGAGTGATCAAGCTGATATTGTGCATAAGCTCCGTGCATAGGCAGCTGGTACTGATAGTTACCTTGGTTGTACCCGCCTTGCGGGGCTTCAAGATTTGGCACTTGGCCTTGTACTGCTGGTGTTTGCGGTGCTTGGGGTATAGTGTTGCTACCACTAGATACAGTACTAGCTTGTCCCGCAGGTAAAGGTGTTGTGTTTGCAACTGGAAAAGCAATCCCCATAGTCGCTTGCTTGTTGGCTTGCATTTGCTGTATATGCTACATTTGCTGTGCCAAATTCATCACCACCGTAGCCAAATCCGTAGGTGGTGCAGGTAAGTTGGTTGGGTTGGCTTGGGTGTGAACATTCTGAGGCGCAGCATGTTGAGTTCTAATATTTACTTCCCGTCCTTGCTGACCTTCATTGTCATTGGTCTCCATAGGTGGTGGAGATGGGTTGACATTCTGTCTCCTTTTACTTACTCTACGACTAGCCATTTCCTGTTTTCGGCGGTGGTAGTGTCTGAAAATCAAGGAAACATATGAGACAAGCATAATATACGTTAATCTCATGTTAATTTCCAAATAAACAAGGCAAAGTTTCAATTTTTAACGTCATTAAGTCAAAACAGGGCATTTTCATCATGGGGTCGATGGGTGGGGTCGCACTATATGCGACCACAAGGTTGCGACCTCACGAACCCTATCAGTTCACCGAGAGGCTGTGGTCGATCGTGGGGTTGATTGTGGGGTCGAATTTTTGGTCGAATTCTACGACCACACAATACCAAATCAGGTTTTTAAAATCCTATTTCGAGCCATTTTCTTTATTTTCTCTTTTGTCTTCTACGGTTCACAACTCAACTCGCCTCCACTGAGTTGCTATAGTACCGACCACCCACCTGGAGTGAAGATTCTTTCATTAACCTCCAGATTCCTCATCTCCTTGGTAAGTTCCACTTTCCCATTATTCTTTTGTTGATTCATTCTAGGTTTTCATCGCCCATTTCGCTCTTTTCCCAATTAAATTCTATTTATCCATAGAAATTTGATTTTTATTGATAAACCTTGCTATTGGGCACCCAAAGGACAAAAGCCCTCTAAGAGATTTAGGTTTCATCGGTCGTTTTGGGTCAATCAATCAAAAACTTACATTTTGACCAAGAATTTGGGGATTTTTACCATTTCTCAAATTTTCTTCAATTTGTTTTAATTAACAATTTTATTTAATTTGTTTTAATTAACAGCAAGTTCTTACTAAATTGATCATTGTGTGATTTCTTATGATGTATGTGAATCCTCTAGTCCAAGCATTTGGGTGAAAATGAGACTTTTGGCCAATCACGCAGTCATAATGCCAAAATTTTGAATTTTTCACTATCTTTGATATGTTGCTTGTTGGTCTATGTCCTTGCAGACAACATGGCTCGCACTAAAGTCCCAGAGTTCACGATCCCCATCGCCTTAGGTCCATTAAAACAGAGGCACAGTATCCCTGGTAAGAGCGCAAGAAGGTGGAAGGGGGTCGTTGTGTTAACTTGGCCAGTCTAGCCCTATTCGATGTGGAGGGGGCATTTGGTGATATGGGCTGGCTCCTTGTGATTCTATATGAGGATTGCACCTGTCCTGAGTTGGTGAAATAGTTTTACTATAATTTATAGGTAGAGGGTGACCCAGAGAATATAAATAGGGGCAGAGAGCTCAGGATCACCAGTTTAGTTAAAGGGGAAGAGGTCTTATTTAACTGCCAGAAGTTGGCTGATATCCTGGGTATTTCAAATGACGATCCTTTGGTATACTGTGCATCCAAGGAACCCCAGTTCCTATCAGTGCGAATGCACGTAGAAATTGATAACCAAATTCTTGGGGACCATCGCTGGCAGATGGAGGCAATTAACCTACGTCTAGAGCCGTAAGTGTATTGCAAGATCATTCAGTACAACCTGATTCCCCAGAGTAGACACTATGAGAAGGTTTCACAGTTGACCCAGTACCTTCTGTACTGCATTTGCACTAGGTAGCCTATCTGCTTTCATTATATCATTATCAAGACCATGCACCATGCCACGATGCTTGGTCTGGTGGGTAACCTACCTTATGGGTGTTTGATCACCACTCTACTCACTCGCCTGCAGGTAGACTTAGTCGGTGAGAGGATTCACGATGATACTTTTTCAACTGACCTTGACTGGGAGGCCATCTGCAGGATGGGGATGCAAGATGTGTAGGTCAATGATGAGGAGAGAAACATTATGGTACATCCCTTTACTCGAGTAGAAGCAGTAGATGCGGAGGTGGTAGCAGCAGCAGTAGAAGAGGCCCACGAGAATGATGATGAGGAGGATGATGATCGGATGTTCATGGACGTGCATGCCATACCTCCTCCATCACCACAGCATTCCACTGGAGCTAGTCCTTCTCGGGCTCCTTTTCACTTAGCTAGTCCTTCGCGCCCACCACTAGATGACATGATGGGATTGCTACATGAGATTTGAGAGGCTCAGCATACCACGGATCAGAGGGTAGCGGATCTGGCAGCTAGTCTCCAGGTGACCAGACTCAGGTAGCCTGACTTATGAGAGTATATGTTGAGGACTATGATCGAGATTGTAAGGCACCTCCTCCTCCAGCACCCCCAGCTTCATGATACCGTTTATTTCTTTTTCCTTTTATATTATAGAATAACTGTCTGGGTTGTAGACCATACTCTGATTCGGACGTACATTTTTCTTATTTTCTTTTTGGTATAATTACAAAATTTGTTTCTCCCTTACAAATGTACATTATTCTCTTTCTTAATTTATGTCTCAACAACATAGGTGCTTATGGTGTATTCATATTACGATTTTTTAATTTATCCTAACTCAGTTCACGACCCTTGTGGTAGTATTTTGGTTTAATAGAGCAGAACCTGAGAGCTCTGATGCCAAGCTGTCACACCAAAATTCTGAACCAACGAAAATGATGTGATGAACCATCCATTGACCAACCATTCAACCAGGATCTCGTATAGGCCGTGCCCATTCGATTAAACCAGATACATTCCACAAGAAAAATCAGAGTAAATAAATGATAGCGGAAGTCTTTAATACTAATGAACTGAGTATCTAAAAGTGATAACATAATTAAGTATCCAATTATCTCCAATATACCTCAAGACATAAAATAAAGTAAAATAATCAATTACATGTTCCAATAACTAAACAACTAAGCTAAACAAAAGCACATGAGTTGCACTCGCACGATGGATCATGCGCCTCTTCTATAGCTTCCACGTCCATCGCCGCTACGTATCCATTTGTTGATGTATTCATGTACTCTTCTACAGTAGGACCTGCATCAAGAACTAAAAATATTCAACGTCAAAAGGGTGAGCACACATCATGGCTCAGTGACCAAACAAAACAATGCAACAAACATATGCATGCATTTAATTCATATCTTTGGTTTGCTTTTTAAGTTTGCAATGTGCTATATAAAGGTTTAGTGGCCCCCGCACCTCTATACACAAGTGTATGAATCTGTCCAATGGATCAAACACCATTGACATCCAAATACACCCACCATAGAATAGAGATAGAGCTAAAGTGTCGGAATCAAACACCACCAATACTTCCCCTGATGTCCTACCCCTACCAACACGTAAGTCCCTATTGACAAGGGCTTGCAAACTGGGCTCGCAAATAACCAATCCTAATACCAAATAGTATATCTAAGGCCTCACCCCAGCATCCCTCAATACGTTCATAGAGATAAAGCTAAGGCCCCCCGACAGAGTTAGAGACTACACAGTCCAGACCACCTCCCCTAATGCCCTACGACGTAATAGTTCTGTTAAGGTAATAGCAATATAACGATATTAGTGGGTAAGACTTGAGTAGAGATAGAGCTAGAGTCTGGTGACAAGGTCAAAGACCACCATGCCACGTCCTCCCTCTGATGCTCCACTCGCATCCAACACACCAACACATACATTCACATGCCTATTCCTTACATCATCATCATTATCATGTTATAAATAAACATAATTAAATATACATGAATAGTAACAGTCAGAATATTGGATGACATGTGAGATGCACATTACAAGCATACAAGCATAGAATCAATCATAGCATTGGACTCAATAAAGTAAACAATTTATTATTATCCAATTAGTTTAGGTCTTGTTTCCTCACCTTTGATCGATGGTTATTCCTCTTCCAAGCTTTGTAAATCACTTTTAGACCACTTGAAAACCTAATAAATTTATGGATTCTAAGTTAGAGTTTATATTCATTAATTATAGTATTTAAATGTCCCATCTGAAATCAATCAGACCTCCAGAAGCTGAGTGGTCACAGGTGTGACTGTACCTGTGGTTTCAGTTTCTGCGACCACTGGGTGTATGGTCGATACATGTGGTCGCATATCATGCGACCACACACATGCGACCACACCCTCCCTGGAAACTTCCCGAGAGGGTGTAGTCGACACCTGTACCTTGTGTGGTCGACCATAGCTATAACCACACAAGTGTTTGGTTGAATTTCATTCTCAGTCTAACCCCTTCATGATTTGATTCCTTGGACTATCACTAGGGTCCTTCCTATGATTGATCTATGGCCTTAATTTTATATTTTCCACAATTATCTACTCTAACCTACTCTTCATGGATTTCCTTTTAGTTTTCATCTACGAGTCTCATGGTTGAGATCCTACTTTGAATCAATACTTCCTCCATGATCTATTCTAGGCATTCAACTAATGTAGGGATGATTCCATACCTTAAACTTGGTGAAGAATCAGAGCTCTCTCTGAAATTCCTTCTCTTAGCCTTCCTCTTCAATTCTCCTTCTCTTCCTCCTCCTCTCTTTCTCTCTCTTTTAGTTTGAGTTCTAAAAGAATGAAAGAGGCTAGGGGACATCCTATATATTGAGAAAAACCCGCCATATAGAGTCCTACTTTGATTAGAAAAGAACCCCGTTCAGATTTGGAAGGTTTCCTAATCACGGAGTCAATTATAACATCGTGTAGTCGCACATGGGGTTATAAAACCCATCGACCACATGTCTAAAAACTGGGACCACATGTCCTAGACTCCAGTGGTCTCATTATTCTGAGGTGTGGTCGACCCCACCTTCTTAGGTATGCCACCACACGCTCCTAATTAGATGATTTTTGATTCAATTTCATACATAGACTTGTGGTTTCTTCACACACTTGGTCCACTTAGTCCGACCATGATAGGAAGACTTGATACAAGGTGGTAAGATCGGGTTAGTACGATACGAGTCTTACAACTTGCCTTTGCCTTTCATTGACCAAATGTAAGAGAGGTTGGTCGGACTTGAATACTATTGCTTCTTAGATGGATACTCTAGTTACAACAAAATCCCCATTGTCTTAGATGAACAATACAATACCACTTTCACATGTCCCTATGGAACATATGCTTACCGATGGATGCCTTTTTGGCTATGCAATGCCCCTGCCATGTTTCAAAGGTGCATGATGAGCATCTTCTCAAATATGATAGAGTAATTTTTAGAAGTATTCATGGATGATTTGTCTGTGCATGGGTTTACTTTTTTTGATTGCCTACATAATCTTTTCTTAGTTCTTACCAGGTGTATGAAGAAGGATTTAGTTTTAAATTGGGAGAAATTCCTCTCACACCCCAATTCTGGTATAACCAGAATGGTATGATGAACGGCCAATAAACCAATGGTTCACCCAGGTTCTCGTATAGGTCGTACCCACCATATCAAACCACACATACAATCTACATTAAAAATCAGAGGTAATAAACAAATAAGCGAAAGTCTTACAGAAAATGAACTGAGAGTCTAACAGTGATAAATAAGTATTTAATCCAATTATCTCCAAACCATAAGAAAATAAATAATTAATTACATATCTGATGTTCAAATTATAACTAAACTTAAGTAAAAACACATTGGTTGCACTTGCATGATGAATCATGCACATCTTCTTCAGCTTCTACATCCATTGCAGCAATGTGTCCATACATCGGTGCATTCATTTATTCTTCAACAATAAGACCTGTATCATCAACTAAAAATATTAGATGTCGAAAGGGTGAGCACACATCACAGCTCAGTAACCAAACAAAACAATGCAACAAACATATGCATGCATTTAATTCATATCTTTGGTCTGGTTTTTAAGTTTGTAATATGCTATAAAAAGGTTTGGTGGCCGTTGCACCTCTATACACGAGTATGTGAATCCATCCAGTGGATCAAACACCATTGCCATCCTACATGCACCCACATGGAATAGAGATAGAGCTAAAGTGTCCGAATCAAACACCGCCAAAACTTCCCCTGATGCCCTACCTATACCAACACGTAAGTCCCTATTAGCGAGGGCTTACAAACTGGACTCGCAACTAACCAATCCTAATGCCAAACAGTGTATCCAAGGCCTCACCCCAGCATCCCTCAATACGTCTATAGAGATAGAGCTAAGACCCCCCGATAGAGTCAGAGACCACCTCCCCTAATGCCCTATGACGTAATAGTTCTACTATGGTAATGGTGATACGATAATGTTAGTGGGCAAGACTTAAGTAGAGATAGAGCTAGAGTCTGGTGACGAGGTCAAAGACCACCATGCTACGTCCTCCCCCTGATGCTCCACTCGCATCCAACACACTAACTACACACATACATTCACATGCATATTCCTAGCATCATCATCATCATCATGTTATAAATCAATGAAATTAAATATACATGAACAGTAATAGTAGGAATACATGTGAGATGCACATTACAAGCATATAAGCATAGAATCAATAATGGCATTGGAATCAATAAAAATAAACAGTTTGTTATTAACTAATTAGTTTAGGTCTTGTTCCATCACCTGTTAGCAATACTCGATGTCCTTTCAAGCCTTGAAATTCTCTTTGAATTGATTTAACAACCTAAAAGTTATATGAATTTAAGTTAGGGTTTATATGTGACATGTTACTGTAGTTAAAAATCAAAATAGAGCACTGATAGGTGTCTGATTGGTCCTATGGTCTCATGCTGTATCGACCTTACTATCTACGGTCGATACCCTACGGTCGCATATGGTGTGATTGTAGCTGCGACCATATGATTTCTGAAATCTTTTCTAATGCCTATGGTCGATCCTCTAGTCATACTGGTCATGCTATGGTTGACCGTAGTTGCGATCTTGAGATTTTTGGTCATAGTCTATGTGCAATTCGAGTTCTTTTTGGGTCAATTCTTCTGTTCTTCAATGGGGTTTATTCTAAAGTCATCCTATGGCCATCATTAGTAATTTCTTATCAATCCTAATCATCAAATTCACTCCTCATGATTCTCCTTGGGATTTTCTCAAGGAAATCACATAGATCATAATAGGTTGATATTGCCTAGCTTTCATAGAAGTCTTATATATAGAGTTTACATCTCCAGCGATTCATTTCATACATTTGCCTGTGATAAAGAGCCAATCTCTTCTCAACAAATTCTTCTCCTTAGCTTTTTCTTCTTTTCCTTCTCTTCCTTCTCTTCCTTCTCTTTCTCTAGGGTTCACTAATGTTCTAAAAGAGTGAAAAAAGGCTGAGGGACATCCTTTATATGGAGGAAAACTCTCCATATAGAGTCCTCTTTCAATTAAGAAAGCAATCCCTTAGTTTAAGAAAGTTTCCAAAACTCGGAGTCTGATCCGGGGTCTCAAGATCGATCATACTATGGCATAAACCGTCGACCGTAGGGTCGAAATCATCGATCGTGGGGTTCTAGATTTGATATTTTTATTCCCTTCCTTATGGTCGACCATACCTACCCAAGTATACGACCTTAGGTATGTTTTCAGTGTTTTTAACTCAATTCTCATACCTGATTTGTGATCTATCTTCACACGCTCAGTCTACTTGGTCCAGAAATGATGGAAAGACCTGGCACAACATGGTAGACCAAGTTAGTGGAGTGCGGGTCTTACAACTCCCCCCTCTTATATAAATTTCATCCTCAAAATTTACACATACCTTCTGAGTCGAATAGGTACGGATATTGCTTTCGCATAGCGTTCTCTTCTTCCCATGTAATTTCTTCTACATTTTGGCTTCTCCAATTAACCTCAACATAGTAAACGTCATGGTTGCAAAGATGTTGCACCTTCCGACTAGTGATCTCAAAAGGTACTACTTCGAACATCAAATCTTTAGTCAAATCTGGTAGATCCATTGTTAACACGTGTGTTGGATCTCTGACGTACTTCTTCAGTAATGAGATATGAAATACATCATGCACACTTGACATGGATGGTGGTAGTGCTAACTGATATGCTACTTTTTTACGTCTATCTAGAACTTCATAAGGTCTAATATATCTGGGACACAGCTTTCTCTTCTGTCCAAACCTTTTCAAACCATGCATAGGAGATATTTTTAGAAATACCTTATCACCTATGGTGAATTCGAGATCTCTGCGTCGATCATCTGCATATTGCTTCTGACGGTTCTGATCTATTCGAACTCTTTCCTTGATAATGTCGACTACTCGACAAGTCACTTCAATAAATTCTGGTCCAACAATAGTCTGTTGTTTAATTTCATTCCAAAATAAAGGAGTTCGACATTATCTACCATACAGTGCTTCATAGGGTGACATCTGTATAGTCGCCTAATAGTTGTTGTTATAAAAGAACTCAATCAATGGTAATTTCTCATCCCATGATCCTTTGAAATCAATGACACAAGCTCGAAGCATGTCTTTTAAATCTGAATAGTACGATTTGACTGTCCATTTGTTTGAGGATGGAATGCAGTACTAAATTTCAACGTTGTACCCATAGTCTTCTGTTATCTTTCCCATAACTTTGAAGTAAAGCGTGGGTCTCTATCGGACACAATGCTTTCAGGTACACCATGTAATCGGACAATATTATCTATATAAAGCTTAGCTAACCTCTCTAGGGTATACTGAGGTCGTATAGCTATGAAACGAGCTGTCTTGGTCAAATGATCTACAATCACCCAGACTGCGTCAACTACTCGGGGAGTTAATGGTACCCGATGACGAAGTCCATAGTGATGCAGTCACATTTCCATACTGGTTCTAGCAGTGGCTACAACAATACTATAAGTTTTTTCCTTTCAGCCTTTACCTGTTGACAATTCAAGCATTGAGACACAAATTTAGCTGCATCCGCTTTCATTCCTCTTCACCAATATAGTTTCTTCAGATCATGATACATCTTCGTGCTTCCAGGGTGTGCCGAATAAGCGGTGGTGTGAGCTTCCTTCATTAGTCTGTGTCTAATATCCAAGTCTTCATTTTTAGGAACACATATTCTTCCTTTGTATCTTAGTACCTTTTCAACGACTAAGGTGAACTCAGGAGTAGTCCTACCTTTCTCGAGGTCTTTTTGCACCGTTCTCAGATAAGGGTCTGATTTAATAGCTGTTTTTACTTCGTCTAATAGATCAGGTACAATCCTCAATGTAGCAAACATGTTTAAAAATAGATGAATATCCTTGGTCAGTTGATTCATTCAGAATATCAATTACGAACTGCTCTTTACCATAATTAAATACTCTCCATGTGTCACATGTCACAACATTTACACTAACTTCTTCTTGGGATTCCGTCATTGCTTTCCTGCTTAGTGCGTCAGCAACTACATTAGCTTTTCCTGGATGATATTGGATATCACAATCATAATCCTTCAATAATTCCAGTCATCTTCTTTTTCTCATGTTTAACTCCTTTTGATTAAAAAGATGAGTGAGACTCTTATGATATGATTTAATCTGAAATTTCTCTCCATACAAATAATGTCTCCATATCTTAACAACATGTACTACTGCTGCTAATTCAAAGTCATGAGTGAGATAGTTCTTCTCATGTGTCTTCAGTTGTCTTAAGGCATACGTAATTACTTGTTCTCCTTGCATAAGCACACATCCTAAACCTAACCCAGACGCATCAGTGTACAAGGTAAATGGTTGTCCTGGGATCGAAATAGTCAAGATGGGAGCTGATATCAATCAAGCCTTCAATGTTTGAAAACACTCTTCATATTTATCGGTCCAAACAAACTTTTCTCCTTCCTTTGTCAGACTGGTGAGAGGTACGACGATTCTAGAGTAATCTTCCACGAATCGTTGATAATAACCAGCTAAACCTAAGAAACTTCTATTTTCTGCAACATTCTTTGGTGCTTCCCATTTCACAATGGCTTCAATCTTGCTAGGATCCAATTTAATTCCTTCAGCGGATACACCATGGGCTAAGAAAGCGACTTCATTTATCCAGAACTCACACTTTGTAAATTTTACGTAAAGCTTCTCTTTTCTTAGTCGCTGCAAAGTGGCTCTTAGATTTGTGATATGAGTTTCTTTATCCTTGGAGTAGACTAGTTTGTCATCAATAAATACAATAACTAACATATCCAACATATCATGGAATACTCGATTCGTGAGTTCCATAGAAGTTACAGGTGCATTAGTCAATCCAAAAGACATAACTAAAAATTCATAATGTCCATATCTGGTTCTGAATGCTATTTTTGGAATATCACCTTCCTTAATCTTCAACTGATGGTATCCTGACTGAATATCAATTTTGGAGAACACTTTGGCACATTGCAACTGATCGAACAAGTCATCGATCTAAGGCAATGGGTATCAATTCTTGATTGTAAGCTTATTCAATTCTCGATAATTTATACACAGTCGAACTCTACCTTTTTTTTTTTACAAACAATACTGGCGCTCCCCATGGTGATATGCTTGGTCTGATATAACCCTTGTCCAGTAATTCCTATAATTGTACCTTCAGTTCCTTCAGTTCAGTAGGAGCCATTCGATAAGGTGCATTCGATACTAGTGCGGCTCCTGGTATAAGATCTATAACGAACTCTATCGCTCGATCTAGTGGTAGTCCTGGTAATTCCTTAGAAAATACATCCAAAAATTTACGCACAACTTCAATATCCTCCATTTGTAGTGCTTCCTTAGTGAGGTCGATCACGGATACTAGATTCCCAATTTGTCCTTTATCGAGGCATTTTCTAGCCTTCAATGTAGAGAGAATGAGTTTTTGTTTACAGGGAAGTTTGGTTCCGCAAAACTAAACTTTGTTCCTTCTGTGTCTTTAAATGTCAATTTCTTTTTCGCACATAATAGGTTTGCGGAGTGTCGAGCTTACCAATCCATTCCCAAGATAACGACAAAGTCTACCATCTCGAATTGAATTAAAGTTGCATCCAAAATCTTCTCGTCGACAAGAACTGGACATGGTCCATAACCATTGTCTAGTTCCACTTCTAATCCCATAGGTGATCGTACAAGCAATTTATAGTCTAAAGGTCTGAGGGGTAGATTTAACTTCTTTCCAAACGACACAGATATAAAAGAATGAGTAGCTCCAGAGTCAAAGAGTATTCTGGCGGGTAAGCCATTAATAGGTACGATACCTGTGATTTGATTTAACTTAGTCTACATGCTTACACAAAACAGTACAAAATGAACTATTCAGGTCATACCTGTGACCACATCAAGTGATACAACAATATCCTCTGAAGTAACTGCATAAACCTTACCTTGTTGTAGCTGCTTCCTTGGCTTAGGACACTCTCTTGAATAATGTCCTATTGTGAGGACAAAGATGGAAATTTTTGGAAGTCGCTACCTAGATTAAGGTCTAGGACCTTAGAAATATGAAATCTCACCCTAAGATAAAACTTCGATTCACTCATGACCCTTAGATTGGATATCTGGTCCATCAGAGATTGGGTAAGCATCAGGTTACGATTATGGGAAGGGGTTAGGCACCCAAACCGCCAGATCGAAATCCATTTCCTATACCTTTCCTATGCTAGACTCTATCTATTGAACCAAACCAAATCAAGTGGTTTGATATCATTGAATCGAATCTGTACCCATCAGATTGCTTACTTATCACGGAATTATTCTAAAAATCAGGTTCACCATCGTAGTTCAGGTGTGATTAAAGTTTATGGCTGTGATTTATGCTTGTGCATGATTTAGTTCATTGTTTAAGTTGAACTTTATGCTTGAAAGGATAGAAACCCTATGGGTTAGGATCTGGATTGTCCATGCGAACTAATAGATAATCCTAGTGGATCTATGGATAACCCTTTCCAGGTCAAAATATGGATAACCCTGTTTGGGTCGAAATATGGATAACCCTATCTGGGTCAAAATGTGGATAACCCTATCTGGGTTGGAATGGATAACCTTATCTGGGTTGAAATGTGGGTAAATATCCTAGTGGATCTATAGATAGTCCAAGTGGACTGAGGTTTGGATCCGAATTTGGAATTCTCCCAAATAGCCTACGTATCCTTGGGTTTGCCCTAAGAATCAGAATCCACGTAGTTCGGGCTCTAATAACCTGTTCTAGGTTAAAATGCGAGAACCTGTTCTAGGTTTAGGATTGAGAACCTATTCTATGTTTAGGGTTTAGAACCTATTCTAGGTTTAGGATTGAGAACCTATTCTAGGTTTAGGGTTTACTAAGAGGAGGAAATCGACCTGAATTATCCTTTTCATCCTAAGTTTTAATTTTGGAAGCTTTAGCAAAATATTTTCTTTCTTTATTAAGATTTTTATTATTCCCATTATGCCCTTCCCAAGAATGTGGGTGTCTAAATGTACGTCCCCACACCTAATATATTTGCTAGGTGTACAGATATGGAAGTTCGACTAGGGTGCAGCAGAAAGTAAGTTATTGCCAAAAATGAGAACATTCAAACATGGCAGTATATGCAAATATAGCAATGGCATCCTAAACATGATAGTGCATGCAAATACAACAGTGTAAACAAGACAGATACTCAATCTAGAGTCCAGACTCAAAGAAACTCTCACATCAATAATATCATATCAGATCCTCAATCTAATGGTTAGATTTCTTCATAATATTATGATCATCTACTCATATTTCATCCAAACAGCCAGGATCAATGGCTCAGATTCATCCCACATCAAGTCATCATGATTAGACCAAGATCTAACAATTTAGATCACTCAAAAATGATTCTAATCGTTCAAAAATCATTTAAATCACTTCTGATAGCAATCCAACGGTTCAGATAACTCAAGACAATAATATAACCATTCAAAATCATTTAAATCACTTATGATCAAGATCTAACCATTCAGAATCATTTAAATCACTTATGATCAAGATCTAACCATTCAAATTCCTTTAAGACACTCATGATCAAGATCTAATGGTTCAGATCACTCATCATGATAATCCAACCTTTTAGATCAATTACAAGATAATCAGATGGTTCAGATTCATTTAAAACAATCACAGTGCTAATCCAATGGTTTAGATTTCCACATCAAAGTAGATTATGATCAATGGGTGGTCCAGATTTAATCACCCAAAATTATTAAAATCAATGATTAAATTTGATCGTCAAATTATTAAAATCAAATATCAGATTTACATAAAAAATATTCAAATTCAATGGTCAAATCTTATCACATCAAAAATTCAAATCAATATCAGATTCACACAAAATTTATTCAATATCATGTTCACAATGGAATCAAAGATGGATGGGACAGATCAGGTGAAAGTAATGAAGATGGAGGCATGAGTTCTATAGGGGTTATGCAACAGCTAGAGCAGATTATAGGAGAGATTCGGTTTGGTGAAGATAAGAGGTGGCAAGTGGGAAATTGGTCCATAGGGGGGTTTGAAGATAAAGCCAGGCTACTGTAGGTGATCTGGTTAGGATTGGTGGTGGCTGGACAAATCGGTGGATGAGGTTTATGGGTAGACAGGTATTGAATTGGACAACCGGGTAGAGAAAACCTAAGTGGGATCGGCTGGTTAGTGCTTTAGGTTCGGGTAGGGCTGCAGGTTATGGGAGATGGGTTCATGCAGGTGTTGGGCAGAATCGATGGTGCTAGATGGGTGATGGCGGGATCTGCCATGGAGTTGTGATGGACAGGTATTAAAGATAATGGAGGGGTTGTGATGAGGTTTAAATGATGGTGTGGTTTGTGGGATTTAATGGTTGGTTATCGAATCAGGTAGAAGATAGTTTCGGTTTAGGGAGTTTTATTGGTAGCAGGGTTGGCTAGAAGGTGGAGGGCAGGTGTGACGATCACAGGTGGGCTGGAGGAGGTGTTGGTGACAGGCCAGGTGTAGGAAACAGGTGTAGCAATAGGTGGCTGGGCTTTGGTGTTATGGTGGGATAGTTGTCACACCCCAATTCCACACTATTCAGAATGGTGTGATGAACCGTCAATAAATCAACGGTTCAACCAGGATCTCGAATAGACTATGTCCATTTGCTTAAACCATACACATCCACAACCATAATCAGAGTAAATAAACAATAGTGGAAGTCTTATATATTAAATGAACTGAGAATCTAAGAATGATAACATAAATAAAATATCCAATTATCTTTCATTGACTAAGACATAAGTAAATAAATAATCAATTACATTTCCTTAATAATCCAAATAAAAATCTAATAAAAAACGCATGAATTGCATTCGCATGAAGAATCGTGCGACTCCATTATAGCCTCTGCGTCCATCGCCGCAACATGCCCATACGTTGGAGCATTCATATAATCTTCCACTGTCGTACCTGCATCATCAACTAAAAATATTTGACATCGAAAGGGTGAGCACACATCACGGCTCAGTGAGCAAACAAAACAATGCAACAAATATATGCATGCATTCAATTTATATCTTTGGTCTGATTCATAAGTTTACAATGTGCTATAGAAAGGATAGGTGGCCGTCGCACCTCTATACACGAATGTGTGGAACCGCCAAATGGATCAAGCACCATTTACGTCCTCACATGCACCCACCATGGAATAGAGATAGAGCTAAAGTGCTTAGGACCGCACCGCATCACACTTCCTCTGATGCTCTACCCATACCAACACGTAAGCCCTTGCTGGCGAGGGCTTGCAAATTGGGCTCGTAAACTGGGCTCGCAACTAACCAATCCTAATGTCAAACAGTGTATCCAAGGCCTCACCCCAGCATCCCACAATACATCCATAAAGATAGAGCTAAGGCCCCCCGGCTGAGTCAGAGACTACACGGTCCGAGACCACCTCCCCTGATGCCCTACGAGGCTACGACGTAATAGTTCTGCTAAGGTAATGGCGATACGACGATGTTAGTGGACAAGACTTGAGTAGAGATAGAGCTAGAGTCTGGTGATCAGGCTGAACCACAATGTCATGTCCTACCCCTAATGCTCCACTCGCATCAAGTACATTAACCACACATGTACATTCACATGCCTATTCCTAGCATCATCATCATCATCATCATGTTATAATAAACGAAATTAAATATGCATGAACAATAATAACAGGAATAGTGGATGACATGTGATATGCACATTACAATCATACAAGCATAGAATCATTCATAGTATTGGACTCAATAAACGAAAATAGTTTATTATTAGCCAATTAGTTTAGGTCTTGTTCCCTCACCTTTGATTGAGCGTAGATCCTCGTTCAAGCTTTATGAATCACTTTTAAATCACTAAAAAGACTTAACAAGTTGATAGATTTTAATTACAATTAATTCCAATAGATTTAGACTAACTAAAATCGTAGGGTCGCATGTAGGGTACCACCTAGGGTAGCAGTTTCTGCGACCCTAGGGTGTAGGGTCGAACGTGGGGTCGGATACCATTCGACCCTACGTGCGACCACACCCTCCCTGGGACTTTCCGAGGGCAGGTGGTCGATCCTGTGGTCTCGTGGGGTCGGATATCATTCGACCCTACGTGCGACCACATATATTTTGAGTCGATCTTTCATTCTAAAGTCCATTCTTTCATGTTTGGATCCTTTGGCTTACTTTCATGGTCCATTCTATGATTGTTTTATGGCTCAAAACTACAAATCATACACTATTCATAGTCCATAATGATTTTTTCCATGGAATCACTTAAAACTTGTCCATGGATGGATGATTTGAGTTTCTCCTAATCCTATGTTCTTCATAACTATTATAGGATCTCTTATTCAAGTAAGGAATTAGGTTCATACCTTTATTCAGAGGTTTCTCTAGACTTCCTCCTCTTCCTTAGTCTTTTCTTCAAGTTCTTTCTCTTCTTCTCTTCCTTCTCTTTCTCTTTCTCTCACTCTCAATTAGGGTTCTAAAGGAGTGAAAGAGGCTAAGGGAAATCCTATTTATTGAGAAAAACCCTCCATAATAAGTCCCAATGAGTTTAAGAAAGATCCCCTTTGAATTAGGAAATTTTCCTAATTTCTGGTTTCTGTCTGTCATCGTAGGGTCAGACGTAGGGTCGCAGAATCCGTCGACCCTATGTTTTTCTAGTCATGCGACCCTACGACTAAAAAGTCATGGGTTGGACTTCTGTTGAGGTGAGATCGACCCTACCTATTTAGGCATGCGATCCTACCCTCACATTTACTGTTTTTAGGTTAGACTTCATACCTGGTCTTGTGGTTTCTTCACGCACTTGATCCACTTGGATCGACCATGATAGGTAGACTTGGTACAAGGTGGTAAGACTGGTTATTTCGATACGGGTCTTACAACTCCCCCCTCTTATTAAAAATTTTGTCCTCAAAATTTGTACATACCTTCCGAGTAAAAAAGGTGAGGATATTGCTTCCGCATAGCATTCTCTTCTTCCCATGTGATCTCTTCTATATCTCGGCTTCTCCAGGTAACCTTAACATAGTAAATGTCATGGTTGCATAGTCGTTGAACCTTTCGACTAGTGATTTCAGTTGGTGCTACTTCGAATGTTAAATCATCAGTTAGATCTGGTGGATCCGCTGTCAAAATGTGTGTTGGATCTTTGACATACTTCTTTAACAATGAGATATGAAATACATCATGCACACTTGACATAGATGGTGGTAGTGCTAACTGATAAGCTACTTTTCCACGTTTGGTTAAAATCTCATATGGCCCGACATATCTCGGACTTAGCTTCCCTTTTTGTCCGAATAGTTTTAAACCTCGCATAGGTGATACTTTCAAGAATACATTATCACCTACGACAAATTCAAGGTCTCGGCGTTGAGTATCTGCATACTGTTTCTGACGATTCTAAGTCGTTCTAACTCTTTCCTTGATGATGTTGACTACTCGACAAGTCTCTTCAACAAATTCTAGTCCAACGATGTTACGTTCTCTAACTTCATTCCAAAATAGAGGAGTTCGACACTTTCTACCATAAGTGCTTCATAGGGTGACATCTGTATAGTAGCCTGATAGCTATTGTTATAGGCAAACTCGATCAATGGTAGTTTCTAATCCCATGATCCTTTAAAATCAATTACACAGGCTCGAAGCATGTCTTCTAAAATATGAATTGTACGCTCTGACTGTCCATCTGTCCGTCTGTCTGAGGATGGAATGCAGTACTGAACTTTAACATCGTACCCATAGTCTTTTGCAATCCTTTCCAAAACTTTGAAGTAAAGTGTGGGTCTCTATCGGACACAATGCTTTCAGGTACACCATGTAATCTGACAATGTTATCCACATATAGCTTGGCTAACCTCTCCAGGGTATACTATGGTCGTATAGCTATAAAAAGAGCTATCTTAGTCAGACGATCTATAATCACCCAGACAGCGTCAACTACTCGAAGAGTCAATGGTAACCCGATGACGAAGTCCATAGTGATGCAGTCTCATTTACATGCTGGTTCTGGTAGCGGCTACAATAATCCTATAGGTCTTTGTCATTCAGCCTTCACCCTCTGACAATTTAGGCATTGAGACACGAATTTAGCTACATCTGCTTTCATTCCTCTCCACCAATATAATTTCTTCAAATCATGATACATCTTTGTAGTTCCATGATGTACCGAATAGGCGGTGGTGTGAGCTTCCTTCATTAGTCGGTGTCTAATGTCCAAATTTTCTGTTTCAGGAACACATACTCTTCCTTTGTACTTCAATACCTTTTCATCGTCTAAGGTGAACTCATGAGTCATCCTACCTTTTTCGATGTCTTCTTGTACCGTTCTCAGATAAGGGCCTGATTTAATAGCTGCTTTCACTTCATCAATTATATCAGGTACAATCTTCAACGTTACGAACATATTAGAAAACTGATGAATAAATCCTTAGTTGATTGATTCACCCGGTGCATCTATCATGAGCTGCTCATTATCGTAATTGAACACTTTTCCTGTAGTACACATTGCTGCAGTTGTGTTAACCTCTCCTTGAGATTTTATCATTGCTTTTCTGCTTAGCGCATCAAGAACTACATTAGCCTTTCCTGGATGATACTGGATATCACAATCATAGTCCTTCAATAATTCCAGCCATCTTCTTTGTCTCATGTTCAACTCTTTCTGATTAAAACGATAAGTGAGACTCTTATGATCTGATTTAATCTGAAATTGCTCTCCATGCAAATAATGTCTCTATATCTTGACAGCATGTACTACTGCCACTAATTCCAAGTCATGAGTGGGATAGTTCTTCTCATGTGTTTTCAGTTGTCTTGAGGCATACGCAATTACTTGTTCTCCTTGCATAAGTACACATCCTAAACCTAACCCAGATGCATCAGTGTACAAGATAAATGGCTGTCCTAGAATAGGAATAGTTAAGATTGGAGCAGATATCAATCTAGCCTTCAATGTTTGGAAACTTTTTTCACATTTATCAGTCAAAACAAATTTTTCTCCATTCTTAGTCAAACTGGTGAGAGATACGGTAATTCTATAATAGTCTTCCACGAATCGTCGATAATACCCAGCTAGACCTAGGAAACTTCTAATTTCTGCCACGCTCTTCGCTGCTTCCCACTTCACAATGGCTTCAATCTTGCTGGGATCCACTTTAATTCCTTTAACGGATACAACATGGCCTAAGAAAGCAACCTCATTTAACCAAAACTCACACTTTGTAAATTTGGCGTAAAGCTTCTCTTTCCTTAATCGCTGTAGAGCGGCTCTTAAATTCATGACATGAGTTTCCTTGTCTTTGGAGTAGACCAATATATCATCAATAAACACAATGATCGACGTATCCAACATATCATGGAATACCCGATTCATGAGTTCCATAAAAGTTGCGGGTGCGTTAGTCAATCCAAAAAACATGACTAAAAATTCATAATGCCCATATCTTGTTCTGAATGTTGTCTTTAGAATGTCACCGTCCTTAATCTTCAACTGATGGTATCCTGACCGAAGATCAATCTTGGAGAACACCTTGGCACCTTGCAACTGATGGAACAAGTCATTGATCTGAGGCAATGGGTACCGATTCTTGATCGTCAGTTTATTAAATTCTCGATAGTTTATACACAATCGAACGCTACCGTCTTTCTTCTTTACAAACAATACTAGTGCTCCCCATGATGATATGCTAGGTCTGATGTAATCCTTGTCCAGTAATTCATGTAGCTGTACTTTTAATTCCTTCAATTCAGTAGGAGCCATTCTATAAGGTGCTTTAGATACTGGTGCGGCTCTGGGTATCAGATCTATAACGAACTCTGTCGCTCGATCGGGTGGTAGTCCTGGTAGTTCTTCAGAAAATACATCTAGAAAGTTACACACAACATCAATATTCTCCATTTGTAGTGCTTCCTTGGTGAGGTCGACCACTGATACTAGATATCCAACTCCTCCTTTCTTGAGGCATTTTCTAGCCTTTAATGCAGAGAGGATGAGTTTTCGTTTACGGGGAAGTTTGGTTCTCGCAAAACTAAACTCTGCTCCTTCGTTGTCTTTAAATGCCAGCTTCTTTTCTGCACATAATAGGTTTGCAGAATGCCGAGCTAACCAGTCCATTCCCAAGATGACGTCAAAGTCTACCATCTCAAGTTGAATCAAGGTTGCATCCAAAGTCTTCTCGTCAATAAGAACTGGACATGGTCCATAACCTTTTTCTAGTTCCACTTCTAATCCCATTGGCGATCGTACAAGCAGTTTGTAGTCTAAAGATTTGAGGGGTAGATTCAGCTTCTTTCCAAATGACACAGATATAAAAGAATGAGTAGCTCCAGAATCAAAGAGTACTCTAGCGGGTATGCCATTAATAGGTACGATACCTGTGATTTGTTTAATTTAGTCTACATGCTCACACAATGTAATCACAAAATAAAAGGTTCAGGTCATACCTGTGACCATATCAGGAAATGCGACAACATCCTCAGATGTAACAGCATAAACCTTTCCTTGTTGTAGCTACTTTCTGGGTTTAGGACACTCCCTTGAATAATGTCCTACTTGGTTGCAGTTAAAGCATTTTACTCCTTCATTATTTTTCTTTTGTTGTGGTTGAGCTGCTGGAGTAGCTACTTTCTGGGTTTAGGACACTCCCTTGAATAATGTCCTACTTGGTTGCAGTTAAAGTATTTTATTCCTTCATTATTTTTCTTTTGTTGTGGTTGAGCTGCTGGAGTAGTCTTGGCTGCAGCATTGAAGCCTTGAGTACGGAAGGGTTTAAATGTCCTTGTATTCCCTCCATTGTATGAATTTCCGTTTTGCCTTTTAATACCCCTGTTTTAACAAAGTAGCTCTCCTTTTGGCTCGACTCTATTACTGGAGAAATTTCTACGGCTTCGTTGTAAACCTTCTTTTCCAATCCCAGAACATGCTCACGGATGCTTCCCCTGAGTTCCATGACGAACCTTCGGGTCTTTGTGTTTTCCTCCTGGATGCCGGTGGGTGCAAAAAAAAATAGCTCTTCATAACGCTGTTGTTATGCATCCACAGTCATCTGGCCCTGATATAGACTCAGGAACTCTCTCTCTCCATAGAATCTCTGAAACTTCTAGGGAAGTACTTCTCAAAGAATGCCTTTTTATGTATAACCCAGGTCAATTGGGCGTGCTTTGTTAACAGATAAGTCCATGTAGACTTCTACCAGTGGTGTGCATCATCTTTCAGCATGAAGGTTGCACACAGCACTTTCTCCTCCTCATTCACTGTCATCATCATAAAATTTCTTTCCGTTTCATCAATCCAGTATGCTAGCCATAAAAGATCTGCTGGCTTGCCATTATATTCTTTGGGCTTCATTTTCAGAAAACGCTCGATCAGTCGGGAGTGGTCCAGCTGATATGGAGCATAGGCCCCATACATAGGTGGTTGGTACTGGTCACTACCTTGAGCTACCTCAAGATTCTACACTTGAGCCGGCATGACTGGTGTTTGAGGTGCGTGGGGTACCGTGTTGCTTCCCCCTGGTACTGCACTAGCTTGTCCTATTGGCATATGTGTCGTATGTGTAGCTAGAAAAGCCATGCCTATAGAAACCTGCATGTTGGCTTGCATCTGCTGTATTTTCTGTAGCTGTTGTGCTAAGTTCATTACGGCTGTAGCCAAATCTATAGGTGGGGCTGGCAAGTTTGTAGGATTTGCCTGACCATTAGCTACTGGCGGTGCCATATTCAGATTCTCTTGTGCTTCATGATTTACACGACTGTCTTCCTCTACAGGTGATGGTGGTGGAATTGGGTTACGGCCTCGTCTGGTCAACCTTTGCCTAGCCATTTCCTGTTTTGGTGGTGGTAGTGTCTGAAAACAATCATAGCACATGTGAGGCAATCAATATAAGTTGTTATCAAGTCAAAAATCCAATTAATCAATATAAATTTCCAATTTTTCAGATCATTCTGACAAAATACTGTATTTTCCATCGTAGGGTCGATGGTAGGGTCGGTCCTTATGCGACCCTAGGGTATGCGATCCTAATAAACCCTGTCAGCTTACCGAGAGCCTAGGGTCGATGGTAGGGTCGGTATATGTCCGACCCTAAGTCTGACCCATGATTCTCTGTCAGATCACCGAGAGCCTAGGGTCAATGGTAGGGTTAGTCTATGTCCGACCCTCGGTCTGACCCATGGTTCTCTGTCAGATCACCGAGAGCCTAGGGTCGATCGTAGGGTCGATCGTAGGGTCTGACGTAGGGTCACACATTTTGGTCGAATTCTGCAACCCTACGATCCAAAATTAGGTTTTTAAACCCGATTTTGGATTCATTTCCCATTCTTTCTCCTTTCTTCCAACTCAACTCGCTTCCCCTGAGTTGCTACAGTATCGACCCCTAGAGTTTGGTGATTGTTTCTTCCGTTCACGACTCCCACTCCGTTTCTTCAGGTATGCTCTCTATTGTTTCCCATTTTTAAGCTTTCTAAACTAGGTTTTTATCCATTTACATCATTTCCTTCAAATTAAACTTTTTCTAATCATAAAAATTTAATTTTTATTGGGGGCTTTTGCTATTGGTCACCCAATGGACGAAATCCCTCAAAAATATTTGAGTTTCATCGATTGGTTATCGAGAAACTTGAATTTTTTCATTTTGGACCTAATTTTCGAGATTTTTTGAATTTATTGAAATTTCTTCAAATTTAATCTTTCTAGATTAAATTTCCAACTGTATGAGCTTTGCAGGATGGTTTGGAACCTATGTAAGTCCTCCTACCCAGTTGTTTGGGTGAAAAGTGAGGCTTTTAACCAAATCATGCCGTTATAATGCCGAAAGTTTGAGTTTTTCACCGTTACTAATATCTTGTTTGTTTTTCTGTGTCTTCACAGATAATATGGCTCATACCAAGGTTCCTAGGGCTCATAACCCAGTTCATTTCCGCTCCAACGAGGCCGAAGCTCAGAATGCTCGCTATGAGTGTAAGAAATTAAAGGGGGGTCACTGTGTGAACTTGGCTAGTCTAGCCTTGTTCAAGGTGGAGGGTGCTTTTGGTGACATGGGCTGGCTTCCTGTGATCACCTATGAGGCTTGTATCCTTCCTAATTTGGTGAGGCAGTTCTATTGCAATCTCCAGGTAGTGGGAGATCGCAATGACCCAGAGAGGGGTAGGGAGCTCAGGATCACTAGCTACGTCATGGGGGTAGAGGTTTCATTTAACTACCAGCAGTTGGCTGATCTTTTGGGCATATCAAATGATGGCCCTTTGGTGTACTGTGCTCCCAAGGAGCTCCAGTTCCTATCCTTGGAGATGCGTGCTGAGATTGATAGTCAGCTCATCAGAGATGATCACTGGGAGATGAAAGCGATCAACCTACGTCCAGAGCCTCGGGTGTACTGCAAAATTATCCAGCACAACCTGATACCCCAGAGTGGACATTATGAGAGGATCTCCCAGTTGACTCAGTATGTCCTCTATTGTATTTTCACCAGGCAGCCTGTCTGCCTTCCTTATATTATTATCCGGACAATGATCCGCACTACGCTGCCTGGTCAGTTAGGCAACCTACTCTACGAACATCTGATTACTACACTGCTCACCCATCTATACGTTGATTTAGTAGATGAGAGGATTCAGGAGAAGACCTTCTCATCGGATCTTGACTGGGAGGCCATCTATAAGATGGGTATGCGGGATGCTCAGGTCAGTGATGATGAGAAGAAAGCTCTGGTGCATCCTCGTACTCAAGTAGAGGTAGCAGACGTCGCAGCAGCAAGAGCAGGGGTCCATGGGGGTGGTGCTGAGGATGAGGATCGTATGTACATGGATGTAGACTCCATACCTCCTCCATCACCTCTACATTCAACTGGAGCTGGTCCATCTCGGGCTCCTTCACACATGGCTGGTCCTTCATGCCCATCCTATGATGATATGATGGGGCTATTGCGTGAGATTAGAGAGGCTCAGCGCGTGACTGATCTGAGAGTAGGAGAGCTTCTAGATGCTCAGCGCATGACTGATGGGAGAGTAGGCGAGCTTCTAGATGCTTAGCGTGCGACGGATGGGAGAGTAGGCAAGCTCCTAGATGCTCAGCATGCGTTCGATCAATGGATGGCCGAGTTGACAGCTAGTCTCCAGACGACCCAGACTCAGGTAGCCTGGTTGACAACAGTGTATGCTGAGGACTACGACAGAGATCGTGAGGCACCTCCTCCTCCAGCACCTCCAGCTCCATGATGTACCTTTTTTTTTATTTTTTTCTTGTACTACAGAGTAACTGTCTGGATTGTGGACCGTATATATATATATATATATATATATATATATATATATATATATATATATATATATATATATATATATATACGTTGTTTTTTACTCGAGTGTATATGAAACTTGTTTCTCCTTTTATATATGCAGTATTCTATTTCTTAATTTTATCTCAAACAACATAGGTGCTTATGGTGTGTTATTATTACAGCTTTTAAATTTTATCCTAACTCAGTTCATGAACTTTTGTGAAAGTATACTCGTTTAATAGACAGGCCTGAGAGCTCTGATACCAAGTTGTCACACCCCAATTCTGTACTATTCAGAATAGTGTGATGAACCGTCAATAAACCAACGGTTCAACCAGGATCTCAACTAGACTGTGTCCATTTGCTTACACCATACACATCCACAACCATAATCAGAGTAAATAAATAATAGCAGAAGTCTTATATATTAAATGAACTGAGAATCTAAGAATGATAACATAAATAAAATATCCAATTATCTTTCATCGACTAAGACATAAGTAAATAAATAATCAAATATATTTCCTTAATAATCCAAATAAAAATCTAATAAAAAATACATGAATTGCATTCGCATGACGAATCGTGCGATTCCATTATAGCCTCTGCATCCATCGTCGCAACATGCCCATACGTTGGAGAATTCATATAATCTTTCACTGTCTTACCTGCATCATCAACTAAAAATATTCGACGTTGAAAGGGTGAGCACACATCACGGCTCAGTGAGCAAACAAAACAATGCAACAAACATATGCATGCATTCAATTCATATCTTTGGTCTGGTTTATAAGTTTACAATGTGCTATAGAAAGGATAGGTGACCGTCGCACCTCTATACAGAACGTGTGGAACCGCCCAATGGATCAAAGACTATTGCCACCCCCACATGCACCCACCATGGAATAGAGATAGAGCTAAAGTGCTTAGGACCGCACCGTATCACACTTTCCCTGATGCTCTACCCATACCAACACGTAAGCCCCTACTGGCGAGGGCTTACAAACTAGGCTCGCAATTAACCAATCCTAATGTCAAACAGTGTATCCAAGGCCTCACCCTAGCATCCCTCAATACGTCCATAGAGATAGAGCTAAGGCCTCCCGACAGAGTCAGAGACTACACGATCTGAGACCACCTCTCCTGATGCCCTACGACGTAATAGTTCTGCTAAGGTAATGGCGATACGACGATGTTAGTAGACAAGACTTGAGTAGAGATAGAGCTAGAGTCTGGTGATCAGGTTGAACCACAATGTCATGTCGTCCCCCTGATGCTCCACTCGCATCAAGTACACTAACCATACACGTACATTCACATGTCTATTCCTAGCATCACCATCATCATCATCATGTTATAATAAATGAAATTAAATATGCATAAACAATAATAACAGGAATAATGGATGACATGTGATATGCACATTACAATCATACAAGCATAGAATCATTCATAGTATTGGACTCAATAAACGAAAATAGTTTATTATTAGCCAATTAGTTTAGGTCTTGTTCCCTTACCTTTGATTGAGCATAGATCCTCATTTAAGCTTTATGAATCACTTTTAAATCACTAGAAAGATCTAACAAGTCGATAGATTTTAATTACAATTAATTCCAATAGATTTAGACTAACTGAAATCGTAGGGTCGCAGGTAGGATAACACCTAGGGTAGCAGTTTCTGCGACCCTAGGGTGTAGGGTCAGACGTGGGGTCAGATACCATTCGACCCTACATGCGACCACATGTATTTTGAGTCGACCTTTCATTCTAAAGTTCATTCTTTCATGTTTGGATCCTTTGGCTTACTTTTATGGTCCATTCTATGATTGTTCTATGACTCAAAACTACAAGTCATACACTATTCATAGTCCATAATGATTTCCTCCATGGAATCTCTTGAAACTTGTCCATGGATGGATGATTTGAGTTTCTCCTAATCCTATGTTCTTCATAACTATTCTAGGATCTCTTATTCAGGTAAGGAATTAGGTTCATACCTTTATTCAGAGGTTTCTCTGAACTTCCTCCTTTTCCTTAGTCTTTTCTTCAAGTTCATTTTCTTCTTCTCTTCCTTCTCTTTCTCTTTCTCTCACTCTCAATTAGGGTTCTAAAGGAGTGAAAGAGGCTAAGGGACGTCCTATTTATAGAGAAAAATCCTCCATAATAAGTTCCAATATGTTCAGGAAAGATCCCCTTTGAATTAGGAAAGTTTCCTAATTTTTGGTTTCTGTCTGTCATCGTAGGGTCGGACGTAGGGTCGCAGAATCCGTCGACCCTACGTTTTTCTAGTCATGCGACCCTACAACTAGAAAGTCATGGGTTGGACTTCTGTTGAGGTGGGGTCGACCGTACCTGTTTAGGCATGCAACCCTACCCTGACATTTGCTGTTTTTGGGTTAGACTTATGTGAGGACAAAGATGGAAAATCTTAGAAGTCGCCACCTAGATTAAAGTCTAGGATCGTAGAAATGTAAAATCTCACCCCAAGATATGACTTTGATTGACTCATACCCTTAGATTGGATTTTTGGTCCATCAGAGATTGGGTAAGCGTCCGGATACGGTTATGGGAAGGGGTTAGGCACCCAAACCGCCCGATTGAAATCGGTCTCCTATACCTTTCCTATGCTAGACTCTATCTGTTAAACCAAACCAAACCAAGTGGTTTAATATCATTGAACCGAATCTGTATCCATCAGATTGCCTATGTATCGCGGAATTATTCTAAAAATCAGGTTCACCATCGTAGTTCAGGTCTGATTAAAGTTTATGGCTATGATTTATGCTTGTATTTGATTAAATTCATTGTTCAAGTTGAAGTTTATGCTTGAATGGATGAGAAACCCTATAGGTTAGGATCTGGATAGTCTATTTGGACTGAATGGTAGTCCTAGTGGATCTAAGAATAACCCTATTTGGGTCAAATTATGGATAATCTATTCTGGGTTGGAATGTGGATAACCCTATCTGGGTTGAAATGTGGATAACCCTATTTGGGTTAAAATATAGATAAATATCTTAGTAGATCTCTGGATAGTTCAAGTGGACTAAGATGTAGATCCGAATTTGGGTTTATCCCAAATGGCCTACGTATCCTAGGGTTTGCCCTATGAATCAGAATCCGTGTAGTTCGGGATGATGGGTAGAAATGGTTGGGTATCCTAGTGGATCATGGATAGTCCGAGTGGACTAAAATATGGATCCGAATTTGGGTTTCTCCCAAATGGCCTACGTATCTTAGGGTTTGCCCTAGGAATCAGAATCCGAGTAGTTCGAGTCCTAGGTTGAATGGGAATGGATAAATATCCTAGTGGATATATGGGTAGTCCAAGTGGACTAAGGTGTGGATCCGAATTTGGGATTCTCCCAAATGGCCTACGTATCCTAGGGTTTGACCTAGGAATCAGAATCCGCATAGTTCGGGCTGGATAACCTGTTATATGTTAATGATTAAGAACCTAGGTTTAGGGTTGAGAACCTGTTCTAGGTTTAGGGTTGAGAACCTATTCTAGGTTTAGGGTTTACTAAGGGGCAAAATCGTCCTGAATTATCCTTTTCAACCTAAGCTCTAATTTTGGAAAGTTTGGCAAAGTATTTTCTTTCTTTATTAAGGTTTTTATTATTTCTATTACGCCCTTCCCAAGAATGTGGGTGCCTAAATGCACGTCCCCACACCTAATATGTTTGCTAGGTGTATAGATATGGCAGTTCAACTAGGGTGCAACATAAATTAAATTATTATCAAAAAAATAATATTCTAAGCATGGCATGTATGATATGTATGGTAACTATCATATCATATAGTAAGATTATGAAAATCTCCCTAATATGGCATGTATTGCAAATAAAGCAAGAACCTAATATGGTAAGGTCTAAGCATGGCAAGATCTAATTTGGTAAGATCTAAGCATGGCAAGATCTAATATAGCAAGATCTAATATGTAAAATCTAATATGCATCTATATATCAATATGGTAAGTACCAATCATAGAATGCATATATGACATGAATTTTTCAAAAAAAAAATAAAGATCTTATATGTCATTTTCTAAGCATAGTAAAACTTAAAAATAGTAATTGTTAAGATTTTGTTAAAATATGGTAAAAAATTTATCTATTCTACCAAAAATAGCAACACATTAAATGTAGCAAACATGGTATGCATAATCCAAACAAAGCATATGAATGCTCCAAATATGGCCATTTATCCAAATATGGTAGAATTCACTTAAACAATCATTGATGTTATAATGAATGAGACATCAATGAAACCTTTTTTGAAAAATGTAAAATTATCAAAAAAACATATGTTCAATGTTCTTTGAAAAAAAAATATAATTTTTATGAATAAATTTGGGAAGATTAACGACTCAAAACTATTAAAATTGAGACACAAGGTTTCAGATAATGGACAAAACTATGAACTGTATTCAGATTTGTCACATTACACAAGAATGACCATAAGTAGGTCTTTTGAAACTCAAATCTAGCTCAAATTTTTTTCATAGAAAGATGACTTAATATATTATATTTCATGTGAAGGAGTTAAATCCCAACAGAAAGCAAAAATAGGTCAAAGATACGACCTAAGACCGAACATGTGCATTGGTCAAATCTGTTTCAGATTTTTGACCAGTTGCACCATAAATTCCAAATAAAATTCTATTCTTAATGAAAATTAAATACAGACATATGTATATGTAGATAACTGTATGATCTAAAATTTCATTAAGAAAAACAAGTTAAAACAATATATTTTCTTTGTGAAAAATGATTCTTTTCAATCATGCAAATCAGTACATCATGACAAATTCAAAATCAGATCACTATGCACTTAAAAATTGATATCAATTCAAAAAAGATGAAAAAAAAATATGAAACCAGTGACATTTTTTAGAAGACTTTCATGTCTAAAATGTTTATATTAAGTGGATTTTCTGATTATGGCCATAAGACCTTTGTCTAGAGAATTTCTGATAGAGGATTGCATTACATCCGAGAAAAACAGCAATGTCAAAGACAAATTTTTTGATATATTTTCCCAATTCCAAATGGAACTAAATTTTTAAGATAGTCTTCTAACATATCAGAAAGACTCCCATAAAATTTTGGGGCTTCAAAATCTCAGAAAAAATACATATGATGTACGTCCTAAATTTGAACCCTAAATCTGAAAATTTCAGATTAAAAAACCACTTTATAGAATTTACAAAAAACATCAAACATCATTGTATATCATTCAAAAATTCATCATTGAATATCTTAGACAAATTATCATTCATGAAAATGTTAGACATAGGCATCCTAACATTAACAAGCATGTAATAGAGCATTCATGATTGAGATTTCATGGAAATTAGTCTTTTTCAAGAAAAATTGGCATTCGAGCATTCTAATGACCTCTAAATTTGTTTAGAGTACTAACCATGTGCTCAAATCGAGCAAAACCATCGATGAATGATGATTGGAGGTTGTATCAACCCCCTTTTGAATGTGAATCCTCCTTCTCCTCTCTTCTGCTTCTCTCTCTCTTCTTTTTCTCTTTTTTCTTCTTCTCTTTTCTTTCTTTTCTCTTTTCTTCTCTCTTTCTTTCTCCCTCTCTCACGTTTTCTCTCTCTCTCACTCATGTTCTCCTCTCCCTCACTCACGTTCTCCTCTCTTTGGTCTGGAAAAAGAGCCCCTCCTCTCTCTTCTCTTGCCTATTTATACTTTTTCTCTCCTCTTCTAAAAGATCCTTCTTTCCTTTCTTTTTTTTCTAGAAAATCTTTTTTTTCTTCCTTTTTTCTTCTTTCCTTTCTTCTCTTCCTTCCCTTTTCTCTTCTCCCTCTCTATTCCACACGTTTTCTATCTCTCCCTCTTCTAGAAAATCCTCTCCTCCTCTTTCCTTCTTCTTTTTTCCTTCATTTTCTTCTTTTTTTCTTCTAGAAAATCCTTTCTTTCCATTTTTTTTTCTTTCCTTTCTTTTCTTCTTTCCCACGTTTTTTTTTTCTTCCTTTCTTTCCTTTTCTCCTTCTTCTTCTAGAAAATCCCTTCTCTCTTTCCTTCTTCTAAAAAATTCCGTCTCTCTTTCCTTTCTTTCTTCTTTCCTTTTCTTCTTCCTTCTTTTCCTTCCTTTTTTTCTTTTCTCCCTCTCTTTCCACGTTTTCTTTCTTAGAAAACATTTCTTTTTTATTTTTTTCTTTTTCTTCTTTTTTTTTCTTACCTTCCTCTTTCCTTCCTTTTCTTTTTTTTTCTTTCTCCCTCTCTCTTTCACGTTTTCTTTTTAGAAAATGTAAAGGGGGATCTTTTCTTTTTTTTTATTTTTTTTTTATTTCTCTCTCTTTCCTTTTTTTCTTTCTCCCATTCTCTTTCCTATGGCCTCTCTTTCCTCTCTATCAACGGCCTCACTTTCCTCTCTCTTTCCTATAATATATATGTATACATATTATATAAATGTATATATATATATATATATATATATATATATATATATATATATATATATACAAAAATATATTATACATTATCGACATATAAAAGAAATGCATGCATATGGACTAACCGCTGGGCCGGGCTAAGTTAGACTAAGCTGGATTAAGCTGGTTTGGATATGGGGTGACCAAAATATGAATTTCTGAAAATTAAATGACCATTTTCATGTGTAATCTTGTATGGGACCCACTGGTGACTTCTATATGAGATTTTTTACATCTACTTTGAGGAGGACTAAAAATAAGGAATATTGGCCTTTGAATCATCTGATTCCGATATCAGATGACCAAGATATGATGTCTTGAAGTTTGAATAATAATGCATGCATGATACGATAATTACGTAAATGCCCTTGCACTTTCAAACTACGATATCTTCCTTGTTTGACATCATAATTTGATGATTCTGGTTTCATTTCGAAGATAATTTCATGACCTATTCATCCAAGTAGGTAATATCCAATGATCCTACTGTGGGGTTCATTAGAGAATCACTAACCTTTGGGTTAAAGGCCGAAAACCTGCCATATTGGTTCACTTATGTTGAGGGTGGCAAAATGGGGTGCTTACAACTTCATACCTGGTCTTGTGGTTTCTTCACGCACTTGGTCCACTTGGCTCGACCATGATAGGTAGACCTGGTACAAGGTGGTAAGACCGGTTAGTTGGATACGTGTCTTACAATAGTAGCAGGTTTGTTTACATCAGTTGGACAGGTGCTGCAGTAGGGTGATTAGTAAAAGTCGGTTGAGGCAATAGGATAGAGATGAAGAATAAATAAAGAAAAAAAAGAAAATGGGGCAGTGATTCACCTGTTGCAGATCCACCTCTCCATTCTCCTTCGGTTTTCTCGTCCTCTTCTTCTCTATCTCCCTCGGGTTTGCTCTACAGCCCCCTTCTTCTTCTTCTTCTTCTTCTTCTTCTCCTTCTTCGGCATCTTCTCCTTCTTCATCTTTTTGCTTTTTTTTTTTTGTTCTTTTTTTCTCTCTTAATCTGCTTCTCTCTTCTTTTCAATGCCTCCCTCCTCTGAATTTTTTTCTGCCCCTTTTCTGGCCGATTCTCCTCCCTCTTTTCCATCTCCAGTTGTACCCTAGCTCTTCTTTCCTTTTATTCCCCTTCTCTCTCTTTCTCTTATTCTCCCTCACGTCCTTCTCTCGGATCTCCTCTCCTTTCCTTTTTTTCTTTTTTTTTTCAATCTCAATCTCCAACCGAAAGCCTCTCTCCCGTCTGTTCTTCTCTTTCTCTTCCTTATTCTCAATCTTCTTGGATTATTTTCTTTTTAGATTTCTCTCTTTTATCTTTCCCTTTCCCTTTCTCAATCTCTTTCCTATTCTATTTCCTTCTAAAATTTATTTTTCGAGTTCCTTTCTATATCTTTTTTTTTTCTTTTCATTAGAATCCTCTCTTTCTTTCCTAATCTTGGTCGGTCTCTCTTGATACATATAATGTACATTTATACAATAATATATCATAAAATATACATAATAATATGTAATAACATACATATTAATATATATAGTATATAATATATTCTATATAATTACATATATATATGGCACTATGCACATGGACGAACCGGTTCAGTCTAGACTGGTCTGACTTAAGTTGACTGGGCTGCACTGACTTAAACTGAAATGGGTTAGACTGAGAATGACTTAAATTAACTGGATTTTCTCTCTCTATCATTTCATGGGTCATTTTCACTGTCATTCCGCATGGAATTTTTTGATAGACTTTATTCCAAATTTTCTACGTTCACTTTGTAGAACACTAAAAATGAAGAATATTGGAACTTGAATCATCACATTTGGAAATAAAATGGTCAACTTATGAATTTATGAAGTTTAAGCAGGTCAATTATCGATAATTTGGCTAACCATTCTGCATGGGATCCTTCGGAGACTTCTACCGAATATTCTTTACATCCACTTTGTAGAGTACTAAAAATGGAACATAATGAAACTGAAATCACCTGATTTGGATATGGGGTGACCAAAATATAAATTTTCAAAGGTTAACTGACCATTTTCATGTGTAATTTTGCATGGGACCCTTCGAAAACTTCTACCTGAGATTTTTTTACATCCACTTTGTAAAACATTATAAATGAAGAATAATGACCTTGGAATCATCTGAATTCGACGTAGAATGACAAAGATATGAAGCTTTGAAGTTTTGAGGATAATTTTGCGTCGAAGCTTGCAGGGGGCCCACTGGTGACTTCTACTTGGGATTTTTCACGTCCACTTTGAAGAGGACTGAAAATAAGGAATATTGGTCTTTGAATCATCTGATTCCGATATCAGATGAACAAGATATGATATCTTGAAGTTTGAATGATAATGCATGCATCATACGATAATTACGTAAATGTCCTTGCACTTTCAAACGGTGATATCTTCCTTGTTTGAAGTCAGAATTTGATGATTTCGGTCTCATTTCGAAGATAATTTCATGACCTATTCATCCAAGTAGGTAATAGCCCATGACCCTACTGTGGGGTTTATTAAAGAATCATCAACCTTTGGGTTAAATGCCGAAAACCTGCCATATTGGTTCACTTATGCTGAGAGTGGCAAAAATAGGGTGCTGACACCTACTTGATCACAATTGAAGCATTTGACTCCAACATTACTTTGCTTATGTTGAGGTTGGAGTGTTGGAGTAGTCTTGGCTGCAACATTGAAGCCTTGAGTACGGAAGGGTTTAAATGTCTTTGGGTTCCCTCCATTGTATGAGTTTCCATTGGGCATTTTAATACCTCTGTTCTGAGCAAAATAACTTTTCCTCTGGCTCGATTCCAGTACTCGAGCAATCTGTACAGCTTCATTACAAATCTTCTTTTCCATTCCCAATACATGCTCATGGATGCTTCCCCTAAGTCCCATGACGAACCTTCGAGTTTTGGTATTTTCCTCCTGCATGCTAGAGGGAGCAAAGAAAAATAGTTCTTCATAACGCTGTTGATATGCGTCTATAGTCATCTATCCCTGATACAAACTCAGAAACCCCTTTTCCATTTGATATCTAAAACTCTTGGGAAAATACTTCTCGAAGAAAGCTTCTTTATAGATAGCCCAGGTCAGTTGGGCGTGCTTTGTCAACAGATAACTCCGAGTAAATTTTTACCAATGGTGTGCATCACTTTTCAGCATAAAAGTAGCACATAATACATTCTCTTCATCATTTATAGTCATCATCATAAAGTTTCTTTCCATCTCATCGATCCAGTGAGCTGGCCATAACCAATCTGATGGCTTGCTTATAAATTCCTTCTACTTCAACTTCAGAAAATGCTCGATCAGTCTGGAGTGATCAAGCTGATACATAGGCAGTTGGTACTGATAATTACCTTGGTTATACCTGCCTTGCGGTGCTTCAGGGTTTGGCACTTGGCCTTGTACTGCTGGTGTTTGCAATGCTTGGGGTACAATGTTTCTACCACCAGGTGCTGTACTAACTTGTCCTGCAAGTAGAGAGGTTATGTTTGCAACTGGAAAAGCAATTCCCATAGCAGCTTGCATGTTGGCTTGCACTTATTGTATTTACTACATTTGTTGTGCCAAATTCATCGCTATAGTAGCCAAATCTGTTGGTGGTGCGAGTAAGTTGGTTGGGTTGGCTTGGGAGTGCACATTCTGAGGTGCAGCATTTTGAGTTCCAATATTTCCTTCCTGTCCTTGCTGACCCTCATTGTCATTAGTCTCCATAGGTAGTGGAGATGGGTTTGCATTCTGTCTCCTTCTACTTACTCGGCATCTAGCCATTTAAACTCTTGGTTGAAAGGTACTCGAAAAGGCTGTACATGTGAGACAAGATATGATGGTAGTATTAGGTTAGTCTCACAATGGAAGGTGAGAGAAAAACAAAATCAATAGGTAAAAGTTCGAACAGAATCAAAATGCAGACAATAGTCAATCATACAATCGATGGCCTACGGTCGCATGTTGTGCGACCATAGGTGGGACCTTCAAAATCCTGGCAATTTACGAGACCCTATGGTCGATCATATGGTCGATGGTTTTGGTCGAATTGTGCGACCGTATGATTCAAGATCAGGTTTTTAAACCTGTTTTTCAAAAAATTTCCCACTCATTCTCCCTCTTCCTCCTACGGTCTCTACTCAACTCGCCACCAATGAGTTGCAGTGTTGACCATACGAACATGATGATTTTCCATCGATCAACCTCTCCGTCACTCCATTCCTTGAGGTATGTTCTCTACTTTTCTCTATTTTTAAGCTTTCATACCTAGGATTTTTTGTTATTTGTAGGGTTTTCTTCTAATTAATATTTTTCTGACCTTAAAAATTTAATTTTTATTAGGGGCTTTTGCAATTGGCCACCCAATGGATGAAAGCCCTCAAGAAAATTTGAGTTTCATCGGTTTGTTTAGTAGAAACTTGAAAATTCTCATTTTTAACCTAAATTTTAGGGTTTTTCCCAATTGTCAAAATTTCTTCAAATTCGACCTACCTAGTTTAAATTTCTGATTATATGAGTTTTGCAGGATGGTTTGGGACCTATGTAAGTCCTCCTACCCAAATATTTGGGTGAAAAATGAGGCTTTTTCCATTTTACATCATTATGCTGTCAAATTTTCAAAATCTTCTAACTTGTTTTCTTATTTTCTTCTCCTACAGTTATCATGGTTCGCACTAAGGTTCCTTGAGTTCATGACCCATGACGTCTCAGGTCCATTGAAGCAGAGGTGTGATATCCTTGGTTTGACCAGAAGAAAGTAGAAGGGGGTCGGTGTGTGAACTTAGCCCATTTAGCCTTGTTTGATGTGGTAAGGGTGTTTGGTGATATGGGTTGGCTTCCAGTGATCTTGTACGAGGCTTGCACCCGCCCGGACTTGGTCAAGCAGTTCTATTGTCACCTACAGGTAGAGGGTGACTTAGAAGATGTTGACAGGGGTAAAGAGCTTCGGATCACCAGTTGGGTGAAAGGGGTTCAAATCTCTTTCAATTGTCAGGAGTTGGCTGATCTCCTAGGGATTTTCAACGATAGTCAGTTGGTTTACTGTGCACCCAAGGAGCCATAATTTCTATCTACACAGGTACGTGTAGAAATAGATAATCAGATTCTTCGGGATGACCGCTGGGAGATGAAAGCAGTCAACCTGTGTCCAGTGCCACAGGTCCACTGTAAGATTATCCAGCATAATCTTATTCCCCAGGCAAACACTACGAGATGGTCTCACAGCTGACTCAGTACCTGCTGTACTGTATATGTACTAGGCAGTCTATTTGTCTCCCATATATTATTCTTCGGACTATGCACAGAGCCACGTTGCGTGACTGAAGAGGTAACTTGCCCTATGGGCGACTGATCTCCACCTTGCTCGCTCGTCTACAGGTGAACCTAGTGGATGAGAGGATCCTTGAGGACACCTTCTCAGCTAACCTTGAATGGGAGGCCATCAGTAGGATGGGCATGAGAGAGATACAGGTTAGTGATGATGAAAGGAATGCTATAAGACGTCCTCTCACTCGCATAGCGGTAGTAGATGCAGAGGCGGCAGCAGCAGCAACAACAGAGGTAGCAGCAGAGGCACACGAGGGTGATGATGAGAAGGATGATGATCAAATGTACATGGATGTGGGTGCCATCCCTCCTACACACACATTTCACATTAATAATCAGAGGTAATAAACAAATAGGCGAAAGCCTTATAGATAATGAATTGAGAGTCTAACAGTGATAAATAAGTATTTAATCCAATTATCTCCAAACCACAAGACATAAAAATAAATAATCAATTACGTATCTCATGTTCAAATTATAACTAAACTTAAGCAAAAACACATTGGTTGCACTCGCATGATGAATCATGCACATCTTCTTCAGCTTCTACGTTTATCGCAGCAACATGTCTATACGTCAGTTCATTTATATATTTTTCAACAGTAGGACCTGCATCATTAATTAAAAATATTCGACGTCAAATGGGTGAGCACACATCACGGCTCAGTGAGCAAACAAAACAATGCAACAAATATATGCATGCATTCAATTCATATCTTTGGTCTGATTTTTAAGTTTGCAATATGTTATAGAAAGGTTTGGTGGCCACCGCACCTCTATACACCAGTGTGTGAATCCCTCCAGTAGATCAAACATCATTGCCGACCCACATGCACCCACCATGGAATAGAGATAGAGCTAAAGTGTTTGAATCAAACACCGCCAACACTTTCCCTGATGCCCTACCTATACCAACACGTAAGTCTCTATTGGCAAGGGCTTATAAACTAGGCTCGCAACTAACTAATCCTAATGCCAAATAGTGTATCCAAGGCCTTACCCCAGTATCCCTTAATACATACATAGAGATAGAGCTAAGGCCCCCCGACAGAGTCAGAGACCACACGGTCCGAGACCACCTCCCCTGATGCCCTACGACGTAATAGTGCTACTAAGGTAATGGCGATACGATGATGTTAGTGGGAAAAACTTGCGTGGAGATAAAGCTAGAGTCTGGTGACGAGGTCAAAGACCACCATGCCATGTCCTCCCCCTGATGCTCTACTCGCATCCAACACACCAACTACACACATACATTTACATGCCTATTCCTAACATCATCATCATCATCATGTTATAAATAAATGAAATTAAATATGCATGAACAGTAATAGCAGAAATATTGGATGACATGTGAGATGTACATTACAAGCATACAAGCATAGAATCAATCATGGCATTGGACTCAATAAAAATAAACAGTTTGTTATTAACCAATTAGTTTAGGTCTTGTTCCCTCACCTGTTAGCAATACTCGATGTCCTTCCAAGCCTTGAAATTCTCTTTGAATTGATTTAACAACCTAAAACTTATATGAATTTAAGTTAGGGTTCATATGTGACATGTTACAGTAGTTGAAAATCGAAACAGAGCACTGATAGGTGTCTGATTGGTCCTATGGTCTCATGCTGTATTGACCTTACTATCTACGGTCGATACCCTATGGTCGCATATGGTGCGATCGTAGCTGTGACCATATGATTTTTGAAATCTTTTCGAATGCTTATGGTCGATCCTCTGGTCATACTAGTCATGCTATGGTCAACCGTAGCTGCGACCTTGAGATTTCTGGTCATAGTCTATATGCAATTCAAGTTCTTCCTCGGTCAATTCTTTTGTTCATCAATGGGGTTTATTCTAAGGTCATCCTATGGCCATCATTAGTAATTTCGTATCAATCCTAATCATCAAATTCACTCCTCATGGTTCTTTTTGGGATTTTTTCAAGGAAATCACATAGATCATAATAGGTTGATATTGCTTATCTTCTTTAAAAGTCTTATACTTAGAGTTTACATCTCCAGAGATTCATTTCATACCTTTGCCTGTGATAGAGAGCCAATCTCTTCTCAGCAAATATTTCTCCTTAGCTTTTTCTTCTTCTCATTCTCTTCCTTCTCTTTCTCTAGGATTCACTAATGTTCTAAAAGAATGAAAAAAGGGTAAGGGACGTCCTTTATATAGAGGAAAACTCTCCATATAGAGTCTTCTTTTAATTAGGAAAGCAATCCCTTAGTTTAGGAAAGTTTTCAAAACTCGGAGTCTGATCCGGGGACCGGGGAGGGAGTTTCAATCGATCTTTTCTAGGATTCCTTATCACACCACGCACAGAGATGGTCTCACGGTTGATCATGTAGTCGCATAAACCATCGACCGTAGGGTCGAAATCATCGATCATGGGGTTTTGGATTTGAGATTTTTGTTCCCTTCCTTATGGTCGATCATACCTACCTAGGTATTCGACCTTAGGTATGTTTTTAGTATTTTTAACTCGATTCTTATACCTAGTTTGTGATCTATCTTGACACACTCGGTCCACTTGGTGCAGGAATGATGAGAAGACTTGGCAAGACACAGTTAGACCAAGTTAGTGGAGTGTGGGTCTTACAATGCCACTTCATGGTAAAACAAGCATAGTATTGGATCACATCATTTCCAAAGAGGGGATCATAGTTGACATGGCCATGGTAAAAGTGATTGAAAAGTTACCTATTCCCAAATCTGTTAAGGACATTTTCTCTTTTCTAGGACAATCCAGTTTCTATCAATGGTTCATTAAGGACTTTAGTCAAATTGCTCGTCCTCTCACCTCTTTACTTGCTAAAAACCAACTCTTTGATTTTAATGATGCTTACCTTGAGAGTTTTAATCAACTCAAAAAGATTTTGACCATTGCCCTTGTCATTCAAGTACCAATATAAACAGAGCCCTTTGAGCTTATATGTGTTGCATTTGATTTTGTATTAGGAGCTGTCATTGGGCAACGGATCAATAAATTGTCCCATGTGATCTATTATGCAAGTAGGACTTTAAACGATGCACAACTTAATTACACTACTACTGAAAAGGAATTCGTAGCTGTTGTATTCACTTTAGAGAAATTTTGTACCTACTGATAGGATCCCATGTCATTATGTATACAAATCATGCCTTCCTTAAGCATCTCTTGCAGAAAAATGATGCCAAAGCCCGTCTCTTTAGATGGGTTTTGCTTTTACAGGAGTTTGACTTAAAGATTAGGGATAAATTAGAAATAAAAAATCTGGTTGCTGACCACTTATCTCAACTGTCTAATTCATTGACTGTCGATTCACCAGTCAACGAGTCTTTCCCAGATGAACAATTGTTTGCAGTATCTAGTAAACCTTAGTCCGTCGATATTGTAAATTTCTTGGTAACGTGTGCGAGCCCTTCCCATTGGTCTGCCCAAGATAGGTATAGATTCCATTCCCAAGTCAAGTATTATTTTTGGGACGATCCATATCTGTTCGTGACTTGCTCTGATCAGATTATCAGGAGATGTGTACCTGACCATGAATAGCAATCTGTGTTGTCTTATTGTCATGATCAGGCGTATAGTGGCCACTTTGGTCCAAATTAATAAGACCACAGCTAAGGTTTTACAGTCTGGATTCTACTGGCCTAGTCTTTTTAAGGAAGCCTTTAACTATTGTATGGCATGCCCTTATTGCCAATCTTTAGGCCGCATTACCAAGCTAAATATGATGCCACTCAACCCAATTCTGGTGGTTGAAGTTTTTTATGTTTGGGGCATCGATTTTATGGGTCTGTTCCCAAGTCTTTTGGGAATGAGTATATCTTGTTAGCTGTAGACTATGTGTAAGACCCATATCAAACTAACCCGGTCTTACCACCTTGAATCAGGTTACCCATCATGGTCGAGCCAAATGGACCAAGGGCGTGAAGGAGATCGTGATCCCAGGTATCAAATCGACCCAAAAACACTTAAATTAAGGGGAGGGTCGCATACCCAGCAAGGGAGGGTCAGACCCCCAAGACAGAAATTTAGACCCCCTGTTTTACAGAGGGGGTCGGACACTTTAGGATTTAGGGGTCGATGGGATCATCGACCCCCTCATCGACCCCCAGTTGCCGTCAGAAACTGAAATTAGGAAAGTTTCTTAATTTCGGTTGGACTCTTTCCAAATCTCAATGGGACTTATTTTAGGAGTTTCTACTCTATAAATAGGACGTCCCTAAGCCTCTTTCACTCCTTTTACAATCCTAATTGAATTGAGAGAAAGAGAAGAGAAGGAAGAGAAGAAGAAGAGCAGCAAGTAAGAGAAGAAAGCAAAAAGGAGAAGAGTTGCAGAGAAGGAGTATTCTTCTCAGGTATGGATATTAATTCCATGAGTTTCTACAGACCTTAGGTTAGGTAATGAAGAGAGTATGATCTCGGAGAGTCCTAAACCATCAACCCATGGTTAGATTTTCATGGAAAACCATGGGGGAATTCATGAAAGCTATGTAGGTGAATGATTCATGATTTTAGACCATAGAATGTGTGTAGAATGGACTTTAAGAGCAAGCCATAGGACCCCAAACACAAAGAATGGACTGAAAGGAAGAAAATTGACCAAAACCCACAGGGGGTCACACAGGGGGTCGATGGTCAATCGACCCTACCAGACCTTGAGCAACGACCCCCAGTGTTCGGGAAGTCTAGAATAGGGGGGTTGCACCAGGGGTCGATCATGACTCCGACCCTACCTCCGACCCCTAGTTAAAAATATGGTTTTTTAATTCGGAATTAATTCTAATTAAATTCTATCGACTTTGTTAGGTCTTCTAGCAATATAATAACAATATAAAGGTGATTTTAAAGCTTGAAAGAGGATCTATTAGCAAGCTAAGGTGAGGGAACATGACCTAAACTAATTGGTTAATAATAAACTGTTTTATTTCTTGAGTCCAATGCCATATTGATTCCATGCGTGTATGCTTGTATGTGCATTTAACATGTCATCCAATATTTCTATAATTGTTCATGCATATTTACTTTATTATTTATAACATGATGATGGTGGTGATGATAGGAGTAGACATGTGAATGTTTGTATTTGGTCAGTGTATATGGTGCGGATAGGGATGGTATCAATCGGTATAGCCATGACCGTTCTTCATGGTGTGTATATTGTGCCATGGTCTACTCAAGTCATGTCCACTGATGTCGTCGTATCGCCATTACCTTAGCAGAACTATTGCGACGTAGGGCATCAAGGAGGGTCTCGGTCTTTGAGTCCTATACTCTATCGGGGGGCCTTAAATCTATCTCTACGGGTGCTCTGAGGGATGCTGGGGTGAGGCCTTGGATACACTGTTTGACATTAGGATTGGTTAGTAGCGAGCCCCGTTTGCAACCCTAGCCATCAAGGGTTTATTTATTGGTATGGAGTTGTGCATCGATAAACGTGACCTTCATTGTACAATGTTCATTGTGGGTGCTGTGGGCGACGGTGAGAGGTTCATCGGGTGTATCCACACTCTCGTGCATAGAGGTGCGGCGGCCACCTATCCTTTCTATAGCACAGTACAAACGTAAAACCAAACCAAAGATATGAATTGAATGCATGTATATGATTGTTGCATTGTTTTGTTTACTCACTGAGCTCAAGTTGGAAAGCTGAGCCTCGCACACGTAATTCTTTTTAGTTTCTGATGTTGCAGGTACTATGATTGAAGATTTTGTCTACACACCAACATATGGACAGGTGGAGGCTATGAATGAGCAAGCTGTGGAGAACGAACATGGCTCGTTAAACGAGCGTTTCAACGGTGGATATGTTTAGTGTTTAGTTTTCGTATTTGGATATTGTAATATGTATTAAATTATGTTTTGGTTTTATAGAAATAAATGGAATATTAATTATTTATCATGATTAGACCTCAGTTCATTATCTGTAAAACTTTCGCTATTTATTTTATTACCTCTGATTAATGTGGAATGTGTTTTGGTTTATCATATGTGGGATAGCCTATTGTGAGATCCTGGTTGAACCGTTGGTTTATTGACGGTTCATCACACCATTTTGAATAGAGCAGAATTGGGGTGTGACACTATGTGTCCATATGGATAGAAGTTGTTGCTACTAAGACCAATGACCACAAGGTAGTCTTTAAATTCCTAAAGGAGAATATATTCTCCCGATTTGGTATCCCCTGAGCTATCATTAGCGATAGGGGAAAACACTTCTGCAACAATCCATTTAAGGTCCTTATTCGAAAATATGATATTACCCATAAATTGGCAACCCCTTATCTCCCTCAGACCAGTGGATAGGTTGAAGTGTTCAATCGATAAATCCAATAGATTTTGGAAAAGACTGTCAATCTGACTCATAAGGATTGATCCATTCACCTCGTAGATACTTTATGGGCTTATAAAACCTCTTTCAAGACCATTCTTAGTCAATCCTCTTACCATCTGGTGTACGAAAAAGCCTACCATCTACTAGTCGAATTGGAACACCGGACTTTTTGGGCCATTAATAAATTAAATTTTAATTTGTCAGATGCTAGTAATCATAGAGGACTCCAGCTCTCTGAGTTGGATGAATTACGAAATAATGCCTATGACAGTGCTCGCATCTATAAAGACAAGACCAAGGCTTACCATGACAGACATATCCTTCGAAAGTCTTTCACCCCTGGTGACAAGGTTTTGCTTTATAATTCTTGTTTACATATTTTTTCTGGTAAAGTTAGATCCCGTTGGAAGGGCCCTTATATTGTTAAAAATATTTTCTCATCGGGTGCAATTGAGATTTTGAATCCAGGTACAGATGCAACCAGCAAAGTAAATGGCCAACATTTGAAGTCATTTTTAGAGCATTCACATGACTCCACTGAAGAGGTCATGGATCTTTATGAGCCTTTTTACATCGATCCTTGATTCAGGGAGTTTTTTCTTCCCTTTATCCTTGTCTTTTATTTTTCTGCATACATTGAAGACAATGCATGATTTAAGTATGGGGGAAGGATTGAGATTTCATTAAGGGTTGAGATTTCATTGAAAAATTGAATTTGGCCTTTTATTTGTAAATTTTAACTTTTTAACTTCGGTTTTTGGGAAAGTCAATCACTATTTTATGATTTTTACACAAAAGAGGAAGGAGAAAGAAACCTAAGAAACTATCACGTATGAAGTAATAAAACCCTATGTGAGGATAGTACTTAGGTTGTTTGAGGTAAGAATTGAGTTAAAAAATGTATCTTACCTCACCTGAAGGGATGAATCTTTTATGGTTATAGTTGGTAATTTCAACCTTTGAATAAAACTGAAACCTCCTTGTATTAGAGAAAAAAAATCATAATAAGAAAATAGTAATATAAAAGTTTTTATTCTTGGAACTAGACAGGGCATTCCGCCTCAAGAAGCAAGGTGTTTTGATTAAAATTCCTTGGATACAGCTCTTATTAAAAAAAAGTACTCTTTAACATCAATGTCCTTAAAGAAATATGCCAAAAGCGAAGCTACATAGTAACATGGGAATGCATAACTACCTGTACTTATCAAGCCAACTATAGTGGAGTAGCTTAAAGAGAAAAAAAAATATAAAATACAAGTGTTGAAAGCTGATCTTGGAAGTCTTGGTTACCAGTATGTTAGAAAGGGTTCACCTTAAGGAGAGATATGTTTAAAAGATATAATAAGGTTTCCTAATTGAGATGCAACCTTAGTGTTTGATTCATATGAGGTAGCAAAGTTCAAGTATGGGGGTTTCTATATTTTCTTGATCCCAAGTTGAGTATCTTAACTAATAAGATGTATGTATGTTCTTTTTCTTCAATACCAAAGTTAAAGGTTGAAATTTCTATATGATTTTGTGTGTTTATTATCTGAAAACACTCACGAGACACAACTTATCCATTAGAGGTAACCTAAGGGTTTAAAGGCTTGTTGCACATGCTAAGTGCAATTGTGATTCCTACGAAAATGAGTTAAATTTTTATTTATATTTTTCTTTGCTCGGGACTAGCAAAGCTCAAGTGTAGGGAAATCTGATGAACACATTTTATGTGTAAATTTAGGGCATAAAGTATACATCTTTTATTCTATTTATGATACTTTTGGAGTATTTAATGTTGTTTTTATGTTTGTAGGGTGTAGGTGAAATAATGGAGAAATTTGAGCTTGAAAAGACCATTTTATGTATATTTTTGTGATACTATCCAGTTAATTCACCTAGTTAACTCAGCAGTCGGGTATATGGACGAATTTTATAAGGAGAGCCACAAATTTTGTGTATAAGATCAACCTTGGAACAAGTCAAAAAGCAGCTCAATCTCATGTGAAAGATTTTATTCTCTTGAAAAAAATATTCCCTACTGATTTGGAATGGAATTTATAAGGTGGAGATTACCATATCTTTGGGGTTTCTTATTTTTTCTCTCTCTCAAGATTGATATCATATGTGGAGATTGGCATGGCATGGAAGAATGGAAAGCTCCAACTGATTATGAAAGTTTTCAAGAAGTGATAATGATATTAAAGATACAATGAGTTGTTGCAAGATCATTTTCTACTTAAAAATCGTCCACATACAATGAACCTACAAGGTTGGCATTTGGTTGTCAAAATTATCTCCACAAAATCCATTGTAATCCAATTGTAAATATTGATTGAGATCTCTACTCACTTGTATATATATGTGATGCTCAGCAATAGAAAAATCATCCAAGAATTCTATTGTAAGTTTTTTTTTTTTAGTTGTAAAAATTTGTGAGAGAGTTTGAGAGTCTTAATTTCTTCTTTCAAGTTGTGTTCTTCTTGTTTAAGTTTATATATATATATATATATATATATATATATATATATATATATATATATATATATATATATATATATATATATATATATATATATTTTAAGTTTTAATTTCAGATTTAGAACTCTATAGTAGGGTAGATCAATATAGGTTGTACCTCATTACTATTTTAATTTAGGAGAGAAAGCTCCCTTTGTAATCTTTTGTGTATCGCCTTGGAGTGACAACAAGACGACGTGCAACGACAGAGAAATTTTCTAACGAGATAAATTTTTCTTACATTCTTTTATTTTTAATTTCATTCCCTTCTTGCAATAGATCTATGTTACATTATGGTTAATATAGTAGTTTCGTAAATTTTCATGCTGTTAGAAATTGGTTATTATTATTTTTTTTTGTTTGATTAGTTTCTTTTATTCGAAGTGATTAACATGTTAATTCATTCAAATCTCTTTGGTATACTTTGCCTTATTTGAGTTAGGATAATAATGATTCATCTCTGAGATCGACCCATTACAGCACAATACCATGCACTTGCGGTTACAAATTTAATTAATTTCTATCATTGACCCTGGTGAGTTGACACCAGCCTTGTATGGCCGCTATATTCCCAACTCCTCCTAGTTGTTTTCATTAGTTAGATTAATTGTAATTCCCCTTTATTATATATTAATTATAATCCAATATATTACCCAATAGGTTTTTAATATTATTATTATTGTTATTATTTCATAAAAAAAAAAAATAAAATAAAGAACCTTTCCCAAATCCTTGTTGACAAAATCATTCTACCCTCTAATATATGTCGATGTTTTTTGAAAGAGTAAAGAATGTTTACAAATTGTATTTAAGAATATTTGAATTATAAATTTTGAATTTGAATCTGGGGAAACTTTTTTTTTTCCCCCCCCCTAAAAATAAAAAACCCCCCCCAATCCACCAGTGTTTAAGGGACTTAAATAAATTTGGAGTGGGCGGGGTAGGGTAGGGCTTGGGGTTTACAATCTCAACTTTCCAACCTAAGGTGAGGTTGGGATTCGGGCTGGGCTTAACTCCCTTGACCTCAAGTTGGGCTCGCTCACCCTTCCTATCAACCCTCATGACTGTCTACCCGGGCAGATTAGGGATGAAGGAGTTAGGAGTGAGGATTGACTGAAGAGAAGTGCATCTCTCTACATAAGTTTTCTAGACCAGATTGAAAGAGGCTTTTACTTTTCTTTTAAATTCAATTTTGAGTTTGTAAAATCTATTTGTATTAAAGCTAGTTGAGTATATTTTGCTGAGCTTTAATTTTTTGTAATTGAATTAAAAATTTTGAATTTGAATCTTTGTCCCTGGGGGGGGTTTAAGGGTTGGTTTCCAAATCCGGTTTTTGTTTTGTAAGTTACAAATTTTGGTTTGAATATTGACCGGTGAAGATTCTCATTTAATTTTGTAATTAAAAATTGAATTTGAATCTTTGTAGCCGGTAAGAATTCAAATTGTAATCGGTGAGAGATTCTGTCTTTAATTTTCTAATTCAAAATTTGAATTTGAATCTTTGTAACTGGTGAGAGATTCTCTCATTAACATCCCCCCTCAAGTTGGAGAGGGTCGTTGATCGATCTTCAACTTGCACCGGAGATGATTGAACCGAATGGAGGACAGTGGTTTGGTGAAAATATCAACCAATTGGTCATGAGTTGAGATAAAGCAAACAACGAGAAGACATTGAGCAACCAAATGTCGAACATAGTGGTAGTTAATCTCGATATGCTTTGTCCGTGCATGAAAAATTGGATTAGCAGTGAGGTAGGTTGCACCGAGATTGTCACACCATAAAATTGGAGACTAAGGAAGCTTAACACCGAGTTCATGTAAGAGAGAGTGGAGCCACTGTAATTCGGTAGTGGTATCTGCTAAGGAGCGATATTCTGCCTTGGTAGATGATCTGGCAATGGTGTGCTGTTTCTTAGCTAACCAAGAGATTAAATTATGACCTAAAAATACTGCAAAACCACCGGTTGAACGATGATCGTCTATACAGCCGGTCCAATCAGCATCACTGTACACAAAGAGTTGGTTGCAAGGTCCCCTTGATATAGACAGACCATGAGTGTAGGTGTGCTTGAGATAACGCAGTATGCGTTTGACGGCTTGCCAATGTTCATCGGTTGGAGCCTTCAGAAATTGACAAACTTTATTGACCAAATAAGAGATATCAGGTTGAGTCAGTGTGGCATATTGCAATGCGCCAATTGTACTCTTATAGACTGTAGCATCGAACAAAGGAGTGTCACTGTGTATAGAGAGCCGAGTAGTAGTGGCCATGGGTGTAGTAACGGGCTTCGCCTCAGCCATTTCAGTTTTCTGAAGTAGATGCAAAATATACTTCTGTTCTGAAAGTATAATACCATTGTGAGTTGGAATTACTTCACTGCCGAGGAAGTAATGGAGGGAACCCAAATACCGAACTGTAAATTCTTTGCTGAGAGAAGCTATTACCGATGTGATGAAGGTTGAGTCAGATCCTGTTAAGACAATATCATCAACATAGATCAAGATATACATAGATCGACTGCCATCATTAAAGATGAAGAGAGGTGTCGGTTTTAAAGCCCTCAAAACCGATGGAAGTCAAGAATGTGCTCAACCGATGAAACCATGTATGGGGGGCCTATTTTAAACCATACAGAGACTTGTGAAGCTTGCAAATGTGATGAGGTTGGGATTCGTCAATGAAGCCTATTGGCAGTGACATATAAACCTCTTCTGTTAGCGTACCATGGAGAAAAGCATTGCTCACGTCATGCTGGCAAATGCACCAACGATGGGTAGTTGCAATAATCAAGACAATGCGTACTGTAGTTGGTTTAACCACTAGGTTGAATGTTTCTCCATAGTCTAGGCCCTCTTGTTGATTATATCCTTTGGCTATGAGTCTTGCTTTGTAGCGTTCAATGCTACCATCAGACTTCCTTTTAATGTAAAATACCCATTTTGAACCGACCACATTAAAGGAAGGGGAAGGAGGAACTAAGCTCCAAGTTCCATTCTTAAGCAAAGCATTGAATTCGATCATCATAGCAGCTCTCCATTGAGGATGTTTTTGAGCCTCTATAAAATTGTTTGGCTCCACTTCACTGTTGCAGGTGGTCATATGAGCCGAAGGAATAGGGTACTTCGATGAATGTTTTGGATTGGGACGCAAATGCATGTAGTGAGTGCGTTGAGAAGCAACCAAAGGAGGTGCTAGTGAATCTTGGGCTTGTGGACTGAGGTCCTATGGTGAATCTTCAATGGTAGGTAAATCTGCAACTTCTTCAATAAAAGCATTAATAGAAATCAAGGGATTGGAGAGATTGGAAGTAATATAGCATCAGTCAATGAAGGGGATATGATAAGAGGGGAGGACGGAGAAGATACCTGGAGAGATAGAGGATCTAGTGAAGCCCGAGGTGATGATGGGTGTCCTTTAGGAGCCAAAATCGACAGCCATGGGATTGACGTGGGTGGGGGAGGACTAGGGGATGATGGAGATACCGATGCATATGGGAAAGAATTCTCAATAAATTGCACATGTCATGCAATGTACATTCGATTTGTTCTGTAATCTAGGCATCGATATCCCATATGAAGGGGACTATAACCAAGGAAAACACATGGTATTGAGTGCATACTGAATTTTGTAGAATTGTAAGGTCGAAGGAGGGGGAAGGCAGTACACCCAAATACTTTAAGGAATGCGTAATTAGGTGTCTTTTTGAATAAGACTTAAAATGGAGATTATTTTGTAAAACCAGTGTGGATAACCGATTTATGAGAAAAGTAGCCATTTGGAATGCATAGTCCCAAAATGTCATAAGTAATGAAGCATGTGCCAACCGTGTAAGACCGGTATCGAAAATGTGTTGAATTTTCCGTTCTGCAGTTCCATTTCGTTCATGTGTATGGGAACATGCAACTCTATGAATAATTCTAATTTTTCAAAGTGAATATTCACCTTTTGGTATTCCCCTCCCCAATCAGATTGAAAACATTTGATTTTTTTGGAAAACTGATTTTCAACTATTACTCGAAATTGATCAAAAATTGTAGGAACAGAGGATCGTTTCAATATAGGATAATACTATGTGTATTTGGAATAATCATCAATAAAAATAAGAAAGTAGAGATTATTAGTAGAGGAAACATGTGGAGCAGGTCCCCATACATCACTAAAAATCAAATCCAAAGGTGCATTACTAACAGACCCTGTTAATGGTAATGAGAACCGGTGAGTCTTGCTCATAAAACAAGCAACACATTTATTAATAATAGATAATGAAGTAGGTAGAGAATGGGAGGAGATTAGGTGCTTGACAGTTCGGGAACGGGGATGACCCAACCGTGCATACCAATCATCTGCATCGATGGGTACTGTGGAGTGAACATGGTGAGCGAAAGGTTTATGGGAAGGAAGACTAGTCGGAAGCTTGTACAGTCCATCATCAAGTCGGCCTTTCAGCAGTACCCTGTTCGTCACCTGATCTTTCACAAGAAAATAATAGGGGTGAAATTCAAAAGAACATTGGTTATCCTTTGTGAATTCATAAACTGATAATAGATTCTTTTGAATTTAAAGGTGTGGAACATGGAGAATATTAAAAAATTAAAAAGAGGAGTTTGGTGATAGAGAAATAGAGGAGGAACCGATATAACTAATATTAAGACCAACTCCATTACCAACCCGTAATGATTCCTTACCATTATATCTATTGGAGACAAGCAAATTGCTGAGGTCAAGTGTCACATGATGAGTAGCCGCTGTACAGGATACCATTCATGTGAAAATATTGGTAGAGTAGGAAGTAGTCCTACCATGTTTGCAGTTGGATTATTGGTGGAGGTAGGTGCTGCACCACCAGTGTATCGAAAGTAGCATTTAGATGCCAAGTGATTGGAACGATTGTAGATTTGACACCTTTCTCTCTTACCATGTCAGTGTCCATGTTTTCTGTTTTGACCAAAGTTAGAGGGTGGTCGAGAATGGGGAGAACCTTGTGGAGGGGTTTGCATAGGTCCTTATGAAGGCAAATAGGAATGCGTAGGAGCATTCGGTGAGCGTTGCATAGTGCTCAAGTTAGCAATGATAACCGATTGGGCATTGTTGAGTCGTATTTCATGACTCAATAAAAGGCTATGAAGATTATGGAAGGGAAGGGCCTCAGACTTTGTAGCTAGTGCAGCAATTATGTCACTATAATCAGCTCCAAGATTACGAAAAACAATGGCATTAAGCTCCTCTACAGAAAGTGGTTTATTGGATGCTGCCAGCTGGTCCGAAATATATTTAACCTCATGGAGGTATTTAGAAACAGTTTTGTTACCTTTTACCATACCTTGGAGTTGCATGTGTAGTTGTAGAATACTGGTGTGAGATAAGGTGCCAAAAGCAGAACGTAAAGCCGACCAAACTACTGCAGCCGAGTTCAAGCCAATTACATATGGAAGGACTTCCAGGCTAAGAGAGGAATTCAACCAGCTTAGGACCATTTGATCCTTACGGATCCAGTCTTCATAGCTAGGATTAGGAAGAATGGTGATGGTAGGTGGAGCAGAATTCTCCGAAGGAGAAGTAGGAGTGGCGGTGGTGGTGGTGATTATCGAGGGTGGACTTGGCTTAGTGCCATCAACAAAGCCAATCAAATCATAGCTCCTAAGAAGAGGGAGGAGTTGAGTAGTCCATAGAAGATAATTATCAGACTGTAGTTTGATGGAAAGATGATGGTGAACATTAGGAGAGGAAGCGATTGACGAACCAGGCGTAGGAACAAAAGCTGAAGCGGAAGCCATGGAGAATACCCGGTCGTCTGATACCATGTAAAATCTGAAATTTTGAATTGATTCAAAACCTTGCCCAAATACATTGGGTTCAGTTATATTTATAATATACTGGAGTTGTTTACATTGTATATTTGAATTACAAATTTTAAATTTGAATCTTTGTAACCGGTGAGAGATTCTCTCCTTAACATAGTTTAGTCCCATTTTGAAAAATCTATTTATTAAATATGGTGAACATATTGTTTGCATCATCATTTATTCATTATCATTATTCTAAAATGATTTTATATGTTTTAAAAAATTTTATAATCTAAAAATTAAATTCACAAAGAAATATTGAAAATCAAGAGGCAAAGCTCATACAAAATGGTTCTACATTCAGTATGACGGAACTTTGCCTCCCAAATATAATTTCCCTCCCTTCCACATAAAAAGATAAAAGAAAAAGAAACTATATAAGAAACACTTAAATCATAAATACTACATTCATTAAATAATCCTTTTATTTTATTTTTATTTTTTGTATCTAATTTCCCTAGTTTGGATAAGCTGGATGAAAAAATCAAGACATTTTTAGATTCTAGCCTTTTTCAGCCACTTAATGCATGAAAATTAAACTTTCTAGAAATTTTTAGATTAATAAATGATGATGATATAAACAAGATATACATAAATTTTTATTTTTTTTTATTTTTGATAAAAATATACATAAAATTTGAGCACCATTAGAACTCCAACTTGAGATATGTTCAAACTTTTAATTCCTGATTGCCCTGAAAAGGTATGAATACTAAAAGGCAAATTGAGCTTGCAATCATTCTTAGAAATATATTGACTGCCAACAGCACTGCTGCTTTATTGACTACATTGATCAGCGTAGAATAAGGCATTTTCAGAAGGTTTTAAAATTGGGTCAAACCGAAAATTGAACTGAAACAATCCAGTTCAGTCGGGAATCAGGATAAAAATCGAACCAAAAGTTATTAGGCCGTAATTGGACTATGTCCTTAGAGCCAGTGAAAAATCGAAACAGAACCAAATTAGTCAAACGAAACCAATCTAATAGACCCAAACCCAATAAAAAACAAATCAATCCAATAATAGACAGAAAAAAGCCCATTAATCCATTTTTTTTAACAAATATACATGTACAGAACCAACGCTAGAACCAAACCAACCTAATAATAGCCCGATGAAGCCTATTAAGCCAATTGTTATTAAATATACATATAGAAAACAGAAACTGGGCCGATAAAATCAAATTAAGCCAACCCAATAAACCTGAAACCTAAGCCAGGCTGAAATAAAAAAAATATATTAGGCAATAATTGAACTTGAGTGAATAAGACTGAAACCGAATTAGCCCAGACCAAAACCACATCGAACCGGGTTTCCCTTGCACATTCTATGGTTTAGCCTAAACCTATAAGTGGCAGCCAAGGTAATGGCAGGTTCAAATCCAGCTATTACAAGGTCATAGGCATATTTTGGCTCAACCAATCATGAGCTTGGATTTCGAATCCATACTTATTTTCATGTTGTATATTAGATTGTTTCTTGTGGGGTTGCAAAAGGCTCTTATTGTACTTGTGATCACCTATGTAAACTAAGGCCAGCCGAAGGAATAAGTGGAAAATTCAATAAAGGAAAGAGAGTAAGAGACTTTTTCTGTTTTAGGTTTTTAATTTTAAGATTGTGTCAATTTAAAATTGAATTTTTAATAATCAATTCAAGTCTAAGCCTGACAGATTTAATAATATGAATCCGATTTGGGGCTTCACCGATCTGACTTGGTCGGACCACTAGGTACGGACCTGAATTGACACCCAACTAAAATAAGGTAAGGCTCAGTACCAAACTGCATTATGAAAACAAACAAATTTTTTGGAGAAAATGAAACTGTGTTGTCAACTAGGTGGAACAGACCGTAATAGATCTGAATGGATCTCATACTGCTTCTATCTTCCTCAAAGGGAAGGGAGAATGGTTCACGTATGGACTTGTATCCTCCATAGGATCTCATCACTGTTTATATCCAATGGGTCCTACAATGTAGAGGTGGGTCTCATAACATATCAACAGTGATAAAATCCGATGAAAAGTACATATACATGCAACTGAGTGAAACTCAAGGGACGCAGAGAACTCTAGATTCCAGTGTAATTTCCATGTTTGAGGATTCATCTGTAAATTTAGTCGGAGAGACTTCCTATTGATAGAGAATTGGAAAGATTGGAAATATAGAATAATTCCAGGAACTCAAAAGAAAAAAAAAATGCTTTATTCATATGATTTCAGTGTACATACGATTAATCCACAGCCATCCATCATCAGATCTGAAGTTCAATGCCAGGCCACAAGTCGTAATCGATTCCTCCAATAATCAGAAACAAAAGTACAGAAAGAATCAACCCAAAATGAATCCACACAACGAGATCAACCGCTAAATAAAAAAAAAGAGAAAATAAGATACAATGAACATAAAAGTGAAGAGGAAATAAATGATGGATCTCATATCAATAAGGCAACTGCGACAGTGCTAACAAGGGCAGAACCGATGGCTGCAACTCTGTTGAGTGAACCGTAAGCGCCTGAAGAAGGAGTAGTCGTTGCAGCTGGGCTCTCTGCCGGTGAAGCAGGAGGAGAGGGAGGTGAGGCGATGCTTGGAGATGGAGTGGGAGCTAACTCAGGGGATTTCACTGGAACAGGAGTGGGTGAAGGAGTCGGCGACGATGTCGGAGTGGGAGCGAGAGCCGGAACAGGGGTAGCTGCTGGGGTCGAAACAGGTGCAGGAGTTGGTGGAGCGTGTACGGGCGCGGCTGTGGGCGCGGCTGTGGGCGCGGCTCCAGGAGACTGGGCGATAGATGATCCTGTCAACAAACCCAAAACCAGAACAACAGGCATGAAACTAGAGAGACCCATCTTCATCCTATATTCCTGAAACCTGACTTTTTGAGCGGAAGATAGAGAGAAATGTTATGTGCACTGAAAGCTCAAAGCTCAGAAGAAAGGTAGACAAGAGGAAAGTGAGAAAGGGAGAGATATAAAGGAGAGGCCAAGAGGGAAAGTGGGTGGAATGTCTTTGAAGACAGCGCAGAATGCTAATGATGAATGGTGGGAGATAGAGAAAGAGATTCCTGGAATTCTTAAAGTGAATTCTCTATTATTTATATAACAACCACAGCAAAGATGATCAAAGGACGGTGAAGCTCTGCTGTATGACTGGATCAGCTCAGTTGCTTGCTTGCTTCTTCTACCTTTTTCTTCTATAATCTATCAAAAGTCTAGTCTTTTTGTTTTTGGTGGAAACTTTCAAGCTTTCAAGGAAATTTCCCTAACCAGGTTTTCAAACCAAACTTCCATTAGACCATTTCTTGCAACTATTAAATAGGGTTTTATGCCATATGGGTTTTCGTCCCGTGTCTGCTATCGTTTTCTTTTCGTTGTTATGGTCATGGATTTTTTTTTTTTTTTTTCTCTGCAAGAGCCTGTCCAAAAACTAGAAGCAATATTTTACTCAATATTATTAGACGATTTTTAATTTTTCTTTTAAATAATAATATCAGGGTTTTATTATTAGCCGTTGTAGGCATGGAATTTTAGTCGGGTATGGTATCAGTCAAATGGCAGTTGGTATCGGTTTATATCGGCTATGTGTTAGCCAATATTGGCCCGTATCAATCATATGATGGTTAAAATCGATCACGTATCAGTCAAGTATCAGTCTTGAAAAAATCCATACTGATTCAACAAAGCAATAGCATATCGGTTAGATATCCACGACGATACCTTACACCGTGGTTGGAGGAGTTGAGGACCGAAAGTCCAATTGGTTGGGCGGGAATATATTAAAAAAGTAGGTAGGCAGGTGCTTCGTTTGGTTTTCCTATCTGTCCATGTGAACGTTAATCCGTACAAATATATAATACCTTTTATTAAATAACATAAATAGTATTATATTAACTTATAATATGAGTTATGAGTTAAATGGGGAAGACCAGAGCAGTTTTGAAAGAGAGTTTTGTGGGTAGTTGAATGAAGAAGAGGGGTTTTATAGAAACTTCAATGACAAAGAAGGGTGGGGGATGTTAATATTGGAATCTGAGCTGATGTCGGGAGGTATGCCCTAGTTTGTAGATGACAAAAGACAAGCATAATAGTGGTCCATGGTTGGATTTGGAGTCCAAAGATACACTCTGGTTCCTAAGTTAGATTCAAACAATTAATAATAAAAATGATTAAATAGTGGAGAAAAAAAAAAAATAAGAAGCTACTAGAATAATGTAATTTTTGGTAAGTGCACCTATTTATAATAGAATAAAATGAGATCCACACTTGACCTTCGTAAGTGCTTATCAGAAATGTTTCTGTCAAGTATACCCTTGGTAGTGTGATAAAGGTCAGCTTTACCCCTTTACACCGCTTGTGTGATAGAGGGTAGAATTACCCTTGAATAAAGGGATTTATGGTTACGATAGCATTTATGTATAAACTTTGTATTTTTTTTTTAAGATGAGATGCCTAAGACCGTGAGTCATAAATTATTATCATGCTTGGACCAACAGAGGGTTACTCTCAGTCTTAATGCAGCTATGAGATTTGAAGATTTTGCGGGCATGGTTAGAGGACTCGGGCAAGGATTGATGGAATAGGCCGATTTTGAGTGTCGATTCTAAGGTTTTGAGGTGCCGATCCATCTCGATCTAGCCGATCCGACATGCAACGTATCAGGATCGGCTGTTGTACTTGAACCATGTTCATGGATCTTGTGGTATCCTTTCTGTTTTCACTATTCTCGTTCAAGCTGGCACCCACTTCTGGATGATATGGCAATGATATTTTAGAACTGTTGGTATTTTGTTTGTTCGTTTTTTTCTAGTGGTCGTTGAGTTGGTGGAGAATAAATTAATAGCATCAATAAATTTGACGCACGGGGTAAGGTTTGCTTTGGCATAAAATAGTCAAGAAAAGACATTATCATTTTTTATTTTTTTATTTTTATTTAATTTTTTTTTTTTTTTTTGTCTTGACAAATTTTATTAGATATTTTATGATGAATTTATCAACATCTCGAGGGTCTTTTGTTTCCTTAGATGAATAGCATATGGCCTACATATTTATGATCCCATATGATCATGTTTATACATGATTCTCATCATAACCATATGGTAGGAATTGCATAATTAAATTAAAGGGAAAATATCTGTCACATCCTCTGTAGGTTATTTTAATCTCATTCATCTGCTATCGTTTGCGATAATATCCCTAACACCTTATATTTTTGAAAACATGTATCCATCAGAACCCTTCCTTTAACATATGTCCCTCAATCGATGATGTGACACCATTTTAATTTAATAAATGATAGAACTATCCTCTCTTTTAATTTTTTCAATTTAAAAATGGATTTTCTTTATTTCATATAGAAAATAAAAAAAAAGGGAAAAGTAAAACACCATAGTTACTCTGTTTCTTCATTTTCACGAAAGTTAGGGTTTTCACAGTTTACCCTTGCTCTTCGTTTTACCATCGTCGAAAGCCTAGCCTGAGAAGACGATCAGACTTCTCACATCCGACGCCTCTGTGTAATCACAATCTACCCTTCCTTTTCGACAAGTCCATGGTGATAAATTGAAATATTAAATGCCCTAAAAGCTTGATCTATTGTTAAAAAGTGAAATTTTCTTATGGGATTTGCATCAAGGCAGCTGAAGGGTACCCATTCTGCTGAGGAACAACCTTTGCTTTGTGCTTCATCGATGCCATGAACTGAAAATTCCTCTGGTTAATGGCTCTGGTGGTTGTTGCCGATACTGCTGGAGACTTATCGGTGATCTTGTAGAGATCAGGCGAAGGAGAACCAATGCCAGCACCACAAGACATTGCAATTAGAACCTTCACCCCCTGCTTTGGCTCCTACTTTGCTTATTCGATCAAGATTAGATGGAAGTGTGGCATCTTCCTTTACGATTGCCATGGAGGATCTTCTTGATGTTTCTTCGAAGCATCATCTTCATCAGCATCAGCACCGATTAAAAGCCCCAACATTGGATACATTTTTGCCAGCAAAGTTTTCCAGCTGATGGGGATAGACGCAACAGAGGATAACTTCAGCTCAGGTAAGGGAAACAAAAACGTTGGCAGTGGATGTTACATGCCGAATTTTACGATGGGTTCTCAAGATGACTCTACACTGATTTCCGGTGAACAACCGTGTTGAAATGATCTGAAACTCTGTGTTTGCAATAGGGACATAGAGATTGGGCAAACCTAAACTCGAACTTCTGCCCTTTTCTTCTGGTTTTTTTTTTTTTTTTTTTTTTTTTTTTTTTTTGTGTTTTCCCATTTGTCTTCTTATTGTTAAGAGAGAAATATCAGTTCCGACCTTCTACCCTTTTCTTCTGAATTTTTTTTTTTTTTGCCTTTTCCCATCATATTTGTCTTCTTATTCATGGATAAAGATTTCCATTCAAATAACAAACTCTTGCGGGCTTTCATGGAAAGATGTCATTGCTTGGAAAGAGAGTGCAATCTAGAAAAGGCTTATCTGGTTCGGAGACTCCAAATCCTCGGAAAAACTTGCTCTAGTTAGTGACCAGAAGGATAATGTTTTGAGAGACCTTAGAATGGAAACCAAAAATGAAAAAACAAATAAATTAGACTGAAACCAACCATTGCTTTGAAAGAAACCAAACCAAAATAAAAAAAGAATAAACAATGCCCTAGATCGATCGACACATTCTAAGAATGAGAATCCGAAAGATGAAGGAAATGAAGACAAATGGGAAAAACGCTAAAAAAACCCAGAAGAAAAAGTAATAAAGGCTTAGGTTCGGAGATGAGAGGAAAGTGAAATTGAAACCGATTGAGAGATCCTGCAACTATTGTTCTTGAGTCGGAGATGAGAGGAAAAAAATTTGCAAAAAAAAAAAAACAGAAAAACGAAAATGGAAGGGCTTTGGTGAAGAAGACACAAACCTACCTTGTGTGGTTTCAGTTGCCAGTCTGAGAAGAAAGAGCTTTGGTCGGAGAAGACAAGTTTCTCCCGTCGCCGGAGGTTAGAGAAACCAATAGACGCTGGTTTGGTTGAAAAAGGAAATTAAAAAGGAAAATAAAAAAGAAAAGGGACGAAAATAAAAAGGGAATTCTCAAAAAGAAAATATAAAATTGAAATTGAAAAGTATTGAAGGTAAAAAAGTCTTTTTAGTATCTAAACAAGGTTTGGGTGTCTTCAGGGGGTGTTAGGGATATTATCGCAAACGATGGTGGGTGAATGAAATTAAAATAACTTACAAGGGGTGTGGTAGATATTTTTCTTAAATTAAAATAAAATTTATATAAATATTTTAAATATGAATAATCCAAGGTGATCTCTTATTTATCCAGTTGTGGTTAACATTATGTCATCATGTCATGCACATGGCCTAAAACTAAGCCTCTATTGTGTTTCATTTTTCTCGAAAATCCTTGGAAGATCAAGAAGAAACCATGACAATTTGATTATTATAGCTATTGGATAAATAAAAATTCTAATGTATTCAAGCCCTAAATGGGTTTGGAGTTTATTTGAAAAATATTTTGGAACCTTGTATCATGAAGACTGGGTCATTATAGTCTACAATTTTACATATGATTAATTAGGGGTAATCCCGAACATCATGTCCACACATTTTGTCAGCCAAGCAAAATGCCATAAGAAGATATATAAGCACAAATAGTACACTGGTTTCCCTTATTCTTAATCAAAGAAGAAAATGGTTTGATCTACAGATACAAATGTGATCGGATCTAGATACCTCTAAATGGTTAGGGATGCAAATTGAATTTAGATTTTCGATTAATTATTTAAATTTCTGACTTAGGTAATCCGGATCTTTCTCCCCTATTAAATACGTTACCTTCTCAATAAATGTCTCTCAATTGTCTTAATTGTTTGATTTTCTTTTCCTCATCCTCTAGAATCTATTAAATCTTCAAGAACTCTTGAGATCATTTGTTACTTTATTTATTTTTTTATTATTAGCTAGATATCTATTTGGATCAGATAGATTATATTTTGGATTATCCGAATTCGGATCTGGATACCCCTGACCGAATAAAGAGACGACCTCTAAACGGATACAGATGCGATTCGATTTCGAATTGTCAGCTATCTGTTTGCATCCCTAAACTTTATATAAATAATTTTCAGGTACAAGAACCTTGTGCACCCTATTGGTAGTCCACAAATTTCCATTGTTTTATTTTCCTATGTACGTAACAAACTCCCTTCCAATTAAACATGATATGTGAGTAGAGGCTAGAGGTTTCAATTTCAAGCCTGCACCAGATAGTTCAACCGAGACCGAATGGTGAAGCCCGAGACTAAATCGACATAATTATTAAATGTGTTGGGCTTAAGCCCGGACCAATTCCTAAATGGACGTTCATGGTGCAAAAGTATACTGACCAAACAATTCGAATTATGAACCGAATATATCTTTAAACCAAATCAAATCTTGGTTTAGACCAAACAAATACATCCCTACAAGCTAGAAACCTAAAACAATAAAACATCTCTTACGCTCTTTCATTTCTTGAGACTTGCACTCGTTCCTTCCATTTTCATATCCGTCTATATGGATGATCAGCAGCCTCATAAGAACCTTTCACAATCCTATAAGAAGGAATATAATCTACAACATGAGAACAATTTTCATACCTCTATTTTTATTTACACTTTGAAATGAGTCTGGTAGAGTCTGTTTACAAACCAATTAGCTCAATTAACATATGAACCTATTATGGACCAAAATTGATTGGACCGAATATAAACGTGTCCATGCCTCATCAATGAAGGACCGATTCGCTAAACGGATGGTCATGGTACAATGTGTTAAAATAATGAAACTAAAACCCAACAGAGACTGACCGATCAACACCCCTACGTACAGAACCATGGGATCTATCTACCCACCATATTTCATGATCATATGAAACTTGCCTTGTGACAAATATAGGTATACCAATCAAAGATTCCTTTTAGTTGGACCAATCAAAAAACTTGTTCCAAATAATTAATTGAAAACGACATAGAATTCCGGTCTACATTTTTTTTTTTGGATAAAATACATAAACCTCCCCTGTACTTTGGCTAAAAGATACAAACCTCCGCTATCATGTTTAACAAGACACTCAACTACCATGAACTAACAGTGTTAACATTATTGGGTAAAATACCTTATTTACCCTATTTAAACCATATAAAAACAACCCTTTGCAGCCTTTCATCCTGTGTTTAACTCCCTCATTGTTCTTATTGCTGCGAAGATGCAGATCTTCCTACAACCCCTAACTGGGAAAATTCAAAAAGCAGCATCGACACCAAAACAACGAATGCAACATTTTGTGAAAGGTTGGGGTTCTCATCAAAAAAACCCCAAATCGGAGATGGTAGTACTGAGGTTTCGATCAGTCCTCAACACGTTTAGCAAGAGCAGGTCGTGGTTTTCTTCTGGGCTGGGCAGTCGAGTTGTGGTGTTTGGCAAGAACACTTCGCCTGAAACTTCTCTCTCTGATATGGACGAGATAAAGAGAGAAAATGGTTTAGTTGACGGTGGCCTAATTAATTTAGGGGTAAACTTGTAATTTCATTTCCTATAAAGGTAGTATGGTCATTACAACTAATTTGCCCATGTGATCAGCAATTACCATCCTCCAATTAACATAGTTAAGTGTCATGAATTTTAAATTAAAAGGAAATTCATGTCCTGTTAAACATGGCAGGGGAAGTTCATGTCTTTCAGTCAAAATACAAAGGAGCTTTACGTACTTTTCCATAATTTTTTTTCCGTTGGAGATTTTGATTTTGAACTCCAATAGGGAGCCAAGTCAATCCAATGAGACTTGAGGGAAGTCACCTGATAGTTTTGATATCAAGGTAAGGCTGTCAATGAGCCGGTCCGGGCCAGGCTGAACCTGTGTCGGGCTTTATAAGTCCAGCCCAAAACATGTCCATTAAGGGTTCGGGATGGGGTAGGCTGTGCTGGACACAATAACTAACAGGCTGGTCCGGTGTCGGTTTGTTATTGGGCCGAGTTTATTTAGGTGATTTCGGGCTAGCTTAGTCTGAACTAGGCTTATCGGATCCATTTTATATGTAAACTATATAGCTTATTTTATTATTTCTATCCATAAAGTTACATCATTCCTTCCATATGTAAGTAATTTAGTAAACTGTAACAATTAACATAATCTTTTCAACTATAGATTCACATAATCTTTTAGACAAAAAAGTGAACTATAACAGTGTAACACAATCCATTAAAATTTAAAACCATTAAAATTTAAGAAACTGGGCTAGGACCGATAGCACAGACCAAGCCCTTAATGGGCATGTTTCGAACATGGTTTTTGTTTTCGGTCTGGTCTAACTCTTTGCCCAATGTTCATACAGTCATCCCATATACTAACTGTCCTAGACACTTGATTCTTGAATTGACTCGAGCTAACTTGGGCTTCTTAACGGACCTTACCGGTATTCAGGTTGGGTATTATCGGTGCGGACTAATTCGGGCTTCTTAACAGGCCAGTGCAGTTGGGTTTCGATTTTGAAACGATGTCTGACTTTACAAACCGAAATTGAAACTTGTTCATTAAGGGCTCGATCCGGACTAGGTTCAGGTTATATCAAGCCAGCTAGGTCCGTACTACCGGACTGGGCCTAGTTTTGACACCCTTATATGTAGCTCATTATTCATTTGAAAGTGATATAAGATGTTGCCTGAATGGGCAGGTAATAGGATTGAGTCGTTTGACATATATTAAATGTTCCTGCCACGCAACTCAGGATCCGACGGTTGGGAGTGCACTAGGATACGCACTCAATGGACTCCACAGTTGGATCTCCTCACTGCTAGATGCAACAGAGGATTCTTATCCATTAATGTTGCTGATATAAAGTATACCATATGCTAGAAGCATTGATGGTAGAAGAAACATTTAATCTGTGTCAAACGTTTTTAGACCATCGGATTTTACTTAATATAAAATGTCATCTGTGTAGCATTTAATTGCTAGTGATACAAATGAGTCCAATCCAATAATTCCAACCCACAGCTCCTATGTAACTTGGGCAGCTATAGCAGCCTAGGTTACTCATATAGCGGATTCACATCGTCTCCTCCCAGAACCTCTGGGAGGACGGTGGCAACCTTCCTCAGATGGTTGCCACGTGGCTCTCGGTGAATCCGAGACTCATGTTCGAGCTGACACCCCCCCTGTCGGTTTGGCTTGTCGGCTGGGTGTCGGCTCGGACGTGGGTCTCGGATTCACCGAAAGCCACGTGGCAACCATCCAAGGAAGGTTGCCACCGTCCTCCCAAAACCACTGGGAGGAGACGATGTAAATCCCTCATATAGCTGACTTTAATACCGGTGGTCCCAATATGAAATGGTGGTAACAAGTCATAACTATCTCATGGATTCTTTTTAAATGCATACTCATTGGACTATTAAGGTAATCAAATCGATCGATTCAGATTGGAATATATCAAAATCGATCCCAATTTCGGCTGATTCGAAGGAGCCGATTCATAATAGATTCCTAGGCCGAGTTCCTATCGATTCTCAACCAATTCTGATTCCTTAAATCTCGTTGGTATCTCATTTCATTAAAAGTAATTTCATTAAGGAAGAGTGCTTTCCGATCCAGGACCAGAAAAATCAGAATACTGATGTAAGTCGACTTCGATTTATGAAAATAATGGATCGAGAAATTGGATTTATATAAAATCAAAGGAAATAAAAGGGAGGTGAAGTGCAGAAATAAATTTTAGAATTTTTTTAAAGGTAAAAATGATATAATTGATGGAAGTGAATGTAGGGTGACTTACATCTCTTTTAGGATATAAATCAACTCCAAATGTGACCTACAACTCTTCTAAGATGTAGGTGAAGAATAAAATTTCAACTCTTCTAAGATGGAATGAAACTTCTTCAAAGTTTTAAAGAATAACTCTTCTAGGTTCAAGAATTACACTTAGGTAAATTTAATTCATAAGAATCACTTTAAATTGTCTCTGCAATATAAACTAACTTAAGTGGCCTTTTATAGGCATGTGAGGACAAAATTACATCTCTCATCCACCCATCTCTGATGGACGGAAAAAAAATGATTTGGGATCGCCACCTAGATTAAGGTCTAGGACCTATAAGAATGTAGTCTCATCATAAGAAAAGACTTCTATTGACTCATTGGACCCAATATATTGGCTTTGGTCTATCAGAGAACGGACAAGCATTTAAGGTACAGTTTGGAAATGTGTTAGGCACCCAAAGCTGTCCGATAAAAAAATCGACCTCCTATGTGATTCTACACTCCTTAAACTCTATAGTTTTGAATGTTCATGGTCAATGGATGATAACTAGGGCTTATGGGGCATCCTATGTCAAGTTTCTAAATTCTTCTAACCTAAGTTCAGCCAAACATGTTCTCAAAATAAATAAACAAAAAAATAATATACAGTGAACCAAACTAAAGATGGTTCGATGATGGACTGAATCTGAGATGTCCAAGACATCTCAAATTGCCTATGTATCCTAATCCTAGAAATCAAGTCCATAACGTAGTTCAAACGGATTGTGATTAAGATTTATGGATGTGATTTATGCTTAAGCTTTCTTAAATTCAATTGTTCAAGTTGAAGTTTATGCTTGATGATGATTGAGATTGAATCTAGAGATAACCTAAGGTGGATTGAAGTGAATATGGATATGGATATAGATACGAGATTTGATATGGAGGACTTAAGGATTCTAAGATGTGGTACTGTACTTGGAGTGGTCCTCCAAGTTGCCTACGTATTTTAGAGGTTCTGAAAATTAGGTACAACGTAGTTCGTTGGTTTTGGATTGATAGGGATATTCTAAAGAAGACTATAGAAGGCTAAAGTGCGTACAACCCAAGTGGATCAAGGTACAATTTGGGACCTAAGTTTGTATAGTCCGAGTAAACCACAGGTACGGGTTTGGAATCTAAGGGTGTACAGTCTGAGTGAACCACAAGTACAGATTCGAGAGAACCTAAAAGATGTACAGTTCTAGTGAACCACAGGTATAGATTCGAGTGAACCTAAGGGGTGTACAGTTCTAGTGAACCATAAGTACAGATTCGAGTGAACCTAAAGGGTGTACAGTTCTAGTAAACCATAGGTACATATTCGAATGAACCTAAAGGGTATACAGTTCTAGTGAACCACAGGCACAGATTTGAGTGACCCTAAAGAAAGTATAGTTCTAGTGAACCACAGGTACATAATCGATATGTATAGTCCGAGAGAACCATAAGTACAACTTAGAATAGAGGTTATGGAATCGTGTTTGGGAATCTCTCCAAACTGCATACATATCTTAGGGTGCTGCCCTAAGAATCAAGATCCTCGTAGTTCAGAATGCCGATTCAATCCATTCATTTCAATATCAGGGTGTGGAACCTAAATGCTCTATGGTTCGATTCACATCACACCTATCTAGTTTTTTGTATCCTAGGAAAAAATGAGCTAAGGGGTAGGGATCGTCCTAAAGCTATCCTTAACCTAAAACCCTAATTTGGCATGTGTTGGGCTAGGCTTTCTGATTCTTGATTAAAATTTATCATTTTCATTCTTACCCTTCTCAAGAATGTGGGTGCCTACATGCACGTCCTCACACCTAATATGTCTTCTAGGTGTACAGATATGACAGTTCAACTACGGTGTTACAGAAATTAAATTATTGCCAACAATATTCAAGTATAGCAACAACATCATATATCATCTCAGATATGGCAATAAAGCATTTGAATCAATATAATAGCAAGAAGCGTTTGAACAAGCATATGAGCATCAAGATAACAGACATGACATCTTATGTAAGTATGTCTCAGTATGTCTCAGATGAAATTCTCTAGATTTATGGTTGAGGTCTAATGTGAATCTCTCAGTGTGTCAAGATCAGATCCTCGATCAATGTTCTGGGATTAATTTATCTCCTTAGCAATGTGTCTTGATCAAATCCTCAATCTAACGGTTTGATCTCTTCAACATATGATAATCATGATCAAGGACTCAAATTTCATCAAAATAGTCAAGATCAATGGCTCAGATCTCATATCAAGATATAATCATAAATTCAATGGTTCAGATTCTTCTAAATCAAGATCCAATGGTTTATACCACTCAAAATCATGATCTAACCGTTTAGATTCATTTACATCAATCATCAAGACAATCCAATGGTCCAGATTCATTTATATCACTCATGATTAATCCAATGGTTCAGATTCAAATGAGATACTCATGATCAAGATCTAATGGTCTCAAATTCTTCTAAAGCATAATATGATGGAAATCTAACGGTTTAATCATGCCAACAAGCTCAGACTATGGAAACTGGTCAACTGATTTTCAGATTCAAACTAGTCATGGAAAAATAATCATAAGATATTCTACAATCATGCAAAAAATTATCTGTTAACTTGATTGTCTTCCAGACTCATGTGGCTACGTTTTCCTTCAAGGAAGTGATGTCTAAAAAGGTCTCTACATGACACTTATGCATGGATTTTCATGATTTTTACTACAATCAGTAGATTCTGTGGACCTTTGCCAACACATACATATGAGGATCCATATATATTTAAATTAAGCTCAAAATACATCCTCTGAAAGAGGACTCAGAGACCTAGATTTTGTCTCAAGAAGGGAAATCCTAACAGGGAACCAAAGTGGGTAGAATATGCACCACAAGTGCAGGCCTATGCATCGGTCAAGTCTGTTCCAGATTCTGACCAGCTGCACCATAAATTCTATATAAAATTAACCACTCATTGAAAATAGAATTCAGGCATATGGTCATGTAGATAACGGATAGATCTAACACTTCATTAAAAAATATCATGCAAACAGAAAGATCCTCAAGGCTCAAACGTCACATCTCAGTCACATAATTCAGTGTGTTCTAACTGACCCTAAAACAGACCATGGTGCACTTCAAAAATCATATCAAATCCATAAAAAATCCAAAAAATCTGAATCTAGTGCCAAATTTTTTGTGACTTCATATCTATCACTTTCTTTGAAGGAAAGATAATCAAATTATGGCCGTAAATTCCATTTTTAAAGCCTTTCCGATGAGGGTTTGCACTGTATTTGAGAAGGATAGTCGCATCATTGGGGCTTTTTTATCTCTACTTTTTCAACTCCAAACGAGTCGAAATTTGAAGAAAAAGTTTCTAACATTTTTATGAGTATCTCATTAAATTTTGGACTCAAAATTCATCAAAAATATATATATGATATGCATGCCCCAAATTTGGATTCCAGATCTGGAATTTCCAGATCTGAAATGCACTTTGTGAAAAACATTAAAATACACAAAAATCATCATATGACATTTAATTTTTCTCCATTGAGTACTTTAAACATATTCTAATGCATAAAAAATATTAAACATGGGCATTACAGCATCCACATGCACACAATATAACATCTCTGATCATGATTTATCAAAAATAGGCATATTCAAGCAATTTTTGACATGTTAGCATCATGGAATCATATCAAACCAAAGTAATGGTTACAGCAATGGGTGAGGAGCCATGAATTACAGGTATGCACTAGAAAATAACAATGGAGAATGGACTTACCTCTTTGCAGAGAGTTCCCTCTCTCTTAGCTTCTCCTTCTTCTTTATCTTCTTCTCTTTTCCTTCTTCTTCCTCTTCTTCGGCTTCTCTCTTTCTTCTTCTCTATTTCTTCTTCTCTTCTTCTCTTCTTCTTCTCTTCCCTTTTCCCGCCCTTTTAGATTTCCTTCTTTTTTTTCCCTTCCTTTTCTCTTTTCTTTTCTTTTTTATTCTTTCCTTTTTTTTTCTTTTCCTTTTCTCCACTCACTTTCTCCCCTCTTTCCTTTTTTTTTTATTTTTCCTTTTTTGTGTTTTTTCTTCTTTTTGGATCTCACGGCTCTCTCCCTTTCCTTTTTTTTTTGTTTCTTTCCTTTTTTTTCCATCGGCTCTCTCTCTTTCTTTATCTTTTTTTTTCCTTTTTTCTAGAGTCCTTCCGAGTCTTTCTATCCTTTTTTTTATAATATATGTATACTATATATTAATATAATAGTAAACATATTATAATAATATATGATAAGATATATAATACCCATAACATATATGCACATGGATTTAACATATTTGGTCCGAACTGGTCTGGACTGACTTGGGTTGGACTAAGTTGGGTTGGACTGAGTTAAACTGATATGGGTTGAGCTGGGTTGGACCAAGATTGATTTTTCTCTCTCTATCATTTCATAAACCATTTCCACCGTCATTCTTCATGGAATTTTTTGACAGCCTCTATCCTAAATTTTCTACGTTCACTTTATAGAACACTAAAAATAAAAAATACTGGAGCTTGAATCATCTCATTGGAGGTAAAATGGCCAATTTATGAATTTCTGAAGTTTAAACAACCAATTTATGATAAATCAGCTAGGAACTCTGCATCGGATGCCTCGAAGATCTGTGTCTCAAATCCTTCACATCCATTTTGTAGAGCACTAAAAATGAGAAATACTGGAGTTTGAATCACCTCGTTTGGAAGTAAAATGGCCAACTTATGAATTTCTGAAGTTTAAATAGGCCGATTCATGATAATTCGGCTAGCAACTTTGCATGGGATGCCTCGAAGATCTCTGTCTCAAATCCTTTATGTCCACTTTGTAGAGCACTAAAAATGAAACATATTGGAGTTTGAATCACCTAATTTGGACCTCGGATAATAAAATTATGAGGAATTAAAGTTTAAGCGAGCATATCGGCTTGAGGCTCCACATGGGATCCCTCGGAGACCTCTGCTCCAGAATTTCTACGTTCACTTTGTAGAGCACCAAAAATGAGGAATAATGACACTGGAATCACTTTATTTGGGCATCAGATGAGCGAGATATGAGAAGATGAAGTTTAAATAATTAAACTTATGATAATTTACATGCAAGCCCCTGGATATTATTAATCTTCAGAAAATACCCTTATTCTTATTCCCAGACTAAAATCGTCATATCTTCTTCATTTGACATCAAAATTGAGCGATTCTGGTCTCATTTCAAAGGTATTTCTAAGACCTATGCATCCATGCAGGTTGCAACCCATTTCCTTACTGTGGGGTCCATCGAAAACCTCTTCAAAGTCACAGCTAAAATCCAAACCTTGCATTGGGATTCACCAACCTACCATATGTATTCACCTAAGCTCTTGGACACTGGGGATCATCTCAGTTATTCTCAAAACATTATAGAGAGTATGCCAGGGCTAATCGATTATCATTTTTGAGAGAGTTTCACTCGTCTCCCTTGTATTTTCTAAACTTTCTCTTACTTCTCCCACTTTGATGTCTACTCTCCAGTAAAACTTTGTTCAACTAGGGATGGAAAAAATGGGGTGCTTATGGATACCCCTCTTTAGTTGAGATTGTATCAATTGAGGGTAAAGATAAGAGAACCATATTTTTGCCTCTTATATTGGAGAGAAGAAAATTCAAAGAGGTAAGATCATCAAACCACTCAACATTCATGCATATAACATGGCAAACACTGTAACATCAAGACTAGCAACCATCATCACACAAATCATGTACATTCAAAACAAATGACTCTGTTAGCATGCATACTCCAAATAAAATTTGGGAGGACAACTAGAAATTGAAATGGTTCTCACTGGTCATAAACTTTTTCTGATTACATAGCTTTAAAGGAAATGACTGGATCAAAACACTAAATGAGTGTTCAAACACATCTGGATAAACCTAAAGAATCCTCTGAAGAGTTTGCTTATCCCATCCACTAGCAATAGCCTCGACCAGATCATGGCTTAATTCTTTATGTGCTTTAAAACATGTTCCCTTCTTGTTGATGTCTTTCACTACCCCATATTGATGGAATAGCCTTGCAGGTGAATAAAATGAAGTATGTGTCAAACCCATAATCTGAACATCTGCACTACCTGGAGTGTTTGTGACAACTTTCTTTGCATTCCACCAACTACAGTTCCACCGAATGCTTGAAATAGTCATTTGCTTAAGATGTGACAACCAATCTGTGTCAACTTGATATACAGTAGGATCTGCCCTCTTTACTAGATGATAACAGTCAAGAATTGGTGCTCCGAGTTCCTCTACCAAACCCAACCTTTCAACTAACCAAATTTGAAGCATGTATAATGATCCATTGAATTTCTCTAAACGACACCTGCCTTGTAGATTTTTAACAAGATCCAGTCCCCTCAGAGTCTCTGCTAACACAGTAGGTATGATGTCTCCTTGACATTCTGCATGTCCGATGAGATCAATAATGATAGGTGATCCTGTAGCTTCTTGACTCTGCAGTAATGTTCGCGCAATGATGCAATATAGATAGACTCGTCTCCTCCATGTTTTTGCTGATCACCTGTAGGCTCTTTCTATGTATAAGTATCTATCATGGGTTGTAATTTCAATCTTTGGTCTTGAATGAATAATCTTGCTTCTTCTTCATTCTAGCTGAAGAAATCTCTTATTCTCTTCTTATAATCTCTCTTAGGGGATGGTCTAAACATCTTTCTTTTTGGTGGATAAAGGAGACATGTTCTGAATTCTTCAATAGTAGGGCACAATTGGGCTTCACCAAACCTGAATACATAAGCTATTGGATCTCAGCACTGAATAGCTACTTTTAGTAAACCTGGGCATAGTTTTACTGTCATCATTTGGAGGAGGATGTCCAAGTGAATCTTCTCTAAGAATGAATGATTTTCAGTGAATTCCATACACCAACTCCAATTCTTCAATGCTCTATCAATCTTCACCATGCTGTTTGACTAGTAAAAGCTCTAGAGTGCTCACCAAAGTCAACCTATAGAAAATCCCGACCTACAATAGAATTAGTAGGGAAATCATTAGAACTATCTTACACTATAATTGTTAGACACATTGAAAACCTTAGTGAGTTGTGCATGAAATATGTGCATATGCATGACTTTATCTAGGCGTAAGTTTCTAAGTCGAAGACAGGTGAGCGAAGATGAAGGCCAAACTCAGCTGATAAGAAGCTATCCATATGAGTTTCCCATCAGGAGGATCTTTTGGTTGTTTATGTAGAATGGTCGATCCCTCTGAAGAGATACTATTTTATGGGCTTGAGAAGGAAGGGCTCTTTAGAATTTTTGGACGCCGTTGAATGTAATGAACGACAGATAAGAGTTCCAGCTAGATTTATCATTATCATTATTTTCAGATTGACATGCCCACTAGGGTCGATATCAAAAGATGTGAAAGATGGGCTCAATATGCGACTCTTGGGAAATCCATTGGATAGATGAACGGATGAAAGAGCTTAGCCAGAAAGCAGGAAGTTCTTCCTTTAATTATGACGAGATGATGAAACCATTCTTGAGTGGCGGGATGTAGTATCCTCTTTGGAGAATCCAACTAAATTCCATTGTAAAGTCCTCCAAAACGAAAACAGTCGAGTTTCATTGTCGACTTCCGTGAATGACAAACCAACTGCACTCTCTAGGGTTTTTTTTTAAAGAGTGTAGAAGCTAGACTTGATATTGTTTCACCTGATCAAGGTTGGTCAGGTATTGTAACTCTTTACCATCTAGATCTGTCAACCGAACTGCCTTTCTAAGTAAGATTTCTTTCACTATGAATGGTCCACTCCAGTTTGGATGAAATTTACCCCTGAGGTCATGGATATACGCTCTTTGCTCCTTCAGTACTAGATCTCCCACTGCCAAGTGACGAATATGGACCTTCTTATTAAAAGTGGTGGTCATTCTTTGTTGGTACTTCTTTGCATTGTCAGTCGCTTTCATTCTCCTTTCATTAATGAGGTTCAACTCCTCATAACGAGATCGGAGCCATTCAACTTCAGAGATTTTGGACTCCATTAATGTAAGACCCACACGCCACGAACCTGGTCTAACCTTATATTTTGTGTTGTGACCAGTCTACATATCATGGTCGAGCCAAGTGGACCAAGTGCGTGAAGAAACCCAAGACCCAATATGAAATTTAACTCAAAAACAGTCAAAATGAGGGTAGGGTCGCATGCCTAAACAGGTAGGGTCGACCCCACCTCAACAGAAGTCCAACCCATGACTTTTTGGTCGTGGGGTCGCATGTTTTAAACATAGGGTCTCGGATTATGCAACCCTACATGCGACCCTACACCCTAGGGTCTCACATTTAAAAAAAAAACGTAGGGTCTCAGTACATCCAACCCTACGTCCGACCCTATGAAAACAATACGAACCGGAAGTTAGGAAACTTTCCTAATTCCGAGGGGATCTTTCCTAAACTCATTGGGACTTATTATGAAGGGTTTTTCTCTATAAATAGGACGTCCCTTAGCCTCTTTCACTCCTTTTAGAACCCTAATTGAAAGTGAGAGAAAGACAAGAGAAGGAAGAGAAGGAGAATAGAAGGAGAATTGAAGAAGAAGACTAAGGAGGAGGAAATTCAGAGAAAACTCTGAATCTCAGCAAACCTTAAGGTATGAATACATTCTCCATGATTTATTTAAGAGCCTAGAATAGTTCATGAAGAGGATAGGATCTAGGAGAAATCCAAATCATCCATCCATGGACAAGTTTCAAGAGATTCCATGGAGGAAATCATTATGGACTATGAGTAGTGTATAACTTGTAGTTTTGAGCCATAGAACATTCATAGAATGGACCATGAAAGTAAGCCAAAGGATCCAAACATGAAAGAATGAACTTTAGAATGAAAGGTCGACTCAGAATACGTGTGGTCGCACGTAGGGTCGAATGATATCCGACCCTACAAGACCACATGATCGACCCCATGCCCTCGGGAAGTTCCAGGGAGGGTGTGGTCGCATGTAGGGTCGAATGGTATCCCACCCCACGTCCGACCCTACACCCTAGGGTCGCAGAAACTGCTACCCTAGGTGCGACCCTACAGTTTCTGTTAGTCTAAATTTAACGAAATTAATTCTAATTAAAATCTATCGACTTGTTAGGTCTTTCTAGTGATTTAAAAGTGATTCATAAAGCTTGAACGAGGATTTACGCTCAATCAAAGGTGAGGGAACAAGACCTAAACTAATTGGCTAATAATAAACTGTATTTGTTTATTGAGTCCAATACTATGAATGATTCTATACTTGTATGTTTGTATTGTGCATTTAACATGTCATCCAATATTCCTTCTATTAATGTTCATGCATATTTAATTTCGTTTATTCATAACATGATGATGATGATGATGCTAAGAATAGGCATGTGAATGTTTGTGTGTGGTTAGTGTACTTAATGCGAGTAGGGCATCAGGGGAAGTGTAATGCGGTGCGGTCCTAAGCACTTTAGCCCTATCTCTACTTAAGTCTTGTCCACTGACATCGTCGTATCGCCATTACCTTAGCAGAACTATTACATCGTAGGGCATCAGGGGAGGTGGTCTCGGACCGTGTAGTCTCTGACTCTGTCGGGGGGCCTTAGCTCTATCTCTATGGACATATTGAGGGATGCTGGGGTGAGGCCTTGGATACACTGTTTAACATTAGGATTGGTTAGTTGCGAGCCCAGTTTGCAAGCCCTCACCAACAGGGGCTTACGTGTTGGTATGGGTAAAGCATCAGGGGAAGTGTGATGCGGTGCGGTCCTAAGCACTTTAGCTCTATCTCTATTCCATGGTGGGGTGGATGTGGACGACAATGGTGTTTGATCCATTGGGTGGGCTTACACACCCTGTGTATAGAGGTGAGGCGGCCACCGAACCTTTCTATAGCACATTGCAAACTTATGAACCAAACCAAAGATATGAATTGAATGCATGCATATGTTTGTTGCATTGTTTTGTTTACTTACTGAGCTCAAGTTGGAGAGCTGACCCTCGCACGCATAATTCTTTTTAGTTTCTAATGTTGTAGGTTTTACGGTTGAAGATTATGTCGACACGTCAATATATAAACGGGTGGCGGCTATGATGAGCAAGCTGTGGAGGACAAAAATGACTCGTCAAGCTAGCGTTTCAGCTATGGAAACGCTTAGTGTTTAATTTTCGTATTTGGATATTTGTAATATGTATTAAATTATGTTTTGGTTACTTGGAGATAAATGGAATATTAATTATGTATCATGACTAGGCCTCAGTTCACTATCTGTAAGACTTCCGCTATTTAATTTATTGTCTCTGATTAATGTTAAATGTGTTTTGGTTTATCAAAGGTGGGGATAGCCTATTCGAGATCCTGGTTGAACCATTGATTTATTGACGGTTCATCACACCATTCTGAATAGTACGGAATTGGGGTGTGACAATTAATATCCTCAGTGATGGCACTTCCATTTCTACTGGGAGTACTGCTTCCATTCCATATACTAAAGAAAAAGACGTCGCTCCAGTAGATGTCCTTATAGAAGTTCTGTATGCCCATAATGCATATGGTAGCCTATCTGCCCAATCACCATGAGTTTCTGTCATTTTCTGGAGGATGACCTTGACATTCTTGTTGGCGGCTTCTACTGCTCCATTTGTCTGTGGACGATAAGGGGAAGAACGATGCCTCTGGATGTTAAACTTCTCACACAACTCTTGTACCCTCCCTCTGAAGTGTTGACCTTGATCTGAGATTAGAGCATGAGGCATCCCATGCCGACAGATGATATGCTCTTGAAGGAACTTGGCTGCCTTATTTGCTGTGAGTTTAGCATATGATTGAGCTTCTACCCACTTGGTAAAATAGTCGATGGCTACTAAGATGAACTCATGTCCATTTGATGCTTTTGGGTGAATCTTTTCGATTACATCCATACCCCAAGTTGAGAATTGCCAAGGTGAACTGAGAGTGTGCAATTTTGTAGGTGGTACATGTATCAGGTTGGCAAAGATCTAACATTTGTGGCACTTCTTCATGAACTCCGCGTAATCTATTTCCATAATGTTCCAATAGTACCCATTCTCAAGTTTTTCTTTGCAAGCATCCTAGCATTCATGTGCTGTCCACAAACTCCTTGTTGTATCTGCTCAAGAGGGTTTGTGCTTGCTCTTCATCGACACAAACCAATTGTACCCCATCATATGATCTCTTGTATAGGATATCTTCACAGAGGACGAATGTGAGGCATATCATCTCAGTGCCTTCTTCTCTCCTGTTGTAGCATCTACAGGGTGTTTTTCTTCTCTAATGAAGTCCACTATGGGTGCAAACCAAGGTCTTCCATCAACTGTCAATGCATCAACTTCTACATATGCCGGCTGCCTTATTCTTTCTATCATCAAGGGTTTTGTGCATTTGACAGAATCACCATTGATCATTGAAGCCAAGGTGGTCAATGCATCAGCGTATTTGTTTATGTCCCATGGGGAATAGTCGAACTCTATCTCTGTGAAGATCTGAGCCAGACTAATTGCATGCCGCTGATAAGGTATCAATTTTTCATCCTTGGTTTTCCAATCTCCTCTGACTTGGTAGATGACGATGGACGAATCCCCATACATTTTCAACTTATTGATGCCTATTACAAGTGCAGCTTTTAGCCCCATGATGCAAGCTTCATATTCTACAGTATTGTTTGTACATTCGAACTCTAATTGAAATGAGAATGATACGAATTCTCCTTCTGGATCTATAAGTAATACCCCAGCTCCGCACCCTCTATGGTTGGCGACTCCGTCAAAGAACATCATCCATGTATCTTCTTTCTTTTCCTCTCTCGGCCATGTAAACCTCTTCATCGGGGAATACATCTTCCAAGTTTCTGAGGTTATCCCTGACTGGGTGAGCAAATAGATGCTCTACAATTACACTTTCCTTAATGGATTTCTATGTGACATATGTGATATCAAATTCAGACAACAATAGTAGCCATCGAGTCAGTCTTCTAGTCAATGCTGGTTTCTCAAATAGGTACTTCAATGGGTCCATCTTTGAAATGAGTATGACAGGGTACGATAACATGTAATGTCTCAACCTTTTAGTTACCCAGACTAGAGCCGCACATGTCTTCTCCAAGGGTGTATAGTTTAACTCGTAGCCTATGAATTTCTTTCTTAAGTAATATATTGCCTTTTCTGTATGTCCATCATCATCATGTTAGGCTATCATTGATCCCATAGAATCTTCTAACACTGATAAGTAAAGGAGCAATGGCCTTCTAGGAATAGTTGGAGCTAGCACTGGTGGATTTGATAGATAAGTCTTGATCTTGTCAAAAGCCAACTGACACTGAGGGTTCCACTCTTTGGGCTGATTCTTCCTTAGTAACTTGAAAATTGGATCGCATGTTGCCATGAGGTGTGCGATAAACTGATTAATGTACTGGAGCCTTCCCAGAAAACTTCTTATCTCCTTCTCTGTCTTGGGAGGTGGCATCTCTGATATGGCTTTTATCTTAGCTGGGTCTATTTGAATCCCCCTTTGACTAACCATGAAGCCAAGCATTTTTCCTGCTGTTACCCCAAATGCACACTTTTGAGGGTTAAGCCTAAGCTTGTATTGCTTGATCCTCTCAAAAAAATTTCTCAGAGCTGTTATATGGTCCTCTCTGGTAAGTTATTTTATAATCATATCGTCCACATATACTTCAACTTCCTTATGAATCAGATCATGCAACACTGTCTTAGCCATCCTCTGATAGGTTGCTCCTGCATTCTTTAGTCCAAATGGCATTACCATTTAACAATAAGTACCCCAGTCTGTTGTAAATGCAGTTTTATCTTTGTCTTTCGGGGCCATCTTGATCTGATTATACCCTGAGAATCCATCCATGAAAGACAGAAGTACATGATTGGCTGTGTTATCAACTAGGATGTCTATATTTGGTAGTGGGAAATCATCCTTGGGGTTGACCTTATTCAGATTCCTATAATCCACACATACTCTCAGCCTTCCATCCTTCTTAGGTACTATGACCACATTAGCTAGCCATTCTGGGTACTTCGAGACTTCCAAGAATACAGCGTCAAGCTGTTTCATTATATCCTCTTTGACTTTTAAAGTCCATTCAGCCCTTAGCCGTCTCAACTTCTGTTTGTGTGGCTTTGCATTGGGAATTAGAGGTACCTTGTGTTGTACCACTTCTGGATCTATGTCCGGCATATCTTCATAAGACCATGTGAACACCTCTTGGAATTCCTTTAATAACTTTGTCAACTGGCCAGTCTCGTCTTCTGTCAAGGTCATACCAATCTTGATCTCTTGTGGTTGCTCTTCTGTGCCAAGATTGATTGTCTTGAAGTCCTCATCAATAGGTTGGGCTTTTTTCTTTTCCAAGGCTTTGATGGATTGTAAGATTTCAAGAGGTGATTGATCATTCTCATCATTATCAAAGTTAGAGTTAGAAGAAGAAGAATTAGAAGAAGTAGACGCAGTATAATTGGAAAAACTTTCTTTATTAATGCTTGGAAACAGAGGTACAGAAGAGGAGGTTCCTAATGGAACAGACTCAATGGTATCAAAAGACTTAAACCTACCTAAGGACTTCTAGACTTTGGGCCCAGACATGGCCATACTATACTGATTACATGACAACCCTTTCGGGTAGACAAAGGTATCTAGACAACTCAAATTTGGGATCATTCCGTTGATAGGGAGGATGATTGGTTAGACATCGAAATCTCGATCTTGATCGTCTCCAATGAGTTTATGTCAGTCGTTTTCTTCTCTGACTTCTGCTCCTCGCTCTACCTCTGACTCTTGATCTTTTCCAGCTCCATCTAATCAATTGTACCATCAAAGAATATTTCAAAACCAGGTACTTGTCTTTGGAGGTTTCTATGTAGCCATGGTTCAAGGAATCCACAGAATGTAATGTCCTCTCCTTCTTTGACAAAGTATCCATTGAGAGTCTTGAAGTATGGGTTGATCTGCTCATCCTCATATATACCTCCAAACTGTGCTTGGTAGACTGGCTCATCTGTCCTCTGTGGTTGCCATCTTCTATGACTCCTGTCTACGGCCTTTATAGGACTTCTACTGCTACTCCTATATTTTCTCCTCTCAAGCCTCCTAAATGCATCGTCGACTCTCCTCTGTTTCTCCTCTATCAGTTTCAGATCTCAATCGGTAGGAACATACCCCAGTCCAAATCTGTACTCATTGATCAAAACATATAATATGTTGACATCACCCTATTGGTTGGAACCGAGGCCCATACCTAGAAAGTAAGACATGTTAAGTAATTGACGAAGTGAAAATGACAAATGCGTTCCAGGGGGATTTGGTTATGTGGTTGCCATGATGTTGCTAATGTGGAATCCGTCGAGAGTGATATCTTGTGGCAGACCTCCTTCTATCCCTTTATCATTCTGTCCAATCACCATCGTGTGTTGCAAGATTTTTGAAAACTTTACCCCATGCTCATACCCCACTTCTTGGATTGAGACCATGTTTACCTTGCCACCAGGTGTGACGCTTCCTTCAGCTTGGACCACTTGATTTGGAATATCCTTGTTCGAACATACCTCCCCCCATTCTATAAAGTTGACTATGTGACGAAGAAGGGGATTGTTTGCCACAGATGCTTGTCTCGATTGGAGCTTGAATTTTTCGGCATCTAGTAGGTCTTGTTTGGCATGCCTCAAAGAGCTGCAATACTCAGTGTCGTACCGATTTGACTATGGTATTTGCAGAACTCGTTCATACTCCAATGGACAGGTAACAGATTCGGAACTGGCTGAGTTTCCCAAACTTTGAGTTTTCCTCCTTTGACTAGCTTATCGAGGAGGGACATTCTGGTCATGCACAATTCTGTAAACTGTCTCTTGGGCCCCCATCTTTGTAAAGTTGGGTTAGGAGGAGGTGTAGATTCAATGATCAATGGTGCTGAGCTTGTATTGGCCACTTGTTTTGGTGCCATTGGTGGGTTGGATCCTGGACCCCTGGGTGGATATGACTTCCTGTTAAAATCGGATTCTAACTTCTCCACTTTGGTTGGTAGGACGTCCCCATGATTGATAACGTCCTCAACTTGTTGCCCCGCAACAATAAGTCCTTCAAAAGTCATAATAGCCTGTCCAAAGATATAAGTTTTGTAAGTTTTATTCAATCCTCTCATCATCATCTAGACCTGATCCCTCTCAGATGGTCGGTCCCACAGCTTTGTTGCTACAGCTCTAAACCTAGTCAAGTACTCTATGAAACTTTCTTCTTGCTTCTGCATCATAGTCTACTTCCCGTGAGTCTCCACCTCAGTGTTGTAAGAGTAGAAATTTATGAAGGCCCAAATTATATCAGACCAGGAATGAATTTGGGACAGGTTCAAGTTCATCAACCATCTATGGGCGCCTCCCGTCAGTGAAAATTGGAATGCTTGTGTTAACTGTTCATCTGAGAATCCTTGTCCTTGCTTCAGTAAACTAGTGAATGACCTTAGATGGGTTTTGGGATCCCCTGACCCATCAAATTTCTCTATCATCCACTTAAACTTAGGGGCCAATTTCACTTCTGGAAAGAAACACAGTCCTTCAGCATCTATTATTTAACTTTCTACACCCTATAAACCCCTCAGAATTTTTTCCATTTCACTTAGCCTATCCCCGTATGGGCCTTCTTCTTCCCTTGGTTTTCGGGTTACAAGAACCCTCTGAATAATTGGCTGCTTTTGGTATACGAAACCCTCCATATCTTTAAATGCCGGATTTGTGAAAAATTGTGGCACTGCTTGGTTAGGGGTACCCATTCCTTGTGGGGGTATCACATTCATCCTTTCAGAGGTCGACCCTTGGGCTTGCACTTGCAATTATAGGTCCTTTATCGTTGCAGCTATCATTCCCATGGTCTCCTCCATCTTCTCCATCCTGGACTCAGTAGTGTTTTGAACTTGGTTCGATCCATCAACCATTGGTTCAGTTGATGCGATTGAGGTATGACTAACTGGTTCAGGTGTGGACACACTAGACAACCTCCCAGTGAGGGGATCTCTTATCCACGAGGTAGAAATGGTTACGGTTTAGGATGACTCCTGAACTGGAACCGAAAAAGAACCAAAACTGACGAGTATTAGGACTTTGGGATGGTGAGAAAATGGAAAGAAAAGTTGCATGCACAAACAAAGCTGACTCGACCAAACAAATGTTAGCTCCATTATGAAACCCGTTAAACAAGCATTATCCAGATCAATTTAATTGCTTCGACTGACCCCCTGATTAGTCTTGGGCTTCATGACCCAAACAGTTCATTAGGCAACAAGGTCCAACCACTTGGTTCATCAAATTCAAAGAGATTGAAATTGATATACTTATTCCTAGCTTTCATACGGGATAGTTAGCAAAAGCGGTTCATGACTGAACAAACCGGTAAATAATAGCTTGATCATAACACCTATGTCATGACAGGGAATTTCTACTCATTTTTGAAGCCGATGTGTTAACAATGATGGATCCTGTAAGACCCGTATCGAATTAACCTGGTCTTTCCACCTTGAACCAGGTCTACCCATCATGGTCGAGCCAAATGGATCAAGTGTGTGAGGGAGATCGTGATCCTAGGTATTAAACTGACCCAAAAACACTAAAAATAGGGGGAGGGTTGCATACCCAGCAAGGTAGGGTTGGACCCCCCAGTATAAAAGTCAGACCCTGAGTTTTTACAGGGGGTCGGACATTTTAAGAACCAGGGGTCGACGGGATCTCCGACCCCCTCATCGACCCCCAGTTTGTCGACAGAAACCGTGATTTGGAAACTTTCCAAATTTCAATGGGATTCCTTTCTAATCTCAATGGGACTTATTTTGGGAGTTTCTACTCTATAAATAGGATGTCCCTAAGCTTCTTTCACTCCTTTTAGAACCCTAATTGGATTGAGAGAAAGAGAAGAGAAGGAAAGTGGAGAAGAAGATCAAATAGAAGGCTTCAGAGAAACAAGCCTAATTCTCAGGTATGGATACTATCTCCATGTAATTCTACAGACCTTAGAATAGATAGAGAAGAGGGAATGATCTAGGAAAAACCAAAATCATCCAGCCATGGTTAGGTTTTCACGGAAAACCATGGGGGAAATCATAAAAGCCATATAGGTGAGTGAACTACGATTCTAGACCATAGAACATGTGTGGAATGGATTGTAGAAGCAAGCCATAGGGCCCCAAACACGAAGAATGGACTGTAGGAGGAAAAATTGACTAAACCCACAGGGGGTCGCACGGGGGGTCGATGGCCAATCGACCCTACCAGACCCTGATAATCGACCCCCAGTGTTCGGGAAGTCCATACTGTGGGTGGTCGCACCCAGGGTCGATGCAACCTCCGACCCTAGCATCGACCCCCAGTTAACAGCATGCTTTTTAAAGTCTAAATTAATTCTAATTAAATTCTATCGACTTGGTTAGGTCTTCTAGTGATATAACTCGATATATAGTTGATTCTTAAGGCTTGAAAGAGGACCTATGATCAAGTAAAGGTGAGGGAACAAGACCTAAACTAATTGGCTAATAATAAACTGTTTTTATTTCTTGAGTCCAATACCATGACTGATTCTATGCGTGTATGCTTGTATGTGCATTCAATATGTCATCCAATATTTCTGCTATAGCTATTCATGCATATTTAATTCTGTTTATTTATAACGTGATGATGATGATGATGCTACGAATAAGCAAATGAATGTATGTGTGTGGTTAGTGTATATGGTGCGGCTAGGGGATGGTATCAACTAGTATAGCCATGCCGTTTTCATGGGGTGTATATTGTGCCAAGGTTCTACTCAAGTCATGTCCATTGACATTGTCATATCGCCATTACCTTAGCGAAACTATTACGTCGTAGGGTATAAGGGGAGGTGGTCTCGAACCGTATAGTCTCTGATTCTACCGGGGGGCCTTAGCCCTATCTCTATGGATGTATTGAGGGATGCTGGGGTGAGGCCTTGGATACACTGATTGGCATTAGGATTAATTAGTTGCAAGCCCAGTTTAGAAGCCCTCGCCAGCAGGGGCTTACGTGTTGTTGTGGGAACCGGTACAGCCATGCTGTTTCCATGGGATGTATATTGTCCATGGCGGGTGCATGTTGGTCGACAGTGCCATTTTCATTGGGTGATTTCACACACTCATGTATAGAGGTGAGGCGGCCATCGAACCTTTCTATAACACATTTCAAACTTATAAACCAGACCAAAGATACGAATTGAGTGCATGCATATGTTTATTGCATTGTTTTGTTTGCTCACTGAGACATGATGTGTGCTCACCCTCTCGACGTCGAATATTTTTGGTAGATGATGCAGGTACTACAGTTGTAGATTTTATGAATGATCCGGTGTATGCACGTATTGCTATAATGGAAGCTGAAGACCTAGAGGATGCGCATGACCCCTCATGCGAGTGCAACTCATGCGTATTCTATTAGGATTTTATTTGAAATTATAAAGGGATGTAATTGATATTTTATTTATTTATGTCTCAGTTGATACAATAATAACTTGATAGTTTAATTATGATTATTACATTTAGAGTTCTCAGTTCATTTACTATAAGACTTTTGCTATTGTGTATTTATTCTGATTATGGTTGTGGATGTGCATGGTTTTATTTTTAATGGATACCGCCTATTAGAGATCCTGGTTGAACCGTTGGCTTATAGCGGTTCATCACACCATTCTGAATGGTGCAGAATTGGGGTGTGACAACTTGGTATCAGAGCATCTCAGGCTTTATCTGTGAAATCGTATACTTCCACAAAAGGTCGTGAACTGAGATAGGATAAAAATTTAAAAGATGTAATAGTAACACACTATAAGCACCTATGTTGTTTGAAACTAAACTGAAAGAAAATAATGCATCTATTAAATGAGAAACAAATTTATATACAACCAAAAGGAAGAACAAATGTTTATATATATATATATATATGATTAAAGCAGAGTACAGCCTACAGTCCGGACAGTTACTCTGAAGTACAAAAAGAAAAATAAAAAAAGTACATCAAGAAGCTAGAGGTGATGGGGGAGGCGGTGCCTCACGGTCTCTATCATAGTCCTCAGCGTAGACTCTGGTCAACCAAGCTATCTGAGTCTGGGTCGTGTGGAGACTAGCTGTGAGATTAGCCACCCGCTAGTCAGTCACACGCTGAGCATCCCTCAACTCTCCCATCCGCTGATCTGATACGCACTGAGCAACCAAAAGCTCTCCCACCCGTTGATCGGACAAGCGCTGAGCCTCTAGGAGCTCTCCCATCCTCAGGTCAGACATACATTGAGTCTCTCGTATCTCGTGCAATATCCTCATCATGTCATCAGATGGAGAATACAAAGGACCAGCTGTGTGTAAAGGACCAGCTGAAGAAGACGGATCAGCTCCAGTAGCATGAGTAGGTGATGGAAGAGGTATGGCATCTACATCCATGTATAGCCGGTCGTCATCATCCCCCTGAACCCCTGCTCCAGCGGCTGCTGCTGCTGTTGCCTACGTCAGCCATCTCCACTCGAGTGCGAGGGCGCACCATCGCGTTCCTCTCCTCATCGCTAACTTAGGCATCCCGCATGCCCATCTTGTAAATAGTCTCCCAATCCAGAGACGATGAGAAGGATTTCTCCTGAATCTTCTCATCCACTAAGTCAACCCCCAGACGGGTAAGCAAGGTAGTGATCATGCATCCGTAAGGAAGGTTGTCGGTGTGACTGGGCAACGTGGCACTGATCATCGTACGCATGATGATGTAGGGAAGGCAGACGGGCTGCCTAGTGCATATGCAGTATAATAGATACTGGCTCAACTGGGAGACCCTCTCGTAATGACCACTCTGCGGTATCAGGTTATGCTGAATGATCTTGCAGTATACCCATGGATTTGAGCGCAGACAACTCACTTTCATCTGCCAGTGATCAGGTCTGATGAGTTGGCTATTGATCTCAGCCCTCATCTGTAGAGAAAAGAACTGGGGCTCTCTAAGAGCACAGAACACCATGGGGCCAGCATAGGAAATGCCCAACAAGTCGGCCAGCTGCCGATAATCAAATGAAACGTCAACCCCCTTGACGTAGCTCGTAATGCGAAGCTCATCACCCCTCTCCACATCATTGTAAACTCCCACCACCTGGAGATTACATAGAACTGGCGTACCAAGTCAGGACGGGTACACGCGTCATAAGTGATGACAGGGAGCCATCCCATATCACCAAAGGCTCTCTCCACATTGAACAAGGCTAAGCTAGCCAAGTCCACTTTGCGGCCGCCCTCTACCTTCTTGCGAGCATAGTGGGAATACTGTGCCTCGGATTCATTGGAACGGAAGCGAAGATGGTCGTGAACTCTGGGTACCTTGGTACGAGCCATAGTATCTACAAATAGAAAGAAAAATAAATAATGGGTTAGTAGAGAGGAAAAACCTAAGAGTTCGACATAATAACGATGTAAATTGGGCAAAAGCCTCACTTTTCACCCATACGCGTAAGCAGGAGGACTTACATAGATCCTAAATTATCTTGTGAGACTCAAACAGTCGGAAATTTCAACTAATTAGATTGAATTGCAAGAAATTTCAGGAAATTCAAAATTTTGACAAAATTAGGGCAAGAAGTAAAAATTTCGAGTTTCTCGATAACCGACCGATGAAACTCAATTATTTTTTAGGGCTTTCATTCCTCGAGTCACCAACAACAAAATCCCCCAATAAAAATCAAATTTTTATGGTTGGAAAAAGTTTAATTTGAAAAATACGAGATAAACGAGCAAAAACCTAGGTTAAGAAACCTAAAAACATGAAAAGGTAGAAGAAATACCTGTAGCGAGGTGTAGACGACGAAACAAGGAGTGCAAACCACCAACGGATAGGAGTTGTCACTGTAGCAACTCAGAGGGACGAGCTGAGTCGAAGCGGAGAAGAAAGAATGTGAAATGGACTTTGAATCGGACTTAAAAATCAGATTTTTAGTTCGGGGGTCAGAAAATTCGATTAAAACAATCGACGCCCGCATCGACCCTCACATCGAATGTGTTAAGGCGGTTTCTTCTAGCTGTTAGAATAGGTGTCCATGGCTTACAGGAACTACATCAACAATACAGGCGACCCTCGGCTCTCGGGAACCTGACAGAGAACCAGGGGTCGCACCCTAGGTCGGACATCCTCCGACCCCCCCCCCCCATCGACCCCCGGCTCTCGGGAAGAATGGGTGATTTCCCAAGGTCGAATACTGAGGGTCGGACACCCATCGACCCCCACCATCGACCCTACAGTGAAAACACAGCATTTTCGACATAATAATCTGAAAATTTTAAAATTTGAAATGTTTAGTGGTGTTAAAATATGAGAATGAAGTATTTAATGATTGGCTCTCATGTTCAATGATTTCAGGTAATCCCACTATCAGATTAATTAATGGCGGGACGCAGAGCAACCAGACAGAGCCATAATTCTATCCCACCACCACCACCTGTGGGGGAAGATAACCAGACACACCCGAAAACACAGGGGAACATGAACACGGCACCGTCCGTCATAAATGGACAGGAAAATTCTACCAATCTGCCAGCTCCACCTACAGACTTGGCCACAGTCGTAATGAACTTGGCCCAATAGCTGCAACAGAAGCAACAGGCACAAGCTACTATCCAAGCTGCCACAGGCATAGCTCTTCCAGCTGCACAAACACCTCCAATGCCAGCTGGACAGACAAGCACAGCACCAGGGGGAAGTAATACAGTACCCCACGCACCTCAGACTCCTATCATGCAGGCTCAAGTACGAAATCCTGAAATAGCTCAAGGTGGATATCACTACCAACCACCTATGTATGGAGCGTATGTCCCGCAGCCACTAGACCACTCCAGACTGGTGGAGCATTTTCTGAAGCTAAAGCCTAGAAAATTCAATGGCAAGCCAGCAGATCCTTTATGGCCGGCATACTGGGTTGACAAAATGGAAAAAAACTTTATGATGATGACACTAAATGAAGAGAAAAAAGTGTTGTGTGCCACCTTTATGCTGAAAGGAGATGCACACCATTGGTGGAGGTCTACCAGGACGTATTTACTTACAAAGCATGCCCAACTGACTTGGGATATTTATAAGGAGGCGTTCTTTGAGAAGTACTTTCCAAGAAGTTTCACAGATTCTACCGAAAGAGAGTTCCTGAGTTTATATCGAGGACAGATGACCGTGGATGCGTACCAACAATGTTATGAAGAGATGTTCTTCTTTGCACCCACTAGTATGCAAGAGGAAAACACAAAGACCCGAAGGTTCGTCATGGGACTTAGGGGAAGCATCTGCGAGCACGTTCTGGGACATTAAAAGAAAATTTATAATGAAGTGGCACAAATTGCTCGAGTTATAGAATCGAGCCAGAAGGAGAGTTATTTCATGCAAAATAGAGGTATCAAAAGGCCAGCTGGAAATTATTATAATGGAGGGAATAACAGGACATTCAAACCCTTCCGTGCTCAAGCTTTACCGCTGCAACCAAGACTATTCCGTAGTTCAACAGCAACAGAAGCCAATTACTGAAGGGATAAGATGTTTTAACTACAACCAAGTGGGACATATAGCAAGGGAATATCCTAAGCCCAAGAAGCAGCTACATCAAGGACGAGTTTACGCGGTTACATCCGAGGATCTGCATCGCCTGATGTGGTTACAGGTATGACTTACATTTTTTTGTTAGTTGTATTACATTGTATGAGCATGTAGACTATGTTAAAATAAATTACAGGTATCGTACCTTTAAATGGCATACCCGTCAGAGTACTCTTTGACTCAGGAGCTACTCATTCTTTTATATCTGTGTCATTTGGAAAGAAGTTGAATTTACCCATTAAATCCTTAGACTACAAACTGCTTGTACGATCACCTATGGGATTAGAAGTGGTGTTAGAAAAAGGTTATGGACCATGTCCAGTTCTTATTAATGAAAAGACTTTGGATGCAACCTTGATCCAACTTGAGATGGCAGACTTTGACGTCATCTTGGGAATGGACTGGTTAGCTCGACATTCTACAAATCTATTGTGTGCCAAAAAGAAGCTGACATTTAGAGATAAAGAAGGAGCAGAGTTCAGTTTTTCGGGAACCAAACTTCTTCGTAAACAAAAGCTCATAATCTCTGCACTAAAGGCTAAAAAGTGCCTTATGAAAGGAGCAGTCGGGTATTTAGTATCTGTGGTTGACCTTACCAAGGAAGCACTACGAGTGGAAGATATTGATGTCGTGCGAGACTATTCGGACGTATTTCCTGAAGAATTACCAGGATTACCACCCGACCGAGCTACAGAGTTTGTTATAGATCTTATACCTGGAGCCACACCAGTATCGAAAGCACCTTATCGAATGGCTCCTACTAAACTGAAGGAATTGAAAGTACAACTACAAGAACTGCTGGACAAGGATTTCATTCGCCCTAGTATATCACCATGGGGTGCGCCAGTATTATTCGTGAAGAAGAAGGACGGTAGCGTTGGCTTGTGTATAGACTACCGAGAACTGAATAAACTGACAATCAAGAATTGATATCCATTGCCTCGGATCGATGACCTGTTTGATCAGTTGCAATGCCAAAGTGTTCTCCAAGATCGATCTTCGGTCAGGCTACCATCAGCTGAAGATTAAGGATGGTGATATTCCCAAGACAGCATTCAGGACCAGATATGGACATTATGAATTTTTGGTCATGTCTTCCGGATTGACGAACGCACCAGCAACCTGTATGGAACTTATGAATCGGGTATTCCATGATAAGTTGGATACGTCGGTTATTGTATTCATCGATGATATATTGGTCTACTCCAAAAACGAGAAAACTCATATTACAAATTTAAACGCCGCTCTGCAGCGACTACGGAAGGAAAAGCTCCATGCCAAATTTTCAAAGTGTGAGTTTTGGCTAAAGAAAGTCGCATTTCTAGGCCATGTAGTATCCGTTGAAGGAATTAAAGTGGATCCCAGCAAGATCGAGGCTATTGTAAATTGGGAAGCACTGAAGAGCGTTGTGGAAATTAAAAGTTTTCTGGGTCTAGCTGGGTATTATCGACGTTTTATGGAAGACTATTCCCGAATTGTCGTACCTCTTACCAGTATGACTAAGAAGGGCAAAAAGTATGTTTGGACGGATAAATGTGAGGAGAGTTTCCAAACCTTGAAGGCTAGATTGATATCAGCTCCAATCTTGACCATCCCGATTCCAGGACAACCATTTATCTTGTACACTGATGCGTCAGGACTGGGATTAGGATGTGTACTTATGCAAGAAGAACAAGTAATTGCATATGCCTCAAGACAACTGAAGACACATGAAATGAACTACCCCACTCATGATTTGGAACTAGCGGCAGTAGTACATGTTGTCAAAATATGGAGACATTATCTGTACGAAGAGAAGTTTCAGATTAAATCAGACCATAAAAGTCTTACCTATTTAATCCGAAGGAGCTGAATATGAGACAAAGAAGATGGCTAGAACTATTGAAAGACTATGATTGTGATATCCAGTATCATCCAGGGAAAGCTAATGGAGTAGCCGATGCGTTGAGCAGAAAGACTATGATAAAATCTCAAGGAGAGGTTAACACAACTGCCGCAATGTGTACTACCAGAAAGGTATTCAAACATGGTAATGAGCAGTTTGTGATAGATGTACCAGATGGATCAGCCAACCAAGGGTTTATTCATCGGTTTTCAAATATGTTCGCCGCATTGAAGATTATACCGGATATAGTCGATGAAGTGAAGACAGCTATCAAATCAGACCCTTACCTAAGAACGGTACAAGAAGACATCAAAAAAGGTAGAACTAACCCTGAGTTCACTTTGGACGAAGAAAAGGTACTGAAGTACAAAGGAAGAATATGTGTACCCGAAACAGAAAGCTTGGACATTAGACACCGATTGATGAAAGAAGCCCATACCACCATCTATTCGATACATCCTGGAAGTACAAAAATGTATCATGATCTAAAGAAACTATATTGGTGGAGATGAATGAAAGCAGATGTAGCTAAGTATGTGTCTCAATGCCTAAATTTTCAGAAGGTAAAGGCTGAAAGACAAAGACCGGCAAGACTGTTACAGCCGTTACCGGACCCAGCATTGAAATGGAACTGCATCACTATGGACTTCGTCACGGGATTACCATTGACTCCTCGAGTAGTTGACGCAGTTTGGGTAATTGTAGACCGCCTGAAAAAAACAGCTCGCTTTATACCTATACGACCTCAGTATACACTGGAGAGGTTAGCTAAGCTGCATGTAGATAATATTGTGCGATTACACGGTGTACCTAAAAGCATTGTGTCAGATAGAGATCCACGATTTACTTCAAAGTTTTTGGAAGGATTGCAAAAGGCTATGGGTACAACATTGAGTTTAGTACTACCTTTCATCCATAGACAGATGGACAGTCAGAGCGTACAATTCAGATTCTAGAAGATATGCTTCGAGCATGTGTAATTGATTTTAAAGGATCATGGGATAAAAAGTTAACACTGATTGAGTTCGCTTATAATAATAGCTATCAGGCTACTATACAGATGTCACCCTATGAAGCACTGTATGGCAGAAAGTGTCGAATCCCTTAGTTTTGGAATGAAGTTGGGGAACGTAGTATTAATGGACCAGAATTTGTTGAAGAGACTTGTCGAGTGGTCGACATTATCAAAGAAAGAGTGAGAACAGCTCAGAATCGTCAGAAGCAATATGCCGATACCCGACGCCGAGACCTTGAGTTCGTCGTGGGTGATAAAGTATTCTTAAAAGTATCGCCTATGCGAGGAATGAAACGGTTCAGACAGAAAGGGAAACTAAGTCCAAGATATGTTGGGCCATATGAGATTCTAGCTAAGCGTGGGAAAGTGGCTTACCAGTTAGCACTACCACCATCTATGTCAAGTGTGCATGACGTATTTCATATTTTCTTATTGAAGAAGTATGTCAAAGATCCAACGCACGTTCTGACAGTAGATCTACCTGAATTGACTGATGATTTGACATTTGAAGTAACACCAACTGAAATCACCTGCCGAAAGGTTCAACGACTACGCAACCGAGATATCGATTATGTTAAGGTCAACTGGAGAAATAGAGACATGGAAGAAATCACATGGGAAGAAGAGAATGCTATGCGAAAGCAATACCCTCATTTATTCGACTTAGAAGGTATGTACAATTTTGAGGACGAAATTTTAATAAGTAGGGGGAGTTGTAAGACCCGTATCGAACTAACCCGGTCCTACCACCGTGAACTAGGTCTACCCATCATGGTCGAGCCAAATGGATTAAGTGCGCGAGGGAGATCGCGATCCTAGGTATTAAACTAACCCAAAAACATTAAAAATAGGTGGAGGGTCGCATACCCAGCAAGGTAGGGTCGGACCCCCCAGTATAAAAGTTAGACCTTGAGTTTTATACCGAGGGTCTGACATTTTAAGAACCAGGGGTCGACGGGATTTCCGACCCCCTCATCGACCCCCAGTCTGTCGATAGAAATCGTGATTTGGAAACATTCCAAATTTTAATGGGATTCCTTCCTAATCTCAATGGGACTTATTTTGGGAGTTTCTACTCTATAAATAGGGCGTTCCTAAACTTCTTTCACTCTTTTTAGAACCCTAATTGGATTAAGAGAAAGAAAAGAGAAGGAGAAGAGAAGGAAAGTGGAGAATAAGATAAAATAGAAGGCTTCAGAGAAACAAGCCTAATTCTCAGGTATGGATACTATCTCCATGTAATTCTACAGACCTTTGAATAGATAGAGAAGAGGGAATGATCTAGGAGAAACCAAAATCATACACCCATGGTTAGGTTTTCATGGAAAACCATGGGGGAAATCATGAAATCCATATAGGTGAGTGAACTACGGTTCTAGACCATAGAATATGTGTGGAATGGATTGTAGAAGCAAGCCATAGGACCCCAAACACAAAGAATGGACTGTAGGAGGAAAAATTGACTAAACCCACAAGGGGTCGCATGGGGGTCGATGTCCAATCGACCCTACCAGACCCTGATAATCAACCCCCAGTGTTCGGGTAGTCCAGACTGTGGGTGGTTGCACCTAGGGTCGATGCAACTTCCGACCCTAGCATCGACCCCAGTTAACAACATGCTTTTTAAAGTCCGAATTAATTCTAATTAAATTCTATCGACTTGATTCGGTCTTCTAGTGATACAACATCGATATATAGTTGATTCTTAAAGCTTAAAAGAGGACCTACGATCAAGTAAAGGTGAGGGAACAAGACCTAAACTAATTGGTTAATAATAAACTATTTTTATTTCTTGAGTCTAATACCATGACTGATTCTATGCGTGTATGCTAGTATGTGCATTCAATATGTCATCAAATATTCTTGCTATTACTATTCATGCATATTTAATTCTGTTTAATTATAACATAATGATGATGATGATGCTAGGAATATGCATGTGAATGTATGTGTGTGGTTAGAGTATATGGTGCGGGTAGGGGATGGTATTAATCGGTACAGTCATGCCGTTTTCATGGGGTGTATATTATGCCATGGTTCTACTCAAGTCATGCCCACTGACATCGCCGTATCGCCATTACATTAGCGAAACTTTTACGTCGTAGGGTATGAGGGGAGGTGGTCTCGGACCGTGTAGTCTTTGACTCTTCCGGGGGACCCTAGCCCTATCTTTATTGATGTATTGAGGGATGCTGGGGTGAGGCCTTGGATACAGTGATTGGCATTAGGATTGGTTAGTTGTGAGCCCAGTTTGCAAGCCCTCGCCAGCAGGGGCTTACGTGTTGGTGTGGTCAACTGTTACAACCATGCCGTTTCCATGGGGTGTATATTGTCCATGGTGGGTGCATGTGGGTCGACAGTGCCATTTTCATTGGCAGTTTAACACACTCGGGTAAAGAGGTGAGGTGGCCACTGAACCTTTTTATAGCACATTGTAAACTTATAAATCAGACCAAAGATATGAATTGAGTGCATGCATATATTTGTTGCATTGTTTTGTTTGCTCACTGAGCCATGATTTGTGCTCACCCTCTCGACGTCGAATATTTTTAATTGATGATGCAGGTACTACAGTTGTAGATTTTATGAATGATCCGATGTATGTGCGTGTTGCTGCAATAGAAGCTGAAGACCTAAAGGATGCGCATGACCCCTCATGCGAGTGCAACTCATGCGTATTCTATTAGGATTTTATTTGAAATTATAAAGGGATGTAATTGATATTTTATTTATTTATGTCTCAGTTGATACAACAATAACTTGATAGTTTAATTATGATTATTACATTTAGAGTTCTCGATTCATTTACTATAAAACTTCCGCTATTGTGTATTTATTCTGATTATGGTTGTGGATGTGCATGGTTTTATTAATAATGGATACCGCCTATTAGAGATCCTGGTTGAACCGTTGGCTTATAGCAGTTCATCACACCGTTCTGAATGGTGCATAATTAGGGTGTGACAACTTGGTATCAAAGCATCTCAGGCTTTATCTGTGAAACCGTATGTAAGACCCGCACTCTGAAAACCCGGTCTAAACCTTGGTTTTGTGTCGTGACAGGTCTTTCGATCATCACCGGGCCAGACGGGGCATGCGGATAACAAACAGGTACAAAATCGGACCGAAGTCGACCAATTATATCTGATTTTAGGTATACCGGTCGATGGTACCGGTCTTGGTACCGGTCGACTGGTATGGCCTACACAGCTATGTGCGAGAATTTGGAAATTGGTCTCTGTGGGTCCCGCTTTCCTGATTTTGAATCCTAGAACTTTCCTAATCCTAGTAGGGTTACTAAACCCTATTTTTAGCATATAAATACACCCTTAACCCTCCTCAAATCCTTTCCATTGTCTCTCGCAAACCCTAGAGAAGAGAAAGAGCTTGGAAAGGAGAAGGAGCTAGGAAGAAGAAGGAGCTGCCATTACCGTTCGACGAAGCTCACGCTACGCCTGTCAACGGTAAGTGTTTGAATCCCTCTTCTTACCCTATGTTAGTTGTGTGGGTGGATCAATACCAAGCAAAGTAGGTATTGATCTAAAACCCTAATTTGGCCAATAAACCCTAAGTTGCCGTCAAACCCTTGATTTGAGTTTCGAGATGATATTCATCGAAACGAGACTTGAATGAGTTGGGGATAACTCTAACTCAAAGCCTAGACTTAGAATGGATAGGAGAAACCCTAAAAATCCATGGAGGATGATCGTCGACAGTCGAAAAACCCATGTATGGTCTTCCGGAGACATACCGGTCGACTATACCGGGTGCACATAGTGCGACCGGTATGTGCGACCACTATCTCTCGGGAAGTTGTCTGTGGGGGACCGGATGACCATACCGGTCGCCAGTCTTTTCCATAGAGCTGCGACCGGTACATGCCACCGGTCAGCTCTGTGAGGGTATTTGTAACCCTGTTGGTTTCCGAACAACATGAAACCCTAAACAATATATTCTAATAAAACCCTAATAATGTTGTAGGACTTTGTGACATATCGTTTGGATCTTGCGACGTGGAGCAAGTGATCGAACGAGCGTCAGGTAAGGGAATCTGACCTAAACCTAATAATTAATGGACAATAAATCGTTGTTAATCATTGATTATCTATGATGTGATGTTTGTGCATATTCACATGCCATCCTTTACTTTCAGTTATTATTACTGTTCATGCATTGATAGGATGTGATTGTTAGGCATGTGATTGTTTTCGTTGGTGTGTGGAGTGGGGCATGGGCCTGGGATCGCTCTTCACACTGGCACCTTTTTGTAGTATTCTGTCTTAACATGCTTGGTACGGGTGGGGTATCAGGGGAAGGTCGTGGTACGGTGGTCTCCGATATTGATGTTGTCCCGGCCATTGTTATGTGGTTCTGAGGATTCCGAGTCGACGCTAGCTTGTCCACGATGCTTTAGCTCTATCTCTATGCCGTAGGGAGTTATGTTGGGATAGGGTCTACCTGCGTATTGTTTCTATCCTAGTGGGTTAGTTGCGGATAGGGTATCTGGGGGAGGTGAGGTATTGTGGTCTCCGGCCCGGCCTGCACGCTCTAGCTCTATCTCTATGCCGTAGACGGCTGTGCTGGGATAGAGCATACATTGTTGACATATAGGATTGGTTAGTTGCGAGCCCAGTTTGCGAGCCCTGGCCAGTAGGGGCTTAGGTACTGGTATGGGTAGGGTATCAGGGGAGGTGCGGGTATACCTTAGCTCTATCTCTATTCCATGATGGGTGCATGTGGGTTGGTAGTAGTGTGATCTACTGTGCGATGCCACACACTCGTGTATAGATGTGCGGGGGCCACCAAACCTTTCTATAACACATTGCAAACTTAAAACCAGACCACAGCATAAAATGATTGTTACTCATGCATAATATTGTGAAACTGTCTGATTGTCTTACTGAGCTGTGTTGTGAGCTCACCCTTTGTGCACATCTTGTTTTAGATATGGATGCAGGTTATACTGTGGACGATTATGTGAACGCTCCGGCGCATGGAGGTGTAGCTGCTCTGGATGTACAAGCAGGGGAGGACGAGCATGATGCTTCATGCGAGTACCCTTTCTGCGTGTACCTGTGATGGATTTTTATTTATTTGTTTCAGTTATTTTTGGTTGGATTAAAGTGATGTAAGAGATATTATATTATGTGTTTGAATTTGAATAATGGAATATTTATTTAAATTATCAATAGATACTCAGTTCATTCTATTTAAAGTCTTCCGCTGTATATTTATATTCTGATTGTGGTTATGAGTAATGGTTTGTATGGGTGGACACGGCCTATTCGAGATCCTGGTGTGAACCGTTGGTTCAATGACGGTTCACTCACACCATTCTGGTTGGATCAGAATTGGAGTGTGATAACTTGGTATCAGAGCTCTCGGGCTCTGTTCCATCAAACCATATTGCACTTAACTGGGTCGATGAACTGAGTTAGGAGAAAATTAAAAATCTTAATACAAACGCACCCTAAGCATTGTTTGATACCTGAGACGGATTAAGAAAGAGAATAACGTACTATTCTAATTATGAAACTTAACATTTACACATGCACTAGTTAGGAAAAACCATGAAAACTTTCATTAACTAAGAAAATGGTAGCAAATGAAATAGTGCTACAGGGTACAGTCCACAAACCGGACAGTTACCCTGTTATATATACATCAGTCATAAGAAAGAGAAAGTAAAAGGGAAAATCATGGGGTAGGGGGCCTAGGAGGTATGGGGTCCGCTATATCATAGTCCCGCTCGTAAGCGACCCTGAGCCAGTGCACCTGATCCTGTGTGACTCGGAGGCTGCGAGTCAACTGTGCTAAGTCACGGCTCATCTCCCGCTGAGCGTCCCTAAGCTCCATAAACATACCCATCACTGAGTCGGGAGGAGGCTGAGATGGTCCAGCTGTGGGGATAGATGGTGGTGGTGCAGGTGCAAGCTGTGGGGCAGGCACTGGTGCTTCGCCAGCCATATCGTCATCATCGTCATCACTCACCTCTGCCGCATAGGCCGCATTGGCCGCGGCTACTGCTGCTGCTGCTGCTGCTACTCTCCCAAGTGGACGAGGGCGAGCCTCCAACTCGTCATCACTAATCGGAAGATCGACCATCTGTATCCTCTGTATCGCATCCCAGTCGATGTCGGAGGTCATGGTGTCCTCGACGGCTACCTCTCCTCTGAAACTCACGCCCAGACGGCGAAGAAGGAAAGTGACGAGACGGCCATAGGGAAGGTTGCTGGCCCGATCGGCCACGGCCGCTCGATGCATAGTCCGGATGATGAGATAAGGAAGTGAGATCCGCTCCCCTGTGCAGACGCAATAGGTGACGTACTGGGTGAGCTGGGACAACTCATTGTAGTGGCCGCTCTGTGGCACTATGTCGTGCTGAATAATGCGACTATATACCCGAGGTATAGGCCTCAGGCTAGCCACCTTCATAGGGGCTCCAGGGTTTAAGATCTGATGCGCTATCTCCCGGCGCAAATCATCAGTCAAGTAACCTTTCGCCTTGGGGGCGCAGTACACCAAATCTCCATCATTGGGAACCCCAAGCAGATCAGCCAACTGGTGGGTGTTGAAGGAAATATGTACACCCCGGACGTAGCTGGTAATGCGTAGATCCCTACACTGGTTTGGATCTTCGACATCCCCTTCGAGTTCCAAGTTTGCATAGAAGTGCTTGACCAGGTTAGGGCGTGTGGTCTCCGTGTATGAAATAATCGGCAACCAACCTAGAGCGCCAAAAGCCGTCTCCACATTGAACCGGTGCAGTTGTTCCACGTTGACCCGGCGCCCTGATTCGATACTTTTGTTATCAAACCATGGAAACCGAGCTTGAGCTTCCAAGGAGCGAAACCATAGCTCATCTAGCTGTGGAACTGGCGGAGAGGGAACCCGAGAACTAGAACCATGTGAGCGTTTCCCGAGAGTGCGTCTGGGAGCCATTTAAAAATCTGTAAAACAAAAGAAAACAAAATAAAAAGTTAGAAATTTTCAAAATTTCGGCAGCATAACAGCTATAAATTGGGAAAAAGCCTCGAACTCACCCAAAAACATGGGGAGGAGGACTTACGTAACCCCCACACTCTTCGACAAACCAATCACAAGCAATTTAAAGGAGAAATTTCAAGAAATTTTGAAAAAAATCAAGAAATTTTGAAATTTTTGAAAAAACTAGGTTAAAAAGTGTAAAAATCGATTTTTATCAAAACCATTCGGTGGAACCCCAAATTGGTTGAGGGCTTTTGCTCTTGGGGGTCCCTAAACCATTTCCTAGCCGAAGGAAAAAAATTCCTACGGTTAAATCATCTCGAACAAAGAAAAACCTAAATTTCTACATATAGACGATATGGAAAACTTGTAAAAATATGAGAGAGAGGGAGGAGACCAAGACACGTAGGTTCACCATGGGACTACATGGAAGCATCAGAGAGCACCTTTTGGGTCTGGACAAGAAGACCTACAACGAGGCGGTGCAGGTTGCGAGGGTGATAGAGTCCAGTCAGAGGGACAGCTTCTTCGCTCAGAACAGGGGAGTGAAGAGATCCACTGGTGAGAGCTCGGGTGGCGGTAATACTAGACCATTCTGCCCATACAGGGCACAGACCGCTACAGCACCTGCGAGAAACAACCTGGCACCACCTGTGCCACAGTTCGCTAGACCCAACCCAAATATCAAATGTTATAACTGTTAACAGCTGGGAGATGTTGCAAGGAACTGCACACTACCTAAGAAGCAAGTTCCCCAGCAAGGAAAAGTGTATGCGGTCACCACTGAAGAGGCAGCCGCATCACCTAATGTGGTAACTGGTACGACTCTATCCCTTACTATTTGGTTTATTCTTTCAGTTGCATGAGCATATAGAACTAAGGGGCAATACATTCCAGGGATTGTAAATGTAGCTGGGTTACCCGCCAGAGTATTATTTGACTCTGGGGCCACGCACTCCTTTGTTTCTATTTCTTTTGGGAAGCGAATGGAGTTACCAATCAAGCATATGAACCCAAGCTTGATAGTTCGCTCTCCACTAGGAGTCGAAGTGGTTTTGACCGAATATTATGGACCATGTATTGTATGTATTGAGGGCCGAGACTTAGAAGCAAGCCTAGTAATACTTGAGATGGAAGATTTTGATGTCATTTTGGGGATGGATTGGCTAGGCCATCATTCGGCCGTCCTTTTATGTGGTGAAAGGAAGCTTGTGCTTATTGACAAAGAGGGAAGGGAATATAGTTTCGCTGGGATTAAGCTATCTAGGAAGCGGAAGCTGATCCTCTCCGCCCTAAAAACTAAGAGATGCTTGGAGAAAGGGGGAGTGGGTTATCTCGTATCTGTAGTCGATCTCACGACAGAGTCACTCAGGATGGAAGATATAGATGTGGTTTGGGAGTATCCATATGTGTTTCCAGAGGAGCTTCCAGGCTTACCACCAGACAGGGCTACAAAATTTGTGATAGACCTTATGCCAGGTTCGGCGCCGGTGTCTAAAGCACCATACAGGATGGCCCCGACCGAGTTAAAGGAGTTGAAGACCCAACTACAAGAATTGCTGGATAAGGGCTTCATACAACCTAGTATTTCACCTTGGGGAGCACCTGTATTATTCGTCAAGAAGAAGGATGGAAGTGTACGGCTATGTATTGATTACCGTGAGCTGAACAAGTTGACGATCAAGAATCGGTATCCTTTGCCTAGGATCGATGATCTGTTCGATCAGCTGCAGGATGCAAAGGTTTTCTCGAAGATCGATCTCCGATCGGGGTATCACCAATTGAATATCAAGGCCGGGGATATTCCGAAGACTGCTTTCAGGACGAGGTATGGGCATTATGAGTTTCTAGTTATGTCTTTCGGGTTGACCAATGCTCCAGCTTGTTTATGGAACTGATGAACCGAGTGTTCCATGATATGTTGGACACTTCGGTCATCGTATTCATCGATGACATATTGATTTACTCTAAGGACATGGAGACTCATACAACGCATTTGAGGGCAGCCCTACAACGGCTGAGGGATGTGAAGCTTTATGCAAAATTCAAGAAGTGCGAGTTTTGTCTGAAGGAAGTGGCTTTCTTGGGCCATGTTGTATCTGGAGACGGTATCAAGGTTGATCCAAGTAAGATAGCTGCTATAGTAGGATGGGAAGCACCAAAATCTGTTGCGGAGATTCGTAGTTTCCTTGGGTTGGCTGGTTATTATAGAAGATTCGTGGAAGATTACTCCAGGATCGCTGTTCTGCTCACCAGATTGACCAAGAAAGGAGAGAAATTCATATGGACAGATGAGTGCGAGAAGTGCTTTCAGACTTTGAAGTCAAGACTAGTCTCTACACCTATCTTGACCATCCCAGAACCAAGCGTACCGTTTACTTTATTTACGGATGCTTCGGGGTTGGGTATCGGGTGTGTATTGATGCAAGGAGAACAGGTGATTGCTTACGCATCAAGACAGTTAAAGGAGCATGAGAAGAACTATCCTACACATGACTTGGAGCTAGCAGCGGTTATTCACGCAATCAAGACTTGGAGACACTACTTGTACGGTGAGAAGTTTCAGATCAAGTCAGATCACAAGAGCTTAACTTATCTTTTCACTCAGAAGGATCTGAATATGAGACAGAGAAGATGGCTGGAATTGTTAAAAGATTATGATTGCGACATCCAGTACCATCCGGGTAAAGCAAATGTGGTGGCTGACACCTTAAGCAGAAAGTGGGCATCGAAACCTGAGGCAGGACCAAGTACAAATGCTGCATTGTGTGCCGCAGCCTCTAGTTCAATCGAAGGTGACGAAGAGCATATAATTGAAACTGCAGAAGATCCAGTTGAGCAAGGCTTGATTCATAAGTTCACTATGATGTTCGTCGCATTGAAGATCTCACCGGGTCTAATTGATGAAGTCAAGGTAGCAATCCTACAGGATCCATATCTCAAGACAGTCCAGGAAGACTTAGAGAAGGGTACGTGCAATCTTGACTTTACCTTGGAATCAGACAAGGTACTCAAGTATCACGGACGGTTATGAATACCTGAGAGCGAAGACTGCGATATCAGAGGTCGAGTTATGACTAAAGCTCATTACACTCCATATTCGGTACATCCAGGAAGTACCAAAATGTACCATGACTTGAGAAGACTATATTGGTGGAGGGGTATGAAAGTAGATATAGCTCGTTTCGTATTCCAATGTCTGAATTGTCAACAAGTTAAAGCGGAAAGGCAAAGACCCGCAGGTTTACTACAGCCGTTACTAGAATCTGCGTGGAAGTGGGATTGTATCACCATGGATTTCGTCACCGGCCTACCTTTGACACCAAGGTCAGTGGATGCAGTTTGGGTTATAGTAGATCGTCTCACCAAGACAGCTCGATTTATTGCGGTCAGACCTCAGTATACCATGGAGAAACTGGCCAAGTTATATGTTGATAATATAGTCAGACTTCATGGCGTTCCAGAGAGTATAGTATCTGACAGAGATTCCCGTTTTACATCGAAGTTCTGGGAAGGATTACAGAAAGCTATGGGAACCAAGTTGAAGTTCAGTACAGCTTTTCACCCTCAGACGGACGGACAGTCAGAGCGAACTATTCAAATTTTGGAAGATATACTCCGAGCTTGTGCATTAGATTTCAAAGGGGCTTGGGATGAGAAGCTATCACTTATCGAGTTTGCTTACAACAACAGTTATCAGGCTACAATTCAGATGGCCCCGTATGAAGCACTCTATGGGAAGAAGTGTCGTACACCTCTGTTATGGAACGAGGTGGGAGAAAGAAGAATTGTAGGACCGGAGTTTGTTGAAGAAACTTGGCGAGTGATTGATCAGATCAAGGAGAGAGTAAAGACGGCTCAAGTTCGACAGAAGCACTATGCGGATAATCGACGTCGAGATCTGGAGTTTGCAGTGGGTGACAAAGTATTCTTGAAGGTATCACCGGTGCGAGGTCTGAAACGATTTGGTAAAAAGGGGAAGCTATGCCTCAGGTATGTGGGACCATATGAGATATTGAATCGACGTGGTAATGTAGCATATCAATTGGCTCTACCACCAACTATGTCTAGCGTTCATAATGTGTTCCATGTATCATTACTGAAGAAGTATGTCAGAGATCCATCGCATATCTTGATCGCTGATCCTCCAGACTTGACTGAAGACTTAACTTTTGAAGTGGTGCCTGTAATGCTCTCGAGTCGAAAAGTTCAGCAACTTCGAACCAAGGATATCCACTATAAGAAGGTGCATTGGAGAAGCCAAAATGTGGAGGAAATTACTTGGGAAGAAGAGAGCACGATGAAGAAGGAGTACCCTAACCTTTTTGACGATCAAGGTACGTTCAAATTTCGAGGCCGAAATTTATTTTAAGGGTGGGGGAGTTGTAGAACCTACATGCAAATTTCGGGATGAAATTTCTTTTAAGGGTGGTGGAGTTGTAAGACCCGCACTCTGAAAATCCGGTCTAAACCTTGGTTTTGTGTCGTGACAGGTCTTCCGATCATCACCGGGCCAGACGGGGCAAGCGGATAACAAACAGGTACAAAATCGGACCGAAGTCGACCAATTATACCTGATTTTAGGTATACCGGTCGATGGTACTGGTCTTGGTACCGGTCGACCGGAATGGCCTGCACAGCTATGTGCGGGAATTTGGAAATTGGTCTCTGCGGGTCCCGCTTTCCTGATTTTGAATCCTAGAAGTTTCCTAATCCTAGTAGGGTTACTAAACCCTATTTTTAGCATATAAATACACCCTTAACCCTCCTCAAATCCTTTCCATTGTCTCTCGCAAACCCTAGAGAAGAGAAAGAGCTTGGAAAGGAGAAGGAGCTAGGAAGAAGAAGGAGCCGCCATTACCGTTCGACGAAGCTCACGCTACGCCTGTCAACGGTAAGTGTTTGAATCCCTCTTCTTACCCTATGTTAGTTGTGTGGGTGGATCAATACCATGCAAAGTAGGTATTGATCTAAAACCCTAATTTGGCCAATAAACCCTAAGTTGCCGTCAAACCCTTGATTTGAGTTTCGAGATGATATTCATCGAAACGAGACTTGAATGAGTTGGGGATAACTCTATCTCAAAGCCTAGACTTGCAATGGATAGGAGAAACCCTGAAAATCCATGGAGGATGATCGTCGGTAGTCGAAAAACCCATGTATGGTCTTCCGGAGACATACCGGTCGACTATACCGGGTGCACATAGTGCGACCGGTATGTGCGACCGCTATCTCTTGGGAAGTTGTTTATTGGGGACCGGCTGACCATACCGGTCGCCAGTCTTTCCCACAGAGCTGCGACCGGTACATGCCACCGGTCAGCTCTGTGAGGGTATTTGTAACCTTGTTGGTTTCCGACCAACATGAAACCCTAAACAATATATTCTAATGAACACTAATAATGTTGTAGGACTTTGTGACATATCATTTGGATCTTGCGACGTGGAGCAAGTGATCGAACGAGCGTCAGGTAAGGGAATCTGACCTAAACCTAATAATTAATGGACGAGAATCGTTGTTAATCATTGATTATCTATGATGTGATGTTTGTGCATATTCACATGCCATCCTTTACTTTCAGTTATTATTATTGTTCATGCATTGATAGGATGTCATTGTTAGGCATGTGATTGTTTTCGTTGATGTGTGGAGTGGAGCATGGGCCTGGGATCGCTCTTCACACTGGCACCTTTTTGTAGTATTCTGTCTTAACATGCTTGGTACGGGTGGGGTATCAGGGGAAGGTCGTGGTACGGTGGTCTCCGATATTGATGTTGTCCCGGCCATTGTTATGTGGTTCTGAAGATTCTCAGTCGACGCTGGCTTGTCCACGATGCTTTAGCTCTATCTCTATGCCGTAGGGAGTTATGTTGGGATAGGGTCTACCTGCGTATTGTTTCTATCCTAGTGGGTTAGTTGCGGATAGGGTATCAGGGGGAGGTGAGGTATTGTGGTCTCCGGCCCGGCCTACACGCTCTAGCTCTATCTCTATGCCGTAGACGGCTGTGCTGGGATAGAGCATACATTGTTGACATATAGGATTGGTTAGTTGCGAGCCCGGATTTACGAGCCCCGGCCGGAGGGGCTTAGGTACAGGTATGGGTAGAGTATCAGGGGAGGTGCGGGTATACCTTAGCTCTATCTCTATTCCATGATGGGTGCATGTGGGTTGGTGGTAGTGTGATCTACTGTGCGATGCCACACACTCGTGTATAGAGGTGCGGGGGCCACCAAACCTTTCTATAGCACATTGCAAACTTAAAACCAGACCACAGCATAAAATGATTGTTACTCATGCATAATATTGTGAAACTGTCTGATTTTCTTACTGAGCTGTGTTGTGAGCTCACCCTTTGTGCACATCTTGTTTTAGATATGGATGCAGGTTATACTGTGGACGATTATGTGAACGCTCCGGCGCATGGAGGTGTAGCTGCTCTGGATGTACAAGCAGGGGAGGACGAGCATGATGCTTCATGCGAGTGCCCTTTCTGCGTGTACCTGTGATGGATTTTTATTTATTTGTTTCAGTTATTTTTGGTTGGATTAAAGTGATGTAAGAGATATTATATTATGTGTTTGAATTTGAATAATGGGATATTTATTTAAATTATCAATAGATACTCAGTTCATTCTATTTAAAGTCTTCCGCTGTATATTTATATTCTGATTGTGGTTATGTGTAATGGTTTGTATGGGTGGACACGGCCTATTCGAGATCCTGGTGTGAACCGTTGGTTCAATGACGGTTCACTCACACCATTCTGGTTGGATCAGAATTGGGACTTAAAAATCAGATTTTTAGTCAGGGGGTCGAAAAATTCGATTAAAACAATCGACCCCCGCATCGACCCTCGGCTCTCGGGAACCTGACAGAGAACCAGGGGTCGCACCCTAGGTCAGACATCCTCCGACCCCCCCATCAACCCTTGGCTCTCGGGAAGAATGGGTGATTTCCCAGGGTCAAATACTGAGGGTCGGACACCCATCGACCCCCACCATCGACCCTACAGCGAAAACACAGCATTTTCGACATAATGATCAGAAAAATTTGAAATTTGAAATGTTTAGTGGTGTTGAAATATGAGAATGAAGTATTTAATGATTGTCTCTCGTGTTCAATGATTTCAGGTAATCCCACTATCAGATTAATTAATGGCGGGACGTAGAGCAACCAGACAGAGTCGTAACTCTATCCCACCACCACCACCTGTGGGGGAAGATAACCAGACACACCCGAAAACATAGGGAAACATGAACATGGCACCGTCCGTCATAAATGGGCAGGCAAATCCTACCAATCTGCTAGCTCCACCTACAGACTTGGCCACAGTCGTAATGAACTTGGCCCAACAGCTGCAACAGATGCAATAGGCACAAGCTACTATCCAAGCTGCCATAGGCATAGCTCTTCCAGCTGCACAAACACCTCCAATGCTAGCTGGACAGGCAAGCAAAGCACCAGGGGGAAGTAATACAGTACCCCACGCACCTCAGACTCCTATCATGCAGGCTTAAGTACCAAATCCTGAAATAGCTCAAGGTGGATATCACTACCAACCACCTATGTATGGAGCGTATGTCCCGCAGCCACTAAACCACTCCAGACTGGTGGAGCGTTTTCTGAAACTAAAGCCCAAAGAATTCAATGGCAAGCCAACAGATCCTTTATGGCCGGCACATTGGGTTGACTAAATGGAAAGAAACTTTATGATAATGACACTAAATGAAGAGGAAAAAGTGTTGTCTACCACCTTTATGCTGAATGGACATGCAAACCATTGGTGAAGGTCTACCAGGACGTATTTAGTTACAAAGCACGCCCAACTGACTTGGGATATTTATAAGGAGGCGTTCTTTGAGAAGTACTTTCCAAGAAGTTTCAGAGATTCTATGGAAAGAGAGTTCCTGAGTTTATATCAGGGACAGATGACCGTGGATGCGTACCAACAGCGTTATGAAGAGCTGTTCTTCTTTGCACCCACTAGTATGCAAGAGGAAAACACAAAGACCCGAAGGTTCGTCATGGGACTTAGGGGAAGCATCTGCGAGCACGTTCTGGGACATGAAAAGAAAATTTATAATGAAGCGGCACAAATTGCTCGAGTTATAGAATCGAGCCAGAAGGAGAGTTATTTCGTGCAAAACAGAGGTATCAAAAGGCCAGCTGGATATTCTTATAATGGAGGGAATAACAAGACATTCAAACCCTTCCGTGCTCAAGGCTTTACCGCTACAACCAAGACTATTCCCGTAGTTCAACAGCAACAGAAGCCAATTACTGAAGGGATAAGATGTTTTAACTGCAACCAAGTGGGACATATAGCAAGGGAATGTCCTAAGCCCAAGAAGCAGCTACATCAAGGACGAGTTTACGCGGTTACATCTGAGGATGCTGCTCCTGATGTGGTTACAGGTATGACTTACATTTTTTTTGTTAGTTGTATTACATTGTATGAGCATGTAGACTATGTTAAAATAAATCACAGGTATCGTACCTATAAATGTCATACCCGCCAGAGTACTCTTTGACTCAGGAGCTATTCATTCTTTTATATCTGTGTCATTTGGAAAGAAGTTGAATTTACCCATTAAATCCTTAGATTACAAACTGTTTGTACGATCACCTATGGGATTAGAAGTGGAGTTAGAAAAAGGTTATGGACCATGTCCAGCTCTTATTAATGAAAAGACTTTGGATGCAGCCTTGATCCAACTTGATATGACAGACTTTGACGTCATCTTGGGAATGGACTGGTTAGCTCGGCATTCTACAAATCTATTGTGTGCCAAAAAGAAACTGACATTTAGAGACAAAGAAGGAGCAGAGTTCAGTTTTTCGGGAACCAAACTTCCCCGTAAACGAAAGCTCATAATCTTTGCGCTAAAGGCTAAAAAGTGCCTTAAGAAAGGAGCAGTCGGGTATTTAGTATTTGTGGTTGACCTTACCAAGGAAGCACTACGAATGGAAGATATTGATGTCGTGCGAGACTATTCGAACATATTTCCTGAAGAATTACCAGGATTACCACCCGACCGAGCTACAGAGTTTGTTATAGATCTTATACCTGGAGCCGCACCAGTATCGAAAGCACCTTATCGAATGGCTCCTACTGAACTGAAGGAATTGAAAGTACAACTACAAGAATTGTTGGACAAGGATTACATTCGTCTTAGTATATCACCATGGGGAGCGCCAGTATTATTCGTGAAGAAGAAGGACCGTAGCGTTCGCTTATATATAGACTACCGAGAACTGAATAAACTGACAATCAATAATTGATATGCATTGCCTCGGATCGATGACATGTTTGATCGGTTGCAAGGTGCCAAAGTGTTCTCCAAGATCGATCTTCGGTCAGGCTACCATCAGCTGAAGATTATGGATGGTGATATTCTCAAGACAGCATTCAGGACCAGATATGGACATTATTAATTTTTTGTCATGTCTTTCGGATTGACGAACGCACCAGCAACCTTTATGGAACTTATGAATCGGGTATTCCACGATATGTTGGATACGTCAATTATTGTATTCATCGATGATATATTGGTCTACTCCAAAGACGAGGAAACTCAAATTAAGAATCTAAATGCCGCTCTGCAGCGACTACGGAAGGAAAAGCTCTACGCCAAATTTTCAAAGTGTGAGTTTTGGCTGAAGGAAGTCGCATTTCTAGGCCATGTAGTATCCGCTGATGGAATTAAAGTGGATCCCAGCAAGATCGAGGCTATTGCAAAGTGGGAAGCACTGAAGAGCGTTGTGGAAATTAGAAGTTTTCGGGGTCTAGCTGGGTCTTATCGATGATTTATGGAAGACTAGTCCTGAATTACCGTACCTCTTACCAGTTTGACTAAGAAGGGCTAAAAGTATGTTTGGACAGATAAATGCGAGGAGAGTTTTCAAACCTTGAAGGCTAGATTGATATCAGCTCCAATCTTGACCATCCCGATTCCAGGACAACCATTTATCTTGTACACCGATGCGTCAAGACTGGGATTAGGATGTGTACTTATGCAAGGAGAACAAGTAATTGCATATGCCTCAAGACAACTGAAGACACATGAAAAGAACTACCCCACTCATGATTTGGAACTAGCGACAGTAGTATATGCTGTCAAAATATGGAGACATTATCTGTACGGGGAGAAGTTTCAGATTAAATCAGACCATAAAAGTCTTACTTACCTATTTAATCAGAAGGAGCTGAATATGAGACAAAGAAGATGGCTAGAACTATTGAAAGACTACGATTATGATATCCAATATCATCCAGGGAAAGCTAATGTAGTAGCCGATGCGTTGACCAGAAAGGCTATGATAAAATCTCGAGGAGAGGTTAGCACAACTGCCGCAATGTGTACTACCAGAAAGGTATTCAAACACGGTAATGAGCAGTTTGTGATAGATGCACCAGATGGATCAGTCAACCAAGGGTTTATTCATTAGTTTTCAAATATGTTCGTCGCATTGAAGATTATACCGGATATAGTCGATGAAGTGAAGACAGCTACCAAATCAGACCCTTACCTAAGAACGGTACAAGAAGACATCGAAAAAGGTAGAACTAATCCTGAGTTCACTTTGCACGTAGAAAAGGTACTGAAGTACAAAGGAAGAATATGTGTACCCGAAACAGAAAGCTTGGACATTAGACACCGATTGATGAAAGAAGCCCATACCACCATCTATTCGATATATCCTGGAAGTACAAAAATGTATCATGATCTAAAGAAACTATATTGGTGGAGAGAAATGAAAGCAGATGTTGCTAAGTTCGTGTCTCAATGCCTAAATTGTCAGAAGGTAAAGGCTGAATGACAAAGACCGGCAGGACTGTTACAGCCATTACCGGAACCAGCATGGAAATGGGACTGCATCACTATGGACTTCGTCATGGGATTACCATTGACTCCTTGAGTAGTTGACGCAGTTTGGGTGATTATCGATCGCCTGACAAAAACAGCTCGCTTTATACCTGTACGACCTCAGTATACACTAGAGGTTAGCTAAGCAGTATGTAGATAACATTGTGCGATTACACGGTGTACCTGAAAGCATTGTGTCAGATAGAGATCCACGATTTACTTCAAAGTTTTGGGAAGGATTGCAAAAGGCTATGGGTACAACATTAAAGTTTAGTACTGCATTTCATCCATAGACAGATGGACAGTCAGAGCATACAATTCAGATTCTAGAAGATATGCTATGAGCATGTGTAATTTATTTTAAAGGATCATGGGATGAAAAGTTACCACTGATTGAGTTCGCTTATAATAATAGCTATCAGGCTACTATACAGATGTCACCCTATGAAGCACTGTATGGCAGAAAGTGTCGAATTCCTTTGTTTTGGAATAAAGTTGGGGAACGTAGTATTGTTGGACCAAAATTTGTTGAAGAAACTTGTCGAGTGATCGACATTATCAAAGAAAGAGTGAGAACAGCTCAGAATCGTCAGAAGCAATATGCTGATACCCGACGCCGAGACCTTGATTTCGTCGTGGATGATAAAGTATTCTTAAAAGTATCGATGCGACGATTGAAACGGTTCAGACAGAAAGGAAAACTAAGTCCAAGATATGTCGGGCCATATGAGATTCTAGCTAAGCGTGGGAAAGTGGCTTACCAGTTAGCACTACCACCATCTATGTCAAGTGTGCATGACATATTTCATATTTCCTTATTGAAGAAGTATGTCAAAGATCCAACACACGTTCAGACAGTAGATCTACCTGAATTGACTGATGATTTGACATTTGAAGCAACACCAACTGAAATCACCAGCCGAAAGGTTCAACGACTACGCAACTGAGATATCTATTATGTTAAGGTCACCTGGAGAAATAGAGACATAGAAGAAATCACATGGGAAGAAGAGAATGCTATGCGGAAGCAATACCCTCATTTATTTGACTTAGAAGGTATGTACAATTTTGAGGATGAAATTTTTATAAGTAGGGGGAGTTGTAAGACCCGTATTGAACTAACCCGGTCTTACCACCTTGAACCAGGTCTACCCATCATGGTTGAGCCAAATGGATCAAGTGCGTAAGGGAGATCGCGATCCCAGGTATTAAACTGACCCAAAAACACTAAAAATAGGGGGAGGGTCGCATACCCAGCAAGGTAGGGTCGGACCACCCCAGTATAAAAGTCAGACCCTGAGTTTTATACCGGGGGTCGGACATTTTAAGAACAAGGGTTCGACGGGATCTCTGACCCCCTCATCGACCCCCGGTCTGCCGACAGAAACCGTGATTTGGAAACTTTCTAAATTTCAATGGGATTCCTTCCTAATCTCAATGGGACTTATTTTGGGAGTTTTTAATCTATAAATAGGACGTCCCTAAGCTTCTTTCACTCCTTTTAGAACCCTAATTGGATTGAGAGAAAGAGAAGAGAAGGAGAAGAGAAGGAAAGTGGAGAAGAAGATCAAATAGAAGGCTTTAGAGAAACAAGCCTAATTCTCAGGTATGGATACTATCTCCATGTAATTCTACAGACCTTAGAATAGATAGAGAAGAGGGAATGATCTAAGAGAAACTAAAATCATCCACCCATGGTTAGGTTTTCATGAAAAACCATGGGGGAAATCATGAAAGCCATATAGGTGAGTGAACTACGGTTCTAGACCATAGAATATGTGTGGAATGGATTGCAGAAGCAAGCCATAGGACCCCAAACACGAAGAATGGATTGTAGGAGGAAAAATTGACTAAACCCACAGGGGGTCGCACGGGGGTCGATGGCCAATCGACCCTACCAGACCCTGATAATCGACCCCCAGTGTTCGAGAAGTCCAGACTGTGGGTAGTCGCACCCAGGGTCGATGGAACCTCCGACCCTAGCATCGACCCCCAGTTAACAGCATGCTTTTTAAAGTCTGAATTAATTCTAATTAAATTCTATCGACTTGGTTAGGTCTTCTAGTGATATAACATCGATATATATTTGATTCTTAAAACTTAAAAGAGGACCTACGATCAAGTAAAGGTGAGGGAACAAGACCTAAACTAATTGACTAATAATAAACTATTTTTATTTCTTGAGTCCAATACCATGACTGATTCTATGCGTGTATGCTTGTATGTGCATTCAATATCTCACCCAATATTCCTGCTATTACTATTCATGCATATTTAATTCTGTTTATTTATAACGTGATGATGATGATGATGCTACGAATAGGCATGTGAATGTATGTGTGTGGTTAGTGTATATGGTGCGGGTAGGGGATGGTATCAACCGGTACAGCCATGCTGTTTCATGGGGTGTATATTGTGTCATGATTCTACTCAAGTCTTGTCCACTGACATTGTCGTATCGCCATTACCTTAGCAGAACTATTACATCGTAGGGTATGAGGGGAGGTGGTCTCGGACCGTGTAGTCTCTGACTCTGCTGGGGGGCCTTAGCCCTATCTATATGGACGTATTGAGGGATGCTGGGGTGAGGCCTTGGATACACTGATTGGCATTAGGATTGGTTAGTTGCGAGCCCAGTTTGCAAGCCCTCCTCGCCAGCAAGGGCTTACGTATTGGTGTGGGCAACCGGTACAGCCATGCCGTTTTCATGGGATGTATATTGTCCATGGTGGGTGCATGTGGATCGACAGTGTCGTTTTCATTGGGTGGTTTCACACACTCGTGTATAGAGGTGAGGCGGCCACCGAACCTTTCTATAGCACATTGCAAACTTATAAACCAGACCAAAGATATGAATTGAGTGCATGCATAAGTTTGTTGCATTATTTTGTTTGCTCACTGAGCCATGATGTGTGCTCACCCTCTCGACGTCGAATATTTTTAATTGTTGATGCAGGTACTACAGTTGCAGATTTTATGAATGATCCAGTGTATGCGCGTGTTGCTGCAATGGAAGCTGAAGACCTAGAGGATGCGCATGACCTCTCATGCGAGTGCAACTCATGCGTATTCTATTAGGATTTTATTTGAAATTATAAAGGGATGTAATTGATATTTTATTTATTTATGCCTCAGTTGATACAACAATAACTTGATAGTTTAATTATGATTATTACATTTAGAGTTCTCGGTTCATTTACTATAAGACTTCCACTATTGTGTATTTATTTTGATTATGGTTATGGATGTGCATGATTTTATTTTTAATGGATACCGCCTATTAGAGATCCTGGTTGAACCGTTGGCTTATACCGGTTCATCACACCGTTTTGAATGGTGCAGAATTAGGGTGTGACAGATCCGACACTCTGAGTTCATTGATAGCGAGTGTACAGTGGCCGTCCACTATCACGTGGGAATGGTTTATACATTTCTATTGCTCCCATCGAGTGAGAGTTCAAGATGCCCATCGTGTGGATTCTAACATGTCAACCAATCAAGAGTAAAAATGGACAGAACTTCAACGTCACTGGCATGGATGTTGTGATTGAACGGGTTTTACCATGTTGGTTCAGGGATGGACCAAAAATAACAAACATGTGGCTGAAATTGGGTTAGGACCGGTAAGACTACCTTGACAAGGAGGAGTGGCCTATCCCATCTACACGGTGAATTATGGGCCCCTCGATTCCTTTTGATATACCATTTTTTAAAATATCAAGACCTAGAGTAGCATGACGCCTTTTCGGGTGGACCCAATAAATAATCGTCAGGGACCCTCATCAGTAGAGACTTTTACAAGGTACATGTCAAGGTTGTGCTTTTTGTCTAGCAGACGATCCCATTCGCATGAGGACTCGGATTGACTAATGGCAAGATGTGTGACTGAACCCATACCCCCCAAAACAATATGTATAAACATAAACAATAGTAGCCCTAGATCTAGCATCCAATGTCAATCAATCAATGTAAGAAAAGTGAATCTAGAGTCTGAACGTAGAATCCCCAGCGGAGTCACTACTGTGAGGACAAAGTTACATCTCTCATCTACCCATCTCTGATAGACGAAAAAAAAATGATTTGGGGTCGCCACCTAGATTAAGGTCTAGGACCTATAAAAATATAGTCTCATCATAAGAAAAGACTTCTATTGACTCATTGGACCCAATATATTGGCTTTGGTCTATCAAAGAACGGGTAAGCGTTCAAGGTACAGTTTGGGAAGGTGTTAGGCACCCAAAGCTGTCCGATCCAAAAATTGGCCTCCTATGTGATTCTACACTCCTTAAACTCTATGGTTTTGACTGTTCATGGTCAACGAATGATAACTAGGGCTCATGGGAGATCCTATGCCAAGTTTCTAAATTATTCTAACCTAAGTTCAGCCAAACATGTTCTCAAAATAAAAAAATAAAAAAATAATATACAGTGAACCAAACTAAAGATGGTTCAATGATGGACTGAATCTGAGATGTCCAAGACATCTCAAATTTCCTACGTATCCTAATCCTGGAAATCAAGTCCATAACGTAGTTCGAACGGATTGTGATTAAGATTTATGGATGTGATTTATGCTTAAGCTTTCTTAGATTCAATTGTTCAAGTTGAAGTTTATGCTTGATGGTGATTGAGATTTAATCTAGAGATAACCTAAGGTGGATTGAAGTGAATATGGATATGGATATAGATACGGGATATGATATGGAGGACTTAAGGATTCTAAGATGTGATACTGTACTTGGAGTGGTCCTCCAAGTTGCCTACGTATATTAGAGGTCCTGAAAATCAGGTACAACGTAGTTCGTTGTTTTTGGGTTGATAAGGATATTCTAAAGAAGACTATAGAAGGCTAAAGTGCATACAACCCAAGTGGATCAAGGTATGGTTTGGGACCTAAGTTTGTACAGTCCGAGTGAACCATAGGTACGGGTTTTTAATCTAAGGGTGTACAGTCTAAGTGAACCACAGGTACATATTCGAGAGAACCTAAAAGATGTATTGTTCTAGTGAACCACAGGTATAGATTCGAGTGAACCTAAGGGGTGTACAGTCTAAGTGAACCACAGGTACATATTCGAGAGAACCTAAAAGATGTATTGTTCTAGTGAACCACAGGTATAGATTCGAGTGAACCTAAGGGGTGTACAGTTCTAGTGAACCACAGGTACAAATTCGAGTGAACCTAAAGGGTGTACAGTTCTAGTGAACCAAAGGTACAAATTCGAGTGAACCTAAAGGGTGTACAGTTCTAGTGAACCACAGGTACAGATTCGAGTGACCCTAAAGAATGTATAGTTCAAGTGAACCATAGGTATAGATTCGATACGTACAGTCCAAGAGAACCACAAGTACGACTTAGAATAGAGGTTATGGAACTGTGTTTGGGAATCTCTCCAAACTGCCTACGTATCTTAGGGTGCTGCCCTAAGAATCAGGATCCACGTAGTTCAGAATGCGGATTCAATCCATTCATTTCAATATCAGGGTGTGAAAACTAAATGCTCTATGGTTCAATTCACATCACAACTATCTAGTTTTTTGTATCCTAGGGAAAAATGAGCTAAGGGGTAGGGATCGTCCTAAAACTATCCTTAACCTAAAACCCTAATTTGGCATGTGTTGGGCTAGGCTTTCAGATTCTTAATTAAAATTTATCATTTTCATTCTTACCCTTCCCAAGAATGTGGGTGCCTACATGCACGTCCCCACACCTAATATGTCTTCTAGGTATACAGATATGGCAGTTCGACTATCGTGTTGCAGAAATTAAATTATTGCCAACAATAAATATCATTCAAGTATAGCAACAATAACATATATCATCTCATATATGACAATAAAGCACGTGAATCAATATAATAGCAAAAAGCATTTGAACAAGCATATGAGCATCAAGATAAGAGACATCTCATGTATCATTCTCAATCAAAGTATGTCTCAGTATGTCTCAGATGGAATTCTTTAGATCTGTAGTTGAGGTCTAATGTGAATCTCTCAGTGTATCAAGATCAAATCCTCGATCAATGTTCTGGGATTAATTTATCTTCTTAGCAATGTGTCTTGATCAAATCCTCAATCTAACGATTTGATCTCTTTAAAATATGATAATCATGATCAAGGGCTCAAATTTCATCAAAATAGTTAAGATCAATGGCTCAGATCTCATATCAAGATATAATCATAATCAAACTAAAATCCAATGGTTCAGATTCTTCTAAATCAGTTATGATCAAGATCTAACGGTTTATATCATTCAAAATCATGATCTAACCGTTCAGATTCATTTACATCATTCATCAAGATAATCCAATGGTCCAGATTCATTTATATCATTCATGATTAATCCAATGGTTCATATTCAAATGAGATTCTCATGATCAAGATCTAATGGTCTCAAATTCTTCTAAAGCATAATATGATGGAAATCTAACGGTTTAAATCATGCCTACAAGGTCAGACTATGAAAACTGATCAGAGTAATTTTCTATTTTGAACCAGTCATGGGAAAATAATCATAAGATATTCTACAGTCATGAAAAAAATTATCTGTTAACTTGATTGTCTTTCAGACTCATTTGGCTACTTTTTCCTTCAAGGAAGTGATGTCTAAAAAAGTCTCTACATGACACTTATGCATAAATTTTCATGATTTTTACTGCAATCAATAGATTCTGTGGACCTTTGCCAAAACATGCATATGGGACTTCATACATATTCAAATTTAGCCCATAATACATCATCTGAAAGGGGACTCAAGGACCTATATTTTGTCTCAACAAGGGAAATCCTAATAGGAAACCAAAATGGGTCGAATATGCACCACAAGTGCAGGCATGTGCACTGGTAAAGTCTGTTCCAGATTCTGACCAGCTGCACCATAAATTCTATATAAACTCAACCACTCATTGAAAATAGAATTCAGGCATCTGGTAATGTAGCTAACTGATAGATATAACACTTTATTAAAAAATATCATGCAAACAAAAAGATCCTCAAGGCTCAAACATCACATCTCAGTCACACAATTCAGTGTGTTCTAACTGACCCTAAAATAGACCATGGTGCACTTCAAAAATCATATGAAATCCATAAAAAATCAAAAAAATCTGAATCTAGTGCCAAATGTTTTGTGACTTCATATCTATCACTTTCTCTGAAGGAAAGATTATCAAATTATGATAGTAAATTCCATTTTTAGAGCTTTTCCGATGAGGGTTTGCACTGTACCCGAGAAGGATAGTAGCATTATTGGGGATTTTTTATCTCCACTTTCTCAACTCCAAACAAGTTGAAATTTGTAGGAAAAGTTTCTAACATTTTTATGAGTATCTCATAAAATTTTGGGCTTGAAATTCATACAAAATATATATGATATGCATGTCCCAAATTCGGATTCTAGATCTGGAATTTCCAGATCTGAAATCTACCTTGTGAAAAATATTAAAATACTCAAAAATCATCGTATGACATTCAGTTTTTCTACATTGAGTACTTAAACATATTCTAATGCATATAAAATATCAAACATGGGCATTACAGCATCCACATGTACGCAATATAACATCTCTGATCATGATTTATAAAAAATAGACATATTCAAGCAATTTTTGACATGTTAGCATCATGGAATCATATCAAATCAAAGTTTTAGTAACAACAATGGGTGAGGGGTCATGAATTGTAGGTATGTACTTGAAAATAACAATAGAGAATGGACTTACCTCTTTGCAGAGAGTTCCCTCTCTCTTAGCTTCTCCTTCTTCCTTCTCTTCTTATCTTTTCCTTCTTCTTCCTCTTCTTCGGCTTCTCCCTTTCTTCTTCTCTATTTCTTCTTCTCTTCCCTTTTCCAGCCCTTTTAGATTTCCTTCTTCTTTTTATTTTTCCTTCATTTTCTCTTTTCTTCTCTTTTTTTTTCTTTCTTTTTTTTTCTTTTCCTTTTCTCCACTCACGTTCTCCCCTCTTTCCTTTTTTTTTCTTTTTTTTTCCTTTTCTCCACTCACGTTCTCCCCTCTTTCCTTTTTTTCTTTTTATTTTTTATTTTTTATTTTTCCTTTTTTGTCTTTTTTTCTTCTTTTCGGATCTCACGGCTCTCTCTCTCTTTCCTTTTTTGTTTTTTTGTTTTTTTTTTGTTTCTTTCCTTTTTTTTTCACCGACTCTCTCTCTCTATCTTTTTTATTCTGTTTTTTTTTCCTTTTTTCTAGAGTCCTTATGAGTCTCTCTTTCCTTTTTTTTATTTTGGTTTTTTTTTAAATTCCAGTTGCCAACTCTTTGCACCTTTCGGCCTCTTTATTAATGTATATAATATCCATATATTAATATAATAGTATACATATTATAATAATATATGATAATATATATAATACCTACGAGGTATATGCACATGGATTTAACATATTTGGTCCGAACTGGTCTAGACTAACTTGGGTTGGACTAAGTTGGGTTGGACTGAGTTAAACTGATACAGGTTGAGCTCGGTTGGGCTGAGATTGATTTTTCTCTTTATGATTTCATAAACCATTTCTGCCGTCATTCCGCATTAAATTTTCTGACAACCTCTATCCCAAATTTTTTATGTTCACTTTGTAGATCACTAAAAATGAAAAATACTGGAGCTTGAATCACCTCATTTGGACGTAAAATGGCCAACTTATGAATTTCTAAAGTTTAAATAGGTCAATTCATGATAATTCGACTAGCAACTTTGCATGGGATGCCTCAGAGATCTCTGTCTCAAATCCTTTATGTCTATTTTGTAGAGCACTAAAAATAAAACATATTGGAGCTTGAATCACCTCATTTGGACGTTGGATAATAAAATTATAAAGAATTCAAGTTTAAGCGGGTATATCAGTTTGCGGCTCCGCATGGGATCCCTCGGAGACCTTCACTCCAGATTTTCCAAGTACACTTTGTAGAGCACAAAAAATGAAGAATAATGACACTGGAATTACTTTATTTGGACGTCAGATGAGCGAGAAATGAGAAGATAAAGTTTAAATAATTAAACTTACGATAATTTGCATGCAAGCCCATGGATATTATTAATCTTCAGAAAATATCCTTATTCTTATTTCCAGACTAAAATCGTTATATCTTCTTCATTTGACATAGGAATTGAGCTATTCTGGTCTCATTTCGAAGGTATTTTCAAGACCTACGTATCCATGTAGGTTGCAACCCATTTTCTTACTGTGGGACCCACTTAAAACTTCCTCAAACTCACAGCCAAAATCCAAACCTTGCATTGGGATTCACCAACCTACCATATGTATTCACCTAAGCTCCTGGACACTAGGGATCATCTCAGTTATTCTCAAAACATTATAGAGAGCATGCCGAGGGCTAATCGACTGTCATTTTTGAGAGAGTTTCACTCGCCTCCCCTATATATTCTAAACTTTCTCTTACTTCTCCCACTTTGATGTCTACTCTCTAGTAAGACTTTGTTCAACTAGGGATGACAAAAATGGGGTACTTACAAGGCATAATAGAGAAAATAAAAAGACAATTATATCCTTAAATTCAAGGGCTGAAAATAAAAGTAGAAAACAATAAATGATAGATAAAAAATGGACTCTCCCAATGCAAAGCGTTATTCCAAGGAGCATTGATGCAAGTTTCAAAGTCTTGATTTAAGGTCCAAAGTATTGATGCTAGGTTCAGTGTCTTGATACAAGCTCCAATGTAGAGAAGACTCTATAAACATTGAATATAAAATGCCACCTCACTTGCCACTAGAGACTTGAAAGGTCACCAAAAAGGGATTGGTTTCAAGGAGCAAAGGCCAGGTTCATTGGTTCTTCTGTAGCTTGGTGCATACTTTGGTCTTGGGCCAAATAGGCTTTGTGGGCTTGGGCTTTGATGCGGACCGATCTTCGTAATTGGGTTGCATCATTCCCCCCTTGTGAGAAAGAATTCGTCTCGGAATTCAAGTCTTCTTGGTTGGTAGAATCGCCCATAAATGGTGTTAAATGGTGTACATTGAAAACATTATGATTCTTTATATGGGATGGAAGTTTGAGCTGATATGCATTGGGATTAATGCATGTAAGAACTTCAAGAGGTCCAATCTTTCGATCACTAAGCTTGTTATAGCTTCCAACTAGATGTAGTTCCGGTGGCAAGTAAGCCCCAACATAATCACTGGGTTCATAGATACCTCATGGCGCTGCTTATCAAAGGCCTTCTTGTAGAGCTTTGTCTTCTCTTGAAGCTTTTGGTGCACACTTTCATAGATTTGTCTCATTTCAAAAACAATATCATCAACTTTGCCAATTGACTTTTTTAGAAATGAAATGGGTGAGAGGCTAAGTGTCGACTTGGGTTGTCTCCCATAATCAATGACAAAGGGGCTATAACCCATAGTTCGATTCACTGAACAATTAAAGGCAAACTCACCAAGAGATAATCGATTTTTCCAAGAGCAAAGGTTGTCATTGATCAAGGTCCGCAATAAGTTTCTCAAAGATCGATTGACTACTTCAGTTTGGCCATCAGTTTGAGGGTGGAACACCATATTAAACTATAGTTTGGTGCCAATACTTTTCCAAAGTTGTCATAAAAAATGACTAAGGAATTTAGTATCTCGATCAAAAGTGATGGTCTTAGGGAGACCATGCAATTTGTAAACTTCTTTAAAGAAAAGATCGACGATACGGGATGCATCCATTATTTTGCGATAAATAATGAAGTAAGTCATCTTTGAGAATCTATCAACCACCACAAAAATTGAATCCATACCTCAAAGTATGCACAACAATCCAAGGACAAAATCCATAGATATGTCCTCCCAAGGAGTTTGTGGTATGGGTAAGGGTAATTAGAGGTCTGCATTGGTGTTTTGTCCCTTTCCCACTTGGCACTTTCGACACTTCATCACATGACGGTGCACATCTTTCTTGAGGTGGGGCCAAAAGTACTTTGTTGCAACTAAGTATAGTGTCTTTTTTCTCCCAAAGTATCCTCCGTTATGTATCTCTTCAATCACCTTTTACCATAAGGAGCAATCTGGAATGCATAAGCGATTTCCTTTGAAAAGGAAACCATCACAAAGAGTAAAATTGACAAGGACCTTGTCTTTTGCATCTGAGAGGAGTTTGGAGAAGTATTCATCCTCTTCATAAAGCTCTTGAAAAGATTTAAAGTCAAGAACAGTAGTTCGCATCATAGAGAGCAAACCCTTCTTGTGGCTAAGAGCATCGACAACTCGATTTTGAACACCGGCCTTGTGCTTGATATGGAAGTTGAATTCTTGAAGATACTCTGTCCATTTTACTCGTCGAGAATTGAGCTTTTGTTGACTTGAAATTTACTTTAAAGTTTCATGGTCAGTATACAAAACAAACTCCATATGACTCAAATATGGCCTCTAATGCTCAAAGGTACGAAAGAGAGCATAAAACTCTAAATCATAAGTACTATAACAGAGCTTAGCATTATTTAATTTTTCGCTAAAGAAAACAACGGGATGTCCTCCTTGACTCAAGACTCCTCCAAAATCGGTTCCAAAAGCATCACAATGTACCTCAAAAATAAGATCAAAATTTGAAAGAGCTAAAACCGGGGTAGTGCTTAACATTTCTTTGAGTTTCTCAAAACTTCGTTGGGCTTCATTGGTCCATTCAAAGGCTCCCTTTTTTATGCAAGAAGTGAATGGGACTACTAAAGAATTGAAATGGATAATGAATCACCAATAAAAGGATGCCAATCCAAGGAAGCTTCGAACATCATGAACATTGGTTGGAGTTGACCATTCTTGAATCACTTTGATCTTTGCATTGTCAACGGAGATGCCATCCTTAGAGATGTTGAAACCTAAGAAGAGAATTTCATCTACCATGAAGTAGCACTTGTCAAGGGATGCATAGAGACTCTATGTCCTTAGGGTTAGTAGCACTTCTTGGAGGAGCTGCAAATGCTCATTAGTAATCTTACTATAAATAAAAATATCATGAAAGTAAACCACAACAAATCTTCAAAGGTAAGACTTCAAGATTTAATTCATAAACCTCATGAAAGTGGATGGGGTATTTGACAATCCAAATGCCATGACTATCCATTCAAATAGCCCATATTTGGTCATGAAAACAGTCTTTCATTTGTCTCTCGGTCTAATTCGGATTTGATGATAACCACTTTTCAAATCAAGCTTCGAGAATATGGTAGCGCCAAATAAATTGTTTAAGAGATCATCAAGGCGGGGAATGGGAAAATGGTACTTGTTTGTAATCTTATTGATGGTTCGGCTATCAACACACATCCTCATGTTCCATTCTTCTTTGGCACTAAGAGTGCAGGCACAATACAAGAACTAAGGCTTTCTCGAATGAACCATTTAGATAAGAGTTATGTGACTTTTCATTGCAACATGTTCGGTTGGACTCATCCGATAATGAGGTAGATGAGGGAGAGGTGCACCGGGTATCAAATCAAGTTGATGCTGAATTTCTCTCATCAGAGGGAGACTTGAAGGTAGGTTGGATGAAAATACATCTTGAAACTCACTTAATAGTAGTTTCACTTGGTCCAGGATGGTTGACATTTGTACATCATACTCTGATTTGTTTGGCATTATATACACAACATCTATCCCTTACATAGCACCCTTTACATCCCTTGTTGTGAACAAATTTGGGGTTGGAGAATTTTCCATCACTAGAGACTTGAGAGGCTCCTTGTTAGGTGTCAAAATAATTCTTTTCTTATCAAATTCAAAAGAATAAGTGTTATTCCTTCCATCATGAGTAGTTCTCCAATCAGATTGCCAAAGACGGTCATGAATGATGTGGCTAGCATCCATGGGTAAAACATCACATCATATTTTATCATAATATGTAGATGCAATGAAAAGATAAACAAGACATTGTTTGGAAACAATTACCTCATTACTGCGCTTTAGCCAAGACATTTTGTATGATGTAAGATGTTCTTTCAAGTCCAATTTCAATTTTTGAGTCGCCTCCTCTGAAATTATATTCTCACAACATCCGAAATCAATGATGGATTGGCATACCTTATCAAAAATGGTACATGTTGTGTGAAAGATATTGTTGCGCAATCATCGGTCTCTATTTTCTTACTTTGGGGTGAAAAATATCTTTTTCATCATGAGGAGTTCTCCAGTATCAGCATGGAGCAGTTCTCCATCTTCTTTATTATCCTCCTCTAAAAGATCATCATTATCGACATCCTCAGCATCGAATTCATTTTCTTGGTCCTCAAAACCCAACAAGGCCCCTTTGCCTTTATGAGAGTTTTTGAAATTTTGACAATTGCTTGCTCGATGGTCAATCTCTCCACAAGAATAATATTTTAGACTGGCGGAAGAACTTGAACCGATTTGGGCAGTAGGATTAGTAATCTTTGGTTGAGTAGACAATTTTTTCATGTTAAAGAAATGATCAAGATAATTACTTGGTTTAGTTGTACTCATTGGATTTCGATTTGATCGATTAGAGGTGAAAGTGGATTGTTGTTTTCGACTTTAAGAACATTCTACCTTAAGGGCTCTTTGATGTGCATTTCCCACATCCCAAATGTCAAGGACTTCAAGGGTCTTTTGAATGTAAGATTATAGTCCATTCAAGTATTTGTTCATAAGTATATCTTTCGGATCCATGATGATGTTATGAATCACCAACTCATTGAACTCATTGGTGTATTGATCTACCATGCGTGTACCTTGTCTCAAATTTTACTACCATTGATAGAGATCTTTCTTATATCCCTTGGGAATGAAGTACTTTTTCATCTCGTCTTTCATTTTTCTCCATGAAGTGATGGAAGCTTTGTCAATGGATTGACGTGTTTACTTCTGACATTGCCACCAAGCGATGGCCTTGCCTTGAAGTCGCATGGAAATTATGCCAACTCGATGATTATCTGAGACATTTCTATGTTCAAAAACTTTACTTACAAGAGTTAGCCAATCAAGAATTCATCAAGAGAATCAGTACTTGAAAATTCTTATCCCTATTGACTTCTTTTTTTTCAGTCCCGTTCTTGACCTCCTTGAGGGTAGTGTGGACAAAACCCTTTTATTATGGGTTCGGACCCTTCTGATAACGAATCGTCAGATCTATCTCCTTTTGAATTTTTTGGATTGTTACTTTCTCGTAATCTCTAAACCTCGAGAGTCTTGCATTTGTTGTTGTATTTGTAAGGCTTGTGCTAATGCATCGTCATTGATGGTGGTAGTGCGACTACCTCAGTCACCTAGACTCTACCTCGACCATCTCAAAATTTTGGACCCATAACATCTCTCCTCCTTTGTGATACCAAATAATGTAAGTCGACTTCGAATTATGAAAATAATGGATCGAGAGAGTGAATTTATACAAAATCAATGGAACTAAAAGGAAAGTGAAGTACAAAAATAAATTTTAGAATTTTTTAAAGGCAAAAAGGATATAATTGATGGAAGTGAATATGGGATGACTTACTTCTCTTCTAGGATGTAAATCAACTCCAAATATGGCCTACAACTCTTCTAGGATGTAGGTGAAGAATAAAATTCTAACTTTTCTAAGATGAAATGAAACTTCTTCAAGGTTTTAAGGGAGAACTCTTCTAGGTTCAAGAATTACACTTAGGTAAATTTCATTCAAAAGAATCACTTCAAATTGTCTCTGCAATACAAACTAACTTTGGTGGCTTATAGAGAAAATAAAAGGACAATCATATCCTTAAATCCAAGGACTAAAAATATAAAATAGAAAACAATAAATGATAGATTAAAAAATGGACTCTTCTAATGCAAGGGGTTATTCCAATGAACATTGATGCAAGTTCCAAAATCTTGATTCAAGGTCCAAGGTATTGATGCTAGGTTCAATGTCTTGATGCAACCTCCAATGTAGAGAAGACTCTAGAAACATTGAATAGAAAATGCCACCTCACTCTCCATTAGAAACTTGAAAGGTCACCAAAAAGGAACTGGTTTCAAAGAACAAGGACCAAGTTCATTGATTCTTTTGTAGCTTGGTTCATGCCTTGGTCCTTGGCCAAATGGGCTTTGTAGGCTTGGGCTTTGATGCGAGTCGATCTTTGTAATTGGACTGCATCAAATACGGATCACCTGCATGTCCATGTACTCTACATGGGATCTCATTACCGTCGATGTGGTATGGGATCTACCTTTAGAGTATGGGACCTACTAAATATAGATGGTGATCAGATTTAAAGAAAGATACAAATACATACTGATGAACTATTCTAAAAAATCAGAAGGAAAACTGGTGTGCCTAAAAATGTAATTGATAAATAGGCTTTTGAAGCTCAATTTGTCATGTCTTACCTTCTATTCCCATGTGACCTAACCAGTATCTACCTTCCATTCCCTTAGGATCCCATCCCCTAACACTGAAATTCTACCTTAAAGTATAAGGAAAGCTCCCTGTTGGATCTATTTTTCCTTTCTCACTGTCAACTCTTTAAACGTACGTAATTGTATCAACGAGAGTGTTTAAACGCTAGATCTCAATCAAGAGCTACTACTTAAACAATCATCGTCGGGTGAATTCAGGTGGTCCAGCGTCTTTACTACTGTTCATCGCACCGATCTACTTAACTACTGATTTTTTATGGACGAACTCTCACTCTTAGTCTTTGTGCAATATGTGCACCCTAGCTAGCTCCTCCCCAATGGTACGTAGTATGGGCTTCAAAAACGAAGGACAACGAAGACAGCAGGAACAGACGATTTTCAGTGTATTTGCAACCTATCAAAGTGGGTTAATCATGTTTTAATAAAGGCAGAACCACTTCTAATATCAACTCCATCCATATATTAATATATAAAAGTGGCCCGATTAGTGGATTAATCATGCATTACCCACTTACTAATTACTATTATTAGTGGGTCTGATCTCTTCCCATTTCCATACTCATTAACAAGCCTTTTCTGGTTAGTACTTAATCTAAAACTCACATAAAAAGTAAAAGACGAAATTAAAGATTAAATTACGGGATCATCTTTTATCCTTTTTAATTGAAACCCCCACATTCTCCTCATGTTTTTTCGCATTATTTTGGCCCAAGTAAGCTGTTGAGCTCCTCTTTTAATTGTTGAAAATTATGGGTTTTATTTTTTTATTTTTTAATGACAATGATGGATAATGTTTGCATGTAAATAGTATATTTTTACCAAAAAAAAAGAAGTAAATAGTATATGTATGGTTATGATAGTTTTCATTTCTTATATGGGAAAAATTTAATGTTCGAAAATGTTACACGTAAAATTTTACGTCAAAATAAACGGAGTCTAAAGAAATATCGAGTTTTATACTTTGATTATTTTATAGTCTATTTCAAGGGTCTCCCAAAATCTAAACTAGTAGATGTATATTATAAATGTTGTCTATATATGTTATAATATTTTATACCATTTTTTATTTAGTTTCAATTCATTTTTATTATTTTTTATGGATAAATAGATTATATTCTTCTATTTTTATTTTTTTTTGTTAAAGGTAAGCAAAAATAAGATAATTAACATAATAAAGAATGATATACAACAAAAGGCATGGAAATGTGAGACTTAGGCTCTCTTTGATTTGTATTATATAATGTATTATATAATATATTATAAAATTTATGATTGTTTGGTATGATTTAAAATGTCTATTTATAATTAAAATAAATCAATATAATTCATTATCTACAAATAGGTGAGTAGTTGTTTATCATTATTAGAATAATCTATTAGGTGATTGTTTATATTTCTCATTATATAATATATTATGTTTAGTGGTACCGAATGATCATTATTTATTACTCATAATCTATTATCATAATTGATTTGTCACAAATAACTCATAATACATTATATAATACAAACCAAAGAGAACCTTAGGAGACTGAATCGTTGAAAGCTTGATTCTTCTCACGTCAGCCAGAAAAACCCTGCAAAATAGGAGAAGTGACTGGGAAAAACCTAATTTTTTAAATTGATTTGTATATGTTTATATAACTACATTTTTATATTTATATTAACAAAAGAATTCATCGAAAAATTTCATCAAAACTACTAAAAAAATCAAACAAAAAAAATAATTTGAAAATCCAAAATGAATTTTACAACTAAGGTTTTGCTAATTGGTAAAGCCCTCACAAAAGTTAAAAAAAAAATATGATCAAAAGATAACATTGATGCGATACCTAAATTCCAAGGATATATTTATTTTATTCGACATTTAGGAAAGTTATACACCACTCCTGAATGACGATATCATTTTCCTATCTAATAATAGTTTTCCCAATTGTCCCAACTTAACCAAACTTGAGTGTGGCTTATCTCAACTTGCAGCTCTTAAGCACTTATGTCTTGTCCTCACTACCTTAATGTCTTTTCTTGCATTACTTAAAAGCCTAATATCATTGGGCTTTCAAATTGTTCTTTTCACATCTTCAAGGTGCTGCTTGCCCTAATGGTGAGGATCTTGGATTGTTGAGGCCGAGTATTGGAATCAAATCGTAATCCTCCAACCACACTCCTTAAAAAAAATATTTTATTTGTTATTCTCCACTAATTACAAAATCATTTTGTCACGCAACTAGGAGTAATACTTAGTTACCTCATCTAATTAAGGAGTTACTGGTCTTTTCCACTTACAGGGATTCAATTTGACAGGGACTAAGCACTAGAAAATTTCATATATATATATATGGAACATCAAATATTGGATTTTTAAACTTGTAGTATCAGCTTTGAAATTATTTGACCATTTTTCAAATATTTTTTTACTTTTCAATCAATTCTGCATAACACATGAGCAGAAGATCACTCAAATTTGAGCATCAGCTAAGCTACAATATATGTAAAAGAATAAAAGAATAGGGTACTAGCTAAAATGTGGCTAAATATAGGAACATTCGAAGAGATATAATTTTTTTTCTTAGGGTTGAATATTGAAGTTCTTAGTGATAAAACTCATAGAAGCCCAAATGTTTAATAAACGTATTCCTTATACTGATAGAATATAATGAGAATATGGCAAGATCATACATTATATATAAATAGATGGGAGAGAGTTTCATACAACGACGGTGAATGGGGGAAAGAATCTTCCATGCCACATCAATGAGGAAGAGGAAAATGGTATTACCAACGGATGGCCACATGGTCAGGAAAGGGAGAGTAATCACCAGAATGTAGGAGGATATGTGAAGAATACCACATTGATGTTGTGGGAGATCTATATGGATATATGCAAGCGTGATATACTATTTATTCATGAAGATTTTTTTTTTTTTTTTGGGCAGGAGAGGGTTGGTAAAAATATTCATGAAGATTATATTCTACCAAGTACTCAATGTAAACTAGACTTGTTTCTGGAAAACTGTCTTACCCCGTATGCACTTATAATATTTAACTTTACATCAGGATAAGATTAGCTTTTAATAATTCTCCGTCTATGAAGTATGGATTTGAATAGAATTCAAATTAGGTAAAAGTCATTCAAACTTTTGAATTTAAATGTTTGAATGTTGAGCCACATTCACATATCCTAAAAGTCAAAGCATTGCCCTTTGTTGGGGTTCTTTGTTATCATTTATTTTTTTGAAAAAGTTTCATCTAATCCCCGAAAATGATGTCAAATTCTATCTACTATTCAATGGTTTCCATAAACTCTAACCGGCCCCATTTAACTGACAAACTTGACTGAACATGTGAGTAGACATTCTTACCCTTTCTATTTTAAACTTTAAAATATTAAAATGAGATAAAGTTACTAATTTGCCTCCTTTTTTTCTTATTTCTTATTTATCCAATGAACAATACGTTGGAACAGCTAAAAGAAAACACATTCTGTTTTCCTTCTGCCGTAGTAGAGGATGCCTAATCCTGTTGTGTTGTCTCCCCAGAGCATTACAAAGAGGAAAAAAGAAGAAAAACCATAGATGATGGAGAACAAGAACCAATGACAAATTGCAAATTATGATTACTGAATTTTATTGCAGTACTAGCAAAAGATGCTTGTCTGAGCCTTTAATTGCAGTGGATCAATCTTGAATCTAACAACTTTGTATCTCTTTCACATCACATGGACTGTAGAGTACAAGCTTGTTTTGAGCACAAATCGAACTACAAACGAGATCAGTAGAGGAGAAAACATCACCGTACTTCAAGCCTAGAAGATTCACAATTTTTTTTCTCTCGATTTTTCCTCTTCTTCATGAACGGAAAACGTTTTCTTACCTACCACATGGAGAGAGGAATATTTCGTAAACTTAAATAAATGAGGGAAGTGTTTTCTATTGGTTTTTCTTAATTTGTAGGTTTTTACAGGTTTACAGACTGTAAAGATTCCATTCGAGGTGGGTAGAGACAGAGAATGATAGGCATCTTTTCTTGTTCACAGAGATAAAACAGAGACAAAAAAAAATTAGGACGATTAGTACAAGAATCCAAGCTTCCTAACCAAATTGAAGTCTCTCTTCGAACACAAGAACCAAAAAAAGATTAAAAGAGATAGAGAAACAGAGAGAAAAAAAGAAAAAGAAGAAGGTTATCTGAGTTTCACCACCATCACTGAAAACGGAGTCTGGCTTCTTCTCTCAGTTGTTGAAGCAGCAAAACCAGAACCAGAACAAAGAAATGTGAAGGATTTGTTTTTCAAATCAGAGAACCCTAGAATCCGTAAGGTTTCCGAATGACGACGGTATTTCCCTAGTGAGATTGTTATAGATCAGATCAAGATGATTCAAAGACATTCACCGATTTCTTTTGGTATCTCACCTGAAAAGTTGTTCTAACCCAAGTAAATTAATTTTAGACTCTTGATTGGCCCTAACTCCCACAAAATTTCCTACGAACTGGTTCGAAGCTAACGTTAGATACTGCAACTCTTTGAGGTTCGATATGGAATTAAGAATGCTTATGGTTGATTTGGTTTTCTTCGAATCTGTGTTTCTGATGGGTCTCTCTAAAAGTGTGCTCCAAGTGATTTAAATTAAGCTCTTAATGTTATGCCTAATTTGCAGTAGTTGAACCCTTTTGGTTCCTTATCTCCAAAGCTATGCTCTAAGTGATTTAAAGTGACAATTTTGAAGTCTCTCTAGTAATCAACGTTAAACGTGCATTCTTGTTAGAGCAAGAATAAAAGAGAGGGAACAGAGTGGGAACCGAAGAGAGAGAGAGGGATGAAGAAGACGGTTGTTGTAGGATTTAGTTTGGGGGGCATTATCGTCTTTTATTTTTAAAATAAGGGTAATATTGTCCTAATATTTGAAACTAACGGGACTCTACTAACGGGTGGAGTCTCTTTAACTAACGGTGGAAAATTTTTGGGTGGTAGATGAGACATTTGGAAATATTTTGGGTGGTAAATGAGACTTTTGAAATTGTTGGAGGTTAGATCGAATTTGAAATAGTTTTTGGGGGTTAGATTAAATTTTTTTTTTCCTATTTATCAAAAATCATTAATGAAAATTATTTTCTATAAAATTTCACGCACCTCCCCTGAGGTCTACCCTAAATTCAACCACTCCCTGTATTCGGCAATAATGTCAACCAACTCCTCTAATTTGAAAATAAGTACCAACCATACCCTGTCTGTCCGTTAATTGTTGAGACGTATCGTCACTTAAGTTTTTAATGACAATTTTACCCTTTAAATTTTTAAAATGAAAATTTTTCCCTTTTGAACTAAAGAAAAAAAAAACGATGGTTAAATCCCAACTTTTATTCTTCCCTTCTTCTTTTTCCTGATCGAAGCAATTAAATTGGGGTTCGTTCGAAGAACTCGCTGCAAGATGCAAGTTCTGCAATCATCATCGGGGAGATGGAAGAAGTCTTTAGGAAGGAGGTTCCAAGATTTAAAAGGATTTGGTGATCTGGTTACATGCATAAGGTCCGGTGCTCCCCCCGTGGTATTCCAAAGAATAAAAATAACCTGAGCACAAAAGAGGAAATTAGGTTTGGTGATCTGCTAGAAGAAAGAGCAATCCATGGGTATCATCATTGAAGGGTATTTCTATTGGGTTTGGTGTTTTGTATTCTATGAGGTCCACATGGTTATTAAATTTATACTTGTATTAGGGTTTGGGTCTACTACATGTACCGGGGTAAATCAGCAGTTATGTGGGGGTTAGGGATTTTAGGTTTACTTATATATTGTCTTTGTATGGGAAAACCTAAGTAAGACTGGCTTGACAGATGAGATAAGTTTGTCGGGTAGAGAGCCGATACGACTGATAGATGAGATAAGCCTGTCAGATAGAGAATTTGTAAACTGTTCTTGGGAATAAAAGAAGTTGATTTTTTCTCTAGTGGACGTAGGCATCTCTCGATGGGGTGTTGAACCACGTAAATCTTCTTGTTTGTACTCTTTCCAATCCTAACAAATGGTATTAGAGCTAAGGTTCAGTAGATCAGAAGAAGAGAGAGGTACGTGGAAGTATGAAGAAGAGAAAAAAAAATGGGAATTTTTTTTTACTCTGATATTCCTTAGCAAAGTTAAGGAATTAAAAAAAAAAAACGTCATCTGCCATACCTTTTTTTTTCTTTAAGTGTAATCATTAAAAGGATTAAAGAGAAAAAAAAAAGGAGTAAAAAGGAGTACGGTTTCTCGGTTTTTCTTTTAACTTTGAACTCGTTGAAATTGAGAAGAGTGGAAGATGGTGAAAAGAAAAAAGAAAGAGAGTTTTTTTTTTTTTTTTTTTTTTTTTTTTTTTAATACTCAGATCCCTTTTTTTCAATAAAGGTGAATCTTTTTGTTCGTGTTCTCTCCAATCCTAACAAGTGATATCAAGAAGAAAAATATACGAAGAATGAATGTGGTTTAGCACCCCATCGAGGGATGCCTACATCCACTAGAAAAAAGAACGGCTTCTTTTAATTCCAAGAATAGTCTATAAAATTTTCTACCTGACAGACTTATCTGTCAGACTTTCAGTTTTCCACTGTCAGAATGTTCTCCTCTGACAGCCTTTACAGTCTTTATTAGATTTTTCCACACAAAGACTATATATACGGAAACCTAGAAATCTTAATCCCCCACAATTACAAGTTTACCCCGTAGATATAGTAGACCTAAATCCTAATACAAGTACAAATTCAATAACCATGTAGACCCCATATAATACAAGACACCAAACCCAACAATTTCCCCCATTGGATTAAAACATAATGAATCAGAATTAATACTTGAGTGAACCAGAAATCCGTGGTTTTGGTGATTCAAATTCAGTTAGGTTGTGAGGTTAAAAAAAAAAAAAAAAGGAAAAAAACCCCCGGGGGGGGGGTCCAATTTTTTGGGCAAACACCCAAGGCAAGGGGGAGGTGCGATTGCCTCTGAAAAATTTGCAGGCAGCGATGATAGGAGGAGCACGTTCCGCAACTTCAATGAGGACAGAGTAGCAGATGGCCTCATCGATATGTTTTGGGTATCGAGTAGGGATCACTTCGTTGAGGTTCTAATTGATCTCCATGATGAAATTTGTCGAATAGGAACGAAGATCAATCTTTGATAAGGACATCGCGAGTGAGGAAGAGTCACGAAAGGATTGTGAGTCTGGGTGTCTCTGTGGGAAATACAGATTGGGAGATGAGGAGACAAAAGTAGATAAGGCCATCATCCTTCCCACCCTCTCCCCCTTCTCTCTTCCTTCACCTTTGAGCCCAGAGCTTGAAATCCAACCTAAATTAGTTATAACTCATGGTTTTCTTGGGATGAATTTGGTGGGTCTTAACTTAATCAAGGAAGGAGAAAGGTGTAACAACAATAGTGGAGTGTGACTACTAAAGTATGAGGTTTCAATCAGGTCAAGACGAAAAGAGCAGCCGGAGAGTATTTTCACCGGAGAAAGAGAGTCAGAAGGTCTCTCGTCTCTATTTCAAAACGTTGGTATAAAGTGAAGGGAGGGGGTTTAAGTCTATAGTGTTTTTAGTAAAAATAAAAAAAAATATAGCATTTTTAGTACGAGGGTAAAAAATCTTCTCATATTTTCTATTAGGGAATTTAACAGCTAGGGGAGTTGGTTGACATTATCGTAAAAAATGGGGGTTGGTTGAATTAAGGGTAAACCTCAAGGGAGGTGCGTGAAATTTTCCCATCATTTTTTATAGAAAAAATAAAAATAAAAATATGTTTGGTAACTTATAGGCATAATGGACTATAGAACAAAAATAAGTTTGGTATTCCATTAAGAACAAAAATGTGTTTTTGTTTCTTCAAGTTTGTAGAATTTTCAAGCTATGAAATCTTGTGATCCTATTCTGTGATCACCTAACTTGGGACATCTTTACCGTTTTTTCCTGGCCTTGACATCCAATGGATCTAAACAGTGATTGGACAACAAAAAAGTACAAGTGAGGTGGCCGAATTCAAGATATAAAAGTTGGATTTCTTTATGATGCAGAAAAATCTATTTATGGTGGCCGGATCCATGAAACAAGTATCTTCTATCTTTTTTATGGCCAAAAAAAGGTTGGCTGCCATCGAAAGAGAAAGAGAGAATGAGAGAGAGGCAATCGTGAGTGGGTGAAAGGTTTTGCTTATAAAAATCAATATTTTTACTATTTTACCCCCACTTAATCTACAATATTGCAGATGCTTATTAATGTTTTGTGGAACAACAAGCCAAAATATCTATTTTACCAAAAATCTTGGATTTCTTATTTATCTTTTCAAAAACAACACTAAAAAAATGATACCAAACACCTACAAAAAAACAAAAACATGTCAAAAAAAAAAAAAAAATTGATGCCAAAAAAAACCTAAGAACACATGAAGATCCTATCCATTTTTGGACGCTAAAAAAAATATTGTACGTAATGCTCTTTCTGGTATGACTGATGACTCTAGTCCACTGCCATCACCTAGCCATTGACAAGACAACCATAGCCTACACCGAAAAAAAGAGTAGCCGGCAATAGATAAGTGTGATAGGGACTGTTCACAAACAAACCAACAGTTTGTAATAAGCCAATAAGTGTGTATTACAAGGAATCATCATATGAACATTAATATATAAAGGATAGTTTTGATATTTTATTTAAGTGTTAATGTAAATGCAGTGACAAACCGGTGTTGCTATGATGAATATAGCAAGGTCTACAAAATTGCAAGTAAAATATTCAAGAAAGAAGCCTGGCCCCACAATTCTCATTTTGACTAAACCCAACAACAATAAAAAAGAAAAAGGATCTCAATTTCTCCATTCAGTCCCATCCCATTCTGGTCATGTCAAAATCAAGATTCCCCCATGCACCGTCCAACCCACCTTGAATTGCCCTTTTGGGAGGTATCTACCTGTTTAATTAGTTTAGTATATCTTTCAACTTGCCATGCTCTCTTTAATTCCTCATGTACAGTCACTCTCCATTTCTATCCTTTATGGATTCCTTATATATAGATGTTCCTCTCTCTTACCTTGCACCATATAAGATACCAGTTTGTCTATAATCCATTTCCATGGAAATGGAGCCCATAGAAGTTAGCAGCCAGCAGATCACACTCAAGAAAGAAGATGCCAAGAAAAGCAAAGCCCTGAAAAGAAGCCTCCTCTTGCTAAACTGTGCCATGTTAGGCATCGGCAACTGTGCCGGACCCCTTCTGCTACGGCTCTACTTCGTGCGAGGTGGCAAACGAATTTGGTTCTCAAGCTGGTTGGAAACTGGTGGGTGGCCCATCATTCTATTCCCTTTCGCAGCTTTATACTTGAACCGCCTCCGCGGAAGAGGAGATTCACATGACGATAAGAGACTCTTCATCATGAAGCCCTTGGTCTTCATCGCCTGTGTCCTTATCGGCATCCTCACCGGGCTTGATGACTACTTCTACGCCTACGGCGTGGCCCGTTTACCTGTCTCGACAGCTTCCCTCATAATTGCAATTCAACTGGCCTTCACTGCTTTCTTTGCTTTTCTTCTGGTTAGGCAGAGGTTCACACCTTACTCCATCAACTCGGTCGTTTTGTTAACGGTGGCGGCAGTAGTGCTTAGCCTCCATACGAGCGGGGACCGCCCAGCTAATGAATCCAGCAAGCAGTATCTGGTGGGTTTCTTCATGACCATCGGTGCGTCTGCTTTGTATGGGCTGGTTCTGCCCATGGTGGAGCTGACTTACAAGAAAGCCAACCAGGCCATTACCTACTCTCTTGTCATGGAGATGCAGATGGTCATTTCCGTTTTTGCCACTCTTTTCTGCACAGTAGGGATGCTCTTCAACAAAGACTTCGAGGTACACTCTCTCTCTCTCTCTCTCTCTCTCTCTCTCTCATGTTCATCACAGTCCTACCCTTGATCATTCCACTACAAATATTATCCGCCATGAGGCTGCCTCCGTCAATGTGGTGTGGGGCCCACCTCTAGAGTATGGGATCCATTGAATATGAACGGTGGTAGAATCTCATAGAGGATACAAGTACATGCATGAATTATTCTAGCCTGACTCTTGCTAATGGCAAGCTGAAGGTGGTTTAGAGGCTCTTTTTTTTTTTGCTGGCTTTGTTTGATTGCAAAGGAAATTGAAGTGAAGGGAAGGGAAGTCAAAATTTTATACTTTAAATGAAAACTTTTGTAATAATTACAGCACATGTTATCACATTGTTATTTAATTAATTCCAAATTATTCCACATTTAGTTATTAATTTACACTTTACTTTGCATCCAAATCTGTTCCATTTGAAATAGAAAATAAATTTCACATTTTATAAGTATCATTACTAAATATATTAAAAAAGATAAAATAAATTTTACATCTTATACAATCATATTGGTTTTGTTTGGTTGCAAGGGAAAATGAAGGGAAGAGAAGTGAAAATTTTTAATTTTAAATGAAAACTTTTATAGTTGTAACACAACATGTTTACATAAATTACCTGAACTTCTTAACATATTTAGTAATGACACTTATAAGATGTAAAATTTATTTTCCTTTTCAAATGGAAGGGATTTGGATGCAAAATGAATTGTAAGTTAATAATTAAATACGGAATAATTTAGAATTAGTTACATAATAATGTGATAGCATGTGTTTTAATTATTATAAAAGTTTCTATTTAAAGTTAAAAAATTTCATTTCTCTTCCCTTCAGTTCCCCTTGCAACCAAACAAAAGCTGCTAGACTTGTTGTTTCGGAGCTCCCTTACGGTACCCTTATTCTTTTTTCTTTTTCTTTTTTTTTTGAAAAATGTCGTGGTCTTAACCTAGTCAGACAGACACATTTGTTGATATATCTAATCCAAAAGTTATGGGAAAATTAATTATATAAAGACATCTAAGATCCCAAGGGTTTTTAAATTTGAGATTATTCTAGCACTTCCAAATATTCAACCCTAAAACTGACTATTAGATATATCAAAAGACATCCAAGGTCTTAATATTTTTCAATATTAGATAATAACCACTAAATGCCTAAATCACATGTCAAGACTTGAGATTCCATTTAGTGATTTCATTTAGTGAGTCTATGATCATGTTCTCAGGCGAAGAGAAATTTGAAAATGAATCTGATTGACAGAAAGAAAACCCACTTCAAAAGACCAATTAAGTGAGAGAGTGCATCAAGCTTACCCACCAAAATACCATGTTTTGTCTGGACTGTAATTAGTGGAACTACCACTTTGTTCTTTTGACTATGTACTAGCCTGGTTTAGTGGTTCAAACTAAAAGAATCGCATCTAAGGATATCTTGAGTCGTTCATCCTGATCTCTACCCACCTCTTTTCTGTAAAATTTTGATGGACAAGGATGTTGATTGACAGACGACAGACAAGTTGATTGGCATAGAGATCAAAACAAACAAACAAACAAAAATGTTAGATCCATTCAAATGTTGGAAAGATATAACTTTAGTTATAGATCCATTCAAATGTGACTCCTTAGCTTAATGTGACAATTATTGGAGTAGGCCGGCCTCTTTAAATGTGACTTTAGCTTAATCATGGGATATAACTTTAGTCATAGATCCCTTCAAATGTTGGAAAGATATACTGCTTTTTTCGTTGTAGGTCTAATAAGATTGCATGGTAGGCAATAATATCAGTAATGGCACCTTTCATATGTGATTTCCCATATGAATTGGGTAGCGTACTGGCTAGTGCCAACCCTCCACAGTTCAAATTCAGACTTGTTGACTCGGTCGTTTGCCAAAACAGAAGTTTGAAGTTTTCGAAAAACTTTTACTGCTAAAATTACAAATAAATGGAGGATTCCATATTAAATTGTGGGACACACCTTGGATCATGGCTCAAGGTGTCAATATCAGATTGGCCAATTCTTATCGCTGTTGGATATGATTTATCCCCGATTTTATTTATTTTTTATAGTAATATATAAGGTATCAGCCATATGTCTATTTCCTATTGGATCCATTCACTGATTCAATCTAATCAGAATCAATTTTGAACACATCGTGTAGGATTATAGTAGTTTAATTATGGGATCCTATAATTATGGAGAATTACCTTTAGACTCCAAATTCGCAGTTTTGTTACTTAGGAATCTGAACAAAAGTTTCATATTCTGATATTTTACTAATCACCTTTAAAATCATCTGAGAATCTCCCTTCTGTTCTGTCCAAGTCCATAATCGACCTGACTTTTTATGTTAGATTCCAGTGGAGTTGTAGTGGAACCCAGGAATCCAGCTAAAGCGTATCGTGTAACCAAAGTTATGATTCTGACCTAACATCTAAGAATCAGAATTCTATTCAAACATGGCTATGTTTGGATGTCAAAAAAAAAAAAAAAAAAATTAAATTACTCTTATCTTATTATAATTTTTATTTTATTTTCTCAACATCCAAATGTAGCATTCATGATAACTCTATATCCAATGGGCAAAATGAGACACTTGCCTACCATGGGGCTATATAATCGCCTGCAAAGAAAATTTTCCTTCTTTACGGTAATGTAATCTTTTTTATATTTTTTTTAAAGTAAAAAACCACTTTAGTACAAGACTATTAACCGCGAACTTTAATTTGACTAAATTGCCACACGTGTCATATACATGCCTTCCTAGTTAGGAAATCAACTAACTTGTTGATCTCCTTAGGGATAAACTGAAAATTATCTGATAGAAAATAAATAGTCAAATAAATATAATGTATAATCAAACCATCAAAACAATTGGATTTAGGACTTAATCAGTTGCTAACTTCTGTGTGGTTAATGTTACATTTAAATGGTAGGTTATTCCAAGAGAAGCAAAAGAGTACGAGCTTGGGGAAACAAAATACTACTTGGTGGTGGTATTTAGTGCAATTATTTGGCAGTTCTTCTTCTTGGGAGCAATTGGTGTCATCTTTTATGGTTCTTCATTACTCGCTGCAGTTATAATCACAACTCTATTACCAGTTACAGAGATCTTAGCTGTTTTCTTCTTCCAAGAGTCATTCAAAGCTGAGAAGGGGATTTCTCTTGCTCTTTCATTATGGGGTTTCGCCTCCTATTTCTATGGTGAGCTTAGAGCAAGGAAGAAATGCAATCAAACTCCAAAGTCAGAGACTCCTTGAATCCATCCATCATCATCACAAGTCTAAGAAAGTTTGTTTGCATATTAAGTTAGTACTGTAAATTTTCGCTGTCATTTTGTGTTGTGATCAACTATCATAATTTTACCTAGATGACTGATAAGTTCATCTTTATATCTTATAAAGCAACCATCTAGCTTTAGTTATTTGGCATATTTTCTTATGTATATGGAATGCTTGGGATATCATTTTCTTACATGAGTTCTGCAGATTGTAACTTCTATGTTTTAACAAATTATTATTTGTATTGAGAAATTATACAAACCCATGTTTTATGCAACTTACCATTTTTTTAAGGGATTTTCTTATTGTCACTAAGAGATATCAAAGAATTTAGAACCTTACTTTCTTGTCATTTCACATGTTCATTTTAAAATGCGAGATGATAATTCTTTCTTTTTTTTTTTTCAAATATCAATTTATTGAAAATCTCATGAAGAAGCCAGAACAACACATCTCACGAAGTCAAGAAGTGAATGTTGGCCACGCTTTACATACAATGATACAAAGGTAAGCCACATTCAAAAGGTTTTTAAAAAATCCATTTTGCCTTTGTTTTAAAAAAAAAAATTGAGAATAAAACAATGGATAATTAAAAGAAGATAAACAATCTTCTTTTTTTTTTTAAAGACCTGGGATACTATTTCATATGTGTACTTACTAGATGAGTTGACGCATGCCAATCTAAGATCTCTGATCCTCGACCCTAGTTGACCCAGCCCAACCTTAGGGTAGAAATACCAATCCTAGCTAGCCCAACCTAAAATGTTTACATATATTTATTAAGGCAGGTTTCGTCTGGGCTAGCCTTGGAAGATAGCGACCCAATGGCTTTTAGTATTAATAGACTCTATCTAGGTTCTACCAAAAAAAAAAAAAAAAAACTCTATCTAGGGAGCTTGGACCTTCCCCCGACTGGACCTTAAGTTTAGTTTTATTATTTCTAGTACCCATGTTGACAAAAATTGGGTGGGCTAAGCTTGGACCCAGGTATTTTGGGCCCAAATTGCACCTAGCTCCTCACTTCTCCTCCCTAAGACCCTAAACATTTTCTCTTTCCTTCTGAATTCGAAGGGGTTGCTCAGTTGGCAAGGGACCATACCCTAGGAAGCAAGGGTCATCAGTTCAACTTGCCCTCGTTCTCTAGGGCCACGCACACTAGGTTTGATGGTTCTAATGGGCCTTGGACTGGTAGGCTAGTAGTACCTGTGGATGATGGGGTTGGCATGGACCAGTGATTTATCCGGTCCATCCAAAGCAAAAATAAAAAAATAAAAAAAATAAAAAAGTGTATTGTCTAGGTTTAAAAGTAGGTGTGTTCTTAACAGCATTGTCGCAGTACATTCATAAGGTTTATAGCATTTCATTTTGCAGGTTCGTAAGGATCATAGGGTTTATAGAATGTTGTATATTTTGTTTTATATTATAACACTCATCTATTGTCTATGTTTTGCTTGAATGTTTACTACCTGCTACCAACAAAAAGAAATAAAAATAAACTAAATTAGTGGGTGAGATTACATGGAAGAGAAAACAATAATTTTGAAAAGGGTTCTCCATGCTATATAGACAACAGGACCGATCTCATGCATGGCATGGCTGTTCTTTGATTTTGAGATCTATAGAGTCGTAGAACAAAATAAGAGTAAGCGCGTTACAACTAGCAGCCTACGGAAAAAGACTAGCATGCTAGTAGCATAGCCGCTTTAAAAATGCTCTAGAGCGCGGAGCTTTAAGATGTGATAGGCTAGTGCACTACTAGCTCGTTTCCTTGCTCAAATACAAACTACAAATTTGATTGGTCATTGAAGCCAATGGTTAATGCATTTCACTTAAACATGCCTTAGATCATTAAATTTTCACATTCTTACCCATGAAAGCATTTAGATAAAAAAAAAAAATGTGGGGTGACGGGAATTGGGTTGAATTTAAATCTAGAGAGAGGGTTTCTGATTCCACCAGTGTGGGAGGAATCTTTCACGCCACACTAATCAGGTGCGGAAATCACTTTCATTAATAGAGGGTCCACTTGGTTAGGGAAGTGGTAGATTTTCAAGGATGAGAGAGTGCGTCATAAATAATATTGTTGGGTTGTGTCATGTTTTCTATGCGATCCACACAATTATTGGAGTTGTATTTGTATTTGGGTTTGGGTCAATTATATATACAAGAGTTAATTTGTAATTGTGTGGAATTAAGGTTTATAGGATGCCTATATATTGTCTTTATGGGAAAACCCCTAGGTAAGGTTAGAGCAAAGGGAAACACTTTTTCCGATGGAAAGAAGTGTAGAGCTTTCTTGTGAATAAAGAAATTCTCTAATTCTCTAGTTTAGTGGTAGTTATTCTAGATTGGGTGTTGAACCACAGTAAATCCTGGTGTTTATGTGTTTGCTTGGTCTTCGTTTTTTTCTCTCTTGTTTGTGCTTTCATCTCTAACAAATATGGCATGGGAAAGCATCCCATGGATGACGTTGATCTTTTTCTCTTAAATCTGATTGTTTACAAGGTTTTAAAATGATTTTGAATAAAATCATTCTAGAATTTGTCAAGAATTAGTTGAACTTTATTGGAATTGGAATCGATTGAACTCACTCTAACTCAACCTAACTTGATCGAACTCAATATGCATAGAATCAAGTTTAATTGGGTTGGCCAGTTCAGCTTATTCCAATCCAAGTTTGACAATCATTATCACAATAAGGACCCCATTGAAGATACCGGTTCTTGTATACCTATGTGTACAATCATTATGACTATAAAAAATTGCTCATTTTCAGTTTTTCTAAGGGTGGTTATATTTGGATTCAAATCCTCTCATGCCCTCATGTTGGCATGAGAAAAATGTTAGGATTGGGAGCTCAAACAAGAAGATTTAAGATGGTTCAACACCCTATCGTGGGATGCCTACGTCTACACCAGAGAGACAGAATTCTTTATTTATAAGAAAAGTCGACACCTCTCTCCACCTGACAAAGTATTCTCATTTGCTTAGACCTTACCTAGGTTTTCCCATACAGAGATAATATATAGACAAACCTAGAAACCCTAATCCCATACAATTACAAGTTTACCCTGTACATGTAATAGACCCAAACCCTAATATAAGTACAACCCAATAACTGTGTAGACCCCACAGAGTACAAGACACAAAACCTGTCATACCCCAATTCTGAACCAACTAGAATGGTGTGATGAATCGTCCATAGACCAACGGTTCAACCAGGATCTCTTATAGGCCGTGCCCATTCGATTAAACCAGATACATCTCACAAGCAAATTCAGAGTAAATAAATGATAGCGAAAGTCTTTAATACTAATGAACTGAGTATCTGATAGTGATAGCATAATTAAGTATCCAATTATCTCCAACATACCTCAAGACATAAAATAAAGTAAAATAATCAATTATATGTTCCCATAACTAAACAATTAAGCTAATAAAAAACACATGAGTTGCACTCACACGACGAATCATGCGCATCTTCTTCAGTTTTTACGTCGATCGCAGCAACGTGTTCATACATCGGTGCATTCATATATTCTTCAACAGTAGGACCTGCATCAAGAACTAAAAATATTCGACGTCGAAAGGGTGAGCATACATCACGGCTCAGTGAGAAAACAAAACAATGCAACAAACATATACATGCATTCAATTCATATCTTTGGTCTGGTTTATAAGTTTGCAATGTGCTATAGAAAGGTTTGGTGGCCGCTGCACCTCTATACACGAGTGTGTGAATCCGTCCAATTGATCAAACACCATTTCCGTCCCACATGCACCCACCATGAAAGAGAGATAGAGCTAAAGTGTTCGGATCAAACACCGCCAACACTTCCCTGATGCCTTACCCATACCAACAAGTAAGCCCCTATTGGTGAGGGCTTGCAAACTGGGCTCACAACTAACCAATCCTAATGCCATACAGTGTATCCAAGGTCTCACCCAGCACCTCAATACGTCCATAGAGATAGAGCTAAGGCCCCCCAGTAGAGTCAGAGACCATACGGTCCGAGATCACCTCTCTTGATGTCCTACGACGTAATAATTCTGCTAAGGCAATGGCGATACGATGATGTTAGTGGGCAAGACTTGAGTAGAGATAGAGCTAGAGTCTGGTGATGAGGTCAAAGACCATCATGCCACGTCCTCCCCCTAATGCTCCACTCTCATCCAACACACCAACCACATACATACATTCACATGCCTATTCCTAGCATTATCATCATCATCATGTTATAAATAAATAGAATTAAATATGTATGAACAGTAATAGTAAGAATATTGGATGATATGTGAGATGTACATTACAAGCATACAAGCATAGAATCAATCATAGCATTGGACTCAATAAAGTAAACAGTTTATTATTATCCAATTAGTTTAGGTCTTGTTGCCTCACCTTTGATAGTTGGTTGTTCCTCTTCCAAGCTTTGTAAATCACTTTTGTACCACTTGAAAACCTAATAAATTTATGGATTCTGAGTTAGAGTTCATATTTATTAATTACAGTATTTAAATGTCTCATCTGGAATCAATCAGACCTCTAGAAGCTGAATGGTTGCAAGTATGGCTGCACCTGTGGTTTCAGTTTTTGCGACTACAGGGTGTGTGGTCTATACGTGTGGTCACATATCATGCGACCACACACATGCAACCACACCCTCCCTAAAAACTTTCCAAGGGCATGTGGTCGACTCATGTGCCTAGTGTGGTCAACCATAGCTGTGACCACATGAGTGTTTGCTCGACTTTCATTCTCAGTTTAACCCCTTCATGATTTGATTCCTTGAACTATCACTAGGGTCCTTCCTATGATTAATCTATGGCTTTAAGTTCGTATTTTTTACAATTATTTACTCCAATCTACTCTTCATGGATTTCCTTTGATTTTTTGTCTATGGTCTCATGGTTGAGATCCTACTTTGAATCAATACTTCCTCCATGATTTATTCTAGGCATTTAACTAATGTAGGAGATGTTTTCATACCTTAAACTTGCTGAAGAATCAGAGCTCTTTCTGAAATTCCTTATCTTAGTCTTCCTCTTCAATTCTTCTTCTCTTCTTCCTTCTCTCTATCTCTCTCTTTCAGTTTGAGTTCTAAAATAATGAAAGAGGCTAAGGGACGTCCTATATATAGAGAAAAATCGTCCATATAGAGTCCTACTTTGATTAGGAAAGAACCCCCTTCAGATTAGGAAGGTTTTCTAATTTTGGGGTCAATTATCCCATCGTGTGGTCGCACGTGGGGTTGCAGGATCCGTCGACCACACATCCCAAATCTGCGACCACATGTCCCAGGCTCCAGTGGTCTCATTAATCTGAGGTGTGGTCAACCGCACCTGTTTATGTATGCTACCACACGTCTCAACTAGATGATTTATGGTTCGAATTACATACCTAGCCTTGTGGTTTCTTTACGCACTTGGTCCGCTTGGTCTGACCATGATAGGAAAACCTGATACAAGGTGGTAAGATTGGGTTAGTACGATACGGGTCTTACAACTCCCCCCTCTTATATAAATTTCATCCTCGAAATTTGTACATACCTTCCAAGTCGAAAAGGTGAGGATATTACTTTCGCATAGCATTCTCTTCTTCCCATGTGATCTCTTCCACATTTTGGCTCCTCCAAGTAACTTTAACATAGTAAATGTCACGGTTGCATAGACGTTGAACCTTTTGGCTAGTAATTTCGATTGGTGCTACTTCGAATGTCAAATCCTCAGTTAGACCTGGTGAATCCACTGTTAGGATGTATGTTGGATCTCGGATGTACTTCTTCAGTAATGAGATATGAAATACATCATGCACACTTGACATGGATGGGGGTAGTGCTAACTGATATGCTGCCTTCTCACGTCTAGCTAGAACTTCATAAGGTCCAATATACCTGGGAAACAATTTTCCCTACTGTCCAAACCTTTTTAAACCAAGCATAGGAGATATTTTCAAAAATACCTTATCACCTATGGTGAATTCGAGATCTCTGCGTCGATTATCTACATATTGCTTCTGATGGTTCTGAGCTATTCGGACTCTTTCCTTGATAAAGTCGACCACTCGACAAGTCTTTTCAACAAACTCTGGTCCAACATACTCCATTCTCCAACTTCGTTCCAAAATAAAGGAGTTTGACACTTCCTACCATACAGTGCTTCATAGGGTGACATCTGCATTGTCGCTTGATAGTTGTTGTTATAAGTGAACTTAATCAATGGTAATTTCTCATCCCATGATCCTTTGAAATTAATTATGCAATCTCGGAGCATATCTTCTAAAATCTGAATGGTACATTCTGACTGTCCATCGGTCTGAGGATGGAATGCAGTACTAAACTTCAACGTTGTACCCATAGCCTTCTGTAATCTTTTCCAAAACCTTGAGGTAAAACGTTGGTCTCTGTCAGACACGATGCTTTCAGGTACACCATGCAATCTGACAATATTATCAACATACAGCTTAGCTAACCTCTCTAGGGTATACTAAGGTTGTATAGCTATGAAACGAGCTGTCTTAGTCAAACGATCTACAATCACCCAGACCGCATCAACTACTCGGGGAGTCAATGGTAACCCAATGACAAAGTGCATAGTGATGCAATCCCATTTCCATGTCAGTTCTGGTAGTGGCTGCAACAATCTTGCAGGTCTTTGCCTTTCGGCCTTTACCTGCTGACAATTCAGACATTGAGACACAAATTTAGCTACATTCGCTTTCATTCCTCTCCACCAATAGAGTTTCTTTAAATCATGGTACATCTTCGTGCTTCCAAGGTGTACCAAATATGCAGTGGTGTGGGCTTCCTTCATGAGTCTTTGTCTAATATCCAAATCTTCATTTTCAAGAACACATACCCTTCCTTTGTATCTTAGTACCTTTTCAACGTCCAAGGTGAACTCAGGAGTAGTCCTACCTTTTTCAAGGTCTTCTTGCACTGTTCTCAGATAAGGGTCTGATTTAATAGCTGTATTCATCTCGTTTATCAGATCAGGTACAATCTTCAATGTAGCAAACACGTTTGAGAATAGATGAATAAATCCTGGGTCAGTTGATTCATTCAGAATATCAATCACAAACTGCTCTTTATCATAATTAAATACTCTTCCTGTGACACACACTACAACATTTGTACTAGCTTCTTCTTGGGATTCTGTCATAGCTTTCCTGCTTAGTGCGTCAAAAACTACATTAGCTTTTCCTGGATGATACTGGATATTGCAATCATAATCCTTCAATAATTTTAGCCATCTTGTCTGTCTCATGTTCAACTCCTTCTGATTAAAAAGAATAGAGAGACTCTTATGATCTGATGTAATTTAAAATTTCTCTCCATACAAATAATGTATCTATGTCTTGACAGCATGTACCACCGCTGCTAATTCCAAGTCATAAGTGGGATAGTTCTTTTCATGTGTCTTCAGTTGTCATGAGTCATACATAATTACTTGTTCTCTTTGCATAAGCACGCATCCCAAACTTAACTCAGACGCATTAGTGTACAAGGTAAATGATTGTCCTAGGATCGAAATAGTCAAGATTGGAGCTGATATCAATCTAGCCTTCAATGTTTGGAAACACTCTTCACATTTATCGGTCCAAACAAACCTTTCTCCTTTCTTTGTTAGACTGGTGAGAGGTACGGCGATTATAGAGTTATCTTCCATGAATCGTCGATAATAACCAGCTAAACCTAAGAAATTCTGATTTTGGTAACATTCTTAGGTGCTTTCCATTTCACAATGGCTTCAATCTTGCTAGGATCCACTTTAATTCCTTCAGCGATACAATATGGCCTAAGAAAGTGACTTCATTCAGCCAGAACTCACACTTAGTAAATTTTATGTAAAACTTCTCTTTTCTTAGTCCCTGCAAAGCGGTTTTTAGATTTGTGATATGAGTTTTTTTATCCTTGGAGTAGACTAGTATGTCGTCAATAAATACAATAACTGATGTATCCAATATATCATGGAATACCCGATTCATGAGTTCCATAAAAGTTGCAGGTGCATTAGTCAATCCAAAAGACATAACCAAAAATTCATAATGTCCATATCTGGTTCTGAATACTGTCTTCGGAATATCACCTTCCTTAATCTTCAACTGATGGTATCCTGACCGAAGATCAATTTTGGAGAATACTTTGTCACCTTGCAACTGATCGAACAAGTCATCGATCCGAGGCAACGGGTACCGATTCTTGATTGTAAGCTTATTCAATTATCGATATACACAGTCGAACGCTACCGTCCTTTTTTTTACGAACAATACTGGCGCTGTAAGACCTGTATCAAACTAACCCGGTCTTACCACCTTGAACCAGGTTTACCCATCATGGTTGAGCAAAATGGACCAAGGGCGTGAAGGAGATCGTGATCCCAAGTATTAAATCGACCCAAAAACACTTAAATTAAGGGGAGGGTCGCATACCCAGCAAAGGAGGGTCGGACCCCCCAAGACAGAAGGTCAGACCCCCAGTTTTATAGAGAGGGTCGGACACTTTAGGAACCAGGGGTCGACGGGATCATCGACCCCCTCATCGACCCCCAGTTTTCGCCAGAAACAGAAATTAGGAATGTTTCCTAATTTCGGTTGAACTCTTTCCAAATCTCAATGGGACTTATTTTAGGAGTTTCTACTCTATAAATAGGACGTCCCTAAGCCTCTTTCACTCCTTTTACAATCCCAAATTGAATTGAGAGAAAGAGAAGAGAAGGAAGAGAAGAAGAAGAGAAACAAGTAAAAGAATAAAGCAAAAAGGAGAATAGTTGTAGAGAATGAGTATTATTCTCTGGTAGGGATACTAATTCCATGAGTTTCTATAGACCTTAGGTTAGATAATGAAGAGAGTATGATCTCGAAGAAACCCAAACCATCAACCCATGGTTAGGTTTTCAGTTTTCATGGAAAACCATGGGGAAGTCATGAAAACCATTTAGGTGAATGAATCATGGTTCTAGGCCGTAGAACATGTATAATATGGACTGTAGTAGCAAGCCATAGGACCCCAAACACGAAGAATGGACTGGAAGTAGAAAAATCAACAAAACCCACAGGGGGTCGCATGGGGGGTCGATGGCCAATCGACCCTACCAGACCCTGAGCATCGACCCCCAGTGTTCGGAAAGTCCAGAATAGGGGTGGTCGCACCAGGGGTCGATCATTACTCCGACCCTACCTCCGACCCCCAGTTAACAGTATGGTTTTTAAATTCGGAATAAATTCTAATTAAGTTTTATCGACTTTGTTAGGTCTTCTAGCAATATAATAACAATATAAAGGTGATTCTAAAGCTTGGAAGAGGATCTATTAACAAGTTAAGGTGAGGGAACAAGACCTAAACTAATTGGTTAATAATAAACTGTTTTATTTCTTGAGTCCAATGCCATATTGATTCTATGCGTGTATGCTTGTATGTGCATTCAACGTGTCATCCAATATTTCTATTATTTGTTCATGCATATTTACTTTATTGTTTATAACATGATGATGATGATGATGATAGGAATAGGCATGTGAATGTTTGTGTTTGGCCAGTGTATATGGTGCGGGTAGGGAAGGTATCAACCGGTACTTCGATGCCATTTTTATCAGGGTATATTGTGCCATAGCCTATTCAAGTCATGTCCATTGACGTCGTCGTATCGTCATTACCTTAATAGAACTATTATATCATAGAGTATCGGGGGAGGTGGTCTCGGTCCTTGTAGTCTCTGACTCTACCGGGGGGCCTTAGCTCTATCTCTATGGATCTTCTGAGGGATGCTGGGGTGAGCCCTTGGATACACTGTTTGGCATTAGGATTGATTAGTTGCGAGCCCAGTTTGCAACCCTAGCCAGCAGGGGTTTACTTGTTGGTATGGTATCAACCAGTACAGCCATGACCGTTTTTCATGGGGTGTATATTGTGCCATTCTGGGTACATGTGGGGCGACGGTGCCGTTTTCATTGGGCGTTTCCACACACTCGTGTATAGAGGTGCGGCGACCACCTATCATTTCTATAGCACATTGCAAACTTTAAACCAGACCAAAGATATGATTTGACTGCATGCATATGTATTGTTGCATTGTTTTATTTGCTCACTGAGCCATGATGTGTGCTCACCCCTCGACGTCGAATATTTTTAGTTGATGATGCAGGTATTACTGTCAAAGATTATATAAATGCTCCAGTGTACGGGAACGTGACGGTGATGGAAGTGGAAGATGCATTGGATACACATGACTCCTCTTGCGAGTGCAACTCATGTGTATTTGACTAGATATTTTTTAGAATTTTTTATTTGGATTTATTAAGGACATGTATTTGATATTTATTTATGTCTCAGTTGATACAGAATAATTTGCTATTTAAATATTAATATCACAGTAGATTCTTAGTTCATTTTACTATAAGACTTTAACTATTGTGTATTTACTCTGATTATGAATGTGGATGTATGAAGTTTAGATCAGTCGGATACCATCTGTACGAGATCCTGGTTAAACCGTTGGTTTGCTAGCGGTTCATCACACCATTCTGAAGTATATGGAATTGGGGTGTGACAACTTGGTATCAGAGTCTCTCAGACCGTGTCCGCTAAACTAGCATACCCTCACGACGAATTGTGAACTGAAATAGGATAAAAGTAAAAACTGTAATATTAACACACTATAAGCACAAGTGATGTTTGAGACCAAATTTGAAAAGATAATAATGCATCTATTAAAGGAAGAAACAATTTTACATACAATGAGAGGGAAACAAACGTACATACATAGCTAAAGCAGAGTACAGTCCACAACCCAGACAGTTACTCTGTAGTACAATGAAAGGAAATAAGTACAATCATGAAGCTGGAGGTAAAGGAGGGGGCGGTGCCTCACGATCTCTGTCATAATCCTCAGCATAGACTCTAGTTAACCAGGCTATCTGAGTCTGGGTCGGCTTAAGACTAGCTGTAAGATCCATTACCCGCTGATCAGTCCGGTGCTGAGCCTCCATGAGCTCTCCCATCCTCATGGCTGATGTCCGCTGAGAGTCTAGTAGCTCATCCACTCTCACCCACTGAGCGTCTATGAGCTCTCCCATCCTCATGGCTGATGTCCGCTGGGAGTCTAGTAGCTCATCCACTCTCACCCGCTGAGTGTCTAGTAACTCTCCCATCCTCATGTCTGATGTACGCTGGGCGTCTATGAGCTCATCCACTCTCACACGCTGAGCGTCTAGTAACTCCTCCATCCTCATATCAGATCTACGCTGAGCCTCTCTGATCTCATGCAACATCTCCATCATATCAGAAGGTGGGTGTGAAGGACTAGCCGCATGAGAAGGACCAACCTCATGAGAAGGACCCGCCACATATGGAGTACCAGCTCCAGCCGCATGAGTAGGTAAAGGCGGTGGTATCGAGTCTATGTCCATGTACATGCGGTCATCATCATCAGCAGGCTCCGCATGAACTCTAGCAGGGGTGGCAGCTGCCTCAGCGTCAGCTATCTCTACGCGAGTGTGAGGGCGCACCATCGCGTTTCTCTCTTCATCACTGACCTGGGCATCCCGCATGCCCATCTTGCAAATAGCCTCCCAATCTAGAGGCGATGAGAAGGACTTTTCCTGAATCTTCTCATCCAATAAATCAACCCCCAGGCGGGTAAGCAGAACAGTGATCATACGTCCGTACGAAAGGTTGCCAGTGTGACTGGGCAACGTAGCAGTGATCATGGTACACATGATGATGTACGAAAGGCAGACGGGCTGTCTAGTGCAAATGTTGTACAGAAAATACTAAGTCAGCTGGGAAACCCTCTTGTAATGGCCACTCTGCGGGATCAGGTTATGCTGAATAATCTTGCAATATACCCGTGGAGCTGGACGCATATAGCATGCCCTCATCTGCCAGCGATCAGGTCGTAGGAGCTGATTATCGATCTCAGCCCTCATCTGTAAAGAGAAGAACTAGGGCTCTCCAAGAGCACAGAAAATCATGGGGTCATCATAGGAAATGCCCAGTAGGTTGGCCAGCTGTCGATAATTGAATGAAATGTTCACCCCTTTGACATAGCTTGTGATGCGCAGCTCTTGACCCCTCCCAACATCATTGTAATCCCCCACCACCTGGAGGTTACAATAGAACTGGCGTACCAAATCCGGACAGGTGCATGCATCGTAAGTGATGACTGGGAGCCATCCCATATCACCAAATGCCCTCTCCACATTGAACAGGGCTAACTCAGCCAAGTTCACCTTACGACCACCCTCTACTTTCTTGCGAGCGTAGTGGGCATACTGTGTCTCAGCTTCGTTAGAGCGAAAATGAAGAGGATCACGAACTCTAGGTACTTTGGTACGAGCCATGATATCTGCAAATAAGGAAGAAAAACATATAGTATATTAGTAGAGAGTAAAAATAAAAAATTGGGACATTATAATGACGTAAGTTGGCCAAAAGCCTCACTTGTCACCCACACTCGTGGGCAGGAGGACTTACGTAGGTCCTAACATATCCAACAACACTCACACAGTAGGAAATTCTAACTAATGGGATCCAATTTGAAGAAATTACGGGAAATAAAAAATTTCAACAAATTAGGGCAAAAAGAGAAAAAATTCAAGTTTCTCGATAACCAACCGATGAAACTCAAAAATTTTTGAGGGCTTTTGTTCCTAGAGACACCAATAACAAAAGCCCCCAATAAAAATCGAATTTTTACGGTTGGAAAAAATTTAATTTGAAAAATACAAGTTAAACGGGCGAAAACCTAGAAATGGAAACCTAAAAAAATAGGAAAAAATGAGGAAACATACCTGTAGGAACGATGTGTACGTCGAAACACGGACCCAAATTGACCAATATAGCGGAGTGGCACTGTAGCAACGCAGAGGTGGGAGACGAGTCGAAACGGGGAAGAAATAATGGGAAATGAACCTAGAATTGGACCTTAAAAGTCTGATTTTTGGTCTGGGGGTCGGACAATTCGACCAGGATCATCGACCCCCATATCGACCCCCATATCGACCCCCAGCTCTGGGGAATCTGACAGAAAACCAAGGGTCGCACCTGGGGGTCGGACATTCATCGACCCCCATATCGACCCCCAGCTCTCGGGAACTTGACAGTAAACCAGGGGTCGCACCTGGGGGTCGGACACCCATCGACCCCCGCATCGACCCCCGGCTCTCGGGAAGAACAGGTTATTCCCAGGGTCGGATACTGAGGGTCAGACATACCATCGACCCTGCATAGAAATTTTTTTTTTCATAGAATGAGTTGAAAATTTTGAAATTTTATATCGGTTAGCGTGCCTACATGAAGTATAAATGATTGTTTCACGTATTTTGATGATTTTCAGACACCCCCATTCTCAGGAGAAAATATGTCTAGGTGTAGAGTAACCAGACAGAGCCAAAATGCAGTTCCACCACCACCACCTGTGGAGGAAACTAGTCAAGAAAATATGTATGTACAGGGAAATCCGCAGGTTGCACCACCAAAAAATCCAGGTCAGACAAATCCTACAAACTTGCCACCTCCACCACCGGAGCTAGCAACCGTAGTTATGAACCTAGCACAGCAGCTGCAACAAATGCAACACGCACAGGCTCAAATGCAAGTGGCAATGGGGATTATGTTCCAGGCGCACATGCTACACCCATGATGACTAGACAAGCCAGTGCAGCACCGGTGGGTAACCACCCAGCACCTCAAACACCTCAACCACCAGCTGCACAGATTCCAGTACTAGGTCCGGAAGCAGCTCAGGTTAATTATCAGTATCCACAACCTATGTTTGGGGCATACCCCTAAAGTTAGATGGATCACTCTCGACTGGTTGAGAGATTCTTGAAGATGAAGCCAAAGGAGTTTAAAGGTAAATCGTCTGATCCTTTATGGCCAACACATTGGATAGACGAAATGGAGAGAAATTTTCTTATGATGACTATTATAGAAGAAGAAAAGGTATTATGTGCCACCTTCATGCTAAAAGGCGATGCACATCATTGGTGGAAATCTACCAGGGCCTATCTATTGACCAAGCACGCCCTATTGACTTGGGCTATTTATAAAGAAGCTTTCTTTGAGAAGTATTTTCCTCGAAGCTTCAGAGATTCTATGGAGAAGGAGTTCCTGAGTTTATATCAGGGCCAGATGTCCGTGGATGTATATCAACAGCGTTATGAGGAGCTGTTTTTCTTTGCACCACTTAGTATGCAAGAAGAAGAAACTAAGACCTGTAGGTTTGTCACGGGACTTAGAGGAAGCATCAGAGAGCACGTTATGGGTTTGGAAAAGAAGATATACAATGAAGTTGTCCAAATTGCTCGAGTTATAGAATCGAGCCAGAAGGAAAGTTATTTTACACAGAACAGAGGCATAAAAAGACCAGCCGGAAATGCTTATAACGGAGGTAACAACAAGACCTTTAAACCCTTCCGTGCTCAAGGCTTTACTGCTGCACCCAAGACTACCCCAGTAACTCAACAGCAACTAAAGCCAAATTCTGAAGGTCCGAGATATTATAACTGCAGCCAAACAGGACATATGGCAAGGGAGTGTCCTAAGCCCAAGAAGCACTTACAACAAGGATGAGTATATGCTGTTACATCCGAGGATGCTGCCGCATCACCCGATGTGGTCACAGGTATGATCGAAACCTTTAAAGTTGTATTACATTGTATGAGCATGTAGACTAAGTAAAATAAATCACATGTATCGTATCTATAAATGGCATACCCGCCAGAGTACTCTTTGACTTAGGAGCTACTCATTCCTTTATATCTGTATCATTTGGGAAGAAGCTGAACCTACCCATCAAAACATTGGACTACAAACTACTTGTACGGTCACCGATGGGGTTAGAAGCGGAGTTAGAGAAAGGTTATGGGCCATGTCCAGTTCTCATTGGTGAGAAAACCTTAGATGCAACCTTGATCCAACTTGGGATGGTAGAATTTGACGTCATCTTGGGAATAGACTAGTTAGCTCGGCATTCTGCGAACCTACTACGCGCCGGAAAGAAATTAACATTTAAAGACAAAGAAGGAGCAGAATTCAGTTTTGTGGGAACCAAACTTCCACGTAAACGCAAGCTCACATTCTCAGCACTAAAGGCTAAGAAGTGCCTTGAGAAGGGGGCAGTTGGGTATCTAGTATCAGTGGTCGACCTCACCAAGGAAGCACCAAAGAAAAGATGGAAGATATTGATGTCGTGTGGGACTACCCCGACGTGTTTCCTGAGGAACTACCAGGATTACCACCCGACCGAGCCACAGAGTTTGTGATAGATCTTATACCTGGAGCCGCACCAGTATCAAAAGCACCTTATAGAATGGCTCCTACTGAACTAAAGGAATTGAAAGTGCAACTACAGGAACTGCTGGACAAGGGTTATATTCGACCCAGTATATCACCATGGGGAGCACCAGTATTGTTCGTAAAGAAAAAGGACGGTAGCGTTCGATTATGTATCGACTATCGGGAGCTGAATAAACTGACAATCAAGAATCGGTATCCACTACATCGGATCGATGACTTCTTCAATCAGTTGCAAGGAGCAAAAGTATTTTCTAAGATCGATCTTCGGTCAGGCTACCATCAGTTGAAGATTAAAGATGGTGATATTCCTAAGAGAGCTTTCAGGACCAGGTATGGACATTATGAATTCTTGGTCATGTCTTTTGGATTAACAAACGCCCCAGCAACTTTCATGGAACTTATGAACCGGGTTTTCTACAATATATTGGATACGTCGGTTATTGTATTTATTGATGATATATTGGTATATTCCAAGGACAAGGAAACCCATATTAAGAACCTAAACGCCGCCCTACAGCGTTTAAGGAAAGAGAAGCTATATGCCAAATTTACCAAATGTGAGTTTTGGCTAAGTGAAGTCGCCTTCCTAGGCCATGTAGTATCCGCTGAAGGAATCAAAGTGGACCCCAGCAAGATCGAGGCTATTGTAAAATGGGAAGCACCAAAGAGCGTTGCCGAAATTAAAAGCTTTCTAGATCTCACTGGTTATTATCGAAGATTTGTAGAAGACTATTCCTGGATTGCAGTACCTCTCACCAGTTTGACTAAGAAAGGTGAAAAGTTTGTGTGGACGGATAAATGTGAGAAGAGCTTCCAGACATTGAAAACCAGATTGATATCCGCTCCGATTTTGACTATTCTCGTTCCCGGACAGCCATTTACCTTGTACATGGATGCGTCAGGATTGGGATTAGGATGTGTGCTTATGCAAGGAGAACAAGTAATTGCTTATGCCTCGAGACAGTTGAAGACACATGAGAAAAATTATCCCACTCATGATTTAGAGTTAGCAGCAGTAGTACATGCAGTCAAGATATGGAGACATTACCTATACGGAGAGAAGTTCCAGATTAAATCGGATCATAAGAGTCTTACTTATTTATTTAATCAAAAGGAGTTGAATATGAGACAAAGAAGATGGCTGGAACTACTGAAAAACTATGACTGTGATATCCAGAATCATCTGGGGAAAGCTAATGTAGTAGCAGATGCGTTGAGAAGAAAGGCAATGATAAAATCTCAAGGGAAAGTTAGCACAACTGCGGCAATGTGTACTACAGGAATGGTATTCAATCACGGCAATGAGCAGTATGTGATAGATACAACGAATGGATCAGCCAACCAAGGGTTTATTCATCGGTTTTCAAATATGTTCACTGCATTGAAGATTATACCGGATATAATTGATGAAGTGAAGATAGCTATCAAGGCAGACCCTTACCTGAGAACGGTACAAGAAGACATAGAAAAAGGTAGGACTAACCTTGAGTTCACCTTGGACGAAGAGAAGGTACTGAAGTACAAAGGAAGGATATGTGTACCCGAAACAGAGAGTGTGGACATTAGACATCGACTGCTGAAAGAAGCCCATACCACCATCTATTCGATACATCCTGGAAGTACAAAAATGTATCATGACCTAAAGAAACTATATTGGTGGAGAGGAATGAGAGCAGATATAGCCAAGTTCGTGTCTCAATGCCTAAATTGTCAGAAAGTAAAGGCTGAACGACAAAGACCCACAGGACTGTTACAGTTGTTACCGGAACCAGCATGGAAATGGAACTGCATTACTATGGACTTCGTTACGGGATTACCACTGACTTCTCGAATGGTTGATGCAGTTTGGGTGATTGTAGACTGTCTGACTAAGATAGCTCGCTTTATACCGATACGACCTCAGTATACACTAGAAAGGTTAGCAAAGCTGTATGTGGATAATATTGTTCGATTGCACGGTGTACCAGAGAGCATTGTGTCCGATAGAGATCCACGATTTACTTTCAAGTTTTGGGAAGGATTGCAAAAGGCTATGGGTACAACATTAAAATTTAGTACTACATTCCATCCACAGACAGATGGACAGTCAGAGCGTACAATCCAAATTCTAGAAGATATGCTACGAGCATGTGTAATTGATTTCAAAGGATCATGGGATGAAAAGCTACCACTGATCGAGTTCGCTTATAACAATAGCTATCAAGTTATTATACAGATGTCACCCTATGAAGCACTGTATGGTAGAAAGTGTCGAACTCCTTTATTTTGGAACGAAGTTGGAGAACGTAGTATTATTGGGTCGAAATTTATTGAAGAGACTTGTCGCGTGGTCGACATTTTCAAGGAAAGAGTGAGAACAGCCCAGAATCGTCAGAAGCAATATGCAGATACTCGACGCAGAGATCTTGAGTTCATTGTGGGTGAAAAAGTATTCTTGAAGGTATCACCTATGCGAGGTCTGAAACGGTTCGGACAGAAAGGGAAACTAAGTCCAAGATATGTCGGGCCATATGAGATTCTAGCTAAGCGTGGAAAAGTGGCTTACCAGTTAGCATTAGCACCATCTATGTCAAGTGTGCATGACTTATTTCATATTTCCCTATTGAAGAAGTATGTCAAGGATCCAACGCACGTTCTGACAGTAGACCTACCGGATTTGACTGATGATTTGACATTTGAAGTAACACCAACTGAAATCACCAGCTGAAAGGTTCAATGACTATGCAACCAAGATATCTATTATGTTAAGGTCACTTGAAGAAGTAGAAACATTGAAGAAATTACATGGGAGGAAGAGAATGCTATGCGGAAGCAATACCCTCACTTATTTGATTCAGAAGGTACATACAATTTCGAGGACAAAATTTTTATAAGTAGGGGGAGTTGTAAGACCCGTATCAAACTAACCCGGTCTTACCACCTTGAACCAGGTTTACCCATCATGGTTGAGCAAAATGGACTAAGGACGTGAAGGATATCGTGATCCCAGGTACGAAATCGACCCAAAAACACTTAAATTAAGGGGAGGGTCGCATACCCAGCCAGGGAGGGTCGGACCCCCCAAGACAGAAGGTCAGACCCCCAGTTTTACAGAGGGGGTCGGACACTTTAGGAACCAGGGGTCAACGGGATCATCGACCCCCTCATTGACCCCCAGTTGCCGCCAGAAACAGAAATTAAGAATGTTTCCTAATTTCGATTGAACTCTTTCCAAATCTCAATGGGACTTATTTTAGGAGTTTCTACTCTATAAATAGGACCTCCCTAAGCCTCTTTCACTCCTTTTACAATCCTAAATTGAATTGAGAGAAAGAGAAGAGAAGGAAGAGAAGAAGAAGAGAAACAAGTAAAAGAAGAAAGCAAAAAGGAGAAGAGTTGCAGAGAAGGAGTATTCTTCTCAGGTATGGATACTAATTCCATGAGTTTCTATAGGCCTTAGGTTAGATAATGAAGAGAGTATGATTTCGGAGAAACCCAAACCATCAACCCATGGTTAGGTTTTCATGGAAAACCATGGGGAAGTCATGAAAGCCATTTAGGTGAATGAATCATGGTTCTAGGCCGTACAAATTGAGAAGTCATGAAAGCCATTTAGGTGAATGAATCATGGTTCTAGGCCGTAGAACATTTGTAATATGGACTGTAGTAGCAAGCCATAGGATCCCAAACACGAAGAATGGACTGGAAGTAGAAAAATCAACAAAACCCATAGGGGGTCGCATGGGGGTCGATGGCCAATCGACCCTACCAGACCCTGAGCATCGACCCCCAGTGTTCGGGAAGTCCAGAATAGGGGTGGTCACACCAGGGGTTGATCATTACTCCGACCCTACCTCCGACCCCCGCCAAACAAGATGGTTTTTAAATTCAGAATAAATTCTAATTAAGTTCTATCGACTTTGTTAGGTCTTCTAGCAATATAATAACAATATAAAGGTGATTCTAAAGCTTGGAAGAGGATCTATTAACAAGTTAAGGTGAGGGAACAAGACCTAACTAATTGGTTAATAATAAACTGTTTTATTTCTTGAGTCCAATGCCATATTGATTCCATGCGTGTATGCTTGTATGTGCATTCAACATGTCATCCAATATTTCTATTATTTGTTCATGCATATTTACATTATTATTTATAACATGATGATGATGATGATGATAGGAATAGGCATGTGAATGTTTGTGTTTGGCCAGTGTATATGATGCGGGTAGGGAAGGTATCAACCGGTACTTCGATGTCATTTTCATCGGGGTATATTGTGCCATAGCCTATTCAAGTCATGTTCACTAACGTCATCGTATCGCCATTACCTTAGCAGAACTATTATGTCGTAGAGTATCAGGGGAGGTGGTCTCGGTCCATGTAGTCTCTGACTCTACCGGGGGGCATTAGCTCTATCTCTATGGATATTCTGAGAGATGCTGGGGTGAGGCCTTGGATACACTGTTTGGCATTAGGATTGGTTAGTTACGAGCCCAGTTTGCAACCCTAGCCAATAGGGGTTTACTTGTTGGTATGGTATCAACCGGTACAGCCATGATCGTTTTTCATGGGGTGTATATTGTGTCATTCTGGGTGCATGTGGGGCGACGGTGCCATTTTCATTGGGCGTTTCCACACACTCGTGTATAGAGGTGTGGCGGCCACCTATCCTTTCTATAGCACATTGCAAACTTTAAACCAAACCAAAGATATGATTTGACTGCATGCATATGTATTGTTGCATTGTTTTGTTTGCTCACTGAGCCATGATGTGTGCTCACCCCTCGACGTCGAATATTTTTAGTTGATGATGCAGGTATTACTGTCGAAGATTATATAAATGCTCCAGTGTACGGGAACGTGACGGCGATGGAAGTGGAAGATGCATTGGATACACATGACTCTCCTTGCGAGTGCAACTCATGTTTATTCGATTAGATATTTTCTAGATTTATTTATTTGGATTTATTAAGGACATGTATTTGATATTTATTTATGTCTCAGTTGATACAGAATAATTTTCTATTTAAATATTAATTTCACAGTAGATTCTCAGTTCATTTTACTATAAGACTTCCGCTATTGTGTATTTACTCTGATTAAAAATGTGGATGTATGAAGTTTAGATCAACCGGATACCATCTAAACGAGATCCTGGTTGAACCATTAGTTTGCTAGCGGTTCATCACACCATTCTGAAGTGTGTGGAATTGGGGTATGACAGGTGCTCACCATGGTGATATGCTGGGTCTGATATAACCCTTGTCTAGTAACTCCTGTAATTGTACCTTCCGTTCCTTCAGTTCAGTAGGAGCCATTCGATAGGGTGCTTTCGATACTGGTGTGGCTCCGGGTATAAAATCTATAATGAACTCTATCACTTGGTCAGATGGTAGTCCTGGTAGTTCCTCAGGAAATACATCCGAAAATTCATGCACAACTTCAATATCTTCCATTTGTGGTGCTTCCTTGGTGAGGTCGACCACGGATACTAGATACCTGATTCCTCCTTTCTCGAAGCATCTTCTAGCCTTTAATGCAGAGAGAATGATTTTTCATTTACGGGAAAATTCGGTTCCCACAATACTAAACTCTGCTCCTTCCTTGTCTTTAAATGTCAATTTTTTTTTCATACATAATAGGTTTGCGAAGTGCCGAGCTAACCAATCCATTCCCAAGATAACGTCAAAGTCTGTCATCTCGAGTTGGATTAAGGTTGCCTCCAAAATCTTCTCGCCGATAAGAACTGGACATAGTCCATAACCTTTGTCTAGTTCCACTTCTAATCCCATAGGTGGTCGTACAAGCAGTTTACAGTCTAAAAGTCTTAGGGATAGATTTAACTTCTTTCTAAAAGACACAGATATAAAAGAATGAGTAGCTCCAGAGTCAAAGAGTACTCTGGCAGGTAAGCCATTAATAGGTACGATACTTGTGATTTAATTTAATTTAGTCTACATGCTCACACAAGGTAGTACAAAATGAAAAGTTCATGTCATACCTGTGATCACATCAGGCGATGCGGCAACATCCTTAGAAGTAACTGCATAAACTTTTCCTTATTGTAACTACTTCCTTGGCTTAGGACACTCTCTTAAATAATGTCCTACTTGATCACAGTTGAAGCATTTAACTCCAGCGCTATTTTGCTTTTGTAGAGATGGGGCTGTTGGGGTAGTCTTGGCTGCAGTAATAAAGCCTTGGGTACGGAAGGGTTTGAATGTCTTGGTGTTCCCTCGGTTATATGTATTTCCATTAGGCCTTTTAATGCCCCTATTCTGAGCAAGGTAGCTTTCCCTTTGGCTCGATTCCAGTACTAGAGCAATCTATATGGCTTCATTATAAATCTTCTTTTCTAATCCCAATACATGCTCACAGATACTTCCCCTAAGTCCCATGACGAACCTTCAGGTTTTGGTATTTTTCTGCTACATACTAGAGGGAGCGAAGAAAAACAGTTCTTCATAACGCTGTTGATATGTGTCTATAGTCATCTGTCCCTGATACAAAGTCAGAAACTCCTTTTCCATTTGATCTCTGAAACTCCTTAGAAAATACTTCTCGAAGAAAGCTTCTTTATAAATAGCCCATGTCAGTTGGGCGTGCTTTGTTAACAGATAACTTCTAGTTGATTTCCACTAGTGGTGTGCATCACCTTTCAACACAAATGTGACACATAATACATTCTCTTCTTCATTTTTAGTCATCATCAAAAATTTCATTTCCATTTCGTCGATCCAATGAGCTGGCCACAACAGATCTGATGGTTTGCCTGTTATTCCTTCGGCTTCAACTTCAAGAAACGCTCGATTAGTCTTGAGTGATCAAGCTGATACTGTGCATATGCCCCATACATAGGTGGTTGGTACTGATAATTACCTTGGTTATACCCGCCTTGCGGTGCTTCAGGGTTTGGCACTTGACCTTATACTGCTGGTGTTTTCGGTGCATAGGGTACAGTGTTGCTACCACCAAGTGCCATACTAGCTTGTCCTGTAGGTAGAGATGTTGTGTTCGCAACTGGGAAAGCAATTCCCATAGCAGCGTGCATGTTGGCTTGCATTTGCTGTATATGCTGCATTTGCTGTGCCAAATTCATCACTGCAGAAGCCAAATCCATAGGTGGTGCAGGTAAGTTGGTTTGGTTGGCTTGAGTGTGCACATTCTAAGGCGCAGCAGATTGAGTTCCAATATTTTCTTCCTATCCTTGCTGACCTTCATTGTCATTGGTCTCCATAGGTGGTGAAGATGGGTTGACATTCTGTGTCCTTCTACTTACTCTACGGCCAGCCATTTCCTGTTTTCGACGGTGGTAGTATCTAAAAATCAAGGAAACATATGAGACAAGCATAATATACGTTAATCTCATGTTAATTTCCAAATAAACAAGGCAAAGTTATAATTTTTAAAGTCATTCAGCCAAAACAAGGCATTTTCATCATGGGGTCGATCGTGGGGTCGCACTATATGCGACCACAGGGTTGCGACCACACGAACCCTGTCAGCTCACCGAGAGCCTATGGTCGATCATGGGGTCACATTTTTGATCGAATTCTGCAACCACACGACACAAAATCAGGTTTTAAAATAGGATTTCAAGCCATTTTCTTATTTTCACTTTTGTCTTCTACTATTCACAACTCAACTCATCACCATTGAGTTGCAACAGTGTCAACCGTATGAATTTGGTGATTCTTTCATCGATCTACGGCCTACATTCTATTCCTCCAGATATGTTCCCTACTCTTTCTCCTTTTTAAGCTTCCATACCTAGGTTTTGCTCTATTTATAGGATTTTCTTCAAATTAATATTTTTGTGATCGTAAAACTTTGATTTTTATTGGGGGTAATTGCTATTGGCCACCCAATGGATGAAAGCCCTCAAGAATATTCGAGTTTCATCGGTTAGTTTAATAAAAACTTGAAAATTCCCATTTTTGACATAAATTTTGGAGTTTTTCCCCAATTGTCAAAATTTCTTCAAATTTGACCTACTTAGTTTAAATTTTCATTTGTATGAGCCTTGCAGGATGGTTTGGAACCTATGTAAGTCCTTCTGCCCAAATTTTTGGGTGAAAAGTAAGGCTTTTGGCTAATCACGTCGTCATAATGCCAAAATTTTAAATTTTTACTATATTTGATATGTTCTTGTTGGTCTATGCCCTTGCAGACAACATGGCTCGCACTAAAAGTTCACGATCCCCGCCGCTTCAGGTCCATTGAACAGAGGCACAGTATCCCTGGTACAAGCGCAAGAAGGTGGAAGGGGGTCGTTATGTCAACTTGGCCAGCCTAGCCCTATTTGATGTGGAGGGAGCATTTGGTGATATGGACTAACTCCCTGTGATTCTGTATGAGGGTTGTACCTGTCCTGAATTGGTGAAACAGTTTTACTATAATTTACAAGTGGAGGGTGACCCAGAGGATATAAATAAGGGCAGAGAGATCAAGATCACCAGTTTTGTTAAAGGGGTAAAGGTTTCATTTAACTGCTAGGAATTGACTGATATCCTGGGTACCTCAAATGAAAGTCCCTTGGTATACTGCGCACCCAAGGAACCCCAGTTCCTATCAGTGCGAATGCGTGCAGAAATAGATAACCAGATTCTTCGAGATGATCACTGGCAGATGAAGGCAATTAACCTACGTCCAGAGCCCTGAGTGTATTGCAAGATCATTCAGCATAACCTGATTCCCCAGAGTGGATACTATGAGAAGGTTTTACAATTGACCCAGTATCTTCTGTACTGCATCTGCACGAGGCAGCCTATCTGCCTTCCTTATATCATTATCAGGACCATGCATCGTGCAACGACGCCTGGTCTGGTGGGTAACCTACCCTATGGGCGTTTAATCACCACTCTACTCACTCACCTGCAGGTAGACTTGGTCGATGAAAAGATTCACGAGGATATTTTTTCGACTGACCTTGATTGGGAGGCCATCTGCAGGATGGGAATGCGAGATGTGCAGGTCAGTGACGAGGAGATAAACGCTATGAGACATCCTCTCACTCTGGAAGCGACATTAGATGCAGAGGCGTAGCAGCAGCAGCAACAGAGGCACACGAGAGTGATGATGAGGAGGATGATGATCGGATGTACATGGATGTGGATGTCATACCTCCTCCATCACCATAGCATTCCACTGGAGCTGGCCCTTCTCGGGCTTCATCTCACTTAGCTGGTCCTTCGCGCCCACCACCAGATGACATGATGGGATTGCTACGTGAGATTCAGGAGGCTCAGCGTACCACAGATCAGAGGGTATCAGATTTGGCATCTAGTCTCCAAGTGATCGAGACTCAGGTAGCCTGGCTTACGAGAGTAAATGCTGAGGACTATGATCTAGATAGTGAGACACCTCCTCCTCCAACACCCCCAGCTTCATGATACCATTTATTTCTTTTTCCTTTTATATTACAGAGTAACTATCCGGGTTGTGGATCGTACTCTGATTCGGACGTACATTTTTTCTATATATAAAATTGGTTTCTCATTTATATATGTGCATTATTCCCTTTCTTAGTTTATGTCTTATACAACATAGGTGTTTATAGTGTATTCTTATTACAGCTTTTAATTTTTTTTATCCTAACTCAGTTCACGACCCTAATTCTGAACTAACCAGAATGGTGTGATGAACCGTCCATAGACCAACGGTTCAACCAGAATCTCGTATAAGCCGTGTCCATTCGATTAACCCAGATACATCCCACAAGAAAATTCAGAGTAAATAAACGATAGCGGAAGTCTTATATTAATGAACTAAGTATTTAATAGTGATAGCATAATTAAGTATCCAATTATCTCCAATATACCTCAAGACATAAAATAAAGTAAAATAATCAATTACATGTTCCCATAACTAAACAACTAAGCTAATAAAAACACATGAGTTGCACTCGCACAATGAATCATGCGCATCTTCTTCAACTTCTACGTCCATCGTAGCAACATGTCCATACGTTGACACATTCATATATTCTTCAACAGTAGGACCTGCATCAAGAACTAAATATATTCGATGTCGAAAGGGTGAGCACACATCACGACTCTGTGAGCAAACAAAACAATGCAACAAATATATGCATGCATTCAATTCATATCTTTGGTCTGGTTTATAAGTTTGCAATGTGATATAAAAATGTTTGGTATCCGCCGCACCTCTATACACGAGTGTGTGAATCCGCCCAGTGGATCAAACACCATTGCCATCCCACATGCACCCACCATTAAATAGAGATAGAGCTAAAGTACCTGGATCAAACACCGCCAACACTTAACCTAATGCCCTACCCATACCAATACGTAAATCCCTATTGGCGAGGGCTTGCAAACTGGGCTTGCAACTAACCAATCCTAATGTCATATAGTGTATCGAAGGCCTCATCCCAGCATCCCTCAATATGTCCATAGAGATAGAGCTAAGGTCCCCTGGCAGAGTCAGAGACCACACGGTCCCAGACCACCTCCCCTGATGCCCTACGACGTAATAGTTTTGCTAAGGTAATGGCGATACGATGATGTTAGTGGGCAAGACTTGAGTAAAGATAGAGCTAGAGTCTAGTGACGAGGTCAAAGACCACCATGCCACGTCCTTCCCCTGATGTTCCACTCGCATCCAACACACCAACGACACACATACATTCACATGCCTATTCCTAGCATCATCATTATCATCATGTTATAAATAAACGAAATTAAATATGCATGAACAATAATAGCAGAAATATTGGATGACATGTGAGATGCACATAACAAGCATACAAGCATAGAATCAATCATGGTATTGGACATCAATAAAAATAAAATAGTTTGTTATTATCTAATTAGTTTAGGTCTTGTTCACTCACCTTCGATTGTTGGTTGTTCCTCTTTCAAGTTTTGTAAATCACTTTTAGACTACTTGGAAACCTAATAAATTTATGGATTCTAAGTTAGAGTTCATATTCATTAATTAAAATGTTTAAATGTCCCATCTGGAATCAATCAGACCTCCAAAAATTGATTGGTTGTAGGTGTGGCTGCACCTGTGGTCTCAGTTTCTGCGACCACAGGGTGTATGTTCAATATGTGTGGTCGCATGCGACCACACATGCAACCACACCCTCCTTGGAAACTTCCTGAGGGCATGTGGTTGACTCATGTGCCTCGTGTGGTCAACCATAGCTGCGACCACACTAGTGTTTGGTCGACTTTCATTCTCAGTCTAAACCCTTCATGATTTGATTCCTTAAACTATCATAGGGTCCTTCCTATAATTGATCTATGGCCTTAAGTTCGTATTTTTTACAATTATCTACTCCAACCTACTCTTCATGGATTTCCTTTGAGTTTTCGTCTATGATCTCATGGTTGAGATCCTACTTTGAATCAATACTTCCTCCATAATCTATTCTAAGCACTCAACTAATGTATGGGATGTTTTCATACATTAAACTTGCTAAAGAATCAGAGCTCTCTCTGAAATTTCTTCTCTTAGTCTTTCTCTTCAATTCTCCTTCTCTTCCTCCTCCTCTCTTTCTCTCTCTTTCAGTTTGAGTTCTAAAAGAATGAAAGAGGTTAAGGGACGTCTTATATATATAGGAAAACCATCCATATAGAGTCCTACTTTGATTAGGAAAGAACTCCTCTTCAGATTAGGAAGGTTTCCTAATTTGAGTGTCAATTATACCATCATGTGGTCGCATGTGGGGTCGTAGGATCCATTGACCACACGTCCCAAATCTACGAACACACATCCCAGACTCTAGTGGTCTCATTATTCTGAGGTGTGGTCGACCACACCTGTTTAGGTATGCGACCACATGTCTCAATTAGATGATTTATGGTTCGAATTACATACCTAGCCTTGTGGTTTCTTCACGCACTTGATTTTTTTGGTCCGACCATGATAGGAAAACCTGATACAGGTGGTATGACCGGATTAGTACGATACGGGTCTTTCAAAACCCAACAAATCTCCACCTGGCTTGAATTCTGCAAGCCACCTTGAAGAAGAACCCGTTGATGTTAATTCTGTAAATCTGTCTTTGCCAAACTGATACACCCAAATCGGTGTTGCCCACACCTCGTCTGGGTATCCCACATAGCTCATCACTGTACAATGTGATGTGTCTCCTCCTCTCCCACTATAGCAGCATCACCGGAGAGATCACTTCTACTCACAAAATCTTTAGTGAAAGAAACTCACTTCTTCCCAGATCTATACTTGTTCACAACTTAAACTTCTTGTAGTCTTCGTCTTCCATCTGTATCCCTTGCCTGGGTTCCAATAGAAGCACTATCTATTTCAACACTCCTTGCAAGTCTATATAGATTTTCAATCATCTGTCCTGCATCACAACCATGGCCCCTTTGGAGTCCTTAAGAACTCCATCTTCAGATGAACACATGTAGCCTCTCGCATATAGTGTTCCCAATAAAATCAAATTATTCTTCAGATCCGACACATGTTTAACCCTAGTTAAAGTTCGTACAATCCCATCAAACATGCGGATCTGTATAGTCCCAATCCCAACAACCTTGCTTTTAGCATCATTTACCATTATGACCGTATCCTTATCACATGCATGATATGTAGCAAACTATTTGCTAACCAAACAATCCGAATCTAAAATCTAATCTGAAGTATCCGTACCTAATGAAGTAGTGAGATAGACATCTCCATCACTCTACTTTTCCATGACACCAAGAGTAGATGATTTTTCTCCACTCTTCTTGTCTTCTTTTTTCTTTTTATCCTCTTTACGCTTTGGACAATTCCTTCTTATATGACCTTCCTCATCGCAATAATAACAAATTATCTTATGACCTTATGACTTGGAGCGACCCCTATTCTTGCCATATTTTTGTCTTCCATTTGATCTTCCTCTACCTTGACCACCAATGTAACCAAGGCATTACCCTTATCTGACTTCCCCTCACCACTATTTTTTCGATGTGTCTCATTCATCAGCAAAACAATAATAACATTGTCAAGTTTGAGAGTATCCTTACCAAACAACAATGTAGTCACAATGTGATCAAATGAAGGAGGTAATGAGGCCAATAGGAGAAGTGCGTTGTCCTCCTCTTCAATCTTTACATCAAGAGCAGACAACTCCGTCAGAATTCTGTTGAACTTATCAATGTGCACCTTAAATTTTACTCCATCTGACAAGTGAAGGCCATATAATTGTTTCTTAAAAAATAATCAAATTGTCAATGACTTGGACTTGTATCTGCTCTCCAATTTCGTCAAAACTTCTTCTGGATCCTCCAAACCAATGACCTTACGAAGAGTGTTATCTACCAGAAACAACTGGATCGTGCTATTTGCTAGATCCCTCAACTCCAGCCAGTCATCATCCGTCATATTTTTCGGTTTTTTAGATTTCTTCTTGAGAGCCTTAACAGTCCCCTCCCACGTAAGAATATTCTTCACCCTTTGTTGCCATAAGGTGAAATCGTTATAGCCATTCAAGGGTTCTATGGAGAAATTTGAATCCTTCGCCACTATCCGATTAACTCGATCTTTACCGTCTGTGTCTGCCATCAATTTCGAAGAACTTCAATCACCATTGATCTTGCACAAGACTATCCGATCGATACCAACAACACCGAATCTGTCCGATCTATATTTTTCAATGAATCCGTAGCTCCCAAAAACCTTGGGAATAACAACCTCTATGTTTCTTTCGTAATACGATGTATGTGCCCCAATGCCGTACATACATTTTCCTTTTTTTATTTCAACAAAAAAAAAATCACAGATTTTAAAAAAAAAGACTGTGCTTTCCTATACTTTTTTTTTAAAATTCCTTTTCCACCTCATCATAACTCACTTTCTCAAGTTTAATGATAATTTTTTTTAACAACCCTTTTACATTTTCAATGGTGGAGAAAGAAAAAGTAGAGTTCGTACTTTTTCTTTCTTATCCATTTGTAATTGTAATGATGGTTTTCACTTAAAAAAAATAACTCACCTTTCACCTTTCCATTAGACTCATCTTTTTAATTCCAATTCAGTGGAGACGAACGGAACCGAAACCAAGAAAAAAAAGGTAAAAACTTTCAAACTCCCTCTGTCTTATCTCTTTCAATCTGAAAAAAAATCACCATTTTCTCCATGAAACCTTACACACCTCCTTTCTTCTTCCAAATCAGTGACTGATCTACCAAACCTAGCTCTGGCTCTGATACCACTTGTTAGGATTGGAAGCACATACAAGAAGATTTAATGTGGTTCAACACCCCATCGTGAGATGCCTACGTCCACACCAGAGAAACAGAAAAATCTTTATTCATAAGAGAGCTCTACACCTCTTTCCACCTGACAAAGTGTTCTCCTTTGCTCAGACTTTACCTAGGTTTTCTCACACAGAGATAATATATATACAAATCTAGAAACCTTAATCCCACATAATTATAAGTTTATCCCCATATACATAATAGACCCAAACCTTAATACAAGTACAACCCAATAACTGTGTGGATCCCAAAAAATACTAGACACCAAACCCAACAAAAAATTTTATGTGTGACTATCATTTACTGTGTGTATACCAATACATCAATATATGTGCACAATAAATTATTACCACAGGATTTTCCACAAGAGGGCATGAGAGGATTAAAATCCGTTATATATAGGGTTCGTCTGTTAATGTAGGAACCACAAGAAAATGGTAGGCCTCAACATCTGCTCTCCTTAGTTATTTCTACAAACAAAAGTTTATGTGTTTACAAACCTTTAAACATGACCTTCCATTGTTGTTGTTTCGGACAAGTCTATAATATGTAGCCATTGAGGCTGTAAGCCTACGTGTGAGAGTGGAGACGTAATTGAACAGTGGTGATGGCGATTTGATCACTATTCAGCAGTCTCAGATGGTAAGGCTTAATTAACTCATTTGTTCTCTCTCTTTAGGTTTGTGTTAACGTGGAGCACTTCCGTAAACTCCTAGAAAATGCAAACCAAACCCTCCATTTAGGCACCCTTCGTTAGAGGAGAAGGGACTATGGAGATCACTCTCTTTGCCCGTCTTGACTAGCGATGAGCTCAAAGAATCTCCATCTCCTAAGGACAATCTAAAAAGCATGATCTTCAGGCTCAAATTTCCTAAGAGAAGCGCGACAGCTACGATTCAAAAATGGGCGAAGGGAATAAAGTCATGCTTTCTGAACTTAGACACATCTCCAAACAACTCAGGAAATCTCAACGTTTTAAGCAAACCCTTAAAGTAAGGGTTCTAAATGGTTCAGTTTTGGATTTACGATTCGGTTCGGTGTACAAAGGGTAATATCGAAATCGAATTGTTTAATAAACAGTTTGAAAATCCCTACCGAAACCGTTTATTAATCGGTTTTGATTTATCGCTTTTTAAATGGTTTTTCAATTTAACGGGTTAAACGGTATAGTTTGGTGGTTTTTAAATAGTTTCTGGGTTAAACAACTTAAACGGTTTACTTTTATAACATATTTAAATTAAGAAAGAGAGAGAGAAGATGTAAAGGTTTACTTTTATAATATATATATATATATATATATATATATATATATATATATATATATATATATATATATATATATATATATATATATATATATATATATATATATGTTTTAACTAAATGATAGTTGTGGGAAACTAGGAAGAAACAAGAGAAAGATAAAAGATGTAAAGGCTTTTATAATATATTTAAGGGAAAATTTCACATAATACCTAAATACTTTGAGAAACATCACCTACCACCCAAGATTTCTGAAAATATCAACTACCACCCCTCCAAAATGTTACCCCATTAATTGACGGAAGAGAGTTGAAATTTTGTCTAGACGTTTATACCATTTTCATTTTAAACTGAGAAACATCACCTACCTAATAAAATAATAGAGATGTTTCTATATGTATTGTATTGTCAATGATCCATTATATAGAATTTACTTGTAGTGGGATTTGATCCCAAGATGGTAGGAGGATTTACAGATTGCATGAGGGATTACACCATATCAATTAGAGATTACACCATATCAATTATAGATTGTATGAGGTGGCATCCTTATCATATATGAGTACATCTTGTTATAATATCTACACAATATATTTTGAGAATAATGAATTGATATGGGCTGAGTTGGCTCCTTTATTAGAATTGGTATCCACCGACATGGTTCCCTTATCAGTTGCTAACCATTATCACATGTGACAGATCTTGAGATTTCATGCAATAATGTTGGCATTGGTGGAGATCCACTATCATGCCCCTACAAGTTGGACGGCGTAGAGCGCAGAGAAAGCTTCAATTGTAGATTTTGTAACCAAGTGGCAGTGAGGCCCTTTGTAAATATGTCAATGACTTGGTCACTAGTGGAGACGTATCAGACTTCAATGAGTTTCTTGGCAACTAATTCTTGATCAAAATGAAAATCAACATCGCCATGCTTCATTCTTGCAAGGAAGATGGGATTGAAGGCTAGTTTGATGGCTGAGATGTTGTCACACCAAATAGTAGGGGTGGTGGCAATTGGACAATGTAATTCTCGAAAGAGGGATGATATCCATATAATTTCTACAGCCGTGTGGGCTAGGCACAAGTATTCGGTCTCTGTAGAGGATCTGGCCATGGTAGCCTATTTTTTGGCACTCTAGATGATGAGATTGAAGCCAAGAAAGATGCAGTAGCCATTGGTGGAGCAGCAATCAGTGGGATAATCAGCCCAGTCAGCATCACAATAGGCAGTAAGTGTCATGGGACCAGGTTGTAATAGGAGGTCGTATTGTACAATGCCTTTGAAAAACTGAAGTATCCGTTTGACTGTAGTGTAGTAAATCTCATTTGGGGCATGTAAAAACTAAGATACCTAATTAACCGGGAAGGCAATGTCTAGGCGGGTCAGTGTAGTATACTGCAAGGCATAAATAAGGCTTCTGTAGATGGATGCATCCGGTAGAAGAGGTGAGTCATCAATGCCCAATTTATGGCCCTGGGCAGGAGATGAGACCGGTTTGCAGCCAGTCATATTGGCACATTGGAGCAGTCCAATCACATACTTGGATTGATCTAGATAGAGCCCTGTCGAATCTCTAGTAATGTGAATCCCAAGGAAGTGAGTGAGAAGACCTAAGTCATTTATTTTAAATCGGTTGCTTAAGAACCCAATGAGATGCTCTAAGCTGGCACAATTGTTCCCAATAAGAACAATATCATCCACATACAGTAATAAGTAAATTGTGATCGGCCCGTGATGATGAATAAATAAAGAAGAATCTGAAATGGAGATGGTGAAGTCGTAGTCGACCAGACTAGAGGCAATTTTGTCATACCATGCACGAGATGCCTGGCGAAGACCATAGATAGTCTTCTTCATGAGACACACCTTGGAAGGTCCAGTGGGATCGATGTAGTCAGGGGGATGTGCCATGTACACTATTTCCTTTAGATCTCCACGTAAAAAGGAACACTCCATATCAAGTTGGCGAAGGGGCCATTTGTGTGTAGTGGCCAGAGATAAAATGATGCGAATGGTGGTGGGCTTCACAATCAGGCTGAATTTATCAATAAAGTCGTCACCATGCTGTTGTAAGAAACCCTTGGCTACAAGACATGCTTTATATCAATTAATGGAGCCATTCGTATTTTCCTTAATCCGATACACCCATTTGCATTGTATGATATTCATGGTAGGGATGGTAGGAACAAGATCCCAAGTACGTTGTTGTGTGAGTGCTGTGAACTCCTAATTCATGGCGAGCCTCCATTCGGGAGACTTGCAAGCCTGTAAGTAACAAGTTAAAGTAGCCATGAGAGACGAGGTGAGGGCAGTGGGAAGAGGATGCATGGTGTGATTAAGGACTTTGGGTTTATAGATCCCAGATTGGGATTGAGTCCTCAGGGGGGGAAGTCAAGTAGAGGGGTTGGGAATGGGGGTGACAGTGGTAAATTTGGAAGAGGGAGGATCGGTGGGGGTTCGTGGCAGTGTTGTTGGTAGGTCGACGAGGTTAGTAGTGGCTGAGGGAGGTGGGTTGAAAGGTAGAGGGTCAGGAGGTGGGGTATGGGCAGATGGTGTTTGGGTGGATAGGTAATTGGCAACCTGGGGGGCCATGGGATGAGTGGGTGGCATGGATGCTGGTCGGGTGACACCAAAGAATTGCAGATCATTGACCGGGGAAGGAGTGGGGGGAGCTACAAAAGGAAAGGTTAGTTCATCAAAAATGACATGATGTGAAATATAAATTCAATTAATGTGAGGATCCAGACAATGGTTGCTCTTGTGAGATGAACTATAACCAAGAAAGCAGCAGCAAAATGACCTATCCTGAAGTTTATTGGTAGTGTAAGGACAGAGTCATGGATAACAAAGGCACCCAAACACCCTTAGGTGAGTGTATGTGGGTTTGGTGTGAAGTAAAGCCTCATAGGGTGAAACAGTGTGATTGTGAAGTAATGGTAGTCTATTAATGAGGTAGATGGTAGTGGAGGTAGCTTCTAATCAAAATTTTCAAGGCATGCTAGCATGGACAAGTAAGGCAAGGGATGTTTCAATTAAGTGACAGTGTTTTTGTTCCACCACTCTATTTGGTTGTGAGGTGTTGGGACACAAAAACTAATGAGTTATTCCATGGGTTTTGAGGAAGGAGGTAAACAAATTACTAGTGAATTATCCTCCTCCATCAGAATAAAAATTAATAATGAAACAACCAAGGAGTTTCTCAACATTTGATTTAAATGATTAAAAGATATCAAAAAAGTCTGACTTGTGCTTCATAGGAAATAACCATGAAAAACGAGAATAGTCATCAATCAATAAAACATAATAAGAGAAATTTATACAAGAAGGGGTGGGATAAGGGCCCCATACATCTCAATGTATAAGTTCTAATGGGCGATGAGTTATTGAGGTTGATAAAGGAAAATGAAGGTGATGGCTCTTTCTGAGTTGACATGAATGGCATAGCTCGGACGATGTGGAGCCTGTTATTTGGAGAGTGCTGAGGAGAAAACGTTGAATGGTGGATGACGGGTGTCCAAGTCTAGCATGTCAGCGAGAGATGGGAGGAGAGATGCCTAGGTGAGCTTGAGGTGACAAAGTTGGGAACCGAAAAGGATATATTCCATTATCTACAACCCCCTGGTATAGTATCTTCCCACTATTCTTTCCCTTCACACAACAAACAAATTTGTCAAAAATGATTTCACAGTCATTATCTTTAGAAAATCGATGAACTGAGAGCAAGTTAGTAGCAACAGTAGGACAATGGAGAATATTATTTAATTTAAAGGAAGAAAGGGAAAAAGAGGATAAGATGAATGAACCAGTGTGTTGAATGGGTAGTCCCTGGCCATTCCCAACTTGTACTGTATCTGGGCCATCATATGGCTTGGTAATGTATAAATTGTCAATATCAGGAGTCACATGGTGGGATGCATGAGTGTTCGAATACCATGTAGCTGGATGGGTGAAAGGTGCAGCCACCATTGCTACTAATTTCTCAGGAGATTAATGGCCTTGGTAGGCATGATTCATACAATTGTAGCAGTCAATTGCTATGTGGTCTGGTTTCTCACAAATTTGATAAATTGGACGATGACCTTGAGGAGCTCCACCATATGGTAGAGTGGGCAGCAAACCACGACGATTTGAAGAGTGACGACCACATGATGAATGGCATCCACAAGAGGGGAAGTTCCCACAGAAGTTACCATGGCCACTATAATTGGGTGGGCCCGGTAGGTGCTTGAATGCAGGCATAGCTATGGCTTAGTCAACATTTGTCTCTTCATTTATGACTATTTCTTCACACAGTAACAGATTCTATAGCTCTTCAAGTGAGAGAGCTAATATACGTGCTTGAACTCGGCTAGATGAACAGAATTGTCTATAAGTAGACGGGAGGCCATCAAAAATGTAAATAAGAAGATCATCATCACTTACAATGTAACTAGACGTGGCGAGTTGATCGATGATGGATTTAAATTGTTAAAGATAGTCACTCATGGAGAGAGTTCCCTTATTGAGGTGGCTAAGTTGCAATTTAAGTGCCATAATATGTGCCAGAGTGGTAGAGGCATACCACTGCTTCATAATATCCTAGGCCTTTTTTGCAAAGGCAATGCCGACGATGTAAGGTTATGCGGATTCGCTCAATGTGGCATTAATCCATGATAGAAGCATCTGGTCTTTCTCATACTAGGATGAGTCGATAGAGATAGGAGAAGGAACTGTGCCATCTATTAATAGCATCAACTTGTGACCTCGTAGTATTGGTTCAAATAGAGGCTTCTAGAGACGATAATTTGGGCCAATCAATTTTATCGGGAACAAGCTAGCAATATTAGCTACGACCAGAGGGGAAGAAGAAGCCATGGTCGAAACCTGATTGGGGCTAGTTTACCCACAAGTTCCTTCTCTAACAACATCCTACCACCTACTGGTTCTTTCTTCGGCAACATCGAATCTCCCTGACCATCGAATCAAGTAAAGCAAATCCAAGCAACATCAAATCTCCCACCATCCACCCAACCACTACCTCTTCATCTTCCACCACCCTTAGCAACAACGGCAGTAGCATTACCAGTACCAGTAGCAAGTGAGAAAGGGGTAGCGTCTTCGTCAACCATGAGGATAGATTATGCAGACGATGACGAAAGCCCCAACAGAAGCTACACTTTGTCCTCATCGTTTGGCCACAAGGTTGCCAAATCCAGATCCGTAGGATGTAGTAGCAGGAGCTTCTCCGGTGACTTCCTCGAGAGAATCTCAATGGGATTCGGTGACTGTACACTGAGGAGGGTGGAATCGCACAAGGAGACCAAACCCAAGATTGTCCTTCATCACCATTGAGGCATAGCAGTTGCTGATGTTGCCGACGAAGCTCAGCACATTAAAGAGAGGGTAAAATGCAGTAGTATATTCGGAGGGTTTTCATCCTCATTTTCACAATCTTCATCAGCAGCTATGGTGGTACCCACAGGCCCACTTCACAATTGGAGTAAGAGCTGGGGTTGGGCTTTTACCAGCCCCATGAGAGCTTTCACAAGGTCTTCTACTAAGCCCAACGACAAGGACGGTAGTAGAAGAGACATGGTTATACCCAGTAAAGACTCCAACAGCGATGACATCAATACCACAATGGCTAGCAGTGATACCACTTTGAATCTAGCAACAGAGAGGAAGAAGAAGATGATTTGGGGGTAGGGTTAAAAATTACTGAAGGGTAAATTTGACTTTTTCTTTCAAATAAGGGTATTGTTGTCAATATGGTTTTGAGCTGACATCAGCATCTAACGGCTCCGTTTTAACGATTTGGATCTTTTTGATAAATGTTTTGGAATTTTGGGTGGTAGTTGATGTTTTCAGAAATCTTGGGTGGTAGGTGATGTTTCACAAAGTATTTGGGTAGTACATGAAATTTTCCCTATATTTAATAATTTAAATTTTAACTAAGTCATGGCTATTATGCATAGGAAAATAGGAAAAAGAGAAAGAGAGAGAGAGAGAGAGAGAGAGAGAGAGAGAGAGAGAGAGAAGATGTAAAGGTTTGATTTTATAATATATTTAAGTTTTAACTACACTCTTAGTTGTTTTTTACTATGATATTATCTTTAGGTTTTATATTTAATCTTTTAGTCTAGGAAAATAATAACTTTTTAAATTCAAAACTGAAAAATTAATTCAAAACTTCAAAAGATAAAATATGCTCAACTGGGGGGTTCAAATGTTTTTGTTGTGGTCGAACCCGTGTATGGTGTTTAACTTTTACTCCAATCTTGGGAAATGAAAAGTCATGTGTTACATAGTTTTATTTTTTTTTTTTTTTTTTTTTTTTTTTTTTTTTTTTTTTTTTTTTTTTATAAGGGTAATCATTTTATAAACGGTTCAATTAAATGGTTTACAAAGAAGTTTGGCTAAATGGTTTTAATTGGGTTCAAACCGTCGATTAATCGATTTAGAACCGATCTGAACCGTTTATATAAATGGTGTCAGACTGTGAACCAAAATCGAACTGTTTAATAAACGGTTTGACGGTTACCATTTAAATGGTTCGGTTCGGTGTTGGTATATGGTTCGGTTTTATTTTTTACTCCCTTACCTCGAAGTTAGTTCATCTCTCTCTCTCTCTCTCTCTCTCTCTCTCTCATTATGCTTATGTTTCAATATCTGAACATTTTCTTTTCCAATAATCCTGAGCTCATCCTCAGTAGCGGAGTACTGTCTTTTGATGCAAAACTGGTAGCCCCTGATTGTTCCGATTGTTGTCTTTATGTTTCCATCTTCTTATAATGCTTCTGCAAGGAAGTATCAATCTCTATCTAATCGCTTTTGAATTTCAAATGCATTTTTCTTAGTTATATTTTGTGGTGGAACAAAAAAAAATTTTCATTTGCCATATCTAGGTTGATGTCCATTTTAATTCTAGTAACAAGAGATGATTAGAAAATCAATTGTTTTTCCATTACTAATATGAACCTCTACTATCTTACTGTACTTTTTGGCTCCCCCCCCAATTAACGCCAAAAATTGGTCGGGCTCATGATTACAATACTTGTCACAGAAGAAGACAGACAAGAGAATTGAGCGGATTCAATAACCCGGGGGCCACTCCGATGCCTAAGTTAGCTCAAGGGCGATAAGCAGATGAACTCGAGAACAATGAAGGTTGCGTTCAAGGTAGAGAAGGGCAGATAGTGAATTCAGTAGTATAATTTTAGATATGCAAAAGTTTGGTGCGTTTACCTTCGTGGTAAGAGTATTTATTGGGCATGGAATGACCCTAGAACATCTCCTTGCAATTGCATGGATCTCAAGACTCCATCCAAAATCCTAAGGGAGCCATCGTGGTGGACTGGGAATCCATACGCATTCTCCTCTCGATATAGGGGATCGTGATAGTATTGGCGTGCTTCGTAGTCTTCTGATGTAATTCCAAGGGTCATCTTAATAATAACCACCCTAGGACACTTCAGGATCGTAATTGAATCTATGGTCATCTTAATAATAACCACCCTAGGACACTTCAGGATCGTAATTGAATCTATCTCAACCTTTTTCAAGAGGATGACACGTGGAGATATCCACATGAACGTGGGTCATATTTTGGCTACCTAAATGTGCTACTCCCTTATGCAGATAATCACTTGAGGGCATGAAATTGCACTTACTTAATGATCTTGGATGGGGACACGTGTCTGTCGACATAATCAATCCTTCAGGTGCCACGTGTCCTTCGTTGATTGGTCGCTTTCTGCATGGTCCTAACAGCTTCCCTTTGCTCTTTTGAGCTCACTGAGGTCGAGGGAGCAACGTTGCTTTTGATGATTTTGAACTTATTTTATTGGTGTGGTGGCCGAGCTTTCATGTCGACTGTTGGTAAATTGCTTCGAACAACCCCTGAAGTCGGTTGTCAATGAGCTGCGCTGGGTAGCCAAGAATCAACCGTACCGGACTACCTGATCAAAATTGAGTCATGTTGGATGACTTGACTAAGGTTGAGTCATGCTAGATGAAGTTGAGTCTAGCTGGACGACCTAGCTGAAATTAAGTCATGCTGGACGACCTGGCAGAAATTGAACCATGCTGGATGACTTGAACGAAGCTGAGTAGTGTTAGACGACTAAATAGAAGATTTCTTACCTAGCAAGGTGTTTCATACTAATTCTGATTGGCATTTAGTGCGATATGTTCGATATCTCAACTGTTCGCAGAATATCCAGCTTTTATTTATTACGGCAGACCTTTCGCAAGCAAATATCTACCACGTAGACCTATCAATCATAGGTAAGCGAGGTGTCTTAGGTTGTTATCATGCACCTTTTGTAGAAATGAAGTGCTGATCGCTGGACGCTTGCCACATAACTGCAACTGTCACTTTTTGGAAAAAGATATGCATCCTTTCACTTCCAGCACCTATCATGCTTGGGCCTTCGACTAATGGGGCAATGACACATGGACTGCCTCATCAAAACTTAAACTTCGATCTGTTATGCCTGCTCGTCATGAGCGGTCATATGCTCAAGGGCTGCTACGTCGACAGTGCTCCTGAGGCCCGAATAGTTGAACTCTTAGGGAAGGGCTTAAACCCTATAAATAGGTTTTATCTCATTCCATTTTTACTTCGCTTTTTCACGTACTGAAACTCTACTAAAATTTTCTCTGAAATTTCCACTGTCTAGCTTCCTTTTTTCCTGTTTAAACAGTAAGTTTGCCTTCCTTCCTCCATCCTTCTGCAAAAATTGTTGAGGAAATTTTTTGTTCCGTCAAATTACTAAACTAGGGCAAGTCGAAAGATCGGACGGAGACTAGAAAAAAGTATTTTCATATTTTTGGTATCTGACCATTAAAAGTAGTTTCATATTTTTATATTTTTAAGGGAGAGGGCTTTCTGGTCTGGAGACCAAAAAAAATTGGATGGAAGACTGGTGTACCTGAAAATGTCATATTGTCTTACCTTGTATTCCCATGTGACCTAATATGAATAAAGATCCCTATTGAGTCTATTTTTCCTTGTTAAATCAACTCTTCAAACGAACTATATAAACGTTAGTTCTCAATCCAGAGCTACCGCTTAAACAATCAATGTAGGGGGAATTCAGGTGGTTCAATGTATTCTAAGAGGAAGACGGCCGGGAAGGAAGTCAACAAGAGGATTTCACACCGATCTACTTAACTATTGTTCACACCTCTATGATTTTGTATGAACGAACTCTTGATTTTGTCTTTGTGTAATATGTGTACCCTCCTTCTCCAATATTACATGGTATGGGCTTCAAAAACGAAGGACCATAAAGGCAAAAGGAACAGATGTTTTTTCAATGTATTTGCAATAAGGGTGTCAAATGGCCGGTCCAGTCTAGTTTCGGTCCGGACTGAAATGGTGACAGGCTTTGCAAGTCAGACCGAAACATGTCCATTAAGGATACGAGCTGGGGTGGGCTGCACTGGACACAATAATTAATGGACCGGTCCGGTGTCAGGTTGTTATAGAGCTGATTTTGGACCAGTTTAGTCTGGGTTGGATTTAGGGGCTTATGGGGATACCTTCACATGTAGCTATTTTTGCACAAAAATAATTTTTTTTTTGTGGGGTTTTTTGTTCATATTTAATACAATTGTAAGCGGTTGAGTTTTGATTGATCTTAAGGGCATCTAAGCATGGATAATGGATCACAAATTTGCATTTATCTAGTTAGAATCGTTAGATCCTTGATCAGTTGGTTATTATTTAAGTAGCAAAAAGAATCGATCGGACTAGCTCCAGCTTCTTAACGAGCCTTAACGGCGTTCGGGTTGAGTATCATCGGTTAGTGCTAGCTCAGGCTTTTTAACGAGCCAGTCCGATCCTGTTCTGGTCCGAGCTGAAATAGTGTTGGGCTTTACAAGCCCAGACCGAAACCTGTCCGTTAAAGGCTCAATCGAGGCTGGGTTCTGGTTATATCGGGCCCGCTCAGTCTGTGCTACCAGGCCGAACCCAAATTGACACCCTTAATTTGTGTTGGGGAAATTTCCCACATCACCAACAAGATGGCGACAGATAAGATTCGATCGTCCACGTCAGCACCTCCATATAAGCCTAAGAGGACATTCTTACAAATCTTACCACTAGATAAGGGCAAAAGCGTTATTTTTACAGCTTTATAAAGATATTTTAGTCATCATACACAAAATCAAGGGTAAAAGCGATATTTGCACAGAGACACTATTCACTATAAATACTCAACGAATCTCAAGATTTCAAGTACACAGCAGTTAATACTCATTCTCCTAAGGATTTGAGCTTTGACACCTCGGATCAAGAATCCCTCACTTACCCACAATTATTTAAGTGGGCTCAGACACTGAGCCCATTGACTGTTCACAGATTCTTGACTTTGGCATCAAAGTGGACCCGGGGTCATAGGCCTACCTCCCTTTTGCCTTGTGTTTTTATCTTGCAGGTCCAATCAGCTTGGTGGGCCATGGATACGATTCATGGACGAAACAGTTTGGCAGCCACCGTGGGGCCCTGAGAGATTCAAAGTTTAAAGACAAACGTCAAAGCACATTCATAGGACATGAGTCCTTGATGAACAAGAATCCATACAATCAACCTAAATCCAAGAGCGATCGAGTCACCGGCCATAAACCTTCAAGAGACAAATAGAACGAACCCTTAGCAGATGAGGGAGAAAGGTAAAAGAGCCGTGGATCTGACCCCCAACCTCGAAAGCATCTGTCACCTACCAACAGCTTGACGCGGTGGCTTAATAGCTGGAGACCTTGACCAGATTCCTCCAAGGATTCCAAATCTCGACTAAGGAAGTGACTTCTAGACCACCAATAAAGGTACAATCCCCACATCGAAAGCCCCAACGGCGAGCCCGCACCCCGTTACTAAGAGAGAGAAAAGACAATGGCGGGCAGATAGATTATCCACCACCCGAGATAAAAGCAAGACGGGCTCTGTTTCTCAATACAAGAGGGTTCCCATTGTTGAAAAGCTTGGGCCGCGATTGGGCATCGGACTTGGTAAGATTAGGAGATGCCCCTGTAATAGAGAAGGACTATTCGGATTGTCACACCCCAATTATGGACTAACCAGTGGTGTGATGAACCGTTAATAAATCAACGGTTCAACTAAGATCTCGTATAAATTGTACCCACCATATCAAACCAAACATATTTTACGATAATAATCAAAGATAATAAATTAACAAGCGGAATTTTTTATAAATAATGAACTGAGGTCTAACAATGATAAATAAGTAATTACATCCAATTATCTCCAAACGACTCAAGACATAAAGTAAATAAACCATTACATGTTTCGATACTCAAACATAACTAAACTTAATCAAAAACACATTGGTTGCACTCGTACCATGGATCATGCGCATCTTCCACAGCTTCTACTTCCATAGCCATCATGTGTCCATACAACGATGCATTCACGTAGTCTTATACAGTAGGACCTGCATCATCAACTAAAAAATATTTTACGTCAAGAGGGTGAGCACACTTCATGGCTCAGTAAACTAACAAAACAATGCATAAACATATGCATGCATTCAATTCAATATCTTTGGTCTGGTTTAAGTTTACAATTATGCTATAGAAAGGATTATGGCCACTGCACTTCTATACACGAGTGTGTGAATCTACCCAATGGATCAAACACCACTGTCGTCCCACATACATCCACCATGGAATAGAGATAGAGCTAAAGTGTCTGGACCACACATCGCTAACACTTCCCCTGATGCCCTATCCATACCAACACGTAAGCCCCTATTGGCAATGGCTTACAAAGTAAGCTCACAACTAACCAATCCTAATGCCATCCAAATGTATCCAAGGCCACACCCCAGCATCCCTTAATAAGTCTACAGAGATAGAGCTAAGGCCCCTTGACAGAGTCAAAGATCACAAGGTCCGAGACCACCTCCCCTGATGCCCTACGACATAATAGTTCTGCTAAGGTAATGGCGATACGACAATATCAGTAGGTAGGATTTCAGTAGAGATAGAGCTAAAGTCTAGTGACCAGTCTAAACCACAATACCACGTCCTCCCTCTGATGTCTTATTCACATCCAACACACTAACCACACACACAATCACATGCCTATTCCTAGCATCATTACCATCATGTTATAAATAGATAGAAATAAATATGTATGAGCAGAAATAACAATAATATTAAATGACATGTGAAATACACATTACAAGCATACAAGCATACAAGCATTTATTGCATTGGATAAATAAAATAAATTAGTTTGTTATTATCCAATTAGTTTAGGTATTATTCTCTCACCTTTTTACGATATTCAATCTCCTTCTAAGCCTTGCAAATCACTTTAAATAAATTTAACAACTTAGCAATTATATGAATTTAAGTTAGGATTCATGTGTAATATGTTAAAGTAGTCGAAAGTAGAATCTGACCATTGATAGGTGACTGATTGGTCCTATGGTCTCATACCTGTGTCGACCATACCACGTACGATCGACCCCCTACAGTTGCACTATATGCGACCACATCTGCGATCATACGATTTCTGGTCAATATTACTTTCAATCCGAGTTCTTCCTAAGTTGATTTCTCGACTCATAACTTGGGTTCATCCTAAGATTATCCTATGGTCATTATTTAAAGTTTCTCATTAACCATTATCCCTAACCCATCCCTCATGATTATCTTTGAGATTTACTAAAAGGATCGCATGGATCATAATGGTTCGACATCCCTAGTCCACAATAGAAAACCTTATTCAATAGAATTTATATTTACAAAGATAAGTTTCATACCTTGGCTTATAGTAAAAAGCTAGAACCTTCTTTGCAAAACCTTCCTCTTAGCCTTCTTCTCCTTCTCCTCTTTTCCTTATCTTCCTTTCTCTTTCTCCCTTAGGTTTAGGGTTTGATAATGTTCTAAAAGAGTGAAAAAGGGGTGGAAGACGTCCTTTATATAGAGAGAAACTTTTCATATAAAGCTCCCCAACAATAGGAAAGATCCTCCTTTTATTTAGAAAGTTTTCAAACTTCAAAGTCTAATTTGGGTGTGTACGGTCGAACATACGGTTGCAAAATCAATCGACCATACATTTTAAACGTATTGACCGTATGTTTAATTATCAGTGGTCTTCATTCCTCATCATATAGTCGACCATACCTACCTAAGTAATCGACCATACACTTAATTTTAAGTATTTTTTAGTCGATTGGCTTAGCTGGTCTCGTGGTCTTTCTTCACACGATTGGTCCACTCGATCCAACAATGATAGAAAGACCTAGGACGACACGGTTAGACCGGATTAGTGGAACGCGGGTCTTACAAATCCCCCCTTACATAAATTCCATCTTCAAAATTTTCACATACCTTCCGAGTCGAATAGATGAGGATATTATTTCAGCATAGCATTTTTTTTTTCCCATGTGATTTCTTCTACATCTTGGCTTTTCCATGTAACCTTAACATAGTAAATATCATGATTTTGAAGACGTTGAACCTTCCGACTAGTGATTTTAAAAGGTACTACTTTGAACGTCAAATCTTCAGTCAAATCTAATGGATCTGTTGCTAACACGTGTGTTGGATCTCTGACGTACTTCATCATCTGTAAAACATGGAATACATCATGTACATATGATGCTACCTTTCCACGCCTTGTCAGAATCTCATAAGGTCCAATATATTTGGGACACAACTTTCCTTTCTGTCCGAACCATTTTAAACTGTGCATAGGGGATATTTTCAAAAATACCTTATCACCTGTGGTGAATTCAAGGTCTCAACATTGATTGTCTGCATACTGCTTTTGACGGTTCTAAGTTATTCGAACCCTTTCCTTGATGATGTTGACTACTCGACAAGTCTCCTCGATAAATTCTGGTCCAATAATTTTCTGTTCTCCAACCTCGTTCGAAAATAAATAAGTTTGACACTTCCTACTATATAGTGTTTCATAAGGTGACATCTGTATTATAGCTTGATAGCTGTTGTTATAAGCGAACTCGATCAATGGTAACTTCTCATCCCATTAACCTTTGAAATCAATCACACAAGCTCGGAGCATGTCTTCTAAAATCTGAATGGTGCGCTCCGACTGTCCATTGATCTGAGGGTGAAATGTAGTGCTGAACTTTAATGTTGTACCCATAATCTTCTGCAATCCTTTCCAGAAGTTTGAGGTAAAGCGTGGATCTCTATAGCATAGGATACTTTCAAGTACACCTGTGAGGACAAAATTTATCCACCCATTTCTAATGGACGGTGATGATTTGGAGTCACCACCTAGATTAAGGTCTATTGTCACACCCCAATTCTGATCTAATCAGAATGGTGTGATGAACCGCCAATAAACCAACGGTTCACCCAGGATCTCGCATAGGTCGTACCCACCTATCAAACCACACACACATTCCACATTAATAATCAAAGCTAGTAAACAAATAAGCAAAAGTCTTACAGATAATGAACTGAGAGTCTAACAGTGATAAATAAATATTTAATCCAATTATCTCAAAACCACAAGACATAAAAATAAATAATCAATTACATATCCGATGTTCAAACTATAACTAAACCTAAGCAAAAACACATTGGTTGCACTCGCATGATGAATCATGTGCATCTTCTTCAGCTTCTAATCCATCACAGTGACGTGTTCATACGTCGACACATTCATATATTCTTCAACGGTAGGACCTGCATCATCAACTAAAAATATTCGAAGTCGAAAGGGTGACCACACATTACGGCTCAGTGAGCAAACAAAACAATGCAACAAACATATACATGCATTCAATTCACATCTTTGGTCTGGTTTTTAAGTTTACAATGTGCTATAGAAAGGTTTGGTGGCCACCGCACCTCTATACATGAGTGTGTGAATCCGTCTAATGGATCAAACACCATTACCGTCCCACATGCACCCATCATGGAATAGAGATAGAGCTAAAGTGTCTGGATCAAACATCGCCAATACTTCCCTTGATGCCCTACCCATACCAATACGTAAGCCCCTATTGGCGAGGGCTTGCAAACTGGGCTCGCAACTAACCAATCCTAATACCAAACAGTGTATCCAAGGTCTCACCCCAGCATCCCTCAATACGTCTATAGAGATAGAGCTAAGGCCCCCCGGCAGAGTCAGAGACCACACGGTCTGAGACTACCTCCCTTGATGCCCTACGACATAATAGTTCCACTAATGATGCCAGGAATAGGCATGTGAATGTATGTATGTGATTGGCGTGTTGGATGCGAGTTGAGCATCAAGGGGAGGACGTGGCATGGTGGTCTTCGACCTTGTCACCAGACTCTAGCTCTATTTCTACTCAAGCCTTGCCCACTATAATAGCAGGAATATTGGATGACATATGAGATGCACATTACAAGCATACAAGCATAGAATCAATCTTGGTATTGGACTCAATAAAAATAAATAGTTTGTTATTATCCAATTAGTTTAGGTTTTGTTTCCTCACCTGTTAGCAATTATCGATGTCCTTTCAAGCCTTGAAATTCTCTTTGAATTGATTTAACAACCTAAAAGTTATATGAATTTAAATTAGGATTCATATGTGACATGTTACAGTAGTCGAAAATCAAAACAAAGCACTGATAGGTGTCTGATGGGTCCTCTGGTCTCATGCTGTATCAACCTTACTGTCTACGATCGATACCCTATGGTCGCATATGGTGCGACTGTAGCTACAACTATATGATTTTTTAAATCTTCCCGAATGCCTATGGTCGATCCTCTAGTCATACTGGTCATGCTATGGTCGATCGTAGCTGCGACCTTGAGATTCTGGTCACAGTCTACATGAAATTCGAGTTCTTCCTGGGTCAATTCTTCTATTCTTCAATGGGGTTTATCCTAAGGTCATCCTATGGCCATCATTAGTAATTTCTTATCAACCCTAATCATCAAATTCACTCCTCATGATTCTCCTTGGGATTTTCTCAAGGAAATCACATAGATCATAGTAGGTTGATATGGTCAATCCTTCATAGAAGTCTTATTCCTTAGAGTTTACATCTCTAGAGATTCATTTCATACCTTTACTAGTGATAGAGAGCCAATCTCTTCTCAGCAAACTCTTTTACTTAGTTTTTTCTTCTTCTCCTTCTCTTTCTCCAGGGTTTACTAATGTTCTAAAAGAGTGAAAAAGGACTGAGGGATGTCCTTTATATAGAGAAAAACTCTCCATATAAAGTCCTCTTTCAATTAGGAAAGCAATCCCTTAGTTTAGGAAAGTTTTCAAAACTCGAAGTCTGATCTGGGTTCTCACGGTCAATCATACGGTCGCATAAATCGTCGATCGTAAGGTCGAAATCATCGACCGTAGGGTTATGGATTTTATATTTTTGATTCCCTTCCTTATGGTTGACCATACCTACCCAGGCATACGACCTTAGGTATGTTTTTAGTGTTTTTAACTCGATTCTCATACCTAGTTTTTGATCTATTTTCACATGCTCGGTCCACTTTGGTTTAGAAATGATGGAAAGCCCTGGCACGACATGGTTAGACTAAGTTAGTGGAGTGCGGGTCTTACATCTATGACCTAAAATGTAGTCTCATCATAAGATAAGACTTCTATTGACTCATTTGACCCAATATGTATTGGCTTTGATCTATCAGAGAATGGGTAAGCATTTAAGGTACAATTTGGGAAGGTATTAGGCACCCAAAACTATCCGATCCAAAAATCGACTTCCTATATGATTCTACTTTCCTTAAACTTTATGGTTTTGATTGTTCATGGTTAATAGATGATAACTAGGGCTCATGGGGGATCCTATGCCAAGTTGCTAAGTTCTTCTAACCTAGGTTCAGCCAAACATGTTCCAAAAATAAATAAATAAGCAAAGTAATATACAGTGAATCGAACCAAAGATGGTTCAGTGATGGACTGAATCTGAGATGTTTAAAACATCTCAAATTGCCTACGTATTCTAATCCTGAAATCAAGTCCAAAACGTAGTTAGAACGAAATGTGATTAAGGTTTATGGATGTGGTTTATGATTAAGCTTTCTTAGATTCAATTGTTTAAGTTGAAGTTTATGCTTGATAATGATTGATATTTAATATAGAGATAGCCTATATGGGTCAAAGTGAATATGGATAATGAATATGGATATGGAGGACCTAAGGATTTTAAGATGTGGTACCGTACTTGGAGAGGTCCTTTAAGTTACCTACGTATTTCAGAGGTCCTGAAAATCAGGTACAACATAGTTCATTGTGATGGGTTGTGGATATGGATAAATTATTGATAAATAAGGATAACCTAAAGAAGACTAAGAGTATGGTCACGCCTGTAGGAATCTATCCCTCTAGACAAGATTCGAGTGTATCTTTCAAGAATTTATCCCTCTAGACAGGATCTAATTATGCCTTTCAAGAATCTATCCCTCTGGACGAGATTTGAGTACACCTTCAGGAATCTATCCCTCTTGATAGGATCTGAGAACGTCTTTGGGAATTTATCCCTTTGGAGAAGGTCTAAGTACGTCTTTGGAAATCTATCCCTCTTGACAGGGTCTAAGCATGTCTTTGGGAATCTATCCCTCTTGATGAGATCTGAGAAATGTCTCAGGGAATCTATCCCTCTTGACAAGGTTTGAAAATGTCTTCGAAAATCTATCCCTCTTGACAAGGTCTAAGTATGTCTTCAGGAATCTATCCCTCTGGATAGGTATGAGTATGTCTTCAAGAATCTATCCCTCTTTACAGTGTCTGAGTATGTCTTCGAAAATCTATCCCTATTGACAAGGTTTGAGTATGCCTTCAGGAATCTATCCCTCTTGACAGGATTTGAGAATGTCTTCGGGAATCTATCCCTCTTGACGGGATCTGAGAAATGTCTTAGGCAATCTATCCCTCTTGACAAGGTTTGAAAATCTCTTCGGGATTCTATCCCTCTTGACAAGGTTTAAGTATGCCTTTGGGAATCTATCCCTCTGGATAGGTCTAAGTATGCCTTCGGGAATCTATCCCTCTTGACAGGGTCTAAGTATTTTGAATGATTTTATTTAATAATGTGTGCTTTCAAGATCAAAGTGTGGAACCGTATTTGAAAATCTTCCCAAACTACCTACGTATCTTAGGGTGCTGCCCTAAGAATCAGGATCTGCGTAGTTCGAAAGATTCATTTCATCAATGTGTGCTTTCAAGATCAAAGTGTGGAACCGTGTTTGAAAATCTCACCAAACTACCTATGTGTCTTAGGGTGCTGCCCTAAGAATCAAGATCTGCGTAGTTCGAAAACGAATTCAATTTATTGATGTGTTTTTCATGATCAGGGTGTGGAATCGTATTTGAGAATCTTCACAAACTACCTACGTATCCTACGGTGCTGCCTTGAGAATCAGGATCCGCATAGTTCAAAATGTGGATTCAATTATTCCTTCATGCTCTTCTTTCAATATCAAGGTGTAGAACATAAATGCTCTATGGTTCGATTCACATCACACCTATCTAGTTCTTTATACCCTAAGGGAGATGAGTTAAGGGGGTAGGGATCATCCTAAAACTACCCTTGATCTAGAACCCTAATTTGACATTTTTTAGGCTAGACTTCATATCTCTTGATTAAAATTTATCATTTTCATTCTTACCTTTCCCATAAATGTGGGTGCCTACATGCACGTCCCCACACCTAATATATCTTTTAGGTGTACAGATAACAGATATAGCAGTTCGACTAGGGTGTTGCAGAAGTTATGTTATTACGAACAATAAATATCATTCAAATATGGCAACAAGCAGCATATATCATCTTAAATATAGCAATGAAGCATATGAATCAATATGGTAAGCATGTGAACATCAAAAAAACAAACATGGCATCCCATATATTATTCTCAATCAAATTAATGTATGAATGTGTTAGACCAGATATCTTAGATCTATTGTTGAGATCTAATGTTAATCTCTCAATGTATCAAGATCAGATCATCGATCAATGGTTTGGATTCAATTTATCTCTTTATCAACGTGACAAACAAATCCTCAATCAAACGGTTAGATCTCTTCCAAATATTATCAATAAGATCAACACCTCAGATTTCATCAAAACAGTCAAGATCAAAGGCCCAGAACTCACATCAAGTTTAATCATGATCAGACTAAGATCAAATGGTTCAAATTCTTTTAAATCACATATCATGACAATCTGATGGTTCAAATTTATTTAAATCACCCATGATGATAATCCAATTGCTCAGATTCATTCACATCAACCATCAAGACAATTCGATGGTCCAAATTCATTTATATCACTCATGATGTCCATCCAATGGCTCAAATTCTTCTAAAACACAATATGATGAAAATCTAAAAGTTTAAATCATTCTTGATGATAATCTAACCGTTCAAATTTATTTCAATCACTCTCAATGATAATCTAACGATTCAGATCACTTATCATGATAATGTAACCGTTCATATCTATTTAAAATCCCTTTTGATGACAATCCAACGGTTTAGATTACTCAAATTAATAATCTAACCATTCAAAATACTCAAATCAAGGTAAATTAGGATCAACGGATCAAATCAGAACTCCAAGATCAATGGTTCTAATCTAGTCATATCAAATTCCAAGATCAATGGTCCAATTCAATTCACATAAAAAAAATCCAGTTATATGGTCATATATCAATCTCATTAAAATTCAAATCATGTAGTTGGATCAACCACATAAAATTCCAAACAAGTGGTAGGACCAATTTAATTAAAAAAAAACTTCCAACATGTGGTCGGTCCAATTTTGATCACATGAAATTTGAGCATTCGGATTAATTTCATTCAATTTGAACGCAATTAGATCAATTTCATTCAATTTTCAGAATCGGATCAATTCCATTTAATTTTCACAATCGGATCAATTTCATTCAATTCCACAATCGAATCAATTCCATTCAATTTCCACAATCGGATCAATTTCATCACATTATAAAAATTCACCATAATGGTTGGATCAATGGCTTGATTCATATAAAATTCATGATTAGTGTTTAATTTTCAACACATGATCAGATAAAAAATCAATCCAACAGATTAAATTTAATTAAACATATCAATTAATCATTTTCAATATCAAAACCCAATCATTCAGATTTAATAAAAATAAAAAAATAAAAATCTCTCAATTAATCAAACCAACTTTTAAGTTGTGAGGGAGTGAGCAGGAAGTGGATATGCAGTGCTTGCGGACATGTTGTTTATTTTAAGGGGTTTGAAAGCTTTTGGTGAGCAGGTGTAATGGAAGTTGGGTGTGTTGGTTGTGTAAGTGGTTCATGTGACAGGTGGGTTTGATAAGGTGTGGCATCAACAAATAAGTAACAAGGTAAGGCTCTTACCTCGTTGGCCTCCTCTTCTTCTTCTTCTTCTTCTTCTGTTACTTGAGCCTTCTCCCAGTCCTCTTCTTCTACCCCAATCAGTCGGCCTCTCCTCAACGCCTTCTCTTTCTCTAGTTCTCTTCCTTTCTCTTTTTTTTTCCCTCGGCTTTTCTTTTGCTTCTCCAGATCCTCCCTCGTTTTCGATTTTTCTCTGTTTAAAATCCCCGATTCTCTTTCTTTCCATCTCCATTTCAATCAATTCTTTCCTGGCTTTCTAATCTTTCCTCTTTCAGTCCTATTCTCCATCTCTCTTTAATTGAATCTTTGTCTTTCCCTTGGAGACTTCTTTCCTAATTCCATTCCAGCTCTTTTCTCCTTTCCTTTCTTCTGGTTTTCCTATTTTTTCTTTTTATTTCTTATTCCCATATTCAGTCTGTCACCTTCCCTCTCTTTCCTTCTATTCTTCTTCCCTCTCAATCTCTCTCAATCTCTTGGATTCTCTTTCCAGCCTCCTCTTTCCATTCTTTCTTATTTATTTCCTTATCAATTCCCTCCATCGGATCTTACTCAACCTCTCTCTTTCCATGCTAAAACCCAAGACCGAGATACATTATGATATAGCACATTATATTATATAAAATACAATTATATTATATAATAATATATACTTGAATATGTATAATATAAAGTACTATAAATAATTATATAGTTCAATATATATACATGCACATGTAAGCACAAGTTCGACTGGTTGGACTGGACTAGGTTGACTGGTTTGAGCCGAGACTGGTTTGGGTTGACTAGCTTCTCTATCTCTATCATTTCATGGGTCATTTCGACTTGCACCTCTACATGAAATCTTTTGAGCACTATTGTCTTAGATTTTTCACGTCCACTTTGTAGAGCACCAAAAATAGAACACATTGAGACTTGAATCACCTGATTTAGACGTCGGATAATAAAATTATGAAGAATCGAAGTTTAAATAAGGGAAAAAGATAGTTACATCCCCTGTTACTTGCCTTAATGATAGTTGAACACCCATGTTTTAAGAAAAGATAAACGGCCCCAATTTTTAACGGTGTTAAAGTTATATTTTTTATGGACAACTCTACCCCTGAGAGTTTTAAAGCTGTATGACATCCAGGAGTGGCTAGTATGCAACGCCATATAATAATTAAAGGTCCATGGATCTCTTCAGGTCCATGGATCTCATATTTGAAAATCCACCACTGTTATTTTACTATCGAAAGAACATAATTACAGAAAATTCAGGCGGATAAATTCTCATGAAAATCGAAAAATTCAGCCCACTATTAAACGCTCTAAAAGCTTAATCTATTGCTAAATAGTGAAATTTTCTTATGGGATTTGCATCTGGGCAGCTGAAGGGTACCTGTTCTGTGGAGGAACAACCTCCGCTTTGTGCTCCATCGATGCCATGAACTGAAAATTCCTCTAATTAGCTGCTTTAGTGGTTGTTTTCGATACTACTGGAGACTTATTGGTGGTGATCTAGCGGAGATCAGGCGAAGGAGAACCAACGCCAGCACCACAAGACATGAACCTTGCAATTAGAACCTTCCCCTCTGCTTTGGCTCCTACTTTTCTTATTCGATCAAGATCAGATGGAACTACCTTGAAGAGAAGTGGCCGTAAGCCTCGAACCCATGGGGACGGACGATCTTGAAGAGAATATGCTTGTTTTCTTGTGGGTTCGAACAGAAGATCTATATATGAACTAGATGGACAGCCCGTGACTCTTTCAACTCTGTAGATTCATAGTGTTTCAGTGTTTCCTCTCGTTCTCTCTCTCTATCTCTCTCTCCCCTCCCAACCCTCGGTTCTTCTGCCTCCCATATGTTTCTTCTCAAACCTTCTGCCACAGATGATTTCCAATTATCGAAATCCCTTCCAACATATTCGATCATAATTTGAGAATTTTTGGGTGTTGGATTCAGGTTTTTATACTCTAGTGCTATCCCTTTTTTTTTCTTTCAATTAAGGCTAATTTTGGCTCTTGATTCCATAACATTTTTGGAGGATTCCAGTTCTCCCCTTGGGGATCTTGAAAATGGCTTTTGTTCATCACTCCGCGGTTACATTACTTGCAACTACGACTTTGGATCTTCTCCGAAGTTCGAGAAATGGTGTCAATGGTATTCCTTTGAAATCTCGCGGTTTGGAGTTACAAAGAGGAATTTTACTATCACTGCGAAGATGAGGAAGGTGAAGAAGCATGATTATCCATGGGCAGATGGTTCAGAGTCTTATGTCAAAGGTGAAGAGAAAGGCCATCGCCATCGTCTCCTTCACTCCTCTCTTTTTTTTTTTTTTTTTTTTAAGTCAGTCACCCTTGTATAGGGTTAATTTGGTCATTAAGGAAATATTAGACTCCCACCGTTAATATCTAATGGAATATTCCTAACAGCGTGGGTCTATTTGTATTTTAATAGTGTTTTTAGGGGAGGTATTTGTCTTTTCCTAAAACTTGGGTTTGGGTGTTCAACTGTCATTAAGATAAGTTACAGGGGATGTAAATGTCTTTTTCCCTTTAAATAATTAAACTTACGATAATTTGTATGCAAGTCCTTGATCGTTTATTATTAATTTTCAAAAAAATACTCTTATTCTTATTCTCAGACTAAAATTACCATATCTTCTTCTTTTGGCATTAGAATTGAGCGATTCTGATCTCATTTCGGAGGTATTTCCAAGACCTATGCATCCATATAGGTTGTAGCCCATGTCCTTACTATGGGGCCCACCAAAAACAGCATCAAAGTCTCAACCAAAAATCCAAACCTTGTATTGGAACCCTCCAACTTATCGTATGGTTTCACTTAGGCTTTTACACACTGGGGATCACCTCAGTTCTTCTCAAAACACTATAGAGAGCATGCCGGGACTAATTGACTGTCATTTTTGAGAGAGTTTCACTTGCCTCCCTTGTACTTTTCCAAACTTTTTGTCATCTCTCCCACTTTTCTATCTATACTTCAATAAGACTTTGTTCAGTAGGGGATGGCAAAAATGGGGTGCTTACAATACCATGCAATCTGACATATTATCCACATACAGCTTAGCTAGCCTCTTCAGGGTATACTGAGGTCGTATAGCTATGAAACGAGCTATCTTAGTCAAATGATCTACAATCACCTAGACTGCATCAACTACTCTGTGAGTCAATGGTAACCCTGTGACGAAGTCCAAAGTAATGCAGTCCTATTTCCAAGCTGGTTCAAGTAGTGGTTGTAACAAGCCTGCAGGTCTTTGTCTTTTTGCCTTTACCCGCTGACAATTTAGGCGTTGAGACACATGTCTAGCTACATCTGCTTTCATTCCTCTCTACCAATATAGTTTCTTCAAATCATGATACATCTTTGTACTCCTAGGATGTACCGAATAGGATGTCGAATGAGCTTCCCTCATTAGTCTGTGTCTGATGTCTAAATTTTCACTTTCAGGTACCCACACTCTTCCTTTGTATTTTAGTACCATTTTGAAGTCTAGAGTGAAATCAAGAGTAGATATGCCCTTTTCCAAATCTTCTTGCACTGTCCTCAGATAGGGGTCCGATTGGATTACCGTTTTCACTTCGTCCATCAGATTAGGTACAATCTTCAATGTAGCAAACATGTTTGAAAATCAATGAATAAACCCTAGGTCGGTCAATCCATCCGATTATCAATTATGAACTGCTCATTGCCACAATTGAATACTCTTCCTACGACGTACATTGCAGCATTTGTGCTAGCTTCTTCTTGAGATTTTGTCATCATTTTTTTGCTTAGTGCATCTATGAGGACAATGGGAAATCGATGATCCTCCTCGTCGGGATGGAATGTGTATCCTGTATCGATGAAGATCGATTTGTTCTGTTGGAGTCACCACCTAGATTAAGGTCTAGGACCTCTAAAAATGTAGCCTCACCCTAAGGTAAGACTTCTATTGACTCGTGACCCGTATCGGTTCTTTGGTCTGCAAGAGATCGGGTAAGTATTCAGGGTACGGTTATGGGAAGGTATTAGGCACCCAAACCGCCCGATCAATATCGGCCTCCTAAACTTTCCTTAAATTCTAATTTTGACTATGCTTGGTCAACTTGATGACTAGGGTTCAATGGGGGATGTCCTAAATCAAGTTGCTAAGTTATTCTAACCTAGGGTTCAGCCAATCATGTTTTAAAGCAAATAAACAAGCAAATGTAATGTACAATATTATACAGTGAACCGGACCAAAGATGGTTCGATCTTGGACTGAATCTGAGATGTGTAAGACATCTCAAACTTCCTACGTATTCCAATCCTGGAAATCAAGTCCAAAAACGTAGTTCGAAAATGGGTTGTGTGATTAAAGATTATGGAAGTGATTTATGCATGTGCTTCAATTAGATTTTTTTTGTTGAAGTTGAAGTTTATGCTGGATGTGTGGTTGATGGGTGGCTTTGTACCATATTTGGGATTCCCAAATTACCTACGTATTCTAGGGTTTGCCCTAAAAATCAGGTACGACGTAGTTCGAAAATTGTGAGAGTCGGATTTGGAATGTGTACTAAATTCCTTCAATTTTTGTCAATAGGATCTAGGGGTGAGACCTAAATTCCTACCATTTTTATTTGGGATGTGTACCAAATTCTTTCTATTTTTGTTAATAGGATCTAGGGATGAGACCTAAATTCCTACCATTTTTATTTGGGATGTGTACCAAATTATTTATATTTTTGTCAATAGGATCTAGGGATGAGACCTAAATTCCTACCATTTTTATTGTTTTCATTTTTAGGTTTCTAGGGTTTCCTATCCCTTTTCATTGTGATTTTTATTTTTTAGGGTTTCATACCCTAATTATTCTATTTATTCTAGGATTTATTTTTCCCTAATTGCTATTTTTTATTTTTAGGGTTTCACTTTCCCTAATTATTGTTTTCTTTCCATCTTAGGGTTTCCTACCCTAATTGTTCAATTCTTTCTATTTCAGGGTGTATCTTGCCCTAATTGCTATTTTTTTTCTCTTTCCAAGACAAATATGGCAAATGAAATTCCAACTATATCAATGGTAGTATTCCAAATATAGCAGTGTTGGAAATATATTCAAATTTAGCAACAAATCAGTCAAAAATGGCAAGTGAGCATGTGAATCAATACAAACATAGTAAGTGTGCATCCAAACATGGCAGTTATCATCCAATATAGCATGTGAGCAAGTCTAGCAGACAAATATGGCAATAAGCATGTGTAGCATTCCAATCATGGCAATGTGATTATTCCAATTATGGCAGTGTGATCATTCTAATTATGGCAGTGTGACCATTCCAATTATGGCAGTGTGACCATTCCAATTATAGTAGTGTATGCATACGAGCATCCGAACATAGCATGTGAACAAATATAGCATCAAATATGGCATATGAAAAACAACCAAAGCATATGAGAATCAATCGAAACATGATGGAACACGCAGCAAGATGACAGCTTTGTCAGGCTGGACCAAAATGGGCACATCGGGCACTGTTCTTACTCAAAAAATTATTAAAATATATCCACGGAAAGAGGACTCAGAGGTCAACATTTTGTCTCAAGTAAGCTAATCCTAAAAAATTTCATAGGCAGGTCGAAAACATTCCCCAAGTACATATAAATACACTGGTCAGGTCGGTTTCAGATTCTGGCCAGTGGTACTATAAAATCAATATAAAATAATATAGCTCATGAAAAAAAAATATGAATACATGGTCAGAAAGAAGACTCAGAGGCCAACATTTTGTCTCAAGGAAGCTAACCCTGAAAGAGACCATAGTCAGGTTGAAAACAATCCCCAAGTACAGGCAAATACACTGGTCAGGTCTGTTACAGATTCTGGCCAGTGGTACTATAAAATCAATATAAAATTATATAACTCATAAAAATAAAATCTAAGTACATGGTCAGAAAGAGGACTCAGAGGCCAACATTTTTTCTCAAGGAACCTAATCCTAAAAGAGATCATAGGCAGGTCGAAAATATTCTCCAAGTACAGGCAAATACACTAGTCAGGTCTATTCCAGATTCTGGCCAGTGGTACTATAAAATCAATATAAAATCATATAGCTCTTGAAAATAAAATCCAAATACATGGTCAGAAAGAAGACTTAGAGGCCAACATTTTGTCTCAAGGAACCTAATCCTAATAGAGATCATAGGTAGGTTGAAAACATTCCCCAAGTACAGGCAAATACACTGGTCAGGTCTGTTTTAGATTCTGGCCAGTGGTACTATAAAATCAATATAAAATCATATAGCTCATGAAAATAAAATCCAAATACATGGTCAGAAAGAGGACTCATAGGCCAACATTTTTTCTCAAGGAACCTAATCCTAAAAGAGATCATAGGCAGGTCGAAAATATTCCCCAAGTACATGCAAATACACTGGTCAGGTCTATTCCAGATTCTAGCCAGTGGTACTATAAAATCAGTATAAAATCATATAGCTCATGAAAATAAAATCCGAATATATAGTCAAAAAGAGGACTCAGAGGCCAAAATTTTGTCTCAAGGAACCTTATGCAAAAAGAGGCATATTTCTAATGCTAGACACCAATCTCAGACATGCATTTGCAGTATACTTTGACTTTGAAAAAAATAACTGACAGAAAGGATGGATCTCCTACCTCAGGCTTCTTCACTCTGCTTTTCTCCTTTGCATCTTCTCATCATCCTCCTTGCTGCTTCTCTGATCCTTCTCTCTTTTTCCTCTAGATCTTCTCTTCTTAACACCTCTCTCTCTCTCTCTCTCTCTCTCTCTCTCTCTCTCTTTTCTTCTTCTTCTCCTTACTTGGATTTTTTTTTCTCTTTTTTCTCTCCTCTTGGACGTCCCTTCCTCTCCTTGGATTCCTTTTTTCTTTTCGATTATATCTCCTAACCCTAAATCCTCCTTTCTTTCACTCTCTCTTTTCTTTCCTTTTTCTTTTCTTTCCTTTTCTCAAAGGAAATCTTTTGGATTTCTTTTTTTTTTCTCTCCTCTTGGACATCCCTTCCTCACTTTTGATTCTTTTCGTTTTTTTTTCCTTTTGGATTATATGCCTTAACAAAATCTTTTGAATCCAAAATATTTTTTTCCTCTTTTCTTTCCTTTTCTCAAACAAAATCTTTTGGATTCTCCCTTTCTAGGATTTTTTTTCTTTTCTCCCCCTCTTGGACGTCTCTTCCCTTCCTCTTTGGATTCTTTGTTTTCTATATCTAAAACATATATATATATATATATATATATATATATATATATATATATATATATATATATATATATATATATAATATAATATACATATAAGATATATGTATATATTATATGATATATTACAATATATTATATATTATATAATAATATATAAAGAAATACATGCATATATGCCATTATTAATTGGTCCGGATTGACTAGGTTTATTGGATTGGGTCAAGACTGGCTTTGGTTGAGCTGAATTAACTGGATTGACTGAAATTTACTGGGTTTTCTCTCCTCATCATTTCATTGGTCATTTCTGCTGGCATCCCGCATGGAATTTTTCGATGGCCTCTATTCCAAATTTTTTTTACGTTTATTTTGTAGAACATTAAAAATGAGGAATATTGGAGCTTGAATCAACTCATTTGAAAATAAAGTGGCCAACCTATGAATTTTTTAAGTTTAAGCGGGCCAATTATCGATAATTTGGCTGACCACTTTTGCATGGGACCCTCCGGAGACTTTTACCCAAGATTTTCCACATCCACTTTGTAGGACATCACAAATGAAGAATAATGGCTTTAGAATCATCTGAATCCGACGTAGAACGGAAAAGATATGAAGCTTTGAAGTTCTAACTATAATTTTGCATGAAAGCTTGCATGGGCCCACTGGTTACTTCTATCGGAAATCATTTACGTCCACTTTAAAGAGGACTAAAAATAAGGAATAATGGTACTTAAAACATATGATTCAGATGTTGGATGATCCAGATATGATGATTTGAAATTTAAACAATCTAACTTATGATAATTTGCATGAAAGCCCTTAGAATTATTTATGATAATTTCATAAACGTCCCTTGTACGTATCATCTGACTAAAATGACCATATCTTCTTCATTTGATATCAGAATTGAGCAATTCTGATATCATTTCAAAGATAATTTCAAGACCTATGCAACCATACAGATTACAGCCTGTGACCTTATTGTGGGGCCCATCGAAAATTTCTTCAAATTCACAGTAAAAAATCTAAACTTTTAATCACCTTTCTTCCTTTTGTTGTCCACACTCCAGCAGGACTTTGTTTAGCTGGGATGGCAAAAATGGGGTGCTTACAGATGCCCCTCTTCAGCCGAGATTGTGGGCAATTGAGACCGAAGACAAAAGTAGCCCATTTTTACATTATTCTTCACTTGATCCGAATTCTACCATTGCTCTCTTGAACTGATGCTGTAACTACTCTCCTCCTTTTTTTTTCATACTGTACAACAAACAACTGTAGATGTCAAGCTCCTTGAGTAGCGACCTCATCAGGTCTTTGACTTTGGCTCAAGACCACTCATGAAGTAATTGTAACTGTCAAGCTTCTTGAGTGGCGACCTTATCAGGTCTGTGACTTTGGCTCAAGACCGCTCATGATGTAACTGTAACTGTCAAGCTTCTTGAGTAGCGACCTCATCAGGTCTGTGACTTTGGCTCAAGACCGCTCATGATGTAACTGTAACTGTGCTTTGTGCTCTGAATTTGTAACCTCTGAATGTATAGCCTTTGGCTGTGTAGCCTTTGGATGTGTAGCCTTTGGATGTGTAGCCTTTGGACCGAATTTGGGGTGTCCCAAATTGCCTACGTATCCTTTGGGATTTCTGCCCCTCCAGAATCAGGTTCCACGTAGTTCGGGCTGATTATTGTGTATGTGTGTGTATGTGTGTGTGTGTGTGTGTGTGTTTTTTTCCATTTGTCTTTTTCTTTTTCTTGTTCTTTTCAATTCCTTTCTTCATCTTTCTTCATTCCCAAAATGGGTTGAACTTTCCATAAATATTGAGGTAGCCATAATGAGGCTTAGCATTTGCACTTTGTCCACTAACATTGCTCAGAATCCAAGAGGAACTAAAGATCATGATTTGATCGACTTTCCTTGATTTGACTTAATCTAGACTGAGAGAAACATGTTTTTTTTTTCTTTAAAAGGTAATTTTGATATGTTCTGCATTCCTGCCAAATTTATATGGGTTTCACTTTGATTAAAGGGCAATCAGGTCTTTTTGATGAGGGGCAAATGATGACAATGACTTAATTTTATTTCATTTTTTTTCAAATTTGTATGAGTCATCGTTCTCTTACATTCAAATAAACTCAGCTAGAGTTTCAAACAGGGGGCTCAACTAAACTCATGATGTTTGGATAAATGGGTGATTTCGCCCCAATGTCTAAGTTCAAGTCTGCACACATTGATAGGCAGGTGACTTTTGAGTCATCACTAGAAAGAACCTTAAGAAGATGCAATCCTACACTAATCTTTAGAAAAAACGTTAAAGAATGCTTTCTCCTCTCGGTATCATTCAGATAAAAAACAAATTTCAACAAGCTATGCTCAGATGCTGAATCAGTTGTAACCATGTTTGGGCCTAAATCCTTTAAGTCTGTATACAAGTATGACGATGAAGGTCCAGATGGACAGATAGGAAACTGTCCAATGGGTCTGCCATTGGGAGAGTGTTTGGTTGTTTATGAAGAATGGCTTGATCTCCACTAGGCGATGCCATTTTATTGGCTAGCAACAAAAGACTATGGAATTCTTGGACGCCGTCGAAATAATGAACGACAGATAGATATTTCAGTCAGATTTATTGAACAATATTTATGCATAACAAGACGACATGTTCACAAGAAACGATACCATAAAATTTTGTGACATTTTAAGTAAGGGCATGTAATGTAGACTCTGTGGAAGACTGTCAGATTGATGGATGGGAGAGAGAGTCTTTAGCCGAAAAGAAATCCTTTGATGACAACAAAGTGATGAGACCACCCCCTGTATGGGTGGGATGTAGTGACCAATATCAAAAATCCAGCTCAACACACAACGTGAATCACAACAAACGATAAGGTCTCCAATCAGGTTCTAAGAAATGGTGTCTATATGTCATTGTACGAGTACCAATTGTCTTATTGCTCTATAATTGAACTCGTCCATCAGTAGGGATCCAAAGGAGTTGCCCCATGTACATGCCTTGTAATCGAACTCACTCATCATTAGTGTTTCAAAGTAGTTGCTTCATGTCTATGTACCATAGTTGAACTTGTCCACCATCATTGTTCCAATGTAGTATGCTAACCAACCTCATTATTTTGTATAGCTCTTTCTTTTCTTTTTTTTTCTTTTTTCTCTTTTTTTTTCTTTCTTCCTTTTTTTTTTTTTTTTTTTTTTTTTTTTTTTTTTTTTGGGATGGCATTTTGATGTTCCAACATGTATCTTTGAGAATGCTTCCATGACTTTAACTTAATCATTTGTAACTTTCACATGGGTGTTGAACTTTCATTTCTCTAAAGGTCGGTGGAGTAAGAGTTTGGGTTGTGACCCATCATCTCAATCGTCATCAGAGTCAGAATTAGCAACGGACATGGAAGAGGAAGAAATATCAAACTGGGAAGGAATGGATTGGAAGTAGTAAAGCACTGTTGTTGATGTCTCAAATGAGATAATTATTGTTTTTTTTTTCAGAGCATTTTAGACTGGACTGTTTACAGACACATCGGACTCGAGCCCAAACATAGATGATTTATCAGATACCAATGGTAGCCAGTTTAGACAAGTAATTCACCGAGTTACCACAATTGGATAGGACATCATTAACGCCAACTTATGATTGGTTGTAGGATCGAATTTCTGTTCAGACTTTCGCTAGTAAGGCTCATTATGCCTATCTATCGACATGTGTTTGACCCTTTCCATCTTGAGATAAACCCCTCTTGGGTCTATTACCATTTTGATTTATGCCCCAATTCGGGTTTGACATTCACCTGGCCAATGCCTCAATTTGGGGTAAATGTATTCCAATCTTATGCCCCAGTTTGGATGTCATGAAACTCTGACCTATACCCTTGTTGGTCCATCACCTTTTTGGTTTGCCCCACTTTGAATCCATTAACATTTTAATTATGTCCCAGTTTATGGTGTACTGATATTTTTGTTGTGCCCCAATTTAGGGTATACTAACATTTTGGTTTTGCCCCAGTTTAGGGTGCACATGAAGTTTACTTTTAGGCTACCTTAATTTTGGGATACAATTGACCACATGGTCTTCCTTTTCATCCTGGATTTTGGGAGGTGGGTGGGCCATTCTTAAAGGTTCGAGGGCTACTCCTTTGAGTTACGGTCACCTGGGTTGATGAAAGTAATTTGGGAGTCAGAAACCAACTCCTTCAGTCAAAGTGGCTCAATTGCCAAGGGTGAATGAAATGCTTTCCAATCTCAGTTTTTTTTCATTTAAATTTGGCAGGTATGCTAGCATGGGAAAGAAACATGTAATCTCTCAGAATCTATGATTCAGCTTTCTAACCTCTTGGATTCCTCAACTCCGATCTGGGAAATTTCAATTCCGCTCTGTAATATTTGGGCTCTCAATATACTGTCTTCCAACCATTCCAATAATTTGAGGTACAAAAGTCCTCCATATGAACATGAACCGAGACATGAATCGGTGATGATGAGACATTCTTATGAGTGGATGTAATAAGAGTGGATGTTTTGTCTACTCACTCAGGTGTTCTCTTAAGTCTAGACAATCATATCCTCCCTAGTTCAACCTTTCTTTCTTTCTTTTTTTTTTTTTTTTTTTTTTTTTTTTTTTTTTTTTTTTTTTTTTTTTTTTTTTTTTAATTTTATTTTATATAAATAATGAACGAAGGTTAAGACTCAGAAGTGACTGGACATGAGAAGGATGCACATACACATACAAGCTGACTCGACCAAACAAAGTCAACTCTTTCATGAAAATCGACCATTAGACATCATCTGTAATAATTTATTTGTATTTGAATAACCCCATGATTGGTCTTGGGGCCTCAAGATTCCAAATGGATCATTGTAGCACCAAGGTTCGACCATGTGGTTCATCAAATTTCAAGAAATTGAAACGGATATGCTTATTTGTAGTTTTCATGATGGATGACAAAAGCGGTTCATGATTGAAAAAACCGGTAAATTTTTACTTGATCACAGTATCTATACCGTAATGAAGATTTTCTGATCGTTTTTTGAGATTGACGTATCAATATTGAACAGATCAACACAAGGAGCTTTGTACGATGGAGGGCGTGTACAGACCGCCCACACTAATGTGTATGCGGGTATACGTAATCCTCACGCTCCCAACAAGTGAGAGACAAGAATACTCAAGTGTGGATCCAAACATGTTGACAAGTCAAGGATAAAAATGGGCAGAACTTCGACGTCTCAGATGTAAATATTATGATCGAGTAGATTTTACCATGTTGGTTCAAAGATGGACCAAAAATAACATACATATGGCTCAAACTGGGTTAGGAAAGAAAAGGCCACCTTGACGAGGACGGGGTAACCTATCACCGAATGCTCGATGAATAATGGGCCCCCATTCCCTTTATATACTATGTTGCAAGGATCCAAGCGACGTGAAGTAGCATAACGCATTCCCAGGTGGACCCAAGAAACGCTTGTTAGAGGCTGCTCGCCGATCGTGGTCTCACAAAGTTCAGGCCAAGGCTGTGTGTTTCGCCTAGCGGGCTGTCCCACATGCATGGGACCTAGTTCGGCTACTCGCACTAAAGTGTGACTGAACTCATTCCCCCCAAAACAATATGTACAAACAATAAATATAGTACCCTAGATCTAGCATCAAATGTCAAGCAAATCAATATAAGGAAAGTATCCTAGAAGTCTGAATATTCATCCCCAGCGGAGTCGCCACTGTGAGGACAATGGGAAATCGATGATCCTCCTCGTCGGGATGGAATGTGTATCCTGTATCGATGAAAATCGATTTGTTCTGTTGGAGTCGCCACCTAGATTAAGGTCTAGGACCTCTAAAAATGTAGCCTCACCCTAAGGTAAGACTTCTATTGACTCGTGACCCAATGTATCGATTCTTTGGTCTGCAAGAGATCGGATAAGTATTCAGGGTATGGTTATGGGAAGGTGTTAGGCACCCAAACCGCCCGATCAATATCGGCCTCCTAAACTTTCCTTAAATTCTAATTTTGAATGTGCTTGGTCAACTGGATGACTAGGGTTCAATGGGGGATGTCTTAAACCAAGTTGCTAAGTTATTCTAACCTAGGGTTCAGCCAATCATGTTTTAAAGCAAATAAACAAGCAAATGTAATGTACAATATTATACAGTGAACCGGACCAAAGATGGTTCGGTCTTGGACTGAATTTGAGATGTGTAAGACATCTCAAACTGCCTACGTATTCCAATCCTGGAAATCAAGTCAAAAAACGTAGTTCGAAAATGGGTTGTGTGATTAAAGATTATGGAAGTGATTTATGCATGTGCTTCAATTAGATTTTTTTTGTTCAAGCTAAAGTTTATGCTGGATGTATGGTTGATGGGTGGCTTTGTACCGTATTTGGGATTCCCAAATTGCCTACGTATTCTAGGGTTTGCCCTAGAAATCAGGTACGACGTAATTCAAAAATTGTGAGAGTCGGATTTGGAATGTGTACCAAATTCCTTCAATTTTTGTCAATAGGATCTAGGGGTGAGACTAAAATTCCTACTATTTTTATTTGGGATGTGTATCAAATTCTTTCTATTTTTGTTAATAGGATCTAGGGATGAGACCTAAATTCCTACCATTTTTATTTGGGATGTGTACCAAATTATTTATATTTTTGTCAATAGGATCTAGGGATGAGACCTAAATTCCTACCATTTTTATTGTTTCCATTTTTAGGTTTCTAGGGTTTCCTATCCCTTTTCATTGTGATTTATATTTTTTAGGGATTCATACCCTAATTATTCTCTTTATTCTAGGGTTTATTTTTCCCTAATTGCTATTTTTTATTTTTTGGGTTTCACTTTCCCTAATTATTGTTTTCTATCCATCATAGGGTTCCTACCCTAATTGTTCAATTCTTTCCATTTCAGGGTGTATCTTGCCCTAATTGCTATTTTTTATTTTTTTCTCTTTCCAAGACAAATATGGCAAATGAAAATATTCCAACTATATCAATGGTAGTATTCCAAATGTAGCAGTGTTGGAAATATATTCAAATTTAGCAACAAATCAGTCAAAAATGGCAAGTGAGCATGTGAATCAATACAGACATGGTAAGTGTGCATCCAAACATGGCAGTAATCATCCAATATAGCATGTGAGCAAGTGTAGCAGACAAATATGGCAATAAGCATGTGTAGCATTCCAATCATGGCAATGTGATTAGTCCAATTATGGGAGTGTGATCATTCCAATTATAGCAGTGTGACCATTCCAATTATGGCAGTGTGACCATTCCAATTATGGCAGTGTGACCATTCCAATTATAGTAGTGTATGCATACGAGCATCCGAACATAGCATGTGAACAAATATAGCATCAAATATGGCATGTGAGAAACAATCAAAGCATATGAGAATCAATCAAAACATGATGGAACACGCAGCAAGATGACAGCTTTGTCAGGCTGGACCAAAATGGGCACATAGGGCACTGTACTTACTCAAAAAATTCTTAAAAGATATCCTCGGAAAGAGGACTCAGAGGTAAACATTTTGTCTCAAGAAAGCTAATCCTAAAAGAGACCATAGGCAGGTCGAAAACATTCCCCAAGTACTTGCAAATACACTGGTCAGGTCTGTTCCAGATTCTGGCCAGTGGTACTATAAAATCAATATAAAATCATATAGCTCATGAAAATAAAATCCAAATATATGGACAGAAAGATGACTCAGAGGCCAACATTTTGTCTCAAGGAAGCTAACCCTGAAAGAGACCATAGGCAGGTTGAAAATAATCCCCAACTACAGGCAAATACACTGGTCAGGTCTGTTCCAGATTCTGGCCAGTGGTACTATAAAATCAATATAAAATCATATAGCTCATGAAAATAAAATCCGAGTACATGGTCAGAAAGAAGACTTAGAGGCCAATATTTTATCTCAAGGAACCTAATCCTAAAAAAGATCATAGGCAGGTCGAAAACATTCCCCAAGTACAGGCAAATACACTGGTCAGGTCTGTTCCAGATTCGGGCCAGTGGTACTATAAAATCAATATAAAATCATATAGTTCATGAAAATAAAATCCGAATTCATGGTCAGAAAGAGGACTCAGAGGCCAAAATTTTGTCTCAAGGAACCTAATCCTAAAAGAGATCATAGGCAGGTCGAAAACATTTCCCAAGTACAGGAAAATACACTGGTCAGGTTTGTTCCAGACTCTGGCCAGTGGTACTATAAAATCAATATAAAATCATATAGCTCATGACAATAAAATCCAAATACATGGTCAGAAAGAGGACTCAGAGGCCAACATTTTTTCTCAAGGAACCTAATCCTAAAAGAGATCATAGGCAGGTCGAAAACATTCCCCAAGTACATGCAAATACACTGGTCAAGTCTGTTCCAGATTCTGGCCAGTGGTACTATAAAATCAATATAAAATCATATAGCTCATGAAAATAAAATCCAAATACATGGTCAGAAAGAGGACTCAGAGGCCAACATTTTGTCTCAAGGAACCTTATGCAAAAAGAGGCATATTTCTAATGCTAGACACCAATCTCAGACATGCATTTGCAGTATACTTTGACTTTGAAAAAAATAACTGACAGAAAGGATGGATCTCCTACCTCAGGCTTCTTCACTCTGCTTTTCTCCTTTGTATCTTCTCATCATCCTCCTTGTTGCTTTTCTGATCCTTCTCTCTTTTTCCTCTAGATCTTCTCTTCTTAACACCTCTCTCTCTTGGTCTATCTCTCTCTCTCTCTCTCTTCTCTCTCTCTCTTTTCTTCTTCTTCTCCTTTCTTGGATTTTTTTCTCTTTTTTCCCTCCTCTTGGACGTCCCTTCCTCTCCTTGGATTCCTTTTTTCTTTTGGATTATACCTCCTAACCCTAAATCCTCCTTTCTTTCACTCTCTCTTTTCTTTCCTTTTTCTTTCCTTTTCTCAAAGGAAATCTTTTGGATTTCTTTTTTTTCTTTTTTTTTTCTCTCCTCTTGGACGTCCCTTCCTCACTTTTGATTCTTTTCTTTTTTTTTTCCTTTTGGATTATATGCCCTAACAAAATCTTTTGAATCCAAAATATTTTTTTCCTCTTTTCTATCCTTTTCTCAAACAAAATCTTTTGGATTCTCCCTTTCTAGGATTTTTTTTTCTTTCCCCCTCTTGGACGTCTCTTCCCTTCCTCTTTGGATTCTTTGTTTTCTATATTTATATATATTTATATTTATAATATAAATATATATATATATATATATATATATATATATATATATATATATATATATATATATATATATATATATATATATATATATATATATATATATATATATATATAAGATATATGTATATATTATATGATATATTACAATATATTATACATTATATAATAATATATAAAGAAATACATGCATATATGCCACTATTAATTGGTCCGGATTGACTGGGTTGATTGGATTGGGCCAAGACTGGTTTGGGTTGAGCTGAGTTGACTGGATTGACTAGAATTCACTGGGTTTTCTCTCCTTATCATTTCATTGGTCATTTCCGCTGTCATCCCGCATGGAATTTTTCGATGGCCTCTATTCCAAATTTTTTTACGTTCACTTTGTAGAACACTAAAAATGAGGAATATTGGAGCTTGAATCAACTCATTTGAAATTAAAGTGGCCAACCTATGAATTTTTGAAGTTTAAGCGGGCCAATTATCGATAATTTGGCTGACCACTTTTGCATGGGACCCTCCGGAGACTTCTACCCAAGATTTTTCACGTCTACTTTGTAAGACATCACAAATGAAGAATAATGGCTTTAGAATCATCTGAATCCGACGTAGAATGGAAAAGATATGAAGCTTTGAAGTTCTAACGATAATTTTGCATGAAAGCTTGCATGGGCCCACTGGTGACTTCTATTGGAAATCCTTTACGTCCACTTTAAAGAGGACTAAAAATAAGGAAAAATGGTACTTAAAACATATGATTCAGATGTCGGATGATCCAGATATGATGATTTGAAATTTAAACAATCGAACTTACGATAATTTGCATGAAAGCCCTTAGGATTATTTATGATAATTTCATAAACGTCCCTTGTACGTATCATCTGACTAAAATGACCATATCTTGTTCATTTGATATCAGAATTGGGCAATTCTGATATCATTTCAAAGATAATTTCTAGACCTATGCAACCATGCAGATTACAGCCTGTGACCTTATTGTGGGACCCACCGTAAATTTTCTCAAATTCACAGTCAAAAATCCAAACTTTCAATCACCTTTCTTCCTTTTGTTGTCCACACTCCATAGGACTTTGTTTAGCTGGGATGACAAAAATGGGGTGCTTACAGCATCAACTACTACATTAGCCTTCCCTGGATGATACTGATATCATAATTATAATCCTTTAGCAACTCCAGCCATCTTCTCTGTCTCATGTCCAATTTTTTCTGATTGAAGAGTTGAGTGAGACTCTTATGGTCTGACTTAATCTAAAACTTTTCTCCATACAAGTAGTGTCTCCATATTGACGGCATGTACCACCGCTGTTAACTCCAAGTCATGAGTAGGGTAATTCTTCTCGGGTGCCTTTAATTGTCTTGAAGCATACGTAATTACTTGTTCACCTTGCATGAGGACACATCCCAAACCTAACCCAGATGCATCGATGTACAAGGTAAATGGTTGTCCCAGGATCGAAATAGTCAAGATGAGAGCCAATATCAGTCTTACCTTCATGTTTGGAAACACTTTTCACATTTATTGGTCCAAACATACTTTTCCCCTTCCTTAGTCAGATTGGTGAGAGGTACGATAATTCTAGAGTAATCTTTCACGAATCATCGATAATACCCAGCTAAACCCAATAAACTTCTAATTTTTACAACATTCTTAAGTGCTTCCCATTTCACAATAGCTTCAATCTTGCTAGGATCCACTTTAATTCCTTCAGTCGATACAACGTGGCCTAAGAAAGTGACTTCATTTAGCCAGAACTTACACTTAGTAAATTTAGCGTAAAACTTTTCTTTTCTTAGTCACTGAAGAGCAGCTCTAAGATTCGTTTTATGAGTCTCTTTGTCCTTGGAATAGACTATGATGTCGTCTATAAATACAATGACAGATATATCCTGTATATCGTGGATACCCGATTTATGAGTTCCATAAAAGTTGCAGATGAGTTAGTCAATCCAAAAGACATAACTAGAAATTTGTAATGTCCATATCTGATTCTGAATGTTGTCTTCAGAATATCACGTTCCTTGGTCTTCAACTGATGGTATCTTGACTGAAGATCAATCTTAGAGAACACTTTGGCACCTTGCAACTGGTCGAATAAGTCATCGATCAGAGGCAACGGATATCGATTCTTGATCGTGAGCTTGTTCAATTCTTGATAATTTATACAAAATCTAATCCTACCGTCCTTCTTTTTCACGAATAACACTAGCGCTCCCCATGGTGATATACTGGGTTGAATATAACCCTTGTTTAGCAACTCCTGTAATTGTACCTTCAGTTCCTTTAATTCAGTAGAAGCCATTCGATAGGGGGCCCTAGATACTGGTGCGGCCCCGGGTATAAGGTCAATAATGAACTCTGTCGCTCGATCGAGTGACAATCTTGATAATTCCTCAGAAAATACATCCAAAAATTTACACACAACTTCAATGTCTTTCATTCGTGGTGCTTCCTTCATGAGGTCAACCATGGACACTAAGTACCCAACTCCTCTTTTCTCGAGGCATCTTCTAGTCTTTAATGCAGAAAGAATGAATTTTCGTTTACAAAAAAATTTGGTTCTCGTAAAACTAAATTCAGCTCCTCCTTTGTCCTTGAATGATATCTTCTTTTCAGCACAAAGCAAACTCACAGAATGTTAGGATAACCAGTCCATCCCTAGGATGACGTCGAAGTCTGCCATCTTGAGTTGCACCAGGTTGGCGTCCAAACTTCGTCCATTTATGAGAACTGAACATGGTCCATAACCTTGGTCTAATTCTGTTTCTAATCCCATAGGTGACCATACTAGTAGTTTGTAATCTAAAGGTCTGAGGGGTATATCTAGCTTCTTTCTGAAAGATACAGATATAAATGAGTATGTGGTTACAGAGTCGAAAAGCACTCTGGCTGGTATGTTAGCTATAGGTACGATACCTGTGATTTTACTTAATTTATTCTACATTCTCACACAAGGTATTCCAAAACATTAGATTAAATCATACCTGTGATCACATCAGGCGATGCGACAGCATCCTCAAAAGTAACTGCATAAACCTTCCCTTGTTGTAGCTGCTTCCTTGGCTTAGGGTAATCTCTTGAATAATGCCCTACTTGATCGCAGTTGAAGCATTTAACTCCAGTACTACCCTGTTTCTATTGAGGTTGGGTTGTTGGAGTGGTCTTGGCTGCTGCATTGAAGCCTTGAGTACGAAAAGGCTTGAAGGTCCTTGTATTCCCTCTATTAAATGAATTTCCATTAGGCCTCTTTATACCTCTACTCTAAGCAAAGTAACTCTCCCTTTGACTAGACTCCAGTACTCGAGCAATCTGTACCGTTTCATTATATATCTTCTTCTCCAGTCCCAATACACGCTCTCGGATGCTTCCCCTAAGTCCCATGACGAACCTTCGGATTTTGGTATCTTTTTCCTGCATGCTAGAGGGGACAAAGAAGAACAGTTCTTCATAATGCTGCTGATAAGTGTCGACAGTCATCTGACCTTGATATAAACTCAAAAATTCCTTTTTCATCTGATCCCTGAAACTCCTGGGAAAATATTTTTCGAAGAAAGCTTCTTTGAAGATAGCCCAGGATAATTGGGTGTACTTGGTCAATAGATAACCTCGAGTGGATTTTCTATAAGACCCGTGTCAATCTAACCCGATCTTACCACCTTGAACCAGGTTTACCCGTCATGATCGAGTCAAATGGACCAAGGGCATGAAGGAGATCGAGATCCTAGGTATCAAATCGACCCAAAAACACTTAAAATAGGGGAAGGGTCGCATACCCAGCTAAGTAGGGTCAGACCTCCCAAAACAGAAAGTCAGACCCTCAGTTTTGAAGGGAGGGTCGGACAGCTTAAGACCCTAGGGTCGACGGGATCATCGACCCTCCCATCGACCCTCGGTTGCCGTAAGAAAATAAAATTAGGAAATTTCCTAATTTTCGATTGGGATTCTTTCCAAATCTCAATGGGACTTATTTAGGATGTTCCTACTCTATTTAAAGGACGTCCCTAAGCCACTTTCACTCCTTTCACAACCCTAATTGAATTGAGAGAAAGAGAGGAGAAGGAAAAGAGGAAGAAGAAAGGCAAGGAAGAGAACTTAGCAAAAAGGAGAAGAATTTCAGAGAAAAAGTAATCTTCTCATGTATGGATACTAATTCCATGAGTTTCTACAGCCTTTAGGTTAGTTATTGTTCAGAGTGTGATCTCGGAGAAACCCAAACCATTAATCTATGGTTAGGTTTCCATGAAAAACCATAGAAGAATGCATGAAAGCTATCTAGGTGGGTTATACATGGTTTCAGACCATGGAATGCATGTAGAATGGAATATAGGAGCAAGCCATAGGATTTCAAACACGAAGAATGGATTAAAAGAGGGAATTGGACCAAAGTGCACAGAGGGTCGCACCGAGGGTCGATGACCATCCGACCCTAGGTGTTCCTGACCATCGACCCTCAGTGTTCGAGAAGTTCAGAATCTGGGGAGGGTCGCACCCAGGGTCGATCAGGACTCCGACCCTACCTCCGACCCTCAGTTAACAGAATGGTTTTTAAATTCCGAATAAATTCTAATTAAATTCTATCGGCTTTGTTAGGTCTTCTAGCAATATAATAACATTGTAAAGGTGATTTTAAAGCTTGGAAAAGTATCTATTAGCAAGCTAAGGTGAGGAACCAGAACTCCAAACTAAATTGGTTAATAAGAGAAACTGTTTTCTATTTCTTGAGTCCTATGCCATGCTTGATTCTATGCGAATATGTTTGTAATGTGCATACAGCATGCCATCCAATATTTCTATTACTTGTTCATGCATAGTTACTTATTGTTTATAACATGATGATGATGATGATGATAGGAATAGGCATGTGATTGTATGTGTGTGGTTGGTGTACTTGATGCGAGCGAGTATCAGGGGAGGTGTGATGAGAACGTCAATAAACGTTAACCTTTGGCGGGTCTCAGCACTTTAGCTCTATCTCTAACTCAAGTCTTGTGCATTAGCATCGTCGTATCGCCATTACTTTAGCAGAACTATTATGTTGTAGAGTATCAGGGGAAGTGGTCTCGGTCCTTGTAGTCTCTGACTCTACCGGGGAGCCTTAGATCTATCTCTATGGACATTATGAGGGATGCTGGGGTGAGGCCTTGGATACACTTTTTGGCATTAGGATTGGTTAGTTGCGAGCCCAGTTTGCAGCCCTCGCTAACAGGGGCTTACGTGTTGGTATGGCACTATATAGCAATAAACGTAACCTTTGTTATATAATGTTCATGATTGGGTGCATGTGAGTTGACGATAAACGTGATCTTCGGGTAACGTCACACACTCGTGTATAAAGGCGGGGTCAATAAACGCGACCTTTGGCTACCTAAACCTTTCTATTGCATACTACAAACTTATATACCAGACCAAAGATATAAATTGATTTTGCATGCATATGTATTGTTGCATTGTTTTGGCTACTCACTGAGCCGTGATGTGTGCTCACCCCTCGACGTCGAATATTTTTAGTTGATGATGCAGGTTATACCGTTGAAGACTATATGAATGCGTCTGCGTACGGGAACGTGGCAGCAATGGAAGCTGAAGCTGAAGTGGATACACACGACTCCTCTTGCGAGTGCAACTCGTGTGTATTTGATTAGATATTTTATAGGTTTCTTTATTGGATTTATTAAGACATGTATTTGATAATTAATTATGTCTTAGTTGAAAACAGAATAATTTGCTATTAAATTATTAATATCATCTTAGTTTCTCAGTTCATGTTATTATAAGACTTCCGCTATTGTGTATTTACTCTGATTATGATTACGGATGTGTGTAAGTTTAGATAACGCGGGGATAGCCTATTTGAGATCCTGGTTGAACCGTTGTTTTATTAGCGGTTCATCACATCATTCTGAATAATGCAGAATTGGGGTGTGACATTTTCACCAGTGGTGTGCATCTCCTTTTAGCATAAATGTTGCACACAATACTTTCTCCTCTTCTATAATAGTCATCACATGAAATTTTTTTCCATTTTGTCAACCCAGTGAGCTGGCCACAATAGATCTAACGGTTTTCCCATGTACTCCTTTGGTTTCATCTTCAGAAAATGCTCAATCAGCCTGGAGTGGTCAAGTTAATTTTACGCATAGTAGCCGTATACAAGTGACTGATTCTAGTAATTCCTGAGTTGTTCATCCCTTGTTGTGCTTCGAGATTTTGGATTGGGGTTTGCATTGCTGGAGTTGCTACACTATGGGTACGATGTTGTTCTCCACAAGTGCAATGGGCACTGTATTATTAACAGCAGGTGCGGGAGGCATTGCGGGACTACCAGGAGGCATTGGTGTGGTATTTACAATTAGTGGTGTAATCCTGCAATCCCCAAGGCAGCTTGCATATTTATCTGCATCTGATGCAACTGTTGTACTTGTTGTGCTAAATTCATTACAACAATGGCCAAATCTATTGGTGGTGCTGGTAAGTTAGTTGGGTTGGCCTAGATGTGAACGTTATGAGATGCAACATTTTGATTCACAGCATCTTCTTCTTGTCCATCTTGATTTTCATTGGCATTGACCTCCGTAGGTGGTGGAGGTGGGTTTACATTCTGTCTCCTTCTGCTTGATTTATAAACTGTGAAACGTTACCCTGCCATAATGTGATGTGCTTCCAATGCCAACAAAAAGTAACCCAGCCATTTAAACTCTTAGGTAGAATAGTATTGGGAAGGCTACACATGTGAGACAAGATGGAATGGTAATATTTTGTTAGTCCCACAATAAAAGGAGAGAAAAATTACGAGGCATTAGGTTTAGTTGAGCCAAAACAGACAACAGTCAATCATGTGGTCGACATCGTATGGTCACATTATATGCGACCTTAGGTTCCACCATACGAACCCTGACAACTTCCTGTGACCCCATGGTTGATGGTACGGTTGATCGTATGGTCGACTGTTTTGGTCGAATTGTGCGACCATAAGATTCAAAAATCAGATTTTTAAACCTGTTTCGAAACTTTTTCCTCTCATTCTCTATTATTCTTCTACAGTGTCAACCGCATGAATTTGGTGATTTCTCCATCAATCGACAACCTTCATCCTATTCCTCAAGGTATGTTCTCTTCTACTCTTTTCTTCCTTTTAAGCTTTCATACTTAGGTTTTCGTCATTTATAGGGTTTTCTTCAAATTGATATCTACTTGACCGTAATAATTTGATTTTATTGGTGGTCCTTGCTATTGGCTACCCAACAGATGAAAGCCCTCAAGAAAATTTGAGTAACATCAGTTGGTTTGGTCAAAATTTAAAAATCTCAATTTTGACCTAAAATTCAAGGAAAATCCCAAATTTCAAAATTTCTTCAACTCTATTTTAATTGGTGGAAATTTTCTATTGATTAGTCATTGTAGGATGGTTTGTGCCCCATGTAAGTACTCCTACCCAAGTATTTGGGTGAAAAGTAAGGTTTTTTCCCATTTTATACTGTTATGCTGTCCAAATTTCTAACTATCTAACTTGTTTTTTTTTCTCACAGTTATCATGGTTCGTACCAAGGTTCCTAGAGTCCATGACCCTCATCTCTTCAGGTCCATCGAAGCGGAGGTACAGTATCCCTAGTATCATCAAAAAAAGGTGGAAGGGGGTCGGTGTGTCAATTTAGCCACTTAGCCCTATTTGATATGGAAAGGGTGTTTGGTGAGATGGGTTGGCTTTATGTAATCTTATACAAGGGAATTTCAAGACATGGAAGGAGATCGAGTATTGCTAATAGGTGAGGGAACAAGACCTAAACTAATTTATAACAAACTATTTATTTTTATTGAGTCCAATGCCATGATTGATTCTATGCTTGTATATTTGTAATGTGCATTTCACATGTCATCCAATATTCTTACTATTACTATTCATGCATATTTAATTCTATTTATTTATAACATGATGATGATGATGATGATGATGCTAGAAATAGACATGTGAATGTATGTGTGTGGTTGGTGTATTGGATGCGAGTAGAGCATCAGGGGGAGGACGTGGCATGGTAGTCTTTGACCTCGTCACCAGACTCTAGCTCTATCTCTACTCAAGTCTTGCCCACTAACATCGTTGTATCGCTATTATCTTAGCAGAACTATTACATCGTAGGGCATTAGGGGAGGTAGTCTCGGACCGTGTAGTCTCTGACTCTGTCGGGGGGGCCTTAGCTCTATCTCTATAGACGTATTGAGGGATGCTGGGGTGAGGCCTTGGATGCACTGTTTGGCATTAGAATTGGTTAGTTGCGAGTCCAGTTTGCAAGCCTTCGCTAATAGGGGCTTACGTATTGGTATGGGTAGGGCATCAGGGGAAGTGTTGGCGGTGTTTGATCCGAACACTTTAGCTCTATCTCTATTCCATGGTGGGTGCATGTGGGACGATAATGGTGTTTGATCCATTGGACGAATTCACACACTCATGTATAGAAGTGCGGGGGCTACCAAACCCTTCTATAGCACATTGTAAACTTAAAAATCAGACCAAAGATATGAATTAAATGCATGCATATGTTTGTTGCATTGTTTTATTTGCTAACTGAGCCGTGAAGTGTGCTCACCCTTTCGACGTTGAATATTTTTAGTTGATGATGCAGGTCCTACTGTTGAAGAATATATGAATGCGTCGACGTATGGACACGTTGCTGTGAAGGACGTAGAAGTTGAAGAAGATGTGCATGATTCATCATGCGAGTGCAACCAATGTGTTTTTGCTTAAGTTTAGTTATAATTTGAACATCAGATATGTAATTGATTATTTATTTTTATGTCTTGTGGTTTAGAGATAATTGGATTAAATACTTATTTATCACTGTTAGACTCTCAGTTCATTATCTGTAAGACTTTCGCTTATTTATTTATTATCTCTGATTATTACTGTAGAATTTGTGTGTAGTTTGATATGATGGGTACGACCTATACGAGATCCTGGTTGAACCATTGGTTTATTGGTGGTTCATCACACTATTCTGGTTAGACCAAAATTGGGGTGTGATAACTTGGTATCAGAGCATCTCAGGTTCTACCCATCGACCTAACTACTTCCACATGAGTCATGAACTGAGTTAGAATAAAAAATTAAAAATTGTAATAAGAACACACCATAAGCACCTATGTTGTATGAGATATAAACTAAGAAAGAGAATAATGCACATATGTAAATGAAAAACCAATTATATATATATATATATATATATCCAAATGGGAGTAAGACAAGATACATCCGAATTAGAGTACAGTCCACAATCTGGACAGTTACTCTATATTATAAAAAAGGAAAAAAAATAAATGATATCATGGAGCTAAAGGTGTTGGAGGAGGAGGTGCCTTACGATCTCTATCATAGTCCTCAGTATATACTCTCGCGAGCCAGGCCACCTAAGTCTGAGTGGCTTGAATACTAGCTGTCAGATCCACTATCCGCTGGTTTGTAGAGCGCTAGGCATCTAGAAGCTCTCCTACTCTCCAATCAGTCACTCGCTGAGTCTCTCGAATCTCACGTAGCAGCCCCATCATGTAATCTGGTGGTGGGCATGAAGGGCCAGCTGAATGAGAAACCCGAGAAGGGTCAACTCCAATAGAATGATGTGGTGATGGGGGAGGGATGGCATCCACATCTATGTATATCCGATTATCATCCTCCTCATCATCACTCATGTCTGCCTCTGTTGCTGCCACCTCTACATCTGCTGCCACTACTCGAGTGAGAGGACATCTCATAGTAGTCCTCTTATCATCACTGACCTGTATCTCTCTCATGCCCATCCTGCTGATGGCCTCCCAATCAAGGTCAGCTGAGAAGGTGTCCTCAAGGATCCTCTCATCCACTAAGTCCACCTGTAACCGAACGAGTAGGGTGGAGATCAGCCACCCATAGGGCAAGCTACCTCTCGAGTCAGGCAATGTAGCTCTGTGCATAGTCCGAAGAATAATATATGAGAGGCAGATAGACTGCCTAGTACAAATACAGTACAGTAGGTACTGGGTCAGCTGTGAGACCATCTTGTAATGTCCACCCTGGTGAATAAGATTATGCTAGATAATCTTGCAGTAGACCTGTGGCTCTGGACATAGGTTGACTACTTTCATCTCCCAGCGGTTATCCCGAAGAATTTAAGGTTGACTACTTTCATCTCCCAGCGGTTATCCCAAAGAATTTGGTTATTTATTTCTGCATGCACCTGTGTAGACAAAAATTATGGCTCCTGGGTGCACAGTTAACCAACTGACCATCATTTGAGATGCTTAGGAGATCAGCCAACTCCTGACAGTTAAAAGAGATCGGAACCCCTTTCACCCAGCTGGTGATCTGAAGCTCTCTACCCCTGTCAACATCCTCTAGGTCACCCTATACCTATAAGTGACAGTAGAACTGCTTGACCAAGTCTGGGTGAGTGCAAGCCTTGTACAGAATCACTGGAAGCCAGCCCATATCACCAAATGCCCTCTTCACATCTAACAAGGCTAAGTGGGCTAAGTTCACACACCGACCCCCTTCCACTTTCTTTCGATTAAACCAAGGGTATTGTGTTTCTGCTTCTACAAACCTGAAGTGAAGTGGGTCATGAACTCAAGGAACCTTAGTGTGAATCATGATAACTGCAAGAGAAGAAAATAAGAAAAATAAGTTAGATAAATTTTAAAATTTGACAGCATAACGATGTAAAGTGGGCAAAAGCCTCACTTTTCACCCAAACATTTGGGCAGGTGGACTTACATAGGTCCTAAACCATCCTGTAAGGCTCATACAATCGAAAATTTAAACTAGGTAGGTCAAATTTGAAGAAATTTTGACAATTGGGAAAAACCCCCAAAATTTAGGTCAAAAATGGGAATTTTCAAGTTTTTACTAAACTGACCAATGAAACTCGAATTTTCTTGAGGGCTTTCATCCATTGGGTAGCCAATAGAAATAACCCCCAATAAAAAACAAATTTTTACGATCAGAAAAATATTAATTTGAAGAAAATCCTATAAATGGAGCAAAACCTAGGTATGAAAGCTTAAAAATGGAGAAAAATAGAGAACATATCTCAAGGAATGGAATAGAGATCGTGGATCGATGGAAAAATCACCAAGTTCGTATTGTAGACACTGTAGCAACTCAATGGTGGCGAGTTGAGTTGTGACCGTAGGAAAGGAAAGGAGAATGAGAAGGGAAAATCTTGAAAATAGGTTTAAAAACCTGATTTTAAACCATACGGTTGCACAATTCGACCAAAACCATCGATCGTATGATCGACAATTATCGATCATACGTTTAATTATCAGTGGTCTTCATTCCTCATCGTATGGTCGACCATATACTTAATATTAAGTATTTTTTTAGTCGATTCGCTTACCAGGTCTCGTGGATTTTCTTCACACGGTTGCTCCACTCGATCCTGCAATGATGGGAAGACCTAGCACGACACGGTTAAACCGGGTTAGTAGAGTGTGGGTCTCACAGGGATGACCAGGATTATGTGTGCTCTGTTCTATGCCCTCCCCATATCATCCTGCTGCATAGATCGAGTTTTCATCAATAGTGAGACCCATCAGTCAAACCAGCTTGGCACTACTGAGCACATTTGACCCAGGAGGGTAGATCAAATTTCCATCCACAGTGTAAACCATCGATCAAACCAGCTCGAAACTCACAGAGCACATTTGACCGAGGAGGATAGATCAGATTTTACATCCACAGTATGACCCATCGATCAAACCATCTTGGCGATTATCGACCACATTTGACCTAGGCGTGTAGATCGGGTTTCCATCTACAGTGTGACCCATCAATCAAACTAGCTCAGCGATTACTGAGCACATTTGGCCGATGAGGGTAGATCGTATTTTCATCCACAGTGTGACCCATCGGTCAAACCAACTCGGCATTTTCCAAGCACATTTGACCGAGGAGGTTAGATTGGACTTCGTCAACAGTATGACCCATCAATCAAACCAACTCAGCACTATCGAGCACATTTGACCAAGGAGGGTAGATCGAATTTCATCAGCTTAAGTAAGGCCCATCGATCAAACCAGTTCGACACTACCGAGCACATTCAGCCAAGGAGGGTAGATCGAACTTCATCCATAATTGTAACCCAGACAGCTAAAAGAGCTCTCCAACTACCGAGCATAATTGGCCAACGAGGATAGATCAAGCGTCATCCATAATTGCAACCCAGTCTGCCAAATCTGCTTGGTACCAGAAGAGCTCGCCAACTACCGAGCACATTTGGCCAAGGAGGGTAGATCGGACTTCATCCATAATTGTGACCCAGTAGACCAAAAGAGCTCGTCAACTACCAAGCACATTTGACTGAGGAGGGTAGATCAGACTTCATCCATAATTATGACCCAGTCTGTAAGACCCGTATTGAACTAACCGGTCTTACCATCTTGTACCAGGTCTACCTATCATGGTTGAGCCAAATGGACCAAGTGCGTGAAGAAAATAGCGAGACCATGTATTAAACTGACCCAAAAACAGTAAAATAGGGGGCAGGGTCGCATACCCAAATAGGCAGGGTCGGACCCCCTCATTAGGGAGTTAGACCCCTGAATTTTAGACCGAAGGTTGGACAATTTAGACCCGAAGGTCGACGGGATCTCCGACCCCCTCATCGACCCCCTCATTACCGACAGAAACCGTAAATAGGAAACTTTCCAAATTTCAAGGGGATTCTTTCCTAATCTCAATGGGACTTATTTTGGGAGGTTTTCCTCTATAAAAAGGACATCCCTTAGCCTCTTTCACTCCTTTTGAAACCCTAATTGAAAGTGAGAGAAAGAGAAGAGAAGGAGAAGAGAAGGAAAGTTGGAGAAGAAGACTAAAGAGAAGAATTCAGAGAAACCTCTGAATCTTAGCAAACCTAAGGTATGGGTATGCTTCCATTAATAATTTAAGACCTTAGAATAGTTCATGAAGAGGGTATGATCTAGGAGAAACCCAAATCATCCATCCATGACAAGATTTCAATGAAATTCATGGAGGGAATCATGGTAGGCAAGTAAGGAAGTAACCTGGAATTTTAAGCCATAGAACAAGCATAGAATGGACTGTGGAAGTAAGCCATAGGACCCAAACTTGAAAGTTTATACTGTAGAATGAAAAGATCGACTCAAACCACGTGGGGTCGCACGTGGGGTCAATTGGGAATCGACCCTACCAGACCACAGGATCAATCCCCAGCTTTCGGGAAGTCCAGGGAAGCTGTGGTCGCACCTAAGGTCAATAGAACATCCGACCCTAGCATTGACCCTACACCCTGGGGTCATAAAAAACTGCTACCCTACCTGCGACCCGTCCTGCGACCCTCGCTTATCAGCAAGCCTAAAATTATCGGAATGACTTCTAATTAAAATCTATCGACTTGTTAGGTTTTCCTATTGATATAAAGGTGATTCTTAGAGCTTGAAAGAGGAATTACACTCAAGCAAAGGTGAGGGAACAAGACCTAAACTAATTGGCTAATAATAAACTATTTTTATTTCTTGAGTCCAATGCCATGACTGATTCTATGCATGTATGTTTGTAATGTGCATTCAACATGTCATCCAATATTTTTGCTATTAATGTTCATGCATATTTAATTTTATTTTATTTATAACATGATGATGATGATGATGCTAGGAATAGACATGTGAATGTATGTGTGTGGTTAGTGTGCTTGATGTGGGTGGAGCATCAGGAGGAGGACATGACATTGTGGTTCAGCCTGGTCACTAGACTCTAGCTCTATCTCTACTCAAGTCCTGTCCACTGATATCGTCGTATCGCCATTACCTTAGCAAAACTATTATGTCGTAGGGTATCAGGGGAGGTGGTCTCGGACCGTGTAGTCTTTGACTCTGCTAGGGGGCCTTAGCTCTATCTTTATGGATGTATTGAGGGATGCTGGGGTGAGGCCTTGGGTACACTGTTTGACATTATGATTGATTAATTACGAGTCTAGTTTGCAAGCCCTCGCCAGCAGGGGCTTACGTGTTGGTATGGGTAGAGTATCAGGGGAAGTGTAATGCGGTGTGGTCCTAAGCACTTTAGCTCTATCTCTATTCCATGGTGGGTGCATGTGGGACGACAATAAATGTTAACCTTTGGACGGCATCACACACTCGTGTATAGAGGTGAAGCGGCTACCGAACCTTTCTATAGCACATTGCAAACTTATATACCAGACTACAGATATGAATTGAATGCATGCATATGTTTGTTGCATTGTTTTGTTTGTTCACTGAGCCGTGATGTGTGCTCACCCTTTCGACGTTGAATATTTTTAGTTGATGATGCAGGTACCATTGTGGAAGATTATATGAATGCTTCTGTATACGGGTACGTGGCTACAATGGAGGCTGAAGATATAGTAGAGACGCATGACTCCTCATGCGAGTGCAACTCATGCGTTTTCGATTAGATTTTTATTTGAACTATTAAGGAAATGTAATTTGATATTTTATTTACTTATGTCTCGGTTGATACAACATAATTTGATATTTTATTTATGATTATCACAATAAGATTCCTCAGTTCATTTAATATTAAGATTTCCGCTATTGTGTATTTATTCTGATTATAGTTGTGGATGTGTATGGTTTAGTTTAAAAGGACACAGCCTATTAAAGATCCTGGTTGAACCGTTGGTTTATTAGCGGTTCATAACATCGTTCTGAATGGTACGGAATTTGGGTGTGACAACTTGGTATCAGAGCTCTCATACCCTTTTTTTTTTTAAATCAGTATACTACCACAAAAGTTGTGAACTGAGATAGGATAAAAATTTAAAAACTGTAATAATAACACACTATAAGCACCTGTGTTGTTTGAGACAAAATTGAAAGAGAATAATGCATCTATTAAATGAGAAACAAATTTATATACTCTCAAAGGAAGAACAAACGTATATACACATATCTAAAGCAGAGTACAGTCCATAATCCGGACAGTTACTTTGAAGTACAAAAAGAAAAATAAAAAAAATACATCAGGAAACTAGAGGTGATGGGGGAGGCGGTGCTTCGCGGTCTCTGTCATAATCCTCAGCATAGACTCTAGTCAACCAAGCTATCTGAGTCTGTGTAAGACCCGTGTAAATCTAACCCGGTCTTACCACCTTGAACCAGGTTTACCCATCATGGTCGAGTCAAATGGACCAAGGGCGTGAAGGAGATCGAGATCCCAGGTATCAAATCGACCCAAAAACACTTAAAATAGGGGAAGGGTCGCATACCCAGCTAAGCAGGGTCGACCTCCCAAAACAGAAAGTCAGACCCTTAGTTTTGAAGGGAGGGTCGGACAGTTTAAGACCCTAGGGTCGACGGGATCATCGACCCTCCCATCGACCCTCGGTTACCGCAGAAAATAGAAATTAGGAAATTTCCATATTTTCAAATGGGATTCTTTCCTAATCTCAGAGGGACTTATTTAGGATGTTCCTAGTCTATTTAAAGGACGTCCCTAAGCCACTTTCACTCCTTTCACAACCCTAATTGAATTGAGAGAAAGAGAAGAGAAGTAAAAGAAGAAGAAGAGGAACAAGGAAGAAAATTAAGCCAAAAGAGAAGAGTTGCAGAGAAAGATTAATCTTCTCAGGTATGGATACTAATTCCATAAGTTTCTACAGACCTCAGGCTAGTTAATGTTGAGAGAGTGATCTCGGAGAAACCCAAACCATCAATCTATGGTTAGGTTTCCATGGAAAACCATAGGAAGATGTATGAAAACTATTCTAGATGGTTTATACATGATTTCAGACCATGGAATGAATGTAAAACGAAAGGTAGAAGAAAGCCATAGGACCCCAAACACGAAGAATGGATTAAAAGTGGGAATTGGACCAAAGTGCACCAAGGGTCGCACCCAGGGTCGATAGACCATCCGACCCTAGGTATTCCTGACCATCGACCCTCAGCATTCGAGAAGTCCAGAAAGAGGGAAGGGTCGATAGACCCATCGACCCTAGCATCGACCCTAGTATCGACCCTCAGTTAACAGAGTAGTTTTTAAATTCAGAATTTATTCTAATTAAATTTTATCGACTTTGTTAGGTCTACTAGCAATATAATAACATTATAACGGTGATTTTAGAGCTTGAAAAAGTATCTATTAGCAAGCTAAGGTGAGGAACCTTAACCCAAACTAAATTGGTTAATAATAAACTGTTTTCTATTTCTTGAGTCCTATGCTATGTTTGATTCTATGTGAATATGTTTGTAATGTGCATACAACATGCCATCCAATATTTCTATTACTTGTTCATGCATATTTACTTTATTGTTTATAACATAATGATGATGATGATGATAGGAATAGGCATGTGCTTGTATGTGTGTGGTTGATGTGGTTGTTGGGAGCGAGTATCAGGGGAGGTGTGATGAGAACGTCAATAAACGTTAACCTTTGGCGGGTCTCAGCACTTTAGCTCTATCTCTAACTCAAGTCTTGTGCATTGGCATCGTCGTATCGCCATTACTTTAGCAGAACTATTATGTCGTAGAGTATCAGGGGAAGTGGTCTCGGTCCTTGTAGTCTCTGACTCTACCGGGGGGCCTTAGCTCTATCTCTATGGGCATTCTAAGGGATGCTGGGGTGTGGCCTTGGATACACTGTTTGGCTTTAGGATTGGTTAGTTGTGAGCCCAGTTTGCAGGCCTCGCTAACAGGGGCTTACGTGTTGTTATGGCACTATATAGCAATAAACGTAATCTTTGTTATATAATGTTCATGATTGGGTGCATGTGAGTTGACGATAAACATGATCTTCGGGTAACGTCACACACTCGTGTATAGAGGCGGAGTCAATAAACGCGACCTTTGGCTACCTAAACCTTTTTATTGCATACTGCAAACTTATATACCAGACCAAAGATATAAATTGACTTTTTTCATGCATATGTATTGTTGCATTGTTTTGGCTACTCACTGAGCCGTAATGTGTGCTCACCCCTCGACGTCGAATATTTTTAGTTGATGATGTAGACTATATGGTTGAAGACTACATGGGTGCGTCTACGTACGGGAACGTGGCAGCTATGGAAGCTGGAGCTGAAGATGATACACACGACTCCTCTTGCGAGTACAACTCGTGTGTATTTGATTAGATATTTTTATAAGTTTCTTTATTTGGATTTAATAAAGACTTGTATTGATATTTACTTATGTTTCGGTTGATACAGAATAAATTGTTACTTAAATTTTAATATCACATAGATTCTCAGTTCATGTTATTATAAGACTTCCGCTATTGTGTATTTACTCTGATTATGATTACGGATGTGTGTAAGTTTGGATAACGTGGGGATAGCCTATTTGAGATCCTGGTTGAACCGTTTGTTATTTAACGGTTCATCACATCATTCTGAATAGACCGGAATTGGGGTGTGACAACTTGGTATCAGAGCATCTCAGGCCTTGCCCGCCGAACTAGCATACATTCAAGACAATTGTGAACTGAGATAGGATAAAAGTAAAAAAAAAAAAAAATAGTAATATAAACAAACTGTAAGCACCAGTGATGTTTGAGACCAAATTTAAAAAGAGAATAATACATCTATTAAAGGGGAAACAAGTTACATACAATTAGAGAGAGAAACAAGATGTATATATATAATGAAAGCAGAGTACAGTCCACAACCCGAACAGTTACTCTGAAGTACAAGAAATAAAGGTACAATCAAGAAGCAGGAGGCGTAGGAGGAGGCGGTGCCTCACGGTCTCTGTCATAGTCTTCAGCATAGACTCTAGTCAATCAGTCTATCTGAGTCTGGGTCGTCTGTAGACTAACTATGAGACCGGCTATCCTCTGATCAGTCACGCGCTGCACCTCTAGGAGCTCTCCCATCCTCGCGTCTGATGCGTGCTGAGCAACCAACAGCTCATCCATCCTCAGATCAGATCTGCGCTGAGCATCCCTGATCTCCTGCAGCATCTCCATCATGGCTGAAGGTGGAAGTGAAGGATCAACCGAATGGGAAGGACCAGCCTCAGGTGCAGGAGCCGCCGTAGAAGAAGTACCAACTCCAGCCGCATGTGTAGGTAAAGGCGGTGGTATCGAGTCGACGTCCATATACATACGATCGTCATCGTCGATCGGATCCACCTGAGCTCTAGCAGCAGCCTCAGCATCAGCCATCTCGACCCGAGTGTGAGGGCACACCATCGCGTTCCTCTCCTCATCACTAACCTCAGCATCTCGCAGTCCCATCTTGCAGATAGCCTCCCAATCTAGAGGCGACGAGAAGGTCTTCCCCTGGATCTTCTCATCTACCAGATCCACCCCCAGACGGGTTAGCAGCACTATAATCATGCGTCCATAGGGTAGATTACCCTTATGACCGGACAATGTAGCACTAATCATCGTCTGCATGATGATGTAAGGAAGGCAGACCGGCTAGCGAGTGCAGATGCAATAAATCAGAAACTGTGTCAGCTGAGACACCCTCTCATAGTGCCCACTCTGCGGGATCAGATTATGCTGGATAATCTTACAGAAGACCCGTGGAGCTGGACGCAGATAACAAGCTCTCATCTGCCAATGATCAGGACGGAGCAACTGGCTGTCGATCTCTGCTCTCATCTCCATCTCAACAAATTGTGGCTCTCCCGGCGTACAGTACACCATGGGGCCATCATAGGGAATGCCCAACAGATCGGCCAGCTGTCGATAATCAAAGGAGATGTGCACCCCCTTGACGTAACTGGTGATGCGTAACTCCTGACCGTTCTCAACGACATTGTAATTCCCCACCACCTGGAGATTACAATAGAACTGGTGCACCAAGTCTGGACATGTACACGCATCGTATGTGATGACAGGGAGCCACCCCATATCTCCAAATGCTCCCTCTACATTGAACAAGGCTAGCTCAGCCAAGTTCACCATGCAACCCCCTTCAACCTTCTTACCGGCATAGTCAGCATACTGTGCCTCAACTTCATTCGAACGGAAGCAAAGTGGATCACGCACTCTGGGTACTTTGGTACGGGCCATAGTATCTGCAAAATAAGAAAGAAAAAGGAAACAAGGAGTTAGCAGGATAAAAAAAATCCAAATTTGATTTAATAACGACGTAGGTCGACCATAAAACCCCATTTCTCACCATACAAGTGGGTAGGAGAACTTATGTAGGTTAAAACATGTCCTACAACCCACATACAGTAGGAAATTTCAACTGACGAAGCTCAATTTGAAGAAATTCAAGAAACATCAAAAATTTCGACAAATTAGAGCAAAAAGAGAAAATTTTAAGTTTCTCGATAACCAACCGATGAAACTCAGAAATTTTTGAGGGCTTTCGTTCCTCGAGACACCAATAACAAAAGCCCCCAATAAAAATCAAATTTTTATGGTTGGAAAAAGTTTAATTTGGAAAATATGAGTTAAATGGGTAAAAACCTAAAAAAGAAAACCTAAAAACAGGTAAAGATGAGACGATATACCTGTAGGGATGACGTGGACGTCGAAACCCGGAGTTAAACCGACCAAAAACAGTGGAGTAGCACTGTAGCAACTCAGAGAGTAGAGACGAGTCGAAACGGAGGAGGAATAGTGAGAAATGACCCAGAATCGGATCTTAAAAATCTGATTTTTGGTCCGAGGGTCGGACAATTCGACTAGAACAATCGACCCTCCCATCGACCCTCGGCTCTCAGGAATCTGACAGAAAACTAAGGGTCGGAACTGAGGGTCGGATACCCATCGACCCTCGCATCGACCCTCAGCTCTCAGGAAGAACAGGTCATTCCCAGGGTCGGAAACCAAGAGTCGGACATACCAGCGACCCTCACCGTCGACCCTGCATAGAAAAGGCAGCATTTTTTTTTTATAAAAGGAGCTAAAATTGGAATTGATTATTGGTTAGCGTGCATACATGAAATATAAATGACTTATCACCTATTTTGATGATTTCCAGGCACCACCAATTAGCGAAAGGAATTATGTCTGGACATAGGGTGACCCGACAGACCCGAAACGTAGTCCCACCACCACCACCCGTGGAGGAGACTAGTCAAGAGAATAATTACACATCGGGAAATCCAGAACTGGCAAACCCTACAAATTTGCCACCTCCACCACCAGAGCTAACAACTGTGGTGATGAATCTGGCACAGCAGCTGCAGCAGATGCAACACGCACAGGCTCAGATGCAGGTTGCCATGGGAATTATGTTTCAAGCCACTCAGGCTGCACCCATGCACACTGGACATGCCAGTGCAGCCCCGGTGGGTAACCACCTAGCTCATCAGACCCCTCAACAACCGGCTGCATCGATTCCAATGCAGGCTCCAGAAGCAGCTCAAGGGAACCACCAGTATCCACCTTATATGTTTGGGGCAAACCCCCAAAATCAGCTGGACCACTCCCGACTAGTGGAGCGATTTTTGAAGATGAAACCCTGAGAATTCAACGGCAAGCCGTCTGACCCATTGTGGCCAGCACACTGGATAGACGAGATGGAAAGAAACTTCCTCATGATGACTATTACAGAGGAAGAGAAAGTACTATGTGCCACCTTCATGCTCAAGGGCGACGCACACCATTGGTGGAAATCCACGAAGACATATTTACTGACCAAGCACGCCCTACTGACTTGGGCTACATATAAAGAAGCATTCTTCGAGAAATATTTTCCATGAAGCTTCATAGATTCAATGGAGAAGGAGTTCCTGAGTCTTTATCAGGGACAGATGTCAGTGGATGCGTATCAACAGCGTTATGAAGAGCTGTTTTTCTTCGCACCACTGAGTATGCAAGAAGAAGAAACCAAAACCCGTAGGTTTGTCACGGGACTAAGAGGAAGCATCAGAGAAAATGTTCTGGGCTTAGAGAAGAAAATTTACAACGAAGCTGTCCAGATTGCTCGAGTGACTAAATCGAGCCAGAATGAGGGTTACCTTACTCAGAACAGAGGCATCAAGAGACCAGTCGGAAACTCCTACAACGGAGGAAATAACAGGACGTATAAGCCTTTCCGTCCTCAGAATTTTAATGCTGCAACCAAGACTACCCCAGCCGCCCAACCTCAGCCAAAGCCAAATTTTGAAGCCCCGAAGTGTTTTAACTGCAACCAACCGGGACATATGGCAAGGGAGTGCCCTAAGCCCAAGAAACAATTCCATCAGGGACGTGTATATGCTGTTACGTCCGAGGATGCGGCCGCATCACCCGATGTGGTCACAGGTATGACTGAAACCTTTCAAAGTTATGATTACATTGAATGAGCATGTAGAAAAAATAATCACAGGTATTGTACCTATAAATGACGTACCCGCCAGAGTACTCTTCGATTCCGGAGCTACTCATTCATTTATATCTGTGTCATTTGGAAAGAAGATAAATTTACCCATCAAGACATTAGACTACAAATTACTTGTACGGTTACCGATGGGGTAAGAAGTGGAACTAGAGAAAGGTTATGGACCATGTCCAATTCTCATTGGGGAACAGATTTTAGATGCAACATTGATATGACTTGAGATGGCAGACTTCGATGTCATCTAAGGAATGGATTGGTTAGCTCTGTTATGCGCCGAGAAGAAGCTAACGTTCAAAGACAAGGAAGGGGCAGAGTTCAGTTTCTCGGGAACCAAACTTCCCCGGAGACGCAAGCTCATACTTTCAGCATTAAAGGCTAAGAAGTGCCTTGAGAAGGGAGCAGTCGGGTATCTAGTATCAGTGGTCGACCTAACCAAGGAAGCACCACGAATGGAAGACATTGACGTCGTGCGGGATTACCCTGACGTATTTCCGGAGGAACTACCCGGATTATCACCCGACCGTACCACAGAGTTTGTAATAGACCTGATAGCTTGAGCCGCAGCAGTATCAAAAGCACCTTATAGAATGGATCCTACGAAACTGAAGGAACTGAAGGTGCAACTATAAGAATTGCTGGACAAGGGTTATATTCGACCCAGTATATCTCCATGGGGTGCACCGGTGTTGTTCGTAAAGAAGAAGGATGGTAGCGTTCGATTATGTATCGACTATCGGGAGTTGAACAACTGACAATCAAGAATCGATATCCACTACCCAGGATCGATGACTTGTTCGATCAGTTACAAGGAGCAAAAGTATTTTCTAAGATCGATCTTCGATTGGGTTACCATCAGCTGAAGATTAAAGAATGTGATATTCCGAAGACAGCATTCAGGACCAGATATGGACATTATGAATTTTTGGTTATGTCTTTTGGATTAACTAATGCACCGGCAACGTTCATGAAACTTATGAACCAAGTTTTCCACGACATGTTGGATACCTCGGTTATAGTATTTATTTATGATATATTGGTATACTCCAAGGACAAAGAAACCCAAGTCAAGAACCTAAACGCAGCCCTACAGCGTTTAAGGAAAGAGAAGCTATATGCCAAATTTTCAAAGTGCGAGTTTTGGCTAAGTGAAGTTGCATTCCTAGGCCATGTAGTATCCGCTGAAGGAATCAAAGTGGATCCTAGCAAGATCGAGGCTATTGTAAAGTGGGAAGCACCAAAGAGCGTTTCGGAAATCAGAAGTTTTCTGGGTCTAGCTGGTTGTTATCGGAGATTCGTAGAAGACTATTCTCAGATTGTCGTACCTCTCACCAGTTTGACTAAGAAAGGTGAAAAGTTTATGTGGACCGATAAATGTGAGCAAAGTTTCCAAACACTGAAGACCAGATTGATATCCGCTCCAATTTTGACTATTCTTATTCCAGGACAGATATTTACCTTATACACCGATGCGTCGGGATTGGGATTAGGATGTGTGCTTATGCAAGGAGAGCAAGTAATTGCTTATGCTTCAAGACAGTTAAAGGTTCTTGAGAAAAATTACCCCACTCATGATCTGGAGCTAGCGGCAGTAGTACATGCTGTCAAGATATGGAGACATTACTTATACGGAAAGAAATTCCAGATTAAGTCGGACCATAAAAGTCTTACTTATCTATTTAATCAGAAAGAGTTAAATATGAGACAAAGAAGATGGCTGGAATTATTGAAAGACTATGATTGTGATATCCAGTATCATCCGGGAAAAGCGAACGTAGTAGCGGATGCTTTAAGCAGAAAAGCAATGATAAAATCTCAAGGAGAAGTTAGCACGACCGCAGCAATGTGTACCACCGGAATGGTATTCAATCACGGCAACGAGCAGTATGTGATAGATACAACGGATGAATCAGCTAACCAGGGGTTTATTCATCGGTTTTCAAATATGTTCTTGGCATTAAAGATTATACCGGATATAGTGGATGAAGTCAAGACAGCTATCAAAGCAGATCCTTATCTGAGAACAGTACAAGAAGATATTGAGAAATGTAGGACTAACCCTGAGTTCACCTTGGATGACGAGAAAGTACTGAAATACAAAGGAAGAATATGTATACCTGAAACAGAAAGTATGAACATTACACACCGACTGATGAAAGAAGCCCATACCACATCTATTCGATACATCCTGGAAGTACAAAAATGTATCATGACCTGAAGAAACTATATTGGAGGAGGGGAATGAAAGCAGATGTAGCCAAGTTTGTGTCTCAATGCCTAAATTGTCAGAAGGTAAAGGCTGAGTGACAAAGACCCGCTGGACTGTTGCAGCCATTACCAGAACCAGCATGGAAATGGGACTACATCACTATGGACTTCGTCACGGGACTACCATTGACTCCTCGATTAGTTGACGCAGTTTGGGTGATTGTGGACCGTCTGACCAAAATAGCTCGCTTCATACCTATACGACCTCAGTATACACTGGAAAGGTTAGCAAAGCTGTATGTGGATAATATTGTTCGGTTACACGGTGTACCAGAAAGCATTGTGTCTGATAGAGATCCACGATTTACTTCCAAGTTTTGGGAAGGATTGCGAAAGGCTATGGGTACAACGCTGAAGTTCAGTACTGCATTCCACCCACAGACAGATGGACAGTCGGAACGTACAATCCAGATTCTAGAAGATATGCTACGAGAATGTGTAATTGATTTTAAAGGATCATGGGACGAAAAGTTACCATTGATCGAGTTCGCTTATAACAATAGCTATCAGGCTACCATACAGATGTCACCTTATGAAGCACTGTATGGCAGGAAGTGTCGAACTCCCTTGTTTTGGAATGAAGTTGGGGAACGTAGTATTGTCGGACCGAAATTTGTTGAAGAGACTTGTCGAGTGGTCTACATTATCAAGGAAAGAGTGAGAACGGCTCAGAACCGTTAGAAGCAATATGCAGATACTCGACGCAGAGATCTGGAGTTCGCTGTAGGTGATAAAGTATTTTTGAAGGTATCGCCTATGCGAGGATTGAAAAGGTTCGGACAGAAAGGGAAACTAAGTCCAAGATATGTCGGGCCGTATGATATTCTGGCTAAGCGTGGAAAAGTAGCTTATCAGTTAGCACTACCACCATCTATGTCAAGCGTACATGACGTATTTCACATTTTCTTATTGAAGAAGTATGTCAACGACCCAACGCATATTTTGACAGTGGATTTTCCGGGATTGACTGATGATTTGACATTTGAAGTAACACCAACAAAAATCACTAGTCAAAAGGTTCAACGTCTACGCAACAGAGATATCTATTATGTTAAGGTCATATGGAAAAGTAGAGACATGGAAGAAATTACATGGGAAGAAGAAAATGCTATGAGAAAGCAATACCCTTACTTATTTGATTCAGAAGGTACATACAATTTCGAGGACGAAATTTTTATAAGTTGGGGGGAGTTGCAAGACCCGTGTAAATCTAACCCGGTCTTACCACCTTGAACCAGGTTTACCCATCATGGTCGAGTCAAATCGACCAAGGGCGTGAAGGAGATCGAGATCCCAGGTATCAAATCGACCCAACAATACTTAAAATAGGGGAAGGGTCGCATACCCAGCTAAGCAGGGTCGGACCTCCCAAAATAGAAAGTCAGACCCTTATTTTTGAAGGGAGGGTCGGACAGCTTAAGACCCTAGGGTCGACGGGATCATCGACCCTCCCATCGACCCTCGGTTACCGCAGAAAATAGAAATTAGGAAATTTCCATATTTTCAAATGGGATTCTTTCCTAATCTCAGAGGGACTTATTTAGGATGTTCCTAGTCTATTTAAAGGACGTCCCTAAGCCACTTTCACTCCTTTCACAACCCTAATTGAATTGAGAGAAAGAGAAAAGAAGGAAAAGAAGAAGAAAAGGAACAAGGAAGAAAATTAAGCCAAAAGAGAAGAGTTGCAGAGAAAGATTAATCTTCTCAGGTATGGATACTAATTCCATAAGTTTCTACAAACCTCAGGTTAGTTAATGTTGAGAGAGTGATCTCGGAGAAACCCAAACCATCAATCTATGGTTAGGTTTCCATGGAAAACCATAGGAAGATGTATGAAAACTATTCTAGATGGTTTATACATGATTTCAAACCATGGAATGAATGTAAAACGAAAGGTAGAAGAAAGCCATAGGACCCCAAACACGAAGAATGGATTAAAAGTGGGAATTGGACCAAAGTGCACCAAGGGTCGCACCCAGGGTCGATAGACCATCCGACCCTAGGTATTCCTGACCATCGACCCTCAGCATTCGAGAAGTCCAGAAAGAGGGAAGGGTCGATAGACCCATCGACCCTAGCATCGACCCTAGTATCGACCCTCAGTTAACAGAGTAGTTTTTAAATTCAGAATTTATTCTAATTAAATTTTATCGACTTTGTTAGGTCTACTAGCAATATAATAACATTATAACGGTGATTTTAGAGCTTGAAAAAGTATCTATTAGCAAGCTAAGGTGAGGAACCTTAACCCAAACTAAATTGGTTAATAATAAACTGTTTTCTATTTCTTGAGTCCTATGCTATGTTTGATTCTATGTGAATATGTTTGTAATGTGCATACAACATGCCATCCAATATTTCTATTACTTGTTCATGCATATTTACTTTATTGTTTATAACATAATGATGATGATGATGATAGGAATAGGCATGTGCTTGTATGTGTGTGGTTGATGTGCTTGTTGGGAGCGAGTATCAGGGGAGGTGTGATGAGAACGTCAATAAACGTTAACCTTTGGTGGGTCTCAGCACTTTAGCTTTATCTCTAACTCAAGTCTTGTGCATTGGCATCGTCCTATCGCCATTACTTTAGCAGAACTATTATGTCGTAGAGTATCAGGGGAGGTGGTCTCAGTCCTTGTAGTCTCTGACTCTACTGGGGGGGCCTTAGCTCTATCTCTATGGGCATTCGAGGGATCTTTGGGGTGAGGCCTTGGATACACTGTTTGGCATTAAGATTGGTTAGTTGCGAGCCCAGTTTGCAGCCCTCGCTAACAGGGGCTTACATGTTGGTATGGCACTATATAGCAATAAACGTAACCTTTGTTATATAATGTTCATGATTGGGTGCATGTGAGTTGACGATAAACGTGATCTTCGGGTAACGTCACACACTCGTGTATAGAAGCGGAGTCAATAAACGCGACCTTTGGCTACCTAAACCTTTCTATTGCATACTGCAAACTTATATACCAGACCAAAGATATAAATTGACTTTTTTGCATGCATATGTATTGTTGCATTGTTTTGGCTACTCACTGAGCCGTGATGTGTGTTCACCCCTTGATGTCGAATATTTTTAGTTGATGATGCAGGCTATACGATTGAAGACTACATGGGTGTGTCTGCGTATGGGAACGTGGCAGCTATGGAAGCTGGAGCTGAAGATGATACACACGACTCCTCTTGCGAGTGCAACTCGTGTGTATTTGATTAGATATTTTTATAAGTTTCTTTATTTGGATTTATTAAAGACTTGTATTGTTATTTACTTATGCTTCGGTTGATACAGAATAAATTGTTACTTAAATTTTAATATCACATAGATTCTCAGTTCATGTTATTATAAGACTTTCGCTATTGTGTATTTTCTCTGATTATGATTACGGGTGTGTGTAAGTTTACATAATGCGGGGATAGCCTATTTGAGATCCTGGTTGAACCGTTGGTTATTTAGCGGTTCATCACATCATTCTGAATAGACTAGAATTGGGGTGTGACAGTCTGGGTCGTCTGAAGACTAGCTGTGATATCAGCCACCCGCCGATCAGTCATGCACTGAGCATCTAGAAGCTCTCCCACCCTCAGATCAGACATGCGCTGAGCCTCTCTAATCTCACGCAATATCCCATCATGTCATCAGAAGGTGGGTGTGAAGGACCAGCTCCTGTAGTATGTGTAGGTGATGGAGGAGGTATGGAATCCACATCCATGTATAAACGATCATCATCCCCAGCATCACCCCCATGAACCCCTGCTCCAGCGGCTGCTGCTGCTTCCTCTGCGTCAGCCATCTCCACTCGAGTACGCGGACGTACCAGAGCGTTCCTCTCATCATCGCTGACCTGAGCATCCCGCATGCCCATCTTACAGATGGCCTCCCAATCCAGAGGTAATGAGAATGATTTCTCCTGAATCCTCTCATCCACCAAATCAACACCTAGGCGGGTAAGCAGTGTAGTGATCATGCGTCCATAAGGCAGGTTGCCAACATGATCGGGTAGTGTGGCACTGATCATCGTCCACATAATAACATAAGGAAGGCAGACAGGCTGCCTAGTGCAGATACAGTACAGCAAGAACTGGGTCAACTGGGAGATCTTCTCATAGTGCCCAGTCTGAGGTATCAGGTTGTGCTGAATGATCTTACATTACACCCGAGGCTCTGGACGTAGGTAGATCGCTTTTATCTCCCAGCGATCCTCTCTGATGAGCTGACAATCAATCTCAGCCCTCATCTCCAAGGAAAAGAATTGGGGCTCTCTGGGAGCACAATACACCAAGGGGCCATCGTATGAAATGCCCAAGAGATCCGCTAGCTTCCGATAATCAAAGGAAACCTCGACTCCCTTGACGTAGCTAGTGATCCTAAGCTCTCTACCCCTCTCAGTATCCTTATAATCCCCCACCACTTGGAGATTACAATAAAACTGTCTCACCAAATCTGGACGAGTACAGACGTCGTAGGTGATCACAGGAAGCCAGCCCATGTCACCAAAATCTCCCTCCACATCAAACAAGGCCAGGCTAGCCAAGTCCACCCGACGACCTCCCTCTACCTTCTTATGAGCATAGCAGGCATACTATGCCTCAGCCTCGTTAGAACGTAAGCGGACTCGGTCATGAACCCTGGGTACTTTGGTACGAGCCATACTATCTGCAATAACAAAGAAAAATAGATACTGGCTTAGTAAAGATGAAAAACCCAAAAAATTTGACATTATAACGACACAAATTGGTCAAAAACCTCACTTTTCACCCATACACGTGGGCAGGATGACTTATATAGATTCTAAACGATCCTGTAAGACTCATACAATTGTAAATTTTATCTAAGGAGATTGAATTTGAAGGAATTTCAAGAAATTCAAAAATTTCGACAAAATAGGGCAAAAATGGGAAATTTCAAGTTTCTCGATAACCAACCTATGAAACTCAAATATTTTTGAGGGTTTTCGTCCATTGAGTCACCAACAACAAAAGCCCCCAATAAAAATCAAATTTTTACGGTTGAAAAAAAAGTTTAATTTGAAGAAAACCATATAAACGAGCAAAAACCTAGTTAAGAAACCCTAAAAACATGAAACCGTAGAGAACATACCTGTAGAAGAGGAGTAGACATTGAAAAGAGAAGCAAAAATCACCAATGGGTCGGAGTTGTCACTGTAGCAACTCAGAGGAACGAGCCGAGTCAGAAAGGAGAAGAAAGAATGAGAAATAGATTCAAAATCGGGATTAAAAACCTGATTTTTAGTCCTAGGGTCGGAGAATTCGACCAAAACATCCGACCCTCCCTCCGACCCCCTCATCGACCCTAGCCTCTCGGTGATCTGACAGAGAACTAGGGGTCGATCCCAGGGTCGGACATCCATCGACCCCCACCATCGACCCTCGGCTCTCGGTAAGTATCAGTGATTCTCAGGGTCGCATACCCTAGGGTTGGACATCCATCGACCCTGCGATGGAAAATATAGTATTTTTGACAGAATGATCTGAAAAATTTGAAAATATCATTGATTAGTGGATTTAAATATGAGAATGAAATATACAATGATTTCCTCACGTATTCTATGATTTTCAAGCATCACCACTACCAGAACAGATAATGGCTGGACGTAGAGTAACCAGACAAAGTCGTAACTCTATTCCACCACCACCACCTGTGGGGGAAGACAGCCATATACACCCTGAAACACAGAAGAATCTGAACACGGCACCATCCATAGTTAATGGGCAGACAAATCCTACAAATCTGCCAACGCCACCTACAGACCTGGCTACAGCCGTAATGAATTTGGCCCAACAGTTGCAGCAAATACAATAGGTACAAGCTACTATGCAAGCTGCCATAGGCATGGCTTTTCCAGCTGCACAGACGACACCGATGCCAGCAGGACAGCCAAACACAGTACCAGGGGGAAGTAACACAGTACCCCACGCACCTCAGACTCCCATCATGCCTGCTCAAGTACAAAACCCTGAAGTAGCTCCAGGTGGATATCAATACCAACCACCTATGTATGGGGCTTATGTCCCTCATCAACTAGACCACTCTAGACTGCTGGAGCATTTTCTGAAGATGAAGCCCAAGGAGTATAGTGTTAAGCCACCTGATCCGTTGTGGCCAGCACACTGGATCGATGAGTTGGAGAGAAACTTCACAATGATGACAGTGAATGAAGAAGAGAAAGTATTGTGTGCAACATTCATGCTGAAAGGCGATGCACACCACTGGTGGAAGTCTACACTGATGTATCTGATGACAAAGCACACCCAATTGACTTGGGATATATATAAGGAAGCATTCTTTGAGAAGTATTTTCCTAAGAGTTTCAGAGATTCTATGGAGAAGGAGATCCTGAGTTTATATCAGGGACAGATGACTGTCGATGCATATCAACAGCGTTATGAGGAGTTGTTCTTCTTTGCACCAGTCAATATGCAAGTGGAAGATACAAAGACCCGAAGGTTCGTCATGGGACTTAGGGGAAGCATACGTGAACATGTTCTGGGACTTGAGAAGAAAATATACAATGAAGCTGTACAAATTGCTCGAGTGATAGAGTCGAGCCAGAAATAGAGCTACTTTGCTCAAAATAGAGGAATCAAAAGGCCTAATGGAAATTCTTATAACGGAGGGAACACCAAGGTATTCAAACCCTTCCGTACTCAAGGTTTCAATGCTGCAGCCAAGACTACTTCAGCAGCTCAACAGCAACAAAAGCCAAATAATGAAGGGTTAAAATACTATAACTGCAATCAATTGGGACACATGGCAAGGGAGTATCCTAATCCCAAGAAGCAACTACAACAAGGCAGAGTTTACGCGGTTACATCTGAGGATGCTGCCGCATCGCCTGATGTGGTCACAGGTATGACCTGAATCTTATCATTTTGTGTTACATTGTGTGAGCATGTAGACTAAATCAAAACAAATCACAGGTATCGTACCTATTAATGGCATTCTCGCCAGAGTACTCTTCGATTCAGGAGCTACTCATTCTTTTATATCTGTGTCATTTGGAAAAGAAGCTAAATCTACCCCTCAAATCCTTAGACTACAAACTGCTTGTACGATCGCCTATGGGATTATAAGTAGAATTAGAAAAAGGTTATGGACCATGTCCAGTTCTTATTGACGAAAAGATTTTGGATGCAACCTTGATTCAACTTGAGATGGCAGACTTTGACGTCATCTTGGGAATGGACTGGTTAGCTCGACATTCTGCAAACCTATTGTGTGTCGAAAAGAAGCTGACATTTAAAGACAAGGAAGGGGCAGAGTTTAGTTTTGCGGGAACCAAACTTTCCCATAGACGAAAGCTCATACTCTTTGCATTAAAGGCTAGGAAGTGCCTTGAGAAATGAGCAGTTGGGTATCTAGTATCTGTGGTCGATCTTACCAAAGAAACACCACGAATGGAGGATATTGATGTCGTGCATGACTTTCCAGATGTATTTCCTGAAGAACTACCAGGACTACCACCCGACCGCGCTACAGAGTTTGTTATAGATCTGAAACCCGGAGCTGCACCAATATCTAAAGCACCTTATCGAATGGCTCCTACTGAACTGAATGAATTAAAAGTACAACTACAAGAAATGCTGGACAAGGGCTACATCCGACCTAGCATATCACCATGGGGAGCGCCAGTATTATTCGTAAAGAAGAAGGACGGTAGCGTTCGACTGTGTATAGACTATCGAAAACTGAATAAACTGACAATCAAGAATCGGTACCCATTGCCTCGGATCGATGACCTGTTCGATCAGTTGCAAGGTGCCAAAGTGTTCTCTAAGATCGATCTTCGGTCAGGCTACCATCAGTTGAAGATTAAGGACAGTGATATTCCCAAGACAGCATTCAGGACCAGATATGGACATTATAAATTTTTGGTCATGCCTTTTGGATTGACGAACGCACCAGCAACCTTTATGGAACTTATGAATCGGGTATTCCACGATATGTTGGATACGTTGGTTATTGTATTCATCGATGATATATTGCTCTACTCCAAGGACAAGGAAACTCATATTAAGAATCTAAACGCCGCTCTGCAACGATTACAGAAGGAGAAGCTCTACGCCAAATTTACAAAGTGTGAGTTTTGGCTAAAGGAAGTCGCTTTTTTAGGCCATGTTGTATCCGCTGAAGGAATTAAAGTGGATCCTAGCAAGATCGAAGCTATTGTGAAGTGGGAAGCACCGAAGAGCATTGCAGAAATTAGAAGTTTCTTAGGTCTAGCTGGGTATTATCGACGATTTGTAGAAGACTATTCCCGAATTGCAGTACCTTTCACTAGTTTAACTAAGAAGGGCGAAAAGTTTGTTTGGACTGATAAATGCGAGAAGAGTTTCAAAACATTGAAAGCTAGATTGATATCTGCTACAATCTTGACCATTTCGATTCCAGGACAGCCATTTATTTTGTATGATGCGTCAGGATTGGGATTAGGATGTGTACTTATGTAGGGAGAACAAGTAATTGCTTATGCCTCAAGACAATTGAAGACACATGAGAAGAACTATCCAACTCATGATTTGGAATTAGCGACAGTAGTACATGCTGTCAAAATATGGAGACATTACTTGTACGGAGAGAAATTTCAGATTAAATCAGATCATAGGAGTCTTACTTATCTCTTTAATCAGAAGGAGTTGAATATGAGACAAAGAAGATGGATGGAACTATTGAAAGAATATGATTGTGATATCCAGTATCATCCGGGAAAAGCTAATGTGGTTGCTGACGCACTAAGTAGAAAGGCAATGATAAAATCTCAAGGGGAGGTTAGCACCACTGCTGCACTGTATACTACCGAAAAAGTATTCAATTATGATAATGAGCAGTTTGTAATAGATGCACCGAGTGAATCAACCAACCAAGGGTTTATCCATCGGTTTGCAAATATGTTCGTCACATTGAAGATTGTACCCGATATACTTGATGAAGTGAAAACAGCGATTAAATCAGACCCTTATCTAAGAACGGTACAAGAAGACATCAAAAAAGGTAGGACTATTCCTGAGTTCACCTTAGATGATGAAAGGTACTGAAGTACAAAGGAAGAATATGTGTACCTAAAACAGAAAGTTTGGACATTAGACACTGACTAATGAAGGAAGCCCATACCACCGCCTATTCGATACACCCTGGAAGTACAAAAATATATCATGACCTAAAGAAATTATATTGGTGGAGAGGAATGAAAGCAGATATAGCCAAGTTCGTGTCTCAATGCCTAAATTGTCAGAAGGTGAAAGCTGAACGACAAAGACCTGCAGGACTGTTACAGCCGTTATCAGAACCAGCATGGAAATGGGACTGCATCACTATGGACTTTGTCACAGGGTTACCATTGACTCCCCGAGTAGTTGACGCAGTTTGGGTGATTGTAGACCGACTGACTAAAATGGCTCGATTTATAGCTATACGACCTCAGTATACACTGGAGAGGTTAGCTAAATTGTATGTGGATAACATTGTCAGATTACACGGTGTACCTGAAAGCATTGTGTCAGACAGAGATCCACGATTTACTTTAAAGTTTTGAGAAGGATTGCAGAAGGCTATGGGTACAACATTGAAGTTCAGTACTGCATTCCATCCTCAGACAGACGGACAATCAAAGCGCACCATTCAGATTCTAGAAGACATGCTCCAAGCTTGTGTAATTGATTTTAAAGGATCATGGGATGAAAAGTTACCACTGATGGAGTTCACTTATAACAATAGCTATCAGGCTACTATACAGATGTCACCCTATGAAGCACTGTATGGCAGGAAGTGTCGAACTCCTTTGTTTTGGAATGAAGTTGGAGAACGTAGTATTGTTGGACCAGAATTTATTGAAGAGACTTGTCGAGTAGTCGACATTATCAAGGAAAGAGTAAGAACGGCTTAGAATCATCAGAATCAATATGCAGATACTAGACGCCGAGACCTTGAATTCATCGTAGGTGATAAGGTATTTCTCAAAGTGTCACCTATGCGAGGTTTGAAACGGTTCGGACAGAAAGGGAAACTAAGTCCGAGATATGTCGGACCATATGAGATTCTAGCTAAACATGGAAAAGTGCCTTACCAGTTAGCACTACCACCATCTATGTCAAGTGTGCATGATGTATTTCATATCTCCTTATTGAAGAAGTATGTCAGAGATCCAACGCACGTTTTGACAGTAGATCTACCTGATTTGACTGATGATTTGACATTTGAAGTAGCACTAACTGAAATCACCAGTCGAAAGGTGCAACGACTACGTAATCGTGACATTTATTATGTTAAGGTCACCTGGAGAAGCAGAGATATAGAAGAAATCACATGGGAAGAAGAGAATGTTATGCGAAAGCATTACCCTCATCTATTCGACTGGGAAGGTATGTACAAATTTCGAGGATGAAATTTTTATAAGCAGGGGGGAGTTGTAAGACCCGTATCGAACTAACCGGTCATACCATCTTGTACCAGGTCTACCTATCATGGTCGAGCCAAATGGACCAAGTGCGTGAATGAAATAGCGAGACCAAGTATTAAACTGACCCAAAAACAGTAAAATAAGGGGCAAGGTCGCATACCCAAATAGGTAGGGTCGGACCCCCCTCATTAGGGAGTCAGACCCCTGAATTTTAGACCGAGGGTTGGACAATTTAGACCCGAGGGTCGACGGGATCTTCGACCCCCTCATCGACCCCTTCATTACCGATAGAAACCATAAATAGGAAACTTTTCAAATTTCAAGGGGATTCTTTCCTAATCTCAATGTGACTTATTTTGGGAGGTTTTTCTCTATAAATAGGACGTCCCTTAGCCTCTTTCACTCCTTTTGAAACCCTAATTGAAAGTGAGAGAAAGAGAAGAGAAGGAGAAGAGAAGGGAAGTTGGAGAAGAAGACTAAAGAGAAGAATTCAGAGAAACCTCTGAATCTCAGCAAACCTAAGGTATAGGTATGCTTCCATTAATAATTTAAGACCTTAGAATAGTTCATGAAGAGGGTATGATCTAGGAGAAGCTCAAATCATCCATCCATGGGAAGATTTCAATGAAATCCATGGAGGGAATCATGGTAGGCAAGTAAGGAAGTAACCTGGAGTTTTAAGCCATAGAACAAGCATAGAATAGACTGTGGAAGTAAGCCATAGGACCCAAACTTGAAAGATTAGACTGTAAAATGAAATGGTCGACTCAAACCACGTGGGGTCGCACGTGGGGTTGATTGGGAATCGACCCTACCAGACCACAGGATCGACCCCCAGCTTTCGAGAAGTCCAGGGAAGCTGTGGTCGCACCTAGGGTCGATGGAACATCCGACCCTAGCATCGACCCTACACCCTGGGGTCGCAGAAAACTGCTACCCTACCTGCGACCCGTCCTACGACCCTCGCTTAACAGCAAGCCTAAAATTGTCGGAATGACTTCTAATTAAAATCTATCGACTTGTTAGGTTTTCCTATTGATATAAAGGTGATTCTTAGAGCTTGAAAGAGGAATTACACTCAAGCAAAGGTGAGGGAACAAGACCTAAACTAATTGGCTAATAATAAACTATTTTTATTTCTTGAGTCCAATGCCATGACTGATTCTATGCGTGTATGCTTGTAATGTGCATTCAACATGTCATCCAATATTTTTGCTATTAATGTTCATGCATATTTAATTCTATTTTATTTATAACATGATGATGATGATAATGCTAAGAATTGACATGTGAATGTATGTGTGTGGTTAGTGTGCTTGATGCGGGTGGAGCATCAGGGGGAGAACGTGACATTGTGGTTCAGCCTGGTCACTAGACTCTAGCTCTATCTCTACTCAAGTCTTGTCCACTGACATCGTCGTATCGTCATTACCTTAGCAGAACTATTATGTCGTAGGGTATCAGGGGTGGTGGTCTCAGACTGTGTAGTCTTCGACTCTGTTGGGGGGCCTTAGCTCTATCTCTATGAACGTATTGAGGGATGCTGGGGTGAGGCCTTGGGTACACTGTTTGACAATAGGATTGGTTAGTTGCGAGTCCAGTTTGTAAGCCCTCGCCAGCAGGGGCTTACGTGTTGGTATGGGTAGAGTATCAGGGGAAGTGTGATGCGGTGTAGTCCTAAGCACTTTAGCTCTATCTCTATTCCATGGTGGGTGCATGTGGGACGATAATAAACGTTAACCTTTGGACGGTTTCACACACTCGTGTATAGAGGTGAGACGGCCACCCAACCTTTCTATAGCACATTGCAAACTTATATACCAGACCACAGATATGAATTGAATACATGCATATGTTTGTTGCATTGTTTTGTTTGCTCACTGAGCCGTGATGTGTGCTCACCCTTTCGACGTCTAATATTTTAGTTGATGATGCAGGTACCACTGTGGAAGATTACATGAATGCTTCTGTGTACGGGTACGTGGCTGCAATGGAGGCTGAAGATATAGTGGAGACGCATGACTCCTCATGCGAGTGTAACTCATGTGTTTTCGATTAGATTTTTATTTGAACTATTAAGGAAATGTAATTTGATATTTTATTTACTTATGTCTCGATTGATACAACATAATTTGATATTTTACTTATGATTATCACAGTTAGATTCCTCAGTTCATTTAATATTAAGACTTCCGCTATTGTGTATTTATTCTGATTATGGTTGTGGATGTGTATGGTTTAGTTTAAAAGGACACAGCCTATTAGAGATCCTGGTTGAACCGTTGGTTTATTAGCAGTTCACACCGTTCTGAATGGTGCGGAATTGGGGTGTGACACAGTCGGCCAAAAGAGCACACCAACTACGGAGCACATTTGGCCGAGGAGGGTAGATCAAACTTCATCCACAATCGAGACCCGATCGATAAAACAGCTCACCAATCACCGAGCATATTTTACCGAGGAGGTTAGATTGGATAGATGCACAAAAAAACAGGGCTACAATACTTACAAAAATTTCACAAAGTATAAAGCAAAAAGCAACAACTAGAGACAAGGCATTTGCACAAAGCCAAATTTTCATTCAAAAGGAAAAAAAAATACAAAAGATCTTTGCCCCTAACAAAAAGTGATACAAGGGAAAAAAATTCCTGAAAAAATTACAAGTTAAAAGAAAGATAAAGGAAAGACAAAGTAACAAGTCTTCTATACACAAACAAAAAGAAATCAAGAAGCTAAAGGAAAAGCAGAATCAGCAAGCTCAAGACTCCGTGCATCAATCACGGCGGCATCCATTTGAGCCTGATCTAGACTTAGCATTCTCTCTGTTAGAGGAGATAGTGGGTGAGGCATAGGCAGGGATGTTATATCGTCAAGTGCTAACAAAATTTGACGATGAGAATCCTCGTCCACAACTACCATCTCCTCAGGAACCAGATCATTCTCCATTACAACCTTGCCCTCACCTTCACCTTCATCTTCCCCCTCCTCGGTTGCCATGGCCTCATCCATTTGGGGCAGATTTAACTCCAGAGCCGCACATTCATGGCCAACCAACGAAGATCATCCATTTGGCATGGATTCAACTCCAGGGTGACCATTCTTGGCCGACCAATGAAGTTCATCCATTTAGCTTGGATTTAACTCCCCGCCCAAGGAAGCTCATCAACTATAGCGCATGCTTATCTCCAAGACTGCGCATAGTTGACCCCCCAAGAAAGCTCATCAACTATAGCACATGCTTATCTCCAAAACCATGCATAGTTGACCGCCCTAGGAAAGTCATCAACTATAGTGCATGCTTATCTCCAAAACCGCGCATAACTTACCGCCCAAGAAAGCTCATCAACTATGATTCATGTTTATCTCCAAGATGACGCATAGTTGACCACCCAAGGAAGCTCATCAACTATAGTACATGTTTATCTCCAAGACCGTGCATAATTGACCACCCAAGGAAGATCATCAACTATAGCGCATGCATATCTCCAAGACCGCACATAGTTGACCACCCAAAGAAGCTCATCAACTATAGCGCATGCTTATCTCTAAAACCACACATAGTTGATCACCCAAGAAAGCTCATCAACTATAGCGCATGCTTATCTCCAAGACCACGCATAGTTGACCACCCGAGGAAGCTCATCAACTATGACTCATGCTTGTCTCCAAGACCGTGCATAATTGACCGACCAAGAAAGCGCGGCATCTCTGGCGCGGCCTTACTTCAAAGACTGAGCTTATTTGGCCGACCAAGAAAGTGTGGCATCTCTGGCGCGGCCTAGCTTAGAAGACCAAGCTTATTTGGCCGACCAAGAGAGCATGGCATCTCTGGCACGGCTTTACTTCGAAGACCGAGCATATTTGGCTGACCAAGAAAGCATGGCATCTCTAATGCGGCCTTACTTCGAAGACCGAGCTTATTTGGCCTACCAAGAAAGCGCGGCATCTCTGGTGCGGCTCTACTTTGAAGACCGAGCTCGGAAAGATCAACCCTTGAAGGGCTGCCATATTGCGCAGAAAATTATGCCATACTTGTATGGCCATAAAAATGCCACAATTTGTTGACATACTCGGCATAAGCCAAGTATGTAAAGTTGCTCCCGCAATGTTTTGCACAAAAAAGTGTGCCACAATTGGTCAGGCATAGGATCCACTCAAAAAAAAAAAAAGCAAAAGATTTGACCTACCTTAAGTGACCAAGGAATCCACCTCAGTCACGTTTGGTTAAACAAGGAGGGCACCACTAAAAAAACAAAAAAAAGCAAGCAATATTTGACTGACCTTAAGGACCTGTTTGATAAAACTTCTGCTTCTGAATTCTATGGATTCTGGCTCCCAATGAGCCATTTTAGAGTAGAAACACATTTGATAAGTCCGATTGGATTTCAACTCCCACAGAGTGAACCGGATTCATAATGGCTCGAGAATCCAAAATTTTGGAGTCATAAATACTTGCTTCAAGCTATTGGATCAACTTTTTGGGAGAAAGAAAAGAGTCAACTCTTACATGAATCTCACTTGACCACCACCATCGTAGCCACCACCCACCACTGCTACCACAACCACCACCACCACTACCACCACCACCCACTACCACAACCATCACCACTACCACCATCACCACCACCTCTACCACCACTGTCGCCACCTCTACCACCATCACCAATACCACCACCACCACCGTCGCCACCACCATAACCATCGCCATCACCACCCACTACCCACCATTTCCCTTACCCACCACCACCACCACCATCATTGCCACCACCACCCACCACTACTACTACCACTGCCACCACCCACCACTACTATGATTATTTTTCTAGACTTCGATTGGTGGGATAGTGTGTTATCAAACATGTTTCTAATCCAAAGATGATCTGGAATCTATTTCTAAATTACGTTATCAAACAAGTTTTTGTTCCAAAATAATCCTGGAGTAGCCTAGAGTAAAATCCAAATTTGAACCAGACTCCAGAAACATAAGTTTTATCAAATCGAGGAATCTACCTCAGTCAAGTTTGGTCAGACAAGGAGTCCGCAAAAAAAAAGCATGAGGTGAGGTAGCCGAGGTGGTCGCCTCGGTCCCATTGGCTCGAACAAAGATGGACTACATGGTGCGCACTAGCGTGCGTACTCTTCTCATTGAGAGTCGGTTCTTTTATGGTAAAAAAGACAGATACATTTGATACCTCTTCTGACTTTCCATTTTCCAACAGCAATTACACATTCCCTCGGCCTCTGATTACAATCGAAGTGCCATTGCCCATATATAAAGAACAAGATGATAAAGGTGATCAGGGGAGCAAAATGGCCAATAAACAAAAAAAGAAAAGCAAATTGAAATACCAACCTAAAGCGACTGAGGTGGCTACCTCGGCCCCTTCAAGTCGGACAGAGAAGGTCATGCCAAAAAAAAGGGGAAAATGATGCTGACTTACCAAGATAAGTGCACTCGCTTCCCATGGTAACAGAGTTGTGGCTCCTGACCTCCGTGACATTAGAGAAGCAGGAACCCTCTATTGATAAGGATGAGAGCCTTTGTCATTGTCGCACTCATCTAGTTCTTCTGGTGAACCTGTGCACCAACCAGAAGAAAAGAAGAGAACTGCCTGGGTTCACCAATTGAAGAAGTAGAGAAGGTATCCTGAGGCTGAGGAAACAAACGGAAAAATAAGAGAAGTACCCAGTCCATTTTCGGGAGAAGACCTTATCTCCATATTTCAGGTGCACATCAGGATCTTGCAACCATAGGGACGCTCACAAGTATGACCATGGTAAAGGACTGTGTCCTCGGCCAAATAGCACGAGGGAACCAACATCGAAAATAACGAAAGGCACATAAAGTACCGGAAGAGAGAGAAACTTGTGAACACTTCTGATGTTGAGGAAAGTATTCTCATGACAGATGTTCTCCCGCATCGAGCAGATTGACACTATCGATGGAATCGCATCATCAGATCAGTTTTGTAGATCAACACGATTAATGGAGCCACATCATCATATCAGTCCTACAGATCAGCATGACTGAGTGAGCCACATCATCAGAACAGTCTGACATATCAATACGATGGACGGAGCCACATGATCAGATCAGTTGGGCAGCTCGGCAAGACCGACAAAGCCCCTTACACTTTTGCATGAGAACTCATTTTCAGCCTCATAAGCTCATCAGCTCGGCCAAGACAGATTTTAAACCATATACCTCAGACAAGCCAAAGCAAATGGCCTCAGGGGCTAGTATCAACTTCAAGATAGATTTTAGACCATCTCCCTCAGACAAGCAAAGGAAAATGGCCTCAGGGGCTAGTATCAACATCAAAACAGATTTTAGACCATCTCCCTCGGACCAACCAAGGAAAATGACCTCAAGGGCTAGTGCCAACTTCTGAGTTTCTATTTTTTACTTAGTTGAACCTTACAGATTCAACAAAGCAACGAGACAAGTGTTAGGGGAATTTCTGTTCTATTTTTTATTTACTCAGTCGAACTTTATAGATTTGGCAGAGCAATGAGGCAAGTGTTAGGGGAATTTTCCGCATCACCAACAAGATGGCGACAGATAAGATTCGACCGTCCACGTCAGCACCTCCATATAAGCCTAAGAGGATATTCCTACAAATCTTAACAATGGATAAGGGTAAAAGTGTTATTTCTACAGCTTTGTAAGGATATTTTAGTCATCATACACAGAATCAAGGATAAAAGCGATATTTGTGCAGATGCACTATTTACTATAAATACTCAGTGAATCCCAAGATTTCAGGTACATAGCATTTAATACTCATTCTCCTAGGGATTCGAGCTTTGACACCTCGAACCAAGAATATCTCACTTACCCATAATTATTTAAGTAGGCTCAGACACCGAGCTCATTGACTGTTCACAGATCCCTAACTTTGGCATCAAAGTGGAGCCGGGGCCATAGGCCTGCGTCCCCGTTGCCTTGTGTTTTTATCTTACAGGTCCAATCAGCTTAGTGGGCCGCGGATACAATTTAGGGACAAAACAATTTGCAACATATCAAAGTGGGTTAATCATGTTTTAATCAAGGCAAAACCACTTCTAATGTCAACTCCATCCATCTATTAATGAATTGATTAAGGTAGCCTGATTTATGGATTAATCATGCAACACCCACTTACTAGTTACTATTAGGGAAAATTTCACCCCCCTCCCCCCCCCACCGAACTTTGCTTTTAAGTCACCCAACCCACAACTTCACCATTAATGTCAACCGCACCCCCTACCATTAACTTAACCAATAGAAAGTGCATAATGACCCAACTACCCTCCCATATTATCAAATACCTACTACGTACCTGTACGCCCTTCGCATTTCATCCAAAAGAGAATCCTTTTGAAAACCTCAAATATGTCTGAAATGGCATACCTTTAGAAGGTCTGTTATCTCCAATCTCTGGGGTAACAATAGGAGCCAGCGTTGTGATAGGAATCGCAATCTTAGGAGCCGACGTCATGATAGTAATCGTATTCCACCTTTATCATATGGTCCACCAAATATTGGATTTTTAAACTAGTAGTTTCAGCTTTGAAATTATTTGACTATTTTTCAAATATTGGATTTTTAAACTAGTGGTATCAGCTTTGAAATTATTTGTTCATTTTTCAAATATTTTACTTCTCAATTGCTTCTGCATAACACATGAGTAGAAGCATGATCACTCAAATATGAGCATCAACTAAGCTACAATATATCAAAAAGAATAAAGAATAGGGAATTAGCTAAAATGTAGTTAAATATAGGAACATTTGAAGAGATATAATTTCTTTTCTTAGGGTTGAATGTTTGAATCTCTTAATGATAAAACTCATAGAATCCCAAATGTTTAATAACTTCTTCCCTAAATTGACATAATATAATGAGAATATGGCAAGATCATACAATGCCAGTGGATTGGGCACGCGGGGGGGGGGGGGGGGGGGGGGGGGGGGGGCAGAATCTTCCATGCCACACCAATGAGAAAGAAAAAAATGGTATCGTCAATGGATGACCACATGGCTAGGAAAGAGAGAGAGTAATCACCAGAATGTAAGAGGAAATGTGAAGAATACCACACTAACGTTGTGGGAGATCTATATGGATATATGTAAGCGTGATATACTCTTTATTCATGAAGAATATAGTCTACTAAGTACTCATTGTAAACTAGACTTGTTTGTGTAAAACTGTCTTACCCTTATCGTATGGTTTGATATGTACTTATATTATTCAACTTTACATCAGGATAAGATTGAGTTTCAAAAAATTCAAATAATTCGTCTAAAAAGTAGGAATTTGAGATAGAGTTTAAATTAGGTAAAAGTCATTCAAATTCTTTAATTTAAATGTTTGACTGTTGATCCATAACCACATATCCTAACACTCAAAACTTTGCCTTTTGTTTTGTTGGGGTTTTTTGGTATCATTTTTGTTTTTGTTTTTTACTTATTTCTCAAAAATCATTAATGAAAAAAGTATTTTATAAAAATAAAATAAAAATGTGCTTGGTAACTTATAGGCACAAGGACAATAGAATGAAAAATAAGTTTAGCATCCATTAAGAATAAAATTTTGTTTTTGTTTCTTCAAGTTGTAGAATTTTCAAACTATGATATATTGTGATCCTATTTTATGGTCGACCTAAAATTTGGACATCTATACTATTTTTTCCTGGCCTTGACATCCAAAAGATTTAATTGGTGTTTGGACAGCCAAAAAAGTACAAGTAAAGTGGCCGAATTCAAGAACAAAAGTTGGATTTTTTCAAGAAACAAAAAATTTTGTTATGGTGGTCGAATCCATGAAACGAGTAAGCTTCAACCTTTTTTTAGGGCCAAAAAAGGTTGGCCATCATCAAAACAGAAAGACAGTGGCAATCGTGAGTGGGTGAAAGGTTTTGATTATAAAAATCATTGTTTTAACTATTTTACCCTCAATTGATCCACAATATTGCACGTGTTCATTAATGTATTATGGGGGAAAAATCCAAAAAAAAAATAAAAACTTATTAACCAAAAATCATGGACTTCTTATTTATCTTTTCATAAACAACACCCAAAAATGATACCAAACATCTAGAAAAAACAAAAACATGTCAAAAAAAAAATTTTTTGATACCAATGAAAACTTAAGGGCACATAAAGATCCTATGCATTCTAGGAAGCTACAAAAATATATTGTATGTAATGCTCTTTTTGGCATGGCTGATGACTCTAGTCCATTACCATCACCTAGCCATTGGCAAGGCAACCATAGTCTGCACCAAAAGAAAGAATAACAATAGATAAGTGTGATAGCGATTTTTTTTTTTTAGGTAATTAGTTATTTTATTAGAATCCAAGGGCAAAGGACAGCACAACCAATCCTTGATTGGGGAGAACCCCTAAATGAGGAATGGAAACAAAGAAATAGGCCCATGGCCGCAGAACATAGTAGGGAAACAGACCTCCCACCGCCCAACAAACTCTAAGTTACATCAAGATCCCATCTTAGAAAAAGAAAAAGAGAACAAACCAAGGACGGACTCAGGAAGAACATAGCCATAAACTTAAGAAGTTTCTTCCTCTATCTCAGGGATCACAGTAGGCCGTGAGAACTAATGGGTCAGGCTTTATTTGAAGGCCCATCTTGACGGTGCCTTTTAGAAATTGTAGGATTCTTTTGATTGCTGTAAAGTATGTCTCATTAAGAGCATAAAGAAATTGTGATACCTGATTAACTGTAAATGAAATATCCGGCTGAGTTAGGATGGCATATTGAAGGGCACCCACAAGACTCCTATAAGTAGATGCATCTGGCAACGGAGGGGAGCCATCAATACCCAATTTGTGAGACTAGGCTAATGAGGAAACTGGTTTACAGCCAGTCATGTTGGCTCATTGAAGCAGTTCAACGATATATTTGGATTGGTCTAGATATATATAGTGGAATCCCATGTGATATGAATCCCAAGAAAATGAGTCAGGGGCCCCAAGTTCTTCATCCTGAACCGGTTTCTTAAAAAGGCAATCAAATTCATTATGGCAGAGTTGGTGTTACCAGTGAGGATGATATCATCCAGGTAGAGAAGGAGATATTGTCAAGATCTGATAATGATAAATAAATAGAGAAGGGTCCGAAAGAGAGACCATGAACCCATAGTTAACCAGGCTAGATGTAAATTTTGCATACCAATCACCGGGAGCCTGTTGAAGGCCATAGATCACCTTTTTCATAAGGCATACCTTATGTGGACCAGTGAGGTCGATGTAACCTGGAGGCTAGGCCATGTACACAGTTTCCTGTAAATCACCGTACAAGAATACGCATTCAACATCAAGTTGACAAAAAGGCCATTGATGAGTTGTTGCAAGAGAGAGGATGGTGCGAATAGTCTTTGGTTTCACCACAGGACTGAATGTCTTAACAAAATTGATACCAAGCTATTATAAGAACCCCTTGGTAACAAGGCAAGCCTTGTAATAGCTAATGGAGCCATCAGTGTTCTGCTTGATATGGTACACCCATTTACACTGAATTATGTTCATGAGGGGTATAGCTGGAACAAGAGTCCATGTCTTCTGTTGCTTAAGGGCAATGAAGTCCTGATCCATGGCCTTTCTCCATTCATAAGACCTGCAAGCTTGAGAGGAGCAAGTTGGGGTGTCCAATAAGGAGGAGCTAAGGGCAATAGGATAGTGTTGTTGAATGCTTTGGGTTTGAAGATACCAAACTGAGATCTGGTTCTCATGGGGTGAAGGCGGGAAGAGTTAGGAAGAGGAAGGGGTGGGGCGGGGGGTGGTGATTCTTGTTCCGTAGTGGGATTAGATGATGTAGGGACAGGGGGAACAATGGTGGGTGGAGGTGGGTTCGTCGATGTGGGTATTGGTGGTGGGGTTGGGATGGTAACACCAAAGAAGTCAAGGTCATGAATGGGATTAGGAGGTGTAGGGTTGGGACAAGTAGCAAAAGGAAATGTTAGTTCATTAATAACAACATGACGTGTGATATAAATCCGATTAGTGTTAAGATCCATACAGCAGTATCCTTTATGAGAGGTACTGTAGCCAAGGAAGCAGCATCGGGAGATCTATCCTACAGTTTGTTTATAGTGTATGGGCAAAGCAAAGGGTGGCAAAGGCTCCCAAAAATTCGCAAATGAGTATAAGTGGGTTTAACATGAAGTAGGGTTTCATATGGAGAAATGGTGTGATTGTAAAACAATGGCATTCGATTGATTAAGTAAATTGCAATGTTAAAAGCATCTAACCAGTATTTACGGGGCATGCTAGCATGAATAAGAAGGGAAAGAGCTGTTTCAACAATCCCATTTTGTTCAGGGATGTGAAGGCATGAAAATTGATGAGTAATCTCATGAGTTCTGAGGAAGGTGATGAAGATATTCCTTGTGAATTCACCACCCTCATCAAAACGAAAGGTGGTAATAAAGTGAACGAGCAGTTTTTCAATGTTTGCTTTAATAGATACAAATATGCCAAAAAAGTATGACTTATGTCTTATCGAAAATAACCAAGAAAAGCGTGAATAGTCAGCCAAAAAAAACATAATGAATGAAATTAGAACAAGAGGGATTAGGAGCAGGTCCCCAAACATCGTAGTGTACAATTTATAGGGGTCAGCATGTGTGTGAAGTTAACATAGAGAAAGGGAGCCAGTGACTTTTTCCAAGTTGACATGAGTGATAGAGACTATTGGAGAGAGAGCCAGTGAACTGCAGAGTGTTGAGAAGCTAACATTGAAAAATAGAAGATGGGTGACCGAAGCTAGCATGCCATTGAGTGGAGGAGATAGAAACACCAAAGTGACCCTGTGGAGGATAAGGATGAGTTAGAAAGTAAAATAGGTAGAGCTCGTTTCTAGCGGGTCCTTGATACAGTATCTTCCTGCCGTTCTTGGCCTTTACACAACAACCGAATTTATCAAAAATAAATTCACAGTCATTATCATTTGAAAATTGATAAACAGAAATAAGGTTAGTTGGAGCATTAGGACAATGTAAAAAGTTGTTTAATTTAAAGGGAGAGGAAGAGGAAGAGGGCAAAATAGTGTTGAACCAGTGTGATGGATGGACAGGCCTTCTTCGTTGCCAACTTGAACTATATCGGTGCCTTCATAGGGTGTGGAAATATGCAGGTTCTCAATGTTTGAAGTGAGGTGGTGTGACGCTCTTGTATCTGAGTACCATCTGTTTGTAGTTGATAGAGGAGCTAGCACCATAGCAGTCAGTTTTTAAGGTGGATGTCGTCCCTGGGATACAGGGCCGGTCTGGGCCGGTTTTGGTCGTGATCGGTTCGGGTTTTAAGCCCAGCCCAAAACATGTCCATTAAGAGTTCGGTCGGGGTGGGCTGCGCTGGACACAATAAGTACGGGCTGGTCCTTCGGTTTGATATCGGGCCGGTTTATTGAGGTGATTTCGGGTTGGTTCGGTCCGGATCGGGTTTATCGGGCTTATCGGGTCCCTTTTATATGTAAACTCTATAGCCTATTTTATTATTTCTATCTATAAAATTAACATTATTCCTTCCATATGTATGTAATTTAATAAACTATAACAATTAACATAATCTTTTCAACAATAGATTCACATGTCTTCTAGATCATGAAGTGAACTCTAATAGTGTAACACAATCTATTAAAATTTAACCATTAAAATTAAGAAATTGGGTTCGAACGGACCTTCCGTGTTCGGGTTGGGTTTTTCGGTTTGGGCTAATTCGGGCTTCTTAACGGATCGGTCCGGTTTGGTTTCGGTTTGGGCTGAAACGGTGTCGGGCTTTACAAGCTCGACCAAAACCCGTCCATTAAGGCTCGGTCCGGGCTGGGTTCGGGTTATATCGGGCTGGCTCGGTCCATGCTACCGGGCCGGGCCCAGTTTTGACACCCTTACCTGATACACATGATTCATGCGATGAAAGCGATCAATAGCCAACTAGCCAGGCTTCTGACATATTTGCCAAATGGGGATGGTGCCTTAGGAGAAGCCGCCAGATGATGGTGGAGTGGGAAGCAGTCCACAAGTTGTGGAATTTTCATGATAGGGTTGGCGGGTATATGAATGGCCCCTAGATCCATATGAGTTGTGGCCTCAGTTAGAGGAGCCACGACCCCCTATCAGCACCCCATTTTTGTCATCCCCAATGAAATTCAACCAATCCAGTCTAACCTGGTCTGAACAAATCCAGACCAAGTCAAATCACCCTCGTACATGCATGTGTGTGTGTACGAAGAGAGAAAGAGAGAGATACGAGGAGAGACACGTACGGTGAGAAAAAGATAGAGAGATCGTTGGAGAGAAAGAGGGGGAGGCTGCCACCTCCACCTTGCCTCCCCAAGAGGTTGCCACCTCCACCTTGCCTCCCCAAAACCCACCAACTACCCAGCCACCTTACCTCCCCAAAATCAACCAACTACCCAACCGCCTGCTCCATCTCCCATGCCACCTAGCTACCCCAAGCCGTAGCCACCTCCACCCGACGATCCCCTCTCCCATCAACAACACACAACCCACCACCACCTAGCTACCCCCAGCCGTAGCCATCATCGCCCACATCCCCAACGCATACTACACTCTCCATCGAGCTGCTACAGCTAGACTACGGCCAGGTGTCCGTAGACCGAAAGGAAAGGAGAAGGCCAGAGGAGAAAACGATAAAGAGGGAGTGAGAGTATAATGGAAAGAGAGGGGGTGAAAACAAAGAAGAAAAGAGGAGTGAGAGGGATATCAGCTGGGGCTACTGGAAGAAGAGAAGAAGTCTGCCACAGAGAGGAATAATTAAGAAGAAGAAGAAGAGTTCGACAGTGAGTTTGAGGGTCGGCCTGAAAAAGGGATTCATGACAGGGGTTTAGTGAGGATTTCTGTTGAAATTAGAAAAAAAAAATTGAGAAAGTGGGATTGGGTATTCGACTGTTGGAAAGAAGGTTGGGTGTATTGGTGGCTGCGGCAGAAAAGGAGCGAGAAAAGGGAGGTGGTCTTGCGGTGGTGGATTTGCTGGGCAGATAATATCGCCGGTCAGGTAAGACTCAGTCCTTCCTTCATCTTTCATGTTCATTGATTCCATGCTATTGATGTCTATGCTGTATGATGTTTCTCTCTCTCTTTCCCCTTCTATTACATTAGTTCAATTCTTGTTTTTCTCTCCTAATTTTCGTACCATTGTAAACTGGATTTACATTGATAATTTTTATAGGGGTTTCCTCATTGCTGTATCTTTTGTTTTCCTCTTTGAGTTTCTGCTAAAAGAGGAATAGACAAATCCCTCTTTTTCATTTTATTGATAATGTCTTGATTTGTATATAAAAATAGGATTCCCACTGTATTAATGGTTTAACAGTGACTGATGTGAATTCGGGTGGCTTTAGGCATTGTGAGTTGTGTGTGTTTCATTTTGTTTCTCATAAGTTTTAATAGTTTTGGGTTCTTTGTTTTTCTTTATTTTTTTAACGTTTTTTTTATTTATAGGGATTGATATATTCAGTAAATTTCCTTTAGAAAGGTAGAACTTATGTTTGCTTCTTTGTAGTTTGTTTTAGGCCAGTCTTGGTTATGCTTTTCTCTTTGTTTTTAGGATGGTGGTTTTTCAGTTGATGTTGGGTTTCAGGTTCCCCTTTTTTTTTATTTTTTCTCTTAGCAAGCTAGGATGTGGGTCCATTTATACACACTTTTTTGTTTCTCACAGTTATGGGTCTTAATTTTCTTCAGGAGTGTTTTATCTTTCATTATTCTAACTTTGGCTCTAGAGAGTGGCTTCGGCCAAATGGATTACTGGTTCTTTGTTTTTCCACTTACTTTTATAGTGTATGAGACTGTTTCTTTTCCTTCTAGTTTTTTTTTTTTTTTTTTTATTCTATTTTCAAGTGATTTTTTTTTTGTCTTACTTACTGTCTATGCCTTAAACGAAAGATTCCTTTTGTGATGTCTTGTTACAATTCCATGCTCACTAGTGGCTTAAATATTGGATCCTAGTACCATGCATCTTGCTAGTATTTTTTGTTATGAATCGGCTTTGTTTAAGTTTCTCAAGATTGAGCCGTCTTTGTGCTTGTACCTCCAATGCTGAATTCTAGTATTATCTCAAGTTGTTAGGGGGCTGGTTATATGCTTACATGCTTACGTGGTGTTTTGATTACGTGTTTGGATGAATTTCATTCACACTTATGGTTTGGGTAAGCTAATTCCTTCTCATGATATGTCTAATTGATTCAATCACATGCTTAATGTTTCATATTTGAAGTGTTCGATGCGAGGCATATAATTTCCTTACCCCCACAAATGATGTACCTCCAACCTCTAACACTTCACTGTAATAAATGCATGTTAGGATACATTCCTTCCGTTATGTGATTGTTTAGGAGACTCCAACGAGTCCAATTGACCTTGGTGGGTCCATTTAGAATGAGGCCCACCCAACCCTAGGATTTGATCCAAGAGTGTGGAAAATATTTTGTACCCAAATGTATTATTGAAATATATGATTAGGTAGATGTATGTATAGGATTGGTGGCCCAATGGGGGGCCCACCTGGATACCCCAGAAATGGGATGTAAGTGAAGTTTAGTAAACCCGTGTGTAGGGAGCCGAGGCTTTTGCCTCTCTTAAGTGTTGCCACGTTTGTCCATGGCTCATCAATCCGTGGAAACTTCGTTTGACCTACTCTTGAGAGACAGAGGTCTCAAGGGATACGTAGGCAGCGGGGGAGTTTTTTTGTTCCATGCAGGGTCGAATCGAGGTAAGTCTTTTTATTTAGGGATTACCTCACCGCGAGACTTCTAACGATAAGAGTCCTTTACACTGAGATGGGTCCCACTGTTGTGGGGACATCTCTCACCATCAGATGCGTTCCAATACTTTGGGAGCATCATCTTTGCACACACTTGGTACGTACACACCCGCTCGAATTACGTTGGCCTAATTCCTACTGCATAAGGATACATAGGCAGTTTGGGATGTTTCCCAAACCCGGTCATACCTTTGTTGTTTTTATTGTTGTTCTTTTGTTATTTCATTCATTTGTTTATATATTCGTTCATTTCCTATTTATTCTTTTGTTTAGCATTCTTTGTGTAATTAGTCATCTTTTTTCATTTATTTTGTATATTCACCTCTCGTATTTCCATTATTGCTTTGTAGAATTGTAAATTTCATAGTGTAATATCATTTAGCTTAGTGAGAACTAGAAACTTAACTAGGTTCCCTTGTATGATGTAGCATAGGCTAGAGAATCCCAAAGTATGCATAAACTGTAGGAAATGATAGAACATAGGGAGACCGGTCATTGACCGGGCGAGTTAGCTGCCTAAGACCTGATGAACTTGATATGACACTGAGAGGGGGGGTGAATCAGTGTCAGTGTCTGGAATTTTTCTCTATAATTTCACTGCTGCCCAGAGCTGATGGAGATCTAATTTTTCACACATACACAAGCGCATGCAAATCTACCTCGCTGTAAGCCAGGTCTACCAGATTTGCATACTCACCCTATAAGCCATTCCACGCACTCTAAAATATATCAAAAAAATAAAACAAAGAACACAGAGATATTACGTGGTTCACCACCACAGTGTGTGATGGCTAGTCCACGGAGTAATGCCCAATGGGCTTTGTATTTACTCAATACACTTCTTTTAGTCTTTTACAAGACAAGGATACTAACCCTAGGTTTTCCCAGCATAAAACTGAGAGGGCGCAACAACGCCAAGATTCAAGCTTAACAGCCAGTGTCCAGCACCCAATGAACACACCACGCTTAACCGGCTCCCACGGAAAATAAATAATAATTTTTAGGTTTATAAAATTGCCCTACAATAAAACCCCCAGACTAGATAGGTATTTAATTTTTTTTCTTTCACCTATTCTAGCATACATGCATAGAAAACAATAAAAAGATGGGGAATGAGAAAATCTCACAATTAATTATTTTCGAATGGCCAGCAATCTCCTTGAAGCTTCACATTGCTCTCAGAAACTCTTCAACAGCCTTCAATGATGATAGAAATCAATTCATAGAGCACACCTTGCTCACAAGCTTTCAATCTCTTCCATACAATCCATAATCACCATGAATGTAAACATAAAAGCTCTACCAATCTCTGACAGGGATTTAGCACTCCATTGATGCGTAGAGTAGAAGTAGTTGGTGATAGATCACTCCTACAGGGCATGAAACCCTAGAAAACCTTATGTCTGCCTTTAAAAATGCTCTTTTCAATTTTTTTCAGCATTTTCATGACTCCCAACACCGCTCAATAAAAGGAGGGTTTGAAAATAAGGAACTTACAACTTGAACAGACTGATTTGGAGCTCGGATGACCGACTTATGGCGGTTTGAAGTTCGGCCAATGAAACATAAGAAAACAGAATCTTTTAGAGCATTATCGTGCACCCGCGCCACATGAAATCAGCACCTGCGCCGACAAGACATCCTGCGCTATCGAGATGTGATTGGCTCTCAGAGGATATTGAGTAGGAACCGCCGGATTATCCTTCAAATGGTGGGAAGATCCAGAGGCCTTCAGATCTGAATAAATCTCGTCAATATAAGTCGGAGCCAACAGATTGCTTTCGACTAGAATCTTTCAGCCATCGCATCAAACACGCGCCACACCAAATCAAGGTGCAGTCTTCATAAAACATGATGCATTATATTATCTTACCTCCAACCAACCAGTAAGCGCGCAAGAGGATCAAGGTGCAACGTCTGCGCCACACCATAGCCCACATTTTTCTGGGCCGTCAGATGCGGATCTGAGAATCGTGGCTTCAATCTGGCCAGCGATTTCGGATCCTCTTCATATTTCTTTACCGAAAAGGCCCCTGTAAAGGTTTAATATGGCGCCTGTAACCGGAAATCTCATCAAACAAAGCCTGTAACAAGGTTTGCTTCCCGAGAGAACTTCTCTCGAAACTGTTAGACCCTCTCTTTTTAAGAATTTTAACAAACACACGATTGACATGCGGCAATGGGCCTGCGGGCTAGTTGTTGCTGGTGTCCACCTATGGCTGTGCCATGCTGCTAGCCGTGTGGCTGGTGCCGCCGCATGCCACCTTGGCACGGTGGGTCCCACAACCAATTTCTCTCTCTTCATTTAAGCCTCCAAAAGATGTCATTCATTCTTCAGATGATGCCCACAACACCAGTATTCTCTTACATTGCCAGTGGGACTACCACATCACTAGTGGGGCCCACATACAATCTCTGTCATCAAATTCAACGTAGAATACTATTCAACTCACTGTAAACCATCTGAAACACACTATAAGAAAATACACCATAAGGGATGTAGAATACACATGCAAGGTTGCTCCATCTTTGTCAATGCACTGACATTCTCTCTCTTACACAAACACTCTGTCTCCTATACTGACATTCTCTCACCTACACTAACGCTCTCTTTCCTCATTTCTCTGACCGTATGCCTCATCCATACTGTCACATCAGTCAAGTTACTAACAATGACAACACAAAGTCCAACAAGACCTTTCCAACTCGTAAATTGGTGTTTACCCACCTTTGGTGAGATGAGTGAGCTGATTCATTGAGTCAAAGAGTCATAGAATTTCTCCAAGCGAGGAACAACATTTATAGGTCCTAAACCTCATCTAGGTGAGGACTCTAAATTTTATCCTCCACTGGCATGAGTAGACGAGATCTTAAGGCAAAAGTTTTTCAATCTCTATTGTGTGTGCTGAGTATAGAAAATTTGAACGTGTTTAACAATTTTAAAATGAGGATTGATTATCTATTTAAAGGGAAATTATCCCAATTTCCTGCCATCGTCCTCACAGTGGCAACTCCGCTGGGGATTCACGCCCAAACTACTTTTGGCCTGATTTCCGCTGCATAGGGATACATAGGTAGTTTGAGATGTTTTCCAAATTTGGTCATACCTTTGTTGTTGTTTTTATTGTTGCTATTTTATTATTTCATTCATTTCATTTGTTTATATATTCGTTCATTTACCATTTATTCTTTTGTTTATCATTCTTTGTGTAATTAATCATCTTTTTCATTCCTCTTGTATATTCACCTCTCGTATTTCCATTATTGCTTTGTAGAATTGTAAATTCCATAGTATAATATCATTTAGCTTAATGGGAACTAGAAACTTAACTAAGTGCCTTTGTATGATGTAGCATAGGCTAGATAACCCCAAAGTATGTATAAACTGTAGGAAATGATAGAACATAGGGAAACCGATCATTGACTGGGCGAGTTAGGTGCCTAACACCTTCCCAACTCTTAAATTGGTGCTTACCCGCCTTTGGTGAGATAAGTGAGCTAATCCATTGAGTCACAAAGTCATAGAGTCATAGAGTTTCTCTAAGCGAGAAACAACATTTATAGGTCCTAGACCTCATCTAGGTGACAACTCCAAATTTTACCCTCCACTAGAGTGAGTGGATGAGATCTTAAGGTAAAAATCTTTTCGATCTCTATTGTGTGTTTGAGAGTAGAAAATTTGAACATGTTTAACAATTAAAAAATGAGGATCATCAACCATTTAAAGGGGAATTATCCCAATTTCTTGCTATCGTCCTCACACCCCCATGCATAAAAGGTGATAGAATTACAGCCATAGCAGTGGGGTGATCAGTATTTGTTTCTTCAGTAATAGCAATTTCTTCACAGAAAAATTAGATTGTGCAGTTCTTCGAGGGTGAGATCTGATGTGTTAGCACAGATGTGAATTGAAGAACAAAATTTCCTACATGTAGATGGGAGACCATCTGAAATAAAAATGAGAATGTCCTCATCACTTACAGGGGAGTCAGATGCTACAAATTGATCAGAGATGGTTTTGAACTATTGAAGATAATTATTCATCTGAGTTGCCGTTTGAGTGCCACAATGTATGCTGGGGTAGTAGAGGTATATCTCTATTTAAAAAGGTCTTAAGCCTTTTTGGCCGAGGAAACTCTTACAATATAATGTAATGCTGATTCACACAATGTGGCATTAATCCATGACAGCAGCATATGGTCTTTTTCGTACCAAGATGATTCAGCAGGGATAAGAGAAATGATTGTACCATCAATTAGAGGCATCAATTTGTGACCTCCGAGGATATGTTCAAATAATGATTTCCCAAGAAGGTAGTTAGTACCCGTGAGTTTGATTGTAATCAAACTTGCGATGTTTGAAATAACCAAAGGAGAGGAGGTAGTTACGGTAGGAGAGTTTGAGGTAGGGGAATCATATGATGCATTTTCGGTGGAAGTTTTAGAGTTAGCCATTAAGAGAGTAAGTAGCGGATCAATAGTAGATGCAGTTAAGTAGCTAAGGCTTTGATACAATGAAGAATGAGACAAAGTCATTGGAACCTTAAGTGGGGAAGACTGATTTCGCTGAAACTCTTTTGAGGTTTTTCATTGTATTTGGACTGTGTCTTTTATAGGTAAAGTTACATACGTTATGATTCCCTAAATATTCTAATATGATTACAATAGATCTTATCTAGAGATTCATACGTTGGGAATGCATAATTCCTTGAATATTCTAATATGATTACAATAGATCTTATCTAGAGATTCAAAATTCAAATACAATTGATAAGGTGCATGCATGAGTAAGAGATAGTGAGAGATCGCATGCTATAATGTAGGAACTACAAGTTGTGCATGCATGAGTGAGAGATAGTGAGAGATTGCATACTATAATGTAGGATCCGCAAGTTCTTCATTATCACATGTGTGAGTTGTCAATCTCACATGCAACAATGTAGGAACCAACTATATGAGTTGGTTATCAATTACAACTTCTACAATAAAAATAAATAAAAATAAAAATAATCATTAACAGTAGAGGGGTACACTCATGGGTTTACTTGCTATAAATAAATAAATAAATAAATAACAAATAAGGTTGGACCTATAAACAACTACCAAATACATAAAGAAAATATAACAACTAACAAATACATAAAGAAACTATAGCAACTAACAAATATGTAAAGAAAATAAAATGTGGGTGGGGATGGGCCCCACATGTCCTACATCAATTCTCCCTTAAAAAAAATAAAAAATAAAAACTTGACCTCGAGTTTGGTTAAATCCAAACCCATGTCGTACAAAACTCCGTTAATACAAGAGGGAACGAAATTTGAATCTACACATCCTCTTTCTCAATAATGTTGAATGTAACATCTAAGTCATACGCCATTATTGTTGTAGCATCTCTGGTGTTGCTCTCCATGGAACAATTGTTTGTTGCATTCACATGGGTAAAAGGTTCAATGGATGTCACAATAATGGGATAAGGTAGATGTATATAGGTATTTGGAATTCTGGTTTAGGATTTCCGAACAAGGAAAGGGAGAAGATAAGAGAAGTTAGAGAAGAGGGGGAGCAGAGAGTTTTAGCCCAAAGGAAAAAAGAAGAAGAAAATAGAGATACACCAACCTTGGCTCTGATACCAAATTAATAGGATAAGATTTAAAGAAGAGAAAAGAAAGGTAGAAATCAAAAAGAAAGATAAGGAAAGGGAAGGGAAGGGATTACCCTAAGGTAGAAAAAGGGAAGGGATAACCAAGAGGTAGGAGAAGGGGATTTCATTATCGTGAGATAGGAAAGGGGGAAAGGATTTTCGATAGAGGAAGGGGAGGGGATAAACGAGATAGGGAGAAAGAAAGGAGATTATTAAAGGGGAGGGGGAGACACATACTGTAAGGAAAAAGGGATGGGAGGAGACTTCAGAGTCTTTTTTTTTTTTTTTCATTCCAATCATCATTATCCAAAACAAAAAATGAAAAACTTAAAAAGCCTACAATGGGAAACCATAAGGATTGGGGAGTAGTTGGAACTACCTAGGCAGTTACAACTTTTACCATAAAAATAATAAAAATAAAAAGAAGGGAAAATTTCACCCACACCCCCCTAAGGTATACTCATAATTCAATCACCCCCATCTTAGCTCATAATTTCAACCGCCTCTTTAGTGTTAAGTTCTCTAGTGAAAAAATTAAAAAGTTTGTTTTACCTTGTAATAAAAAGACTAGATTTTTCTTTAAAAAATAAAAATAAAAAAACTTGACCTTCTCCAGCGACGTCTCTTTGAGAAGCTCATCACTGATTTAGGTACTGAACGAAAGAGACCTTGACTGAACTGCAAAGAGTGGCGCAACCCAGAACCACCAACTGGCACCAAATACGGCACTGGAAAAGCCAGGACCAAATATCGCCTATGCCTCACTCAAATCCATATCTCTCTCTCTCAATAATTTTGTCACTCAAACCCTTGTGCTGTTGTTCTACCAAACACCACTACCGCAGGGATAACCAGAGGCAGAAGTAGAAAAGGAAAGGGTTGCAGAAAGGGAAAGAAAAGGGAAAAGTTTCCTTCATTGTCCTGAGTGTCAAGATGACACCAAATGCCACCCATGATACTGAAAGACTCATCCCTTGAAGCTGTAATGCAACTCAATCAGGATCCAAATCATCTCATGCGAGGGTATTCGCAGGAGACATTGCTGCTATTGTCCGATGTGTGACACGTGGAGATTCTTTTATCCAACGTCTTACAAAAGCTCGTTGCAGGAGACACAGTCTTCAATGACAAGCATCATATCAAATGCCTGAATCTGAAGAGCATGGAAAGCAGGGATGCATACCAACGTTTCAGAGAGGATTAAAAGAGGAGGAAGAGAGAAACGAGAGAGAGAAGAGAGAGAGCAACGGAGGAGAGGGTTGGGTTTCAAATCGCGACGGAGAAAGGAAGAAGAAAGTTGAGAGAGAGAGAGCGGCGGTACTCGAGAGGAGGTCGTAGAGGGCGGCGGAACTCGAAACTCGGCGGAAGAGAAAAGAGCCGTTGGATTCTGCCTGTTCGCTTCTGGGTCTCCACTGCTCTTCCAAGATTTCGATGAGGAAGAAGGACAAGGGATGAGTAGTAATATTATAAGGCATCTTCTTGAAGCAGATTAGATTTCAGACTTCCAAGTATATGTTGGACTTTATGTTGTCATTGTTGGCAACTTGGCTGATTTGACAGTGTTTGTGAGCATTCAGTCAAAGAAATGAGGAGAGAGAATATTAGTGTAGGAGAGAGAGTGTCAGTGCAGTGGCATAGATGTGGCAACATCGCATGTATGTTCTACAGTGTTCTACATGTGTCTCAGATGGCTTGCAGCGAGTTAAATGACATTCTACATCAAGTTTGATGAGAGAGAGTGACTGTGGACTGTGGACCCCAATGGTGATGTGGCACAGCTTCTCTGATGATGTGGCCGAGTTTCTAATGATGCGACAGTGTTACTGATGATATGATAGAGTTTCTCATGTTTCTCATATTGTGGAAAAAACAATTGAAGAGAGAGAAAGAAGAGGGAGAAATTGGAGAGAGAAAGAGGAGAGAGAAAAAATGTGAGTGGGACCCACGGGTGTGGTGGCAAGGTGACATGCCAACACGGCAGTCCACGGCACTTGGCATGCATGCACGCAAAGTTTCGGGTTCAAATTCCAAGGTTTGACATAGTTTTAACTTTGGGCCTATTTTTGGTGGATCCCACAGCAGGTTCATGAAAATCCGACAGTGGAAAGATGTAGAGCGTCGAGTTATCTTTCCAACGCAACTTGAATCACTCAATTCCAACGTCGGATGAGAGAGATATCGCAGTTTCTATCGAATCGCTTGAAAAAATCATTTCACAAGTTGTTTAGGGGCAATTTCGGCATTTCACAAGTTGTATAGGGGCAATTTCGGCATAAAAAGAGGAGAAGATGCAAGATCAGTGGCCAGATTGAAGCCACGATGCTCAGATCCACTTTGAATGGCCCAGATAAAGGCGGGCTTGAGTGTATCGAAGCCGACGCGTCGAGATTCCATCGCGCTCCTTCAAATTGGTTGGATGCAGATTATTACAATGCTCTCTGTTGCATGGAATACTAGCCTGATTCCGTGTGGCGCACGTGCGGTACTACGCCGTGGTTGATCCAGATCTTGCGGTTGTGATTGAAGCCGATCGTGCTTGACGCGATTGATGCAGATCCAGCGGCTCACGTTGAATCTCGCCTTTTTAAGGTTATCCGACGGCTGAAAGAGTAGATTCCGTTTCCGCGAATCAGATCGTGACAGCTCACCGGCGACGTGGCTACGGTGCGGCGCAGGTGTAAGTTTTGTTTGGAAAGATTCTCTTTCCTTATTTGTAACTGACCGAACTTCAAACTGTCATAACTTCTTCATCCGAGCTCCAAATCGATCCGTTCAAGTTGCAGTTTCCATATTTTTGGATGTTCTATACATTGGGCACCGTTGGGAGTCGAAAAAGGGTGATAAAAATCAAAAAGAGCGCTTTGAAGCTTAAGAGAAGGTTTTTCTAGGGTTTTGTGCCTGTGGGAGTGATCAATCACCAACTACCTTTTCTCTGTGCATCAATGGAGTGCTAAATCCCTGTGAGAGGTCAGTAGAGCTTTTATTTTCATATTCATGGTGATTCTGGGTTGTGTGGAAGAGATTTGAAGCCTATGAGCAAGGTGTGCTCTGTGAATCGATCTCTATCAACATTTAAGACTGTTGGAAAGTACCTGAGAGTAGTGTGAAGCTTCAGAGATATTGTTGGCCATTCGAAAGCATAGTTTGTGAAATTTTTCAATTCCCTTATCTATTTATGCTTTCAATTTATTGTATGCTAGCGTAGGTGCAATTGTTGAATACCTAGCTAGTTGGGGAAAACTCTAAGGCAAATTTATAAGCCTAAAAAAAAAATTATTTGCTTCCCGTGGGTGCAGGTTAAGCGTGGTGTGCAACGTGTGCTGAACACAGGTACTTGATACCTGAATTCCTGGCACATGTGTGTCCTCCTAGTTTTATGCTAGATAAATTGGGTGTATGTACTCCCTGCTGTGTAGACAGCAAAAAGAAGTGTATTGAGTATATACGGAGCCCGTTGGGCATTACTCCGTGGACTAGCCATCACACACTGTGTTGGTGAACCACGTAGATCCTGTGTTGTGAACTGTTTTTATTTTTCTATATATTTTGGAGTGCGTGGAATGGCTTGCAAGATGGGTGTGTAAATCTGGTAGACCTGGCCACTGAGTGGTAGCGAGGTAGATTTGCATGCGCTTGTGTGTGTGTGAAAAGTTAGGTCTCCATCAGCTCTGGGCAGTGGTAAATAATTAAGGAGAATTTTCGGACACTGATTCACCCCCCTCTCAGTGTCATATCAAGTTCATCAGTATGAAGACAACGAGGTCATCCATGGTGATGGTTTGGAGACTATACTTTGGTGATAGTAGTAATGAGGAAGGAGGAAATGGGATCTCCTTTTATGGAGTTCATGAGGATGGGTTGTGGGATTTTGATGACAAAGCTGCTAACTACCATACGCTTTTGCAATCTGAACTCTTCATGTAGTTCTACATTTTTTTTTTTTTTAATCTGCTTCTCTGAAAAGAAGAAAGGGGGTTCAAATATGGAGTTTTAGAAGAAAGTAAAATAGACTAGAAGAAACTTCGATCCAACCTTCTTCTTCCTTGATCCAACCTTCTTCTTCCTCTGTCCTCTCTTCCTCTGCCCTCTCTCCCCTCTAAAACGCATTTGCTTTTCAGATTCAAAATCAGCATTTGATATGTTGTTTACCATTCACCACTGTGTGTCCTGCGATGGGATTTCGTGAGACGTCGGATAAGTCCAACTCCACGTGGCTTTCATCAGATATGGGCAGCAACGTCTCCTGCGGATACCCTCACAGGAGACAATTTGGATCCACTCAATCAGCCATTTCCAGCTTGTAGAATGTAGATTAGGATGTCATTTACAGAGAAGCAGAGGACCCACAGCAGGAAAAGAAAAAATGCCAACCAAAGTGTGGACTTAAATCACTTCTTTTAGAGAGCAAATGTTTTAGTTTGTTTCTGAGGTAGTTTTAGACAAGTTTCGTTTGAAGTGGATACCTGAATACCAAGTATGGCTCGTAATAATCTATCTTCCGGGGGATACGATGATTCTTTCGCCATGAAGGCCGACATCTACTTAAGTTCAGATGTTGGATAAGTTGATTCTTATTCTTGCTGCCCACTCGATTTCGAGATGTTCCCGAGAAGAAAGAGCTCGCGCCCAAATGAAATGGGATGAATAAAATAGTTAAGCTTTTTCTTTTTTTTCAGGGCGCAGCGAAGCCAAATTCAATCAAGGCAAAGGGGGGCTTACATTTCCTGACGCTCGTTTACTTATGTTTTCTCATATGAATCTCTTGTCTCCAACTATTGGAGATCCCATTTCTGTACCAACCCAAGATATGCTTATCGGACTCTATAAGGCTTGCGTTGGTTACCTGTGTGGTCATCCTCACCGGTGAAGGATGGGGCTCCCTGTGTCGAGCTATTTCGGCAACGGAACATGTCCTCGGATAGAGATCCAGACCCTGGGCTCGTAATACGTAATAATACTAAAGGTATCCGTATCTTAGAGCAACTGTGAATTAAGAACAGGAAAAAAGGAAACGCCATGGAAGTTCTTCAACTGAGGAGCTCTGTTGTTTAATTTATACCCGTAAATGGGTATCTAATATCTTTAAACTGAGACCAAACCAACCAGAGAATCAGTGTCAAGGGAAACTTGGATGTTCAACAACACAAGAAGAATAGAGAGAATCAGAGGCAGCTACTCCACCGTTTTCATCTCCACCATTTCCGGGAAATCAAATCTTGAAACCTAAAAGAGAAAACCCAACCCAAACTCCTCACCTACCCATAGTCTTTATTCATATCAATCTGGGATTTTGAAAATATGTGATTTATCTGGTTTCAGAGAAATCAATTTATGCGAACTTGGGCTGTTTGGGTGCTTGGGTTGGCTTAGTTCCTGCAACCCTAAATTTTAACCGGAGAAGTACAACAGAATCGCTAAGGGTAAACCATTGTTTTTACTTAAGTTACAAAAGGGTAAAAATGATATTTTACAATATCAAGGGTAATATTATCATTAAAAATATAAATGGCGGTACATCTCATCACCTAACAAACTAAACAGGGTATGATTGATTCTTATTTTCCAAATTAGAGGAAATGGTTAATATTATAGATTAAGATGGGAGATGATAGAATTATGGGTATACTTCTTGAAGATGGGGGGGGGGGTGTGGAAATTAAAATTTCTCCCTAAAAAGAACCACTACCAGTAGTGGGCTACACACGTGGGTTTAGATGCATGATGCAAATAAATAAAAAAGAAAAACAAATAAGGTGAGATCTACTAACAAATACCAAATACATAAATATATATATATATATATATATATATATATATATATATATATATATATATATATATATATATATATATAACAACTACCAAATACGAAAAGAAAATATAACAAATAACAAATATGTATTACATAAAAAAATAAATAAATAAAATAAAATAAAAAATAAAAAATAAAAAAAAACCTGAGATGGGGATGGGCCCTACATGTCCTGCATCAATATAAGATATCAGTTTGTCTATGAACCATTTCCATGGAGATGGAGCCCATAGAAGTTAGCAGCCAGCAGATCATACTCAAGAAAGAGGATGCCAAGAAAAGCAAAGCCCTGAAAAGAAGCCTCCTCTTGCTAAACTGTGCCATGTTGGCCATCGGCAACTGTGCCGGACCCCTTCTGCTACGGCTCTACTTCGTACGAGGTGGCAAACGAATTTGGTTCTCAAGCTGGTTAGAAACTGGTGGCTGGCCCATCATTCTATTCCCTTTCGCAGCTTTATACTTGAACCGCCTCCGTGGAAGAGGAGATTCAGATGATGGTAGGAGACTCTTCATCATGAAGCCCTTAGTCTTCATCGCCTGCGCCGTTATCGGCACCCTCACCGGACTTGATGACTATTTCTACGCCTACGGCGTGGCCCGTTTACCTCTCTCGACTGCTTCCCTCATAATTGCAAGTCATCTGGCCTTCACTGCTTTCTTTGCTTTTCTTCTGGTTAGGCATAGGTTCACACCATACTCCATCAACTCGGTCGTGTTGTTAACGGTGGCGTCCGTAGTGCTTGGCCTCCATAAGAATGGGGACCGCCCAGCTAATGAATCCAACAAGCAGTATCTGGTGGGTTTCTTCATGACCCTCTCTGCGGCTGCTTTGTATGGGCTGGTTCTACCCATGGTGGAGCTAACTTACAAGAAAGCCAACCAGGCCATTACTTACTCTCTCGTCATGGAGATGCAGATGGTCATTTCCGTTTTTGCCACTCTTTTCTGCACAGTAGGGATGCTCTTCAACAAAGACTTCGAGGTACTCTCTCTCTCTCTCTCTCTCTCTCTCTCTCTCTCTCTCTCTCATGTTCATCACAGCCCTACCCTTGATCATTGCCTAGAGATATTACCGACCATGAGGCTGCTTAGATGGCAAGGCCGAAGGTGGTTTACCTTTCCGGTCTTCTTTTCTTGCTAGAGTTGTCACCTATTTAGGAGGCTCCTTATGGTGCATTTTTCTAAAAGATTCCGTGGCCTTAGACCTAGACGGACACATTTGTTGATTTAACTAATCCAAAAGTTGTAGAGAAATTAATTATTACATGAAAGCATTTAAGATTCCAATGTTTCTCAATGTGGGATTATTCTAATATTTTTTTAATATTCAATCCTAAAACTAAAATTTGTAGTTAAAGAAATCAACTAAGTATATAAAAACATCTAATTTCCTAACATTTTTCAAGATGAAATTACCTTTAAATGCCTAAATCACATGTCAAGACTTAAGATTCCATTTAGTGATTCCATTTAGTGACCCTATGATCATATTCTCAGGCGAAGGGAAATTTGAAAGTGAATCTGATGGATAGAAAGAAAACCCACTTCAAAAGGCCAATTAAGTGAGTGATAAACAAAAAAGAAGAGTACGTGCATCAAGCTTACCCACCAAGATTCCATGTTTTGTCTGGACTCTTAGATAGTGACACTACCACTTTATACTTTTGACTATGGAGTAGCCTGGTTTAGTAATTCAAACTAAAAGAATCGCATCTAAGGATTGAGCAGCTCATCCTGATCTCTACCGATGACCTCTTTTCTCTCCTTTTGCATATTTCTTTTTCCTGTAAATTTGGGCAAGGATGTTGATTGAAAGACAACAGACAAGTCGATTGGCATAAAGATCAGAACAAGAAAAAAAAAGTTAGAACCATGGATGAAGTTTGACTTAATTATTGGAGTAGGAGGCAGGCCCCCTTAAATGTGACTAGTTAACTTAATCATGGAATATAACTTTGATCATAGATCCATTCAATTTTTTTTTTACAGGAAAGATATCAACTGATTTTTTTCGTTGTTGGCCTGAAATGGGTAGGCAATAATATCAGTAATGACACCTTTCATATGTGATTTCCCATATGAATTGGGTAGCTACTGGCAAGTGGCAAACCTCCACTATCCAACCAGCTGCCCACCTACTTTGTGTCGAATTCAGACTAGTTGACTTCATCAAATGCCAAAACAGAAGTTTGAAAGTTTAAAGTTTTCAAAAAATTTCTACCGCTAAAATTATAAATTTATGGAGGATTCCATTAAATTACAGGACATATCTCGATCATGGTTCAAGGTGTCAATATCAGATTGATAAATTCTTATTGGTATTGAATCTGATTGATCTTGATTTGATCTTTTTTTATTATTATATAAGATATCAGCCACCTACTTATTTACCTTTTTTTTTTTTTTTTTTTTGTAAAAGCAAAATTTATTCAAACAACAGACGGGTTACAGCCATGGCCTCCTCCTTACAAAGATCAAGAAGCCAAGGAGAAGAGGTGGCCAGTGAAACATCCTCATAGAATTCACCGCCTTCCTAATTAGGGTATGAGCTACACTGTTACCATCCCCAGGATTGAAACGAAAGAAATCTAGGGGTCCATTGGATCCATACACTGATTTTTTTAATCATGATGGATTTTAAACATGATTGATATCGTGTTCAATACTTGGATTTAGAACCTTCCATTCAATGTTAGTTTGATCATACGATTTATAGAGAATTACTTTTAGACTCCAAAATCACAGTTTTGTTTCTTAAGAATCTGAACGGAAGTTTCATATTCAGATTCTTTACCAATTCCATGATCGACCTGCCTTTTTATGTTAGATTCTTGTGGAGTTGTGGTGGACGTGGTGGACATGGAACACAGGAATCCAACTAACGTACCGTCTAACCAAAGTTCTGATTCTGACCTATGTGGATTCAAATCGTCTCCTCCCTGTACTTCAGGGAGGAGGGAGACGCCCCCGTTGGATGGCCAACATGTGACTCTCTGAAAAATCCGAGCCCCATGTTGGAGCCGACACCCAGCCGACAAGCCGAGCCGACAGGGGGTGTCGGCTCAGACGTGGGGCTTGGATTTTTCTGAGAGTCATGTGTCGGCCATCCGACGGGGCGTCTCCCTTCCTCCCTGAACCTGAAGTACAGAGAGGAGACGATTCGGATCTGACCTATGCTAAGAATCAAAATCCTTTTCAATCATACCTACCTAATTCTGACCTAAGCTAAGAATCAAAATCCTTTTCAATCATAGCCTACCTATGATGTTTGGATGTCAAGAAAAGGGGGGAAAATTGAATTACTTTTCTTTATATATATATATATATATATATATATATATATATATATATATATATATATATATATATATATATATATATATATATATATATATATATATATATATATATATATATACCCCTCGATGATATGATAATTCTATATGCAATGGGCAAAATTAGTCACACTTGCCTACCATGGGGCTATTAATCGGATTGAGATCCTCTGTAGTGAGGCCATCCTGTAGTGAGCTGTAGTGAAGATTTCACCAACTCAAAGTGGATTGATATATATCCCAATCCACTCAAAATGCATCGAGATACACACAAATTCACTTTATGTGGGTGAGATCCTCACTACAGGGGTGGCCTCAATACAGAGGATATTTTTCCCTATTAATCACCTACAAAGAGAATTTTCTTCCTCTGATAATGTAGTCTTTTTTTTTTTTTTTCTGTAGAAAGCCATTTTATTTAGAACATGGTAAATACATGGTTTTCAAGTACAAAACTACATCAATGACTGAGTGTAATTTGGCCAAAGTATCATACGTGTTATACACATGGCTTTCTTGGCTAAGAAATCATCTAACTTGTGATCTCCTTAGAATAAACTGAAAATTACATGATAGAAAATAAGTCACCAAAATGCAAATAATTTACAGTACTCAAACCATCAAAACAATTAGATTAAGGAGTTAATCAGTATAGCAACTTTTATGTGGCTAATTTTACATTTAAATGGTAGGTTATTCCAAGAGAAGCAAGAGAGTATGAGCTTGGGGAAACCAAATACTACTTGGTGGTGGTATTTAGTGCAATTAGTTGGCAGTTCTTCTTCTTGGGAGCAATTGGTGTCATCTTTTATGGTTCTTCATTACTAGCTGCTGTTATAATCACAACTGTACTACCAGTTACAGAGATCTTGGCTGTTTTCTTCTTCCAAGAGTCATTCAAAGCTGAGAAGGGGGTTTCTCTTGCTCTTTCGGTGTGGGGTTTCACCTCCTATTTCTATGGTGAGCTTAGAGCAAGGAAGAAAAGCAATCAAACTCCAAAGCCAGATATTCCTTGAATCCATCCTCCATCATTATCACAAGTCTAAGAAAGTTTGTTTGCGTATTAAGTTAGTATTGTTAAATTTTTAGACTCTCATTTTGTGTTGTAGTAGTCTCTCTTTTTTTTTTTTTTTTTTAGTAAACAAAGATTTTATTGAGAAGAAACAGGAAAACAAGTCGAGGTTTATTTTGGGTTGTAATCTACTATCCTAGTTTTACCTAGATGACTGATAAGTTCATCTTTATATATTATAAAGCAGCCATCTAGCTTTAGTTATTTGGCATATTTTCATATCATTTTCTTACATGAGTTGGGCAAGATGTAACTTCTAAGTTCTAATAAATCTTTATTTGTATTGAGAAATACTAGCCCATGTTTTATGTCATTTACCATTTTGTTTTTTTAGGGATTTTCTTATTGTTTCTAGGAGATATCAAATAATTTGGAACTTACTTTTTTGTCATCCTAATATAATCAATTTGTTTTTTAATGACAATAATTCTTGTCATTTTATATGTTCATTCGAAAAACATGAGATGATAACTCTTTTATATATATATATATATATATATATATATATATATATATATATATATATATATATATATATATATATATATATATATCGTGTAAAAGCCAAGGCTTCGAACAATACACCTCATGAAGCCAAGGAGTGGATGCTAACCACCCTTGATAGTGACATAATGGTAAGTTACAATCAAAAGGTTTTTAAAATCCATTTTACCCTTATCTTTAGGGAAAAAAAAGTTTTTGAGAATAAGATAATGGATAATAAAGACGTCTATATAGAAGTGACATTCAAACAATCCTTTTGTTTTATGAGTTTCAGTCCCAACTACCGCTCTTGCAGTGAGAATTGGATCGGTTTTAACAATAAAATTGGTTTTTATGTAAGAAAACATTCAGGGGTAGAATTATCAATGGAAAATTAACTTTAACACCATTAAAAAATAAGAGAGATGTTTTTTGCTGAAAAGCTATGGGGCATTTGTCCTTTAGGCAAAATACAGGGAGGAAACAATACTTTTCCCCCTTTCTTTCTTTTTTTTATGTTTGTTAACGGGCCGGGAAACTATTTCAAGTGTTTACTTACTAGATGAGTTGACCCAACCCAACCCAATCTAAATCTCTGATCCCCGACGCGTTGACCCAGCCCAACCTTAGGGTGGAACCCAAGCTAGCCCAACTTGACCCCAAAAGCCCAACATAAAATGTATACATATTTCTATTAAGGCAGGATTCGTCTGAGACTTGGAGGATAGCGAACCAATGGCTTTTAGTATTAATAGACTTTAGGGAACTTGGACCTCTCCGACTGGACCTTAAGTTTAGTTTTATAATTTTTAGTACCCATGTTGACAAAGATTGGGCGGGCTAAGCTTGGGCCCAGGTATTTTGGGCCCAAATTGCACCCCAAGCTCCTTACTTATCCCCCCTAAGACCCTAAGCATTCTCTATTTCCTGCTGAACCCGAAGGGATTGTTTAGTTGGCAACGGACCATGCGTCAGGGAGTAGGGGTCCTGAGTTCATTCATAAGGTTTATAGTGTTTCATTTTTCAGTTTCATAAGGTTCATAGGGTTTTTAGAATGTTGTATATTTTGTTTTATATATAACACTCACCTATTGTCTATGTTTTGCTACTACCTGCTAGCAACAAAAAGAAATAAATAAACTAAATTAGTGGGTGAAATTACATAGAAGGGAAAGCAATAATTTTGAAAAGGGATCTCCATGCTATATATGACAATGGGACCGATACCGTGTGTGGCATGGCTTTTATTCAATTTTGAGATCCATAGATTCGTATAACAAAAGAAGAATTCGTATGCTACAACTAGCAGCCTACGGAAAAAAGGCTAGCACGTTAGTAGCATAGCCGCCTTTAAAAATGCTCTAGAACGCAGAGCTTCAAGATGTGACAGGTTAGCACGCACTCTGGCTTGCTTCCTTGCTGAAATACAGACTACTAATCTTGATTCATCATTGAAGCCAATGGTTAATCCATTTCACTTAAACATGCCTCAAGATCATTAATTTTCACATTATTACTCATGAAAGCATTGGGGTGACGGGAATTGGGTTGAATTTAAATCCGGAGAGAGGATTTCTGACTTCACAAGTGTGAGAGAAATCTTTCACACCACACTAATCAAGGTGTGGAAATCACTTTCATGAATAGAGGGTCCATATGGTCAGGGAAGTGATAGATATTCAAGGAGGAAAGTGCGTCAAAGATAATATGGTGGCATGAGAAAGCATCCCATGGACAACGTGAGAATCTTTTTCCCTTAAATATCATAGTTAACAAGGTTTTAAAACTCAGAATCGATTCCACTTCGATTTTGAATAAAATCATTCCAGAATTTGTCAAGAATTAGTTGAACTTTATTGGAATATGCATAGAATCAGGTCTAATTAGGGTTGGTCAGTTCAGCTTATTCCAATCCAAGTTTTACAATCACTTTGAGTGACTAGTAAGAATATCCCGACACTAGACGCGTGGTTGGGATCCTCATTACAGGGTCAGCCTCACTGCTGAAGATCTCAATACCATTGAATATACCATTTCTTGCATACCTATTTGCACAATCAATATGGCTAAAATTCCTTCATTTTCGGTTTTTCTAAGGGTGATTATAGTTAGGGTTCGTTTGTTAATGTAGGAACCACATGAAAAGGTAAGCCTCAGCATCCGTTCTCCTTTAGTCATTTCTACTAAAACAAAAGTTTCTTTGTTTATCGACCTTCAACTGTGGCCTTCCATTTTTGCTGTTTCGGACGAGTCTGTAATATGTAGCCGTTGAGGCTGCAAACCTGCGAGTGAGAGTGGAGAGGTAATTGAACAGCGTTGATGGCGATTCGATCGCTATTCAGCAGTCTCAGACGGTAAGGCTTAATTAACTCATTTGTTCTCTATCTCTATGTTTTGGTTTGTGTTAACTCGGAGCATTTCCGTAAACCCCTAGAAAATGCAGCCAAAACCCTTCGTTAGAGGAGAAGGGACTATGGAGATCGCTCTCTTCGTGCGTCTTGACCAGCGATGAGCTCGAAGAATCTCCATCTCCTAAGGACGATCTTAAAAGCAGGATCCTCAGGCTCAGATTTCCCAAGCGAAGCGCGACGGCTGCGATTCAGAAATGGGTCGGCGAAGGGAATAAAGTCACGCTTTCTGAACTTAGACAAATCTCCAAACATCTTAGAAAATCTCAACGTTACAAGCACGCCCTCGAAGTTAGTACATTTCTCTCTCCCTCTCTGATTATGCTCATGTTTTAATATCCGAACATTTTCCTTTCCAATTATCCTGAGCTCATCCTCAGTAGCTAAGGAGTACTCTCTTTTGTTGCAAAACTGGTAGCCCCTAATTGTTCCGAGTGTTGTCTTTATGTTTCCATATTCTTACAATGCAGAAGCCAGAAAGTATCAATCTCTATTTAATCGCTTTTGATTTTTAAATGCATTTTTCTTAGTTATGTTTTTGTGATGGAACAAAAAAAAATAATTTCATTTGCCCTAGATAGGTTTTTGTCCATTCTAATTCTAGTAACAATAGATGTGGATTAGAAAATCAATTGTTTTTCATTACTAATATGACTCTTCTGTCCTGCTGTCACTGTTGGACCCGTTTACTTACTGAAAATTTGTGAGCAAATTTTGCACTGACGGTTAACCCAGTTTAACTAGAACTATCTGAATGAGATTCAGTTCACAAGTTCAGATCAATATTCATGAGTGGCTTACTGGATGTCTTTTGGTGAAGCTATTTGCCATGGTCTATACTGTTTGTGTTAAACATTGTATCCCCTTACTATGCAGATACTGACCTGGATGGAAGCTCAAAAAAGCTTCCAAATGCGAATGTCGGCAGCTGATTACGCCACTAGATTGGAGCTGCTAATCAAAGTGTATGGTTTAGCAGAAGCTGAAGAGTATTTTAAGAATGTCCCCAACAGGACTGCACAGGGAGCAGCATGTCTCCCAATCCTTCATTCCTATGTAAAAGAAAGGGCCACTGAGAAAGCTGAGGCTCTTATGTTAAAAATTCATGACTTAGGTTTGACTGTGAGCCCGCATCCATACAATGAGATGATGAAGCTGTATATGGCTACATGTCAGTTTGAGAAAGTAGAAAATATAATCCAACAGATGAAGCAGAACAGGATACCACTTAATGTTCTCTCTTACAACCTCTGGATGAATTCATGCAGTGAAATGTCAGGGGTTGCATCAGCAGAGATGGTATATAAGGAAATGCTGAATGACAAGAATGTAGAAGTGGGTTGGAGTACTCACTCGACCTTAGCCGACGTCTATATAAAATCAGGCCTGGTTGATAATGCCATTCTGGCCCTCAGGACTGCAGAACAGAAGTTATCAACATGGAACCGTCTTGGTTATTTCTTCCTCATTACACATTATGCTGCTTTAAACAACAAGGAAGGAGTTCTTCGGCTCTGGGAAGCCAGTAAAGCTGTAGGGGGGAAAATGACTTGCGCCAACTACATGTGCATAATTCTGTCTCTGGTGAAGGTTAGTGATATTGAAGAAGCTGAGAGTGTATTCAGGGCATGGGAGTCAGAATGCGGGAAGTACGACATCAGAGTTTCCAATGTTCTTCTCGGGGCCTACATGAGGAAAGGATGGATGGAAAAAGCTGAATCACTGCATCAGCACACTTTGGAGAAAGGTGGTTCTCCAAATTATAAGACATGGGAGATTCTCATGGAAGGATGGGTGAAAAGCCAACAGATGGATAAAGCCATTTCTGCTATGAAGAAAGGGTTTGCATTGCTGAAGCATTGTCATTGGCAACCATCGCCAGCAATCATAATGTCTATTGCAGATTACTTTGAGGAACATGGGAATTTGGAGGATGCAAAGAAGTATGTGAAGGTTCTCCAGAATTTGGGTCTTGTTAGTTTGCCATTGTACAAAACATTGCTTAGAGTGCATATTCGTACTGGGAAACCAGCTCCAAACATCCTTCTGATGATGGAAAAAGATAAAATTGAAGTAGATGAGGAGGCTTCTGCACTCATTAGTTGTGTCAGTAAGATCTCCATCCAAGATTAGACCCAGGTGGTGTTGCACAGAAACTAACAAGAGAATTACAGAATTGCCCTTATTAGACTGTACAATATAGAGTAGCACAAGTGGAAGAATTGAGGATGAGGGTAATGACTAATACCAGAAGATGTTCGAGATGCAAAAAGTTCGTAACTGTTTTGACACAAAAGGGATGTGTTGTTGAAAATTAATTGAAGAAACTAGAACATTTGCATATTCTCAAATGAGAAGTTTAGATTGGAGGATATCTGAGCAAGACATAAGCAATGTCTTACCAGAAGGTTAATTGCTTTATAACCCTTGGCAAACAGTGTCATGCTTTCAGCAAACACAACCACGAGTTGTAAACGAAACTTTTGCTGCTCAGCCGTCAGGGCGATTTGGTTTCTCACTCTCTCGTCCCTGGAAGTCCTTGGAGCAGGCAATGAATGAAGTTATCGTTGTGTGCTTGGATTTTCATTGGGCACGCATCAAGTATGTAAACCAGGAGAAAATTGCATTCATATTTTTCTATTTACTATACCAGCAGAGACTATGATAGGATGAGGTACACTTCGAACAATCATACTGACTTGTGAACCAGAGTGCTAATAATGATGTATGCAATTAACCATCAGGTGTAATAGTGGCTCATCCATGGAGTAGTTCCAGAATTGTGGTCAATTGTCATTTGAATCCGGTCAATGATATCGCATCTTGACTTCAAAGCTCCAAGTCCAATACTTCAGCAAGTGGCTATTGTAACTTGTTCCTTTCTCCAAAAAAGTTTGGGGAAAGATTCTTAAGAAGTGTTGGTCTTGCTACAGATAATCTGGGCTTTTGATCAAGAGTGGAGGTGGATTGTAAAAAAATTCTTGAGGAGATCTATCAGTGATACTACTATAAAGACTGCCTTTGCAATGACGATGTAGCATATTTGGTTTGAGAGAAACTTAAGGATATGGACGGTTAAGACGAGATCATTTGAACATATTTGGGAAGCCATCACCTTCGACGCGCATGGAATGATGATGCTCATATTAACCTCATCTTCGGAGTGTGAGAGGGATAGTTTCATTCTCTCATCTTGGAACCTTGTATCCGGATGAAGCAGTTTCCTTTTATTTTCTTGTAGTCCCTCAATGCCTTCTTGGTGGCACTAGGATTTGTATTTCTTTTGTAAGGAATCTGGCTCTATCTTTTGGATACCCTGGTCTGTTTTCCCTGTCTCTGGGGTTTTGTTAATATATCTGTTCATTCATCAAAAAAACTTGCTCCCTTCTCGTATACATATTCCAGCCATTGAAAACCATGGGTTAAAAGGTTGTCAATGAACTTACATTGTCCATCGATTGTTCATACTGCATCATTATTCAACAGTGTGGGGTGCCAGTTGACCAAAGGGCCACTAGACAAAAATCCCAAAGCACCTCCCATCGTCAAGCTTCTGTTAGATACAATCAGAAGCAGATCAAGGTTAAAACATCAACAAGTCGGGCTATGTACAGTATGGTCATCATCACACCCTCAAGTGTTATAGCTCCGGTACTGTCTTGGCCATCACGGCCCATTGAGGCAAATTTCGCTGCAAAGTTCCGTGGCTCCTAAGTCCTAATTAGGGTAATGGTCATAACAACATAAGGACGTGAAATGATGAGAGAAACGAGAGGGGAAAAAAAATAATTAAGATGATCAATTTGGATACAACCCAAAGATAATATATTAATGGAAAAGTTAACCCATAAAAAGAGTCATTTAACAGTTACTAATGTTGCTCCCCAGAAGACCCATATCTTTCACACCCTTAATCACTAAATTTACTACTGTTCCTAAAGTTGACTTCAAAAACGAAGTTTACTGATATCACAAGTACAGATGGTTGATCGATTGTCTCACCTATGTGAAATCATTATTTGCCACTTTAAGTTACTGGGTTGTTTCACCTATGAGTAATTAAGTTGTCACTTTAAGTTAATGTCTGACCAGGAGCAAATAAGTTTCAGGAGCTCCAGTTTGGAAGCTCAGTCAAAACTGAGGACTCGGCATGGGAATCTGCTAGCAGTGCCAGTGAGACATTCCGAGATATCCGGTCATGTATTGGCTCCTATGAACCCAAATAAGCCATCATCCATTAAGCAATTTCCGTATGCTGAGTATTTTATTACCTCTTCTCGCCATGGCGGCTGAAATCTTGAGTTTGTGATTGTCTCATACAACAAAAGATATCTGCCATAAACAAATAGTTAGCAACAATACGGGCAAATATGTAAAACATAGTATAGACTTGGGCTGCTACCATGCTAATAATGTACTCCTACCTCCTACCCCTACCCATAGTTTATGTTCATTAAAGTGGCTAATTACAATAAAAACACATGTGATTAAAGACCCAACATACATATAACACAATCCAATAATTATTTCCACTAAAATAAGCTCAATTATGTGTCGTATTTGCATAAGAGACATACCGATATCATACAATACAATACGGCTGATATTTAAAATTTGGAGACTCAGTTTTCACTTCTCTCACATTGATACCAATATGATATGATACTTAAAACCATGGATGGATGAGTGGCAAAATAGAAAGACAAAATAAGTAATAAACAAATTAGAGCTAATTTAAGAGTAACTCCCATACATGATAAAGTTGTGAGAAATTCTCTTGAGGTTGCATTGACATATGCAATGGGAACCTTTGAATGCTCCAGTGTGGAAGAGCGATTTGATATAGATTGAAGGAGCTAAATAAGCCAAGGGTAGGCCTAGAATGACTAGAAGAGGTGGTGAGGAAAGACAAGCATAACTTAGGACTAGTAACAAGTATGGCTTTGAAATAAAGCTGATTAAAGAAAAAGGAAATGTAGCCAACCCATTTAGTTGGGATCAGGCGGAGTTAGAGTAGTACCCACGACAGAGATATATAGGAAGTAGTAAGTATTTGATGACTTGAATTGATCAGTTACATATAACATTTTCACGCAGATCTGCAGCTTATCAAACAGATGTTTACTGGCTGTAAATGCAAAGGTTTTGTACTTGCTAGGAAAGGTAATTGCTTCCTCAGTTTGTATCATCATCATTTTGAATACACATTTATTGGGGTTAACTGTTAGCAGAAGATATAGCCTTAAATAAATTTGTGATCCTTGTTCAAGTAGAGTGGTATAGATATTGGCATAGCATGCATGACATGTAGGTTTAGTAATGCTTTACTCTTCTCGAAATCTATTACTTGCTCTCTGATTAACATAATACTTGTTTTAAGAACCCTTATTCATTCCGGGTTTTGTTTCTATTTTGATGAGGTGTATTCAATTTATGAAGATGGAACTTCCATTATCTCTAATCAGGCTATTGGTCCCTTTGTTTAATGCATTTAACCATATTCATAGCGAGATTCATTGGAATTACCTGTAATAGAAGAGATGTCCCTAAATATATTGAAATTACTTGTCCAATTAGAGGGTAATCATCATCTTGTTCTGCTTCTTCTTCTTCTTGGAGTAACTTTGATGGCAAAGAGGGTTCAAAGCAAGTCAAATTAACAAGCCCTCTTTGCTACAGGATCTTAATTCAGTCCAATACAAAAAATCTGCAGAGAAAAGTAATGAAGAAAACCACTTATCTTAAAATCTAACCGTCAGAATTAGATGAAACTTGGTATGGATGACCTTTGTAATGATTGTGAACACCCTTGCAAATTTGAAGAGGATCTGATGAGAGTTGAAGAAGCTACGACCTCCGAAAACTGGCTGTACCTGGTACCACCCAGATCTGGAGTAGTATTCAGCTGAGGCTTGATGTTTTGTATTAAATCAGCAAAGGAATCATATAGTTTTGCAGGAGATCAATGTCGCCAGCCATGGTATGGTGTTTGTAAATCAAAACAGAAAATAGAATCTCAAAGGAAAAAAAGAACAAGTGGTTGAGTCTCACAACCTTGGAGACTCAACCAGAAAATAGGAGTTCAATCTCTTAATTTTCTGAAAAACTCTAAGAGCTACCGCCAGCTTCTACTCCTCTTGTTTATAAAGAGAATCCTTACAATTAAAATAGGAAAGAGAGAAAACTACTAAAACTAAACCTCCTTATAACATAGGAAGGTTTTAATACAATGGAAAGAAAACTTTCTAAATCTGAAAATAGGAAAGTAAATACTTGGTCTCCAAGTAATTGACACCTACTATCAATCTATCCTAAATATTAGGAAACAAACTAAACAATGAAATTAGGAAACCAACTTTTAGGAAAGAACTAACAAAAGAGTGAAAATTTTTGTTGCTGGTATTGTTCACGTGAACAGTACCGCGTGAACACTGTTCACGTGAACAGTGTGGGTTGGTCAGCCAATTGGGTCTGGCCCAATTTTGGAGGGTTCTTCTTTCGGCCCCTTCTGGAGTAGACTTGGACTGCATCAGCTCCCCCCGGCTTAGAAACATTCGTCTCCGACGAATGGAGGAAAGACATGTAGCGATCATAAAAATCAGGGTCGATGCGCTTGAAGTCATCTTCATGTTTCCACGTGCTGTCACTACGTGGGTGTCATTTCCACTTGATTAAGAATGACTAGTAACCTCCACCATTGCGAGTCATAGTATACTTGGAGTCAAGAACATCTTCAATTTGTTCAGCGGAAGGAACGGCAAACTGTGGAAGACGTAAAGTATGTTCCGTATCTCCTTCGTCAGAATGATGACCCGTGTAGAGAGTCAAATCAGCAACGTTGAAAATGTTAGTGATAGTCATGTCAGGTGGGAGCTCAAGGACGTACGCATTAGCTCCTATTTTCTTCAGCACCTTGTAGGGACCCATTTTCCGTGGATGTAACTTGTTAGCTTCACCAGGAGTGAATCTCTCAGGAGTTATTCTAACCATCACCATGTCACCGGGCTTAAACTCCACATAACGACGATGACGGTCTGCATTAGCTTTGTATGCTTCATTACTAAGTGCTATTTCGTCGAACATCTGCATGTACTTCCGTGATATGATGGATAAATTCATCAGCTTCAATACTCACACGCACTTGAGGTGGGAGTGATACAAGATCAATAGGTCTCTTGGGTTGTATACCAAGCACTATCTCAAATGGTGTACGGCCCGTGGTCCGATTAACGGAACTATTATAAGCAAACTCTGCTATGTCAAGAATGGAGGGCGAAGTTTTCTCATAATCACGAACAAGGCATCGGAGAAGATTACCCAAGCTCCGATTCACTACTTCAGTTTGCCCATCTGTTTGAGGATGGAAGGCAGTTGAGTAAAGCAATTTAGTATTTGTCTTCAACCATAATGTTTTCCAAAAATAGCTCATAAATTTCACATCCTGATCCGATACAATAGTCTCGGATAGCCCATGGAGACGCACCACTTCCTTAAAGAATAGGACAGCAACATGCCTTGCGTCAAAAGTCTTCCGACAAGGGAGGAAGTGTGCCATTTTTAAGAATCTGTCTACTACCACAAATATAGAGTCATATCATTCCCTTGTGGATGGCAAGCCAAGGACAAAATCCATACTAATGTGCAGCCATGGTGAATGAGGCACCGGTAATGGTGTGTACAAACCAGAATTTTGTTTGGTGCCTTTAGCTAGTTGACATGCACGACACCGTTGGACCACATTTTGCACATCATGGGGTAAGTGAGGCCAATAGTAGAGATCTGTAACTTGTGCCATTGTCTTATCACGACCAAAGTGTCCACCTAAACCACCTCCATGTAACTCCCGAATTAGGTATTGGCGTAGGGACGTCTTTGGGATGCATAACCGTGTTCCTATAAACAAGTAGCCGTCTTGAATCGAGAACTTTGGATCGGTTTCACCTTGCTGTATTTTTTGGTATATAGTACCAAAATCTTCATCTGCTATGTACTCCCCTTTGATATGCTCATTTCCTGTACTTTGGGCTGAAAAGGTACTCATCGTATTCACTTTGCGGCTCAATGCATCTGCTACTTGGTTCTCTTTTCCAGCTTTGTAGTTGAGGGCAAAAGTAAACTCTTGTAAATATGAGATCCACTTAGCATGTTTGTGACTAATGGTCCGTTGGGAGTTAAGAAACTTGAGTGCTTCATGGTCAGAGTAGAGAACGAACTCTTTCCCAATGAGGTAGTGTCTCCAATGTTTGACCACCTGTACTACAGCATAAAGTTTTAAATCATAGGTGGAATACCTCTTCTTGGCATCATTGAGCTTCTCACTGTAAAACGCCACTGGATGCTTTTCTTGCATAAATACCCCTCCAATTCCCGAGTGTGAGGCATCAGTAGCAACCTCGAACACACGGTCAAAATCAGGTAGGTGTAGGATAGGAGCTTCAGTTACAGCTTTCTTTATAAGATGGAATGCTTTGGTGGCTGCTGGGGTCCATTGGAACGGACCTTTCTTTGTCTTCATACACTCTGTGATGGGTGCCATGATAGAGCTAAACCCTCGTATGAACCTCCGATAAAAAGAAGCAAGACCGTGGAAACTACGAACCTCGGTGAGAGTTTTTGGGAGTGGCCAATTAGTAATGCTTTCAATCTTGGATGGATCAGCTTCTACCCCTTTGGATGTAATAATGAAACCAAGGAAGACTACCTTGGGGAGCATAAAAGAACACTTCTTCAAGTTCAAGTACAACTTCTCATCTCGAAGGATCCTCACTACTCGCCGTATATGATCTAGGTGGTCTTCATGGCCTTTGCTGTATATTAGTATGTCATCAAAGTAAACAACAAGAAACTTACCGATGAACGGTCGGAGTGTTTGAGTCATTACTCTCATGAAAGTACTAGGGGCATTAGTTAACCCGAAGGGCATAACCTTCCATTCATATAATCCGTCCGTCTTTCGTTTTGAAGGCTGTTTTCCATTCATCGCCGGGACGAATACGGATCTGATGGTAACCACTCCGTAAATCAAGCTTGGTGAAGATAGTAGCACCTGTCAACATGTCCAACATATCATCAAGCCGTGGAATAGGGAATCGGTATTTGACAGTGATTTTGTTGATTGCTCTGCTGTCGATGTTCATCCGTCATGTTCCATCTTTCTTAGGTGTCAAGAGTGCGGGTACGGCACATGGCCTCATGCTTTCTACAATGAAGCCCTTTTGTAACAGTTCATCCACCTGTCTTTTGAGTTCTACATGCTCTGTAGGACTTAAACGGTAGGTGGGCAAGTTTGGTAACACTGACCCGGGGACTAGATCAATTGCATGTTGTATGTCTCTCATTGGTGACAACTCATTAGGTAATTCATCTGCAACAAGATCTGCAAAATCAGACAAGATAGATTGTATAGGTGGGGGAAGGTTAGTTTTTTCAAGGGGTACAACTTCCCTAACCATGAGGGCTATCATTACACCTCTTTCTTTACTTGTTTCTTCAAAGTCTTGTTGATTGAGTATCAATAATGGGTGATCAACTTGCTGTCCAGCCTTTGAGGATGGTCCTTTTCCCTTGTTTTTGCTAGTGGTGGTTGGTTGGTCCTTCTTTAGAGGTTGAAGGATTTGTTTACGCTTCAGTTGTGCAGCTCGTAACCTATTTTTTTCAGCTGGTACATTAATGGGTTTCAATATCATAGGCTTTCCATCAACATCAAAGTAACATTGGTTCTTGGTACCTCCAACCAACACATCATGATCATATAACCATGGCCTTCCCAATAGTACATCAGTCAATATCATGAGGATAACGTCACACCATACCGTATCATTGTAGACCCCTGCTTGTAACGGAATCAAGCACCTTTGACTTACTTCCAATGTATTACCGTTGAGAAGTGAGACCTTGTACGGTTGAGGATGAGTTTCAGCCTCCAGTTTAGCATCTATTACAAAAGCTTGTGACACAACATTAACACTGCTACCGCTGTCCACAATAATTTGAGCAAGCTTAAGTCCACTAGACATGCGGGTGGTAAAAATGCAATGACGACGCCAATCTTCCCCTTTTGATTCAGCCACTAATATCCGACTCACAACATGTATTCCAAGGGATGCTTCATCTTCTTCAAAGTTATACTCCAGATCATCAGCTAGGGCAGCATTATCATAGGAATCATCTTCTTGTGGTTCCCACACTTGGGAATCAGCATTAGCTTCCATAGAAGCCACTAAGGAATTGCCTTTCACTTTTCTTGGACAATCCCTTGCATAATGGTCATAGGCATTACAATGATAGCATTGAACACTCTTATTGGGGGTTATTGGTCCCTTTCCCTTTTCAGTTACCGTGGGAGTAGAACGAGGTGCAGCCACAGTGCTCTTGGGAGTGGGCATGGGTTTCTTGCCTTCATTAAAATTTGGGATATACCTTCTAGAGGTCTTTAGGAGTTCTTCAGCTTGAAAAACTTTATCAACACAGTCATTAAGACTTACAATATCAACCACACCCATTTTTTCTCTTATTTCAGGTCGTAGTCCCAAACGGAACCGAGATATCATTTGATCATCATTGTCTCGTGACCCTGACCGTGCACATAATTGATCAAATTGGTATACATAGTCTTCCATACTCATATTACCTTGACGAAGATTGTTCAACTGATCATGCAACCTTCTTTGGAAAGACCGAGGCAAATACTTTTCTTTCAATTCTTCCTTCATCTCCTCCCAAGTAGTGGGTTCTCTACGACTCCTCATGAGACTATATTCATAGTTACGCCACCAATCACAAGCACCCCCCACTAGTTTAGAGCGGGCCAATTGCAGCTTTCTAGGTTCGGGAAGGCTAAACCAATCAAAGTAGTCATCTAGGGCATTCACCCAATCATGAAAAGCTTGGGGGTCTTGTCTTCCATGGAACTCCTTAAGATCCATTCGTACCTTATGGGTTTAATACCGAATAGGTTGATTGCCATCATAGTCTTTATAGGGTGGGTCTTGGTATTCTTCTCTAGGGACTCTTTCGGGAGCCCTAGGAACACGCCTTGGCATTAGGTTGGCTATGAGAATTTCTCTTCTAGGGGCTTCTAGTCTGGCCGGCCTAGGATTATCCCGTTCCTCCAAATTACTTATTCTTCCATCCATACTGTCTAACTTGGCATCCATTTTGGTCAATCGTTGGAGAACCAAATTAACAAGGTCATTGAGATTATTGGATTGATTAGGAGAGGTAGAACTCTCCTCAGCCATGCTCTGATACCAATTGATGAAAAGAAGGTTCAAAGCAAGTCAAATTAACAAGCCCTCTTTGCTACAGGATCTTAATTCAGTCCAATACAAAAAATCTGCAAAGAAAAGTAATGAAGAAAACCACTTATCTTGAAATCTAACCGTCAGAATTAGATGAAACTTGGTATGGAAGACCTTTGAAATGATTGTGAACACCCTTGCAAATTTGAAGAGGATCTGATGAGAGTTGAAGGAGCTACGAGCTCCGAAAACTGGCTGTACCTGGTACCGCCCAGATCTGGAGTAGTATTCAGCTGAGGCTTGATGTTTTGTATTAAATCAGCAAAGGAATCATATAGTTTTGCAGGAGATCAATGTCGCCAGCTATGGTATGGTGTTTGTAAATCAAAACAGAAAATAGAATCTCAAAGGAAAAAAAGAACAAGTGGTTGAGTCTCACAACCTTGGAGACTCAACCAGAAAATAAGAGTTCAATCTCTTAATTTTCTGAAAAACTCTAAGAGCTACCGCCAGCTTTTACTCCTCTTATTTATAATGAGAATCCTTACAATTAAAATAGGAAAGAGAGAAAACTACTAAAACTAAACCTCCTTATAACATAGGAAGGTTTTAATACAATGGAAAGAAAACTTTCTAAATCTGAAAATAGGAAAGTAAATATTTGGTCTCCAAGTAATTGACACCTACTATCAATCTATCCTAAATATTAGGAAACAAACTAAACAATAAAATTAGGAAACCAACTTTTAGGAAAGAACTAACAAAAAAGTGAAAATTTCTGTTGCTGGTACTGTTCATGTGAACAGTACCGCGTGAACACTGTTCACGTGAACAGTGTGGGTTGGTCAGCCAATTGGGCCTGACCCAATTTTGGAGGGTTCTTCTTTCGGCCCCTTCTGGAGTAGACTTGGACTGCATCAAACTTGTTAAGAGTAAGTATAGTTGTCATGGTGATAAGGCGGTGGCCAGGTGCCAGTGTCACCGTGGTCCCCTAGGCTTGCACATACAAAAGGGGGGGATCACATGTAAGATGTAATTTTTAAGGGGGGTTAAATATAAAATATGATATTTTAAAATTTTCAAGGTGGTCACATGTTAAAATATAAAACTTATGTTATTTGTAAAATGATTAAAATAAAATAAATAAATAAAAAAGGAAGAGCTTTTTAGCCCTAACCCTTCTAACTTGCATACAGCTCTGACACTGGAAGAGAGAGGACGCCATGGGTGCTACAATGGGACCCCCAGAGAGGTCAGCCTTGTTCTTCGGCTTCTGCTTTTTCTTCTTCTTATTCTGCTAATCCAGCAGCCACTGTAACTCCAGCAGTACAGTATCTGCCGCTTCTTCTTCTGCTTTCTTGCTACTCTGGCAGCGGTGTCTGCCACTGCAACTCTGGCAACAGTTGCACTGGCTGCCGCCGCAACTGCTGCTTCTCCTCTTGCAACTACAGCAGCAGTGTCTACCACCGTAACTGCTTCTCTTCTTCCTATTTTTCCTACTTTTCTTCCTATTTCTTTTTCTCCATTTCCCCTGCTTTTCTCCTTCTTCCCCCCTCCCGTTTCCCCTCTTCCCCTTCAGCAGACTGATTTTGGGACCTAAGCACCTAGTCAACTAGGCGGCCAGTCGCATTGGTCCTGGAAAATTGCATTGCCGCCTAGGTGACGCCTTGACAAATATGAGAGTAAGATATGGCCTTTTGGTAGAATGGAAATGCAGAATAGGATTTTACAGATTTGATTTTGGGAAAGGCTTGCTTGTTAGTTTCGCTTTCATAACCTCAGAATACATATTGAAGGAACCATTGTTCTTTCTGGGTTTTTTTCTGCCTTGATGAGGTGTTTGTCTCTAAGGATGACATTTCCTTTAATCAGGCCATTGCAGCAACAAAACCAAGAATGTTAAGGGAGATGTGTTTCATCTACCAAAAAAAAAAACAGAATGAAGGTTGGTAGGGAAAGTTTGCAACAAAGTTTTGCAGAAGGTTTTACACGAAATCCAATTCATGAGGCCATTCTTGTCTGAATTCAGCTTAAGAATTTCTAACAAATCTACTCACAATTGGTTCAGATTATTGACTGGTTTTCTTCTCACCACAGCTCAAGTCAGAAAGTTGGTGTGAACTCCATATTCTTCAAACTATGTAAAATTCCGCTTAGTAATTAGAAGCCAGATTGAAGAACGATAGGTAGATACCACAAAGTGAAATTTTTAGGTACCTAGGTTTAATCATAAATATAAAAGAAAAATAGAGAATGAGGTTGCACCAAGAATTAGAATAGGGTAAACGAGGGGCACGTCCGGAATGTTGTGTGATTGACGTACATCTCTGAAACTCGAAAAGAAAAATTTATAGGACAATTATAAAACCAGCAATAATGTAGGGGTTCGAATGTTGGGCAGTGAAAAGAAACACATAAACAAACTTAGTACAGCTGAAATAAGGATGTTGAGATGAATGAGAAATAAAATTAAAAAAGATAAAATAAGGAATGAACAAATTAGAGCTAATTTATAAGTCGCTCCAATAAAAGATAAGTTGCGAGAAAGTCGTTTGAGGTGGCAATTGAATAAGCTAAAAAAGCCATTGGTAGGCCTAGAATGATTCTAGGAGAAGTGGTGAGGAAAATACATGCATAGCTTAGGTCTAGTAATAAATAAGGCTTTGAATAGAGCTGATTGGAGAAAAAAGATCCATATAGCTGACAGTATTTTGTTGGGATAAAGTTGAATTGAGTTGAGTTGAGTATTAAAAAAACACATACAAATGATCGAAACCTGGGACCATAAGAGGGTTGACAAAACTATCAAGTACCAAATTCCAGAACTGGAAATGAAACAAATGGCAGTGATCAGGAATGGGGAGAACTGAAAGAGAAGATTGACAAGTGAGTTGCAAATCCATTGGCAATCAAGCCAATATGAATACAGTGTTTGACTAATTCCTTAGAACAATGGAACTACAGAAACATCAAGGTTTAAATTGATCAAAGCAGACAGATGTCTTCTTTCTTCTTCATTCTAACTTGATCAAACAGAGGAGGGACAGGGAGAGAGGGAGTATTATAGCAGACAGGCTTTATTGTCCGCCTCCTCCTTCCACATTTTAAGGAACATGAAAGGTTAAATGTGACAATTTTCCTACTTTCATTCTACTAAGGAATGTTGAGAAGGTGGCTTCCCTTTAAATAAATAAGTTGAATGTCGAGGTTTCCTTGTATGGAAGGATCTGTGTTAACGATATAAGAAAATATATAAGGTTATTTTGTTCACAAGTAAGCATTTAACAAGGGTATCTTAGGGAGAAAACGCCAAAGATAGGACTTCCTCCAAATTCACCCCTCACAGGACCCTTGTGTGAATGGGATCAGCACTGGGTAATGGCCCTTAACTTAGGGAAAAATATGCATAGTTGCATACCAACAAACTAAGTGAGGAAATCATATTTATATATAATAGTATTATATCTTAACCTGTTTTATTTCCTATAAAAGTTCTATCTATTTTATACCTAATCTTAGCTTTTGGATTTATAATTAAAACCTAAATTACTTGTACCATACCTTATTCTTCATTAAAAAAATCAACGTTAGAAATTACCCAGCTGATTGAATTAAATTCTTAAAATTACTCCACAAGAAAAATATAATAGATGGGTAAATGAAGAAACAAAATCCACATGAACACTGTCAATCTCCCCATAAAAAGGCATACCCAGTGCACGAGGCTTCTGCCACTGCGGGGTTTAGGTATGGGGACTGTCAATCTCCCCATATGTAAAAATATTCACAGTTCTCAGTCATAATTATATGATCAATTGTCAACTCTCGAAAAAGATTTCTTGGTTATCAAAAACCATCTATATGGAAAATAGAAGTAAAACAACATTCCCCGGATGTTCCTTTTCATTTTCTATAAGCATGACCTAATTGAAGGAAATAAATAAGAGGAAAATGGCATTACCGCCAAGCAAGTTCGCAAACAAGTTCTTCGGGGGCATCAGAGAGAACCTACACATTTTACCCCATTAGGATGAGAATAGATATATGGCATCACATGCAAAATTCAGGGGAGCAATATTGACAATTTTTTGGGTAACTTACCCCTTCTTCATATGGATTGCAATGTTCTTTGAACCACAATCTTAAGAATTCCTAGTAAGAAGATCACAGTTCTGAATGTCAGGAAACCGGTGCTAGTCCATTGAGGGCATATTACTAAGATAACAGAAGACAGAAAACAGAGGAGACAATATGCCAGAATTTTGCACATAATTTCAAACATAATGCTCATAAGCAATCATCAAGTCATCAAGAATGAAAAAACTTTCTACATTCACAAACGGTATTTCTACATTCATAAATGGTATACAAAGGGAGATTGGTAAAACTGTAATGGACAGGAATGACAAGTCAGAGAGTGCACCTTGTCAATGTTTTGTGGTTCAAGCCCCTTGATGCAGGCCAAGATCCGTTGGATAGGAAGATTTAATTTAGAAATCTTTGTAAATTTTATTTCTATTGCTTTAGTTTTATTTTAGAGTTTTACATCTATTAGGAAGGTAGTTTCTCTTTTTATTTATTTTATGAATTTGTATTAGTTGTGGGTCCCTCATCCTTTAGACGTAGGTGAGTATTAGTATTTGAGTTGATTTCTAGTTAGTAGTTGAGTTTAATTAGGACTCTTATATTGAAGTCATATTTGAGTTCTAATTGTGTTTTTTTAGAGTTTCAGTCCAATTAGGATTGTAAGTTTATTTAAAGACATTATTACTAATGAAATTAGTAGTTGATGATTATTTGAAGAAAAAAAGAAAAGAAGCTAGAGTGCTCTCACGGCTGCTCTTTCTCTCCCCTCACGTAAGTCTCTCTTTCTCAGCTCCCCTCCCTCCATCTTTCTAGGCGGTGATCCCTTTCTCCCTTGCTGTTTCGATAGCTTCTTTCTCCTCTCTATATCTTTCTCTTTCTTGGTTTTCCCTCCCTATACCATAAGGTATATTCCTATATCTCTTTTATTTTAATTCTTTATTTTGACTCCCTACAATTATCCCACCATCCCATTAATTATCCCTAAAATCATCCTACGTTACTATTTTGGTTCTCATCCATTTTCCTCCCTTACCTGATAATGGTGTTTTCGATATTCTCTATTGATATTCTCTTTCATCCCTTTATGGAAATTCTTCCTCCATTACCCCTTTTCAAAGCGCTCCTTGTATGATTGTGCAATCCAATATCTACTTGAATCAGGTGTATGCACCTAAAAGTTAACATAATGGATCAAATAACTCGCACAAAAATATTATATTGATCTAACCTCAGGTTCTCAATTAACAAGAACAACAACCATTACACTTATAAGAAATGACGGCTCACCTCATCAATTAAAAGAATTTTACCATTAGGCACCTTTCCAAATTCTTACTTTGTGTCTACTAACAGCAGGCCATGTTCCAAAGCTACACTCTATTTAAAAAAGAATGAAAACAACTAATGAATTTCATCGGAGATCTATATACGTCGCCATGCAACTTAAACTGAATGTAAGAATTTTTATATTGAATGACCACACACAGATGAATCAATATTGAAAGATAGAAGAAACACATGTGGAAATTTTCCTCGCAACAATAGCATTCAGATATGAAATGAAACAAACTATGCATATAACATCCAACAACCGAAAGAAAACATAATGCATCATATATGCCTAAGCACACGCATCACACATTTTTTACATCCATACCATGGACTTTCCAAATCACATGCCAGAGACTAATGTCTCAAATATTCGATAACAACCATATATGGTCAACATGAAAACAAAGATAGGGTAGAAATAAAATTTCTCACTATGAGAACTTCTAATCCATACCCTTTTTTTCAGTTCTATGTTCTTTTTGAGGAATCCAAACTTCTCATTTCCTATCCTAATACTTCATTCACATCTTTGACATGAAATTAGAAGAAGAATATGTCAATAAACACCACATTAAAACCTACCGTAATCCCCCCCCCCCTTTTTTTTTTTTTTGGTTGTTGGGTTGGGGGTGGGGGGATGATCAGTGCTCCTCAAAATAATTATATGAAGTGCAGTTGCATCAATATTGAGACATTTCACATTGAAGATGTTAATGGTTCTGGAAAATGACCGTAGGACGCAACAAAAACAAGGTTCAAGATTTTCCAGGACCAAAAGTAGTAACAGGGATTTTTTAATGCATGATGTAGAGGTATGTAATAGCCCTGAAATACAGGAAGGAAGAAAAAAAAAATCTCCCAAAAGAAATTGCAAATGTTGATATGCAGGTAATTTTCTTTATCAATAGCAGAACACAAATATACAGAAATCTACTGAGAGTCCACATTAAGAAGATTCTTTTCTTTTTCGTCTTTTTTTTTTTTTTGGGGGGGGGGGATTACACAGAATAGGCACTTAATTGATTTTGTCGTATCTTAATGAATACAATCACAAAGATTAGTGCTGAACCATCACATTTCAACAGAAGTATGAGAGAAAAAAAAGGACAATCACCTGTCCGGATTCAAATAAGCTTAATGCTTTCCTACGTGCTTCATCAAATTCTGCTTGCGTCATGAGCTCCAATTCAATTACCTGGACAAAATAAGTTCATTATCTTTAAGCAAACCAGCTCAGCCGTTCACATTAGATGAAAGGAACAAGACATGATCAACAAGAACTGCATTATATTAAGCCAACAAATTAATTAGTCCGCATAAGATAAACCAACAAGATTTAATCAATCACCAGAGTAACTTCTCTCATGACCATGTTCCTTCGAAAAAAAATTATTTTATCAAAGTCAATACGAACCAAAAAAATGCGAAAAGAAAACAACGTTCCAACTTCTCTCATTTTTCACAAACCTCTTGGATCTTTTATTTGCTACCATATTAGTTCCATCATAGCACAACCAAAAACCTAAATATAGGCAAACATCTTTTTTTTTCACGTTGGGAGCGGGGGGATAAGAAAACACCATGCTTATATTATTTCTATTATGAAAAAAGATGTGTGAATACGTAAGCTATTTGAAATTCAAAGAATAAACATTCAGAGTCCATTAAACATCATTTTTCAAAGTAAACATAAAGAAAAATTAAATGTTTGGTTAGGTGTTGAGGCAAGTTAAAAAGCCTAAAATCAAAGCATTGTAAAACCTAAAACTCTATTTGCAGGCTATACGGGAGGATGCTGCAAACCAGTATAAAACCCTTGAGGAAGATCTGCTCAATCAATCATCAGGAGAAGACCAAAAGAAGAATGGTCCTTTGGCAAACAACATTACATGTAAAAGGTTATTAAAACTTGCAGTCCCATAATACAGTTCAAACAACCAAAAATTACGAAGTGTAAGAGAGAAACAATGTAAACAAACCTCAAAGGGAGATATAGGAAGATCATATTTAGCAAACTTAGTAGTGGTGTGAGTATATTTACAGGTAGCTTTTGGTTTTTCACCCTCCCTGTAATTTATTTAAAGACCATATATGTAAAGCCCCCAGCCCAGGGTTCAGGGCCAAAAGCGTCACATGAAGAATCTTCTAAGTAACAACCAGGACATTAGAATGTTTAAACACGCACAAATATCACATAATATTGAACAGCGGAACACATAGTGTACCATTTTTTCTTCAAACAAACACTTACACACATATTTACAAAGGTCTAGTGCGCTATCTAGTGATAGAAGAAAAATATATACAACATCATGCTCAAAGGTTTACACAAACTTGTTTACTTGTTTACTTATTTACAATGACTTAGTTTCATTCAAAACCTTCCCCAAACTAACATGGAGGATCCTAAGGATTCAAGTGCTTCCCTCTTCAGGGATTCATTCTTCAAACTCTGGTATAACCTCCTGGCTTCCATTATCTTTCTCTGAAACATTGATTATTTAAGGAATGAGCTCGACGGCTCAATGAAGAAAAACTATATACTTACTGAACAAGCAAAACAACTAACATAATAGTCATATACCAATGATATAAATTATCAAAGACATAAACTAAACAACAGTAAGTAGTTTCATGAACATTTAAAATGCAAGTAAACATGAACAACAAATTGAACAAAGACAAATGTAAATAAATATCAAATTAATCAATCCTAATATATATATATATATATATATATATACTAGGCTCGGGGTCTGTGCTTGCTACAGTGTGCACAAATAGTTGGAGCCGTGATTTGCACATTTCCTCATGGGGTGCTTAAGCTGACCAGGCTATCATGTGGTCCTTGAGCTGACCAGGCTATCATGGGGTCCTTGAGCTGACCAGACTATCATGGGGTCCTTAAACTAACCAGGCAACCATGGAGTCCTTAAGCTGACCAAGCTATCATATCACGTATCTCCACTCATTATCTAACCCCTTAATGAGAAGGGGGCAGCAACCACGGGATTTTGCTTATCTCAAACTTACATCATCATACATTTTCTAGTCCAGTAGCCTAGTGCTAGTGGCATATCTGATTCTTTCATTGCATAACCTATCACATTGTCACACTGTCTCATTGCCTTATTTTCCATGTAATCTTATGCATTCTCGTAATACACAGTTCACATAAATCATGCATCATAATTTATCAAACATTGCACCCCATAGCTCATAGCTCACAGTATCACATAAAACAACAACAAGTGTAAGTAGATAATTCTTCTCACAATACACACTCCACATAAATTCATGCATCATTATTCACAAACTATTGTATACCATAACTCACCTAAAATATCAAACAACAAGTGCAAGTAGATAATTTTTCCTCACCTCAATAGTGATCAACTTGAAATTCCAAAATACTGTTAACTCACACAATGGTAGTGTTGCCTACAATATAAGCAATGGATACCTTTTAGATAAGGATTGTAACAAAGTTCTCATTTAATAATAATTATTTCTTTTTGATAAAACACCACACACACTCTCTCTCCTACCCCTTCGGCCTTTCTTTCTCTTCTTTTCCTTATTTTTCTCTTTCTTGTAATTCCCATTCTCTCTCCTGTCCTTTCTCAGTTCTTCTTCCCATCTCTCTCTTCCTACTTCCTCTCCAATAAGTTCTCCTTATTTATTATTATTTTTTCCAAACAAATCTCTCTCTACAATCACAAAATTTTGTTTCCAGTATCTTTCTCTCTCTTCCCCTCTTTTCCCTCGCTCTATCTCTTATGTAACAACCTTTGATTCCACTCTCTCTCTCTGCTATTTACTTGTTCCCGGCAAGGACAAGGAAAAAAAATAGAAGAAGGGAAAACATATAGGAAAGAAAGGGAAAGAGATGATAACCCTGGCCTGGGGGCGTCACAATATAAGCAAGAAATGGGTAAAGCAAAAAATAGAACAGTCTAAGTCGCAGAAACGCACCATCAGGAAGTACATTGCCACAATAGCCCTTGACACCTTTATTATATTCGGTCCATAGTAACGTCTGAGTGCTTCCAGTTATATAACCTTTAACTACACATAAGTATCCGAGAACAACATGTATTAGAGAGAATCATAGTTTGATGAATTTAGAATACATAACTGTAAGCACACTCATGTCTGATAAATTAGCAGTAGATGACATTAAATGTAAATTTTTCGTATTCATTACAAAGATTAACATAAAGTTTCCAACATAAAAAGCAAAAATAACTATGATGCTGGTTAACTGTAAAAACCAATCATCAAAACCATAAAACTAGTTTATTTTCAACAACTTTACAATACCAAACGCAACATATATTAGGTAGACTTATGATGAGCTCAATAGGCAGGAACTAACTATACTACAGACTTTTACTCTAACCTCCTACAATCAAAATTCAAAAAACTAATATCACAATCCATTTGACCATCAGGTAACCCACGTGTATGTCAAAATCTAGCTGCATCACTTGGAGGCATCCAAATTATATCCTCAGGTCTCATAATTGCTTCTTTCTCTTTGTTTCTCTACTTTCAATCTAACCCAAACCAAAGTTTAGGTAATGCCTTCTTGGGAGGACCCAGGTGGAACCTAGGTCATCAAAAGACAACTAAATTGTAGTCACAAAACTTCTAAAGATCATAAACAATTAAGATATGTTAAAATGTTGGCTTATTTCCCAGAAATCATATTCGAATGTTAGCTTATCGTTGTAAAAAGGATGAACAGCCAATTAAGAATAATTGGTTAAAATTCTCTGATTTTGTTTCAGTCTACAATGACACTCCTTTGCTGCTTATACATCTATACTGCAGGAGATGACCTCTTAGAGGGAGGTACCTCTCTTTCTTCCAAGCACTTACGGAGAGATTATCCTGCCCATTTAAACCAAAACAGAAACCCATAACTGCATACAGATGAAGCTTTGCCGGCAAAACTCAGCTGCTTATGTATTTTCACTATCTATTGTCATACCTGTGAACTCAATGATAGATCCTTTAATTTTCTGATCATATGGAATGAACCCACTGAACATCCCTTTCCAAGGTAAACCAATATTATTGTCTCTCTGATTCACATTACTGTAACAGAGGCATAGCCATTGCCAACTATCTAATTGCAATAATAATTTGATATTTGTACTTTGATCAAATCAAACAATAAATAAATAAATAAATAAATAAATAAATAAAACAGTGGTAGCATGGAACGGCAGATAAGAATGTGAACTGTGAAAAACAACCTCCCAGTTAAATAAGCAATCATTGCCTATTTGCCTTCAGATAATAAGAAGAATATTCACATTAAAAATTGAAAACTAGCATCATCTTCTTTTTTTATACGGGAAGTTATAGTCAATACATAATTCAGCAGAGATTTTACCTCTCCAATACCAACAAGACTTAATCCTACTAATAAAACCAGGTCCTTACTCCAATACTGACTTACCGACAAACTCAACAGGAAAGACTGAGCTTTTCTTTGCAATAGTAACATTTTTATCAGGAGCAGACAACACTGCATTTGGAGTGGTGTGCCGAGTCCTGTCAAACCACCACAAACTCGTCTCATTGAGAACCTGGAAGACACATCCCCCCCCCCCCTCTCTCAAAACCCAAAAAAAATTAAAGAACGTTAAGAATCTGGATATAAAATAAATAAATAAAATCAGACATAATAACAGGAACTAATGGCTTAAGATACCAAACATCATTGCCTTGTCACTATAGGGACAATCAGTTTCTAGAGGTCTTCATTATAAGTTTCAATAGTTCCTTTTAACTTTTCAAAGTGGATCATTGACTCTATTAAGTGACAAACTAACAATAGAAGACGGATGTTTATACAAAAAGCAGTGATGAGACCACAAATTCATAGCAGACCTCGCCTTTAAAGGGAATAGAAGCAAGAACCCTATCAAAAGCACTCTGGCGATCGGTAATGACCAGCACGAGATAGTCCCCAGCATCGTAGACATTCCTCGCCTGCGAAAACCAATCCAAACTATCAAAATTCTATCAGAACAATTAAAAAGAAAAAAAAATAGAAAAGGAAAGGTATCTCTTTTCGAAAATTTACAATGGATTCAGGGTTGGGAGAGGAAGAAGGGTTCCAAATGAGCATTTCAGAGACAAAGCGGCAATAGATGAAGAAATACCTTGCCTTTGGTCTTGGATTTGAGACCAGGAACGGTTTCATGAATATGTGTTCCGGAGAGACAGTTAGGTAAGGCTCTCCGAATGGCGTTAAGTACCTCGTCAGGATACCCTCCTCTGGTCTAGTGACGGTCGCCGTTTGCTCGACATCATTGCAAGTGAAGTCATAGGCAATCTCTTTGTCCTTATCATATACAGAGAAGAAGAAGAAGAAGAAGAAGAAGAAGAGAATGCAGGTAAGGATGGCAATAGTGAAGTTCTCTTCTTCAAGATTTTTGGGGGGGGGTTTAAGCCTGAAATTGACTGAGACATCTCCCCTCTCAGTCTGCTCCCGCTCCTGTAACTGAAGATTTCTTCCTACTCTAGCTGCTCCTGGTTCCGTTAGATGAACTGACCTGGATTTAAATACCAAAAAGCTTTTGATGACGAAGTATTTACCAACAGTCACGTACTTTCATTATGAATTGACTGATAATAAATGCAGATCTCGTTAAAACGCGTTTTAAACATTTACTGTCGTATTCGATCGTCCAAAACATGTATTACTGTATTGACTTAAAAATATTTTAAAATATTCTATACATCAAATCTTGTCATCTAAAATATATTTAAAATACGTATTATACCATAATTGTATCCATATTATTATCTACATAGTTCATGAGTAATGAATTAATTAATCTCATATTGTTTAATACTCATAATATTTTCTAGATATAACTAATGTGAGGTTAAAGAGTGACCACTTTCTCATAATTGATTCTAAAGTTATTGCGTGATTATTTTTTTCTCACGATTTATCATAAATATCATGTGTTCCCATTGATTTAGATATAATTTTCAATTTATGGGAGTATATTGCCTTTTTTTTGCCATACCGTATTATATTCGATCCGTTTAAAACCCACACCATCTGTTTTAGTATTTTTTTTTTTTTTGTTCTCGGAATGTTTGACTTTTTTTTTACTTTATCATTCTTGTTTTGCTCCATTTAAAACCCATTCCATCCCATTTTATTTTTTTTCGTTCCCATTTTAACTATGTGCAGGACCCAAGAATCAGATTCAAGAGTGCTGTTGAAAAGAATATATTTAAGAGCACGTGTGGTATACAATGTTGGAAAATTAGAGTTTTTTAAAAAAGTAGATACAATCCTACGAAGAATGAGAAGAAGTAGGATTAAGTGAGGTTTTTTAATTCTAGGGACCTCTCCATTACTTAAAATGTCTTTTAAATGCATATCATACTCTGGTATTGTATTCGGTCATTTAGTATGCATATTATAGTACTGCCATTTAAAATGCATTAATATGCAAATCGTATCTATATTCGTATCTGTTTTTTAATCTATATCTTTCATGAGTAATGAGTTAATTAATCACACATCGTTGATATTCTTATTGCCTTCTACATCTAACCTATGTGGGATTAAAGGCTGGTCACTTTCTCATAATTGCTTCAAAAGTTATCTTCAATAGGATAATCAACTCAATACTCATTAGTCATTACTTCGTTACTCGTTAAGGTGGACTTTGGGTTATGGGTTGTGGGCCATAACAAATGTAGATTGTAAGTTACCATAACTCTCTCTCTCTCTCTCTCTCTCTCTCTCTCTCTCTCTCTCTCTCTCTCTCTCTCTCTTTGTTATATGGATTCATAATTGAAGTCTTAGACAAACATAAAACATCAATTAACTACTTAACTCAATATGAGAATTTTTACCATTTTATGACTGGCCACATCATAAATGCCATGTCTTTCCATTGATTTAATTATAATTCTTCAATTTAAGGGAGTATATTATCGTTTAGTTCATTGTACCGTATTAATTTTGATCCGTTTAGAATTCATAACATTCGTTTTGGTTTTTTGCCGTTCTCAAAATTTTTTACCTTTTTCTTAGTGTACCGTCCTTATTCTGCTCCATTTAAAACCCTCTTTGTCCTATTTCTTTTTTTGTCGTTCCCATTTTATTTAATTAATCTTGGCTCAAAATGCAAAATGGGCAAAAGATTGCATTCTAGAAAAACCACTCTCTTAACACATTCTATGATCCAAGAACGAAACTACACACCAAACTGTATTCTTAACCTATAACGTATTCTAATAATGCATACCACACGCAACCTAGGTTTTGCTACTTGAGTCGCCGTACTCAAAACTTGATTGAATCAAAATTAGTTAGGCCAAGTTGTGTTGATTTCCTCTCTGTAGAACTTTATTCCCTTCCATATGCATGATGAAATTTGAGGATGGACTTGCTTAGAATCGAGCAAGATAAACAGAAAACCAGAATCTTTAATATTCATATAGAAGCAAGCAATACTAGCAAGTTTTTTAAGGTAAAATCATAAGCTTTTCATGCATCCAAGGTCAATATTGAAAAGTTTGCTTCTGGCATCAAATTTTATTTATTTATTTATTTTTATTTTTTTTGCTAATGACGGGGTTTTAGACTTTTGGCCTAACTAATCCTACGGGCCCACTTTACAATCGCATGGATAAAGTTATTTCAGGGTTGAATGAAAATCATTCCACTTATACGCAAAGCAGGTTAAGAGCACTTATCACCCCGTGTGAGTGACCCCAAGGAGGTAAAAGGAATCGAATTCAGAATCTTTCGCTTCCTAAGGCATGGGCTCCTTGCCAGCTAAGGATATATCCTTAAATAAATTTCATTATAGATATTGCCTCTTTAAGTGATTTCTCTTTTTTATTTCTTGATTTTCAATTACAAAAAAAAAAAAAAAAAAAAAATCTAGTGTTGGTCCGCTTAAAGTAGATAAATAAATTAGATATAATTGATTCAAATAAACACTTAAAAGAGAGCATATATACAATGTCCCTTTCAATTGTCGATATGTAGAAAATATTATGGACAAGATAGGTATGTAAGAAAATCCACCACTCTATTTATATGTCAAACTACGGAAATGAAACTAGACATACTTGTAGTGTGGGGATAGAGTCCCGCTGTCTCCGTCCATCCGAGGTGTGTTGCCTTGTGCGAAGCACCACTCTGATCATTGTTGCCTAGCACCGCCTGAAAATCACAAGGAACTACCACAAAGTTTCTACACAACCACTAGTTCCTCAGACCTGAGCTCTATGGAAACTGAGAATAGTTCAAGTGTTGCATAAGACCCCATCCCTCTATATTTGTAGATCTGGCTGTCTCCTCCCATAAAGGATGAACTGCCAATCTAGATGCCATGTGTCCCTTAGATCCAACATTTATAACTCTCCTAAGGGGGTTACTAAATGAATGGATGAGGTGACATATAGGTCACCCACTCATATTCTCTCCCTTGGCCCATATTGTCACCTGGTAAACCATTTTAGAGCTATGAACCTGATGTATGGTCATATATTAAATTTTGGATCCTCCTTATGATATGTTCTTTATGTTCATAATAAAACTTCAACCCATAAATTATGGTGGTAGATGTCTATACAACAAGAACACTTTCTTTCATGTATTACAATGGATTGTTCATTTTAAGATGAACCTTAATCATAACAACCTAACTTTATAAAATCAATTCAATAATCGATTTAAGGGTCTACTTTATTGCCTTAAAACTTTATAGACATCTATCATTACAAACTTTATGTATACATCAAGTAAATGACAAAAAAATAACTTTATTTCAAGTCGTCAAACTTTACATTGCAATGTCATATATAAAACATTCAAACACTTAATAATTTAAATAATCTCATACGATTCACGTGAGCTACATTCACCTTGCACGGAAGACCTTTGGTAAAAGTATCTGCTATTATATCATCAGTACCGATATGTTTTATTTGAATGCTACAATCTCGAACGTCTTCTTTAAAAACAAAGTATTTTATCTTAATGTGTCGGCAGCAACTCACTGAGCATGTATTGTTAAAAAATGTACTATTGTAGTACTGTCATAGTAAATTCTTATAGGTTTTTCAATAGAACTTATGACCTTCAAATCTGTTATGAACTACCTCAACCAATACTTGACAAAATGTTTCATGGCATGCTATTACTTTTGCTTCCATATTAGAGAGGTTGTCTTAGGTTGCTTTGCGCTGCACCAAGACATTACTCTTCTAGCTAACAGAAAAAATGAAATCAGAAGTAAACTTTCATGTATCTTTATATCCAGTAAAATTTGAATCTGAGTAGTCGATTAGCTTTAAATTGCCAACATGTCTATATGTGAGCATGTGATCCTTGGTGCCATATAGGTACCTTAGTACTTTCTTCACTACTGTCCAATGTGGCAAACCATGGTTCTTTTGGAACCTACCTAACACTCCCATTGGTAATGTGATATCAGGCCTAATATAGACCTAAGCATACATTAAACTGTATACTATTGATGCATAGGAGATATTTTGCATTGTCTATTGTTCTAGATTGATCTTCGGACATTGCTCCAAACTGAGTCTATCGCATTTAACTATAGGGGCTACACTTGATGAGCAATTCTTCATCTTAAACCGTTCTAAAATTTTATCAATATAACCCTTTTGGGACAGTCCTGACATCTTCAGAGACTTGTCCTGGTGAATCTCTATGCCTAAGACATAAAAGACTTCACCCATATCTTTCATGTCAAAATTTTGAGTCAAGAAACGCTTTGTCTCTCCCTTGATCATTGCTAGCTAAGAGAATGTCATCTATATATAATACCAAATCGATGAAAATAGTTCCCTTAAACCTTATGTAAATTCATTGATCAGCACGATTCTTCACAACACGATTCTCCATAAAGTTGTAGGAAGAGATCGTGCTATAAAATTTTAAGTACCACTATCAGGAAGCTTGTTTCAATCCATATATTATTCTCTTAAGCTTGCATACTAACTAATCACCTTTATTCGAAGTAAAACCTTCAAATTGTTCCATATATACCTCCTCAAATAAACCGCCATTTAAAAAAACCATCTTGACATCCATCTGGTGTAGTTCAAGGTTAGAATGAACAACTAATGCCATGACGATCCTCAAAGAATCTTTTCTTGACACGGAGAAAAAAGTTTATTTATAATCGATGTCAGCTTTTTGATTATAACCTTTTGCCACGAGCTGGGCCTTGTATCTTTTGATATTACCGTGTGAGTCTCTTTTAGTTTTGAAGACCCATTTACACCCCACAATGGAAGTGCCCTTAGGTAATCTACAAGTTTCAATATTTGATTCTTTGATATAGAATCTATTTCATCCTTCATGGCATTAGGCCACAAACTGAATTTTGCGTTATTCATTGCCTCTGTGAATAATGTCAGATCATCATTTATTGCAACATCAATCTCACTATATTGAAGAGATACCTGATAATCTGAAGGAACTTCCAATCTTTTCACTCTCGAGGATCTCCTCAAAACTTATGACTCAAGAGCCACAGTCCTGTGACAATTGGCTATTAATGTGGTAATTCATCATGAGCTGGTGGTGGTTGCTCATGAACCACAAGTACTACAGGTAAAGGAATAAATCCTCTACCTTCAGACATGGAAGAGAATGTCAAGACATCTTGTTTATTAAACTCAATGTTTCGACCCTATATACTCCCACTATTGTCACCATCCTCTAGAAATTTGACCTCTCTAGACTCTACAATGGTAAGGGTATGAGAGAGACGATTAAACTTGTAAGCTTTTGATCTTTCTGAATAGCCAATGAAATATCCACTGATTATTCTAGGATCCAGTTTCTGAAGATGTAGATTATAAACTCTTATTTTGGCTTGACAACCCCATATGCGAGTGTGCTGCCAACTGGGTTTCCAACCATTCCATAACTCAAAAGGAGTCTTCAGAATCGACTTAGATGGGACCCTTTTCAAGATACATACTGTCGTTTTAAGAGTTTTACACCACAATTTCAGAGGTAAACTTGAGTTACTAATTGTTATGTGGGAAAAACATCATCCACTTAAAATTTTACATGTGGCAACCTTTATCTTCGGAGCCGACCACAAAATATGTCTTGTGCTCGGCTTATACCGCTCGGAGTCACAGTCCTGTTATTATACGGTTTCGGTCGGAGGTATAGATCTACTCGGTTACGTTTCTTGGTCGGAGGTCAGAGTCCTAAAACAACTATGTCACGGTAGAGGAGTCATTCTCCTTGTGTGATACGACGTCGACTATCACGGCCCTGCGACCACTCATATGGTGACACGAGTCACTCTCCCTGTTGACTGACTTGGCTTCCTTGGCTACAGTCTCCCACTCTTGCTCGGAGTCTATGACTTGGGTGTCCCTCAGAGCGACACTTGGCAGTTCTATTGGCGATTTACTTCCCTGAGTCCTGGTGCCTCCATGCCTCTTCCCAATCTCCATAAGTAGAGATTGATCCCTCAAGGTAATTCATTCACAATCTCACAACCTCACCATTCATTCTCGTATGCTCAAACTCTCTCATCGTTCCCCTCTTTCTCTAAACTGGAGGTAGCTTCCTGCTATATCTTGACTGTTTACATTGGGAATCTGACTTAGGCATCGGAGTGTACCCGGGGGCTTAGTCGTCCAACTCCGTTGTCTCATCTCTGTAATTGCAGGTTGCTTGGATCGCAGATCGACGGTCGATTTCTGACCGTAACAGTTTGGCGCCCACCGTGGGGCTTTTTTGATTGAGTTTGACGAACAACACACGAAGATCTCAACCTCAAACTATATTCGATGGCACACAGGAGAACTCATGCCCAGGCTTCACACCAACCATCTGAACCGTCCGTGCAAGTTCAGGTTGATAGCAGCGCAAGTACGCCGGGGACAAACCATACCCCGACACCTGCGCCGACACTGACGGCGACCCCGCCGCAACCACCACCTCAGTACATGACTCGTCACCAATTCGACGAGTTGAGGCAACAGATTGATCAGTTAGCTCGAGCCCTGAGGGGCGCTCGAGCAAGCAATTCAATCCCCGGAGGAGCAGGAGTAAACCCTCCGCCCGTACCGGCACCACGAGCGACCCAATCTGGGGCCCATCAACAAACTACGCCGGCGGCATCGGTGAGAGCCGCACCGAGTAATCCTCCCTTGGGATCTCGTGGTCGGACCAGAGATTCTCATCACCCCGCACGGAGCGTAGAAGGGTCATCCGATTGGCATCATCCAGTCGACCGTCATCAGGCACAGGGAGCGCATGGAGCACCTCCTCCGCCTGAGAGGGACGCGAGGTCCTTCCTCGACGCCCTCCGCCAGTAGAGAGTCAATGTGGAGATGCCAACAACAGTCGCAACGCCACCTCCAGCCACTTCCCAATTAGAGGTCGAAAGGCAATTGTTGGAATTGACTACTCGGCTTCAGCAGGTGGAGCAGAACCTAGTGGCTCCACCGAGGACGGCCTACACCGCCATCACAGCACTTTCTGACGAGATCATGAGGGCTCCCCCTCCTGATAATTTCATGATGCTCATCCTAGACTCATACAATGGGATCACTGATCCCGAGCAGCATCTGGACGCGTTCGTCTCCACGACGCTTTTCTACCCTCTCAGCGACAGCCTTATCTACAGAGTGTTTCCTTCAACGCTCAGAGATGCTGCACGCAGGTGGTTTAACAACCTACCTCCAAGGAGCATCACTTCGTTCGAACAGCTGTCGAACAAGTTCTTGACGCACTTCCAGGCCAGCCGAGTGCGCAAGAAGACGTCTTATCATCTGTCGACGGTCAAGCAGCAGAAGAACGAGTCCTTGCGGGACTTCATCAAGTGCTTCAATACCGAAGTGCTGGAAATCAAGGACGTCGAGCCCACAGTGCATATGTCCAGCTTGCAGACCGGAGTAACGGATGGAGAGCTTTGTTGGTCCCTTGCCAAAAAGCCCCCAAAGAACTTGGATGACCTGCTGGCCAGATGCGAGAAATACGCTTCAGTAGTGAAACGATAAAGGCCCAAAAAAATAATGCAGTCAACAACCTAAAGATCGACCAGAAACCTACTAACAAAAGAGGTCCGAGTTGGTCGACCAGATGCCGATCTCTAGCGACCCTAAGAAGCAAAGGTCCGGCAAAGAACAAGTGCACCGGCACCCGTACAAGACCTTCGACTACTACACTCCGCTCACCACTTCGATGACGGAGATCCTGGAGGTAATCAAGAATGATCGGAACCTCCGACCACCACCGAAGGCTCTAGGTGAAGGAAGAAATAAAAACCACTCCAGATACTGTCGCTTCCATCGCGACCACGGTCACGATACGGATGAGTGCAAGTACCTCAAGGGGGAAATTAAGGATTTCATCCGGAGGGGTTATTATCACAATTTTGTCAGAGACGCTGGCAGGGGACCGGTGCCGGCTCAGAGATATCGCAGACTACCCCCTCCACCTCCAAGGAACCAGCAGCCAAACAATTACCGAGCGGACACAGGAGAGGACCAAAAAGTAGATCGGAGGGACAAAATCCTGAGGGAGGTCCTGCGGCCCCTAGACAGTGGGTTGGTGCCGTTCAGTTTGGTACAACCGGAGGGTCATCTATAGCAGAGCCAGCCAGAATACCAGTGAAGGAACGGTTGGGAGGAAGACAGCATATCCAGTTCGGGTCCTTTCCGTCCTGGTCTGAACCAGAAAAAAGGGGTAGAAGTAGGAGGAGGAAGTCCCACCCGGCGTAAAAAAGAAGAAGATCCGATCGGCGATTCGTTGGCAGTCCTCAACCCAAGGACCGACCACGAACAACTATGGGCCTGTGTATTCCTGGGGATAGTGGCGTCTATGCCATTACAAAGGGGCCCAAAGCCGAGAGAAAGACAGTCCTCACTGTCACACCCCAATTCTGAACCAACCAGAATGGTATGAGTGAACCGTCACTGAACCAACGGTTCACACTAGGATCTCGAATAGACTGTGTCCACTCATACAAACCATTGCACAAAACCACAATCGGAATATAAATAGTACAACGGAAATCTTTAAATAAATGAACTGAAAATCTATTGATAAATTTAAATAAAATATCAAATTATTCAAATTCAAACATAAAATATAATATCCTTACATCCACTTAATCCAACTGAAAATAACTGAAAATAACTGAAAATAAATAAAAGTCAAATCAAAGGTACACGCAGAAAGGGCACTCGCATGAAGCGTCATGCTCGTCCTCTCTTGCCTGCACACCCAGAGCAGCAACATCACCATACGCCGGAGCGTTCATATAATCGTCCACCGTATAACCTGCATCAACATCTAAAAACAATGTGTACACAAAGGGTGAGCTCACAACTAGCTCAGTAAGACAATCAGACAGTTTCATAATATTATGCATGAGTAACAATCATTTTATGATGTGGTCTGGTTTAAGTTTGCAATGTGCTATAGAAAGGTTTGGTGGCCCCCGCACCTCTATACACGAGTGTGTGGCACCTCATGGATCACACCACCATTGGCCCACATGCACCCATCATGGAATAGAGATAGAGCTAAGATATCTCCGTACCTCCCCTGATGTTCTACCCATACCAGTACCTAAGCCCCTACTGGCCAGGGCTTGCAAACTGGGCTCGCAACTAACCAATCCTATATGTCATCAATATAGAAGCTGCTAATAGTCGGCTTCATACAGGAGGTAGATTATCTAGACTGGCTGGCGAATGTGGTCATGGTGCCCAAAGCAAGCGAAAAGTGGAGGATCTGCATAGATTTTACAAATCTCAACAAGGCCTGTCCAAAAGACAGCTACCCACTATCACGCATCGACCATAATTGATGCTACAATCAGGCACGAGCAGTTCAGTTTCCTTGATGCGTACTTAGGGTACAATCAGATCAAGATGAGGAAGGCAGACGAGGAGTGCACTTCCTTCGTCACCAACCAGGGGCTCTTTTGCTATACGGTCATGCCTTTTGGCCTAAAGAACGTAGGAGCCACCTACCAAAGGCTGGTGAACAAGGTGTTTAAAAATCAAATCGGCTGAAACATGGAAGTGTTTGTCGACGACTTCCTAGTAAAGACCCAGCAAGCCAATCATCATCTAGCCAACCTCGACGAAGCATTCCAGGTCCTCCGCATCTACAACATGAAGCTAAATCCCACAAAGTGTGCCTTCGGAGTCGCATCGGGAAAATTCTTGGGTTTCATGGTCTCGGAGAGGGGAATAGAAGCCAACCCCTCGAAGATCACTGCCATCTTGAACATGGCCTCGCCAACCAGATCCAAGCAGGTACAGGAGCTGAACGGTCGCATAGCGGCACTCGGCCGCTTCATGTCAAAGTCGGCCGAGCGATGCCTTCCCTTCTTCATGACACTAAAAGGAGCCGGGAAGTTTGAATGGACTGACGAGTGCCAGAAAGCCTTCGAGGACCTCAAGGCTTACTTGTCATCCCCATACCTGCTAGTGAAGCCCAACCCCGGAGATGAGTTGCAACTCTACCTCGGAGTCTCCGACCATGCAGTAAGTGCCCTACTGCTAAAAGAAGAAGATAGGGTACAACAACCAATATACTATGTCAGCAAAGTACTGTTGGACGCAGAAACCAGGTACAAGCCCATCGAAAAACTAGCACTCACCCTGGTGACAACTGCACGGAAGCTCAGACCGTACTTCCAAGTATACCCTATCTCCGTGCTTACCGACACACCTCTGAAGAAGGTGTTATCAAAGCCGGACATATCCAGTCGGCTAGTAAATTGGGCAGTGAAGCTAAGTGAGTTTGAGATAAAGTACGTCCCCAGAACCGCCATCAAAGCCCAGGCACTGGCAGACTTCGTTGTCGAGAGCACCCTACCCGAGGAAGAAGTTGTCGAACCTCTGACAGAGAAAGCTCCTGAACCAACCGAAGCCCCATGGACACTGCAGGTAGATGGATCCTCCATGGATGGCCGAGCAGGTGCGGGAGTAATACTGATGAGCCCGAAAGGCTTCAAAATCCGATCAACAGTGAGATTCGGATTCCGGGCTACAAAACAATGAAGCCGAGTACGAGGCTCTACTGGCCGGCCTCAGACTAGCAAAAAGTATGGCTGTTCGATGGCTCATAGTCTAGGAGGACTCGCAACTAGTCATCCGATAAGTACAGGGCAACTATGAAGCCAGACAACCAAAAATGTAGAAGTACCTGGACAAGGTCAACTCGGCCCTCGCAGCCTTTCGGAGTATCGAACTGTAGTATGTATGTCGAGACGAGAACACCGAGGCAGACGAGCTATATAGGCTGTCCCTGTAGGACATCGTAGGAATGGACTCTGCCGTATATGTGGAGTTATTGGAGCACGCTAGCAGCTCTTCCGAGGAAGTTGCGTCGATCAGAGCCATCTCTAGCTGGTACGACGACATCTACCGCTACCTTCAAACAGGTGCACTTCCAGACGATAGGAAAGACGCATGGCGCATCCAAGCCTGGTCCAGGCAGTACACCATTCACAATGATGTACTGTACAGGAAATTCTACACCATGCCATTACTTTGGTGTCTCCGATTGGACGAAGCCGAGCAAGTGATGAAGGAAGTCCACGAAGGAATCTACGGTAGACACCAAGGCTACCACTGGTCGCGGATGCATGACGACTGCATCGAGCTGGTACGTAAGTGCGACAAGTACCAATTCTATGCACCAGTCCCACATGCTCCGGCCACACCTCTGTAGCCGATCACAAGTCCTCTCCCTTTTGCCATCTGGGGCATGGACATCATGGGGCCCTTCTCCAAGGAAACTTATCAGTGGAAGTATGTCATTGTAGCCATTGACTACTTCACAAAGTGGATTGAAGTCGAAGCTGTTGCCAGACTTGACACAGCCAAGATGGAGCAATTCTTCAGGCACTCCATCGTGTACAGATTCGGTGTGCCTAGAATTCTTGTGACGGACAATGGCACTCAGTTCGCCAGTGCAGCATTCGCGGAGTTCTGCACGGAGTTTAGGATCGACCATCAGTTTGGGTCGGTCGACCACCCGCAAACAAGCGGATAGACTGAGGCGACAAATAAAACCATATTGTACGGTCTGAAGAAGATGGTGGCAGACCAAAAGGAGAATTGGGTCGACATGTTACCGAGCATCATCTGGTCATACAGGACAACCAGCAGGACACCTACGGGCGAAACTCCCTTCATGCTTGCCTTCGGCACGGAGGCAGTCGTCCTAGTCGAGGTATTTCATCCCACTTTTCAGGTGCTAAACTTCAACGAGGACACCAACTCAGAAGATCTCCAAACTAACTTAGACAATCTGGAGGATGTGCGGGAGTCAACGACATTCAGGATGGCTGCATACCAATAGACGATCGCTCGGCAATACGATAAGACAGTCCGACCAAAGCAGTACAGGGTTAGAGATCTTGTCCTTAGAAAAGTAGCAGTCTCGGAGCCCACTAATCAAGGAAAGATGGCCCAAAACTGAGAAGGGCCTTATCACATCCTCAGAACCGGTCGACCAGAATCATACAAGCTGTCCACCCTCGGCGGTGAAGTAATACCGAGGACATGGCACACCACCAACCTTCGCAAATACTATTAGTGAATGGTTGTTAGTCCCACTATTAACTTGTTTTGTTTTCTCAGTTGTTTAGTCGGCCATTTTGTCCAGGCCAATATGTTAGTTTTCACTTTTTTAAGTTCAGTGGTTTTAGTTGTACATCGGACCCCCTAGGGGCACCCGCTTAATTTATTTCAATACAAGAAGTACTTTCATTCAGCCCATAGTTAGCAGCACTTGACATAGTCGTTTCTTACGGCACAACCAACCTACCCACGCCCTCAACTAGGCCCGAGTAGCACGCCGGCCCTCGGTGACTCTGCCTACTCATACCCTCAAGCAGGTATGAGTAGCACACAGACGATCACCTGATCTGCCTACCCACTCCCACAAGTAGGTAAGGGTAGCATGCTGATCACAATTGACACTGCCTGCTCACACCCACAAGCAGGTGTGAGCAACATGTAAGTGCTCAACCATTCTGCCTACCCCGGCCCATAGCAGGCAAGGGTAGCACGCATATCATTATTGACACCGTCTGCTCACTCCCATAAGCAGGTACGAGCAGCATGCAGGTGTTCGATTATCCTGCCTACCCCTACCCACAAACAGGTAAGTGTAGCATGCAGACCACACTCTACACCGCCTACTCACACCCATAAGCAGGTATGAGTAGCATGCGGATGCCCGAGCATAACCTCAAGCAGGACTGATAGGAGCGCATCACTTCTACACAACCCGCGCTCGGTTACTCAGAGAAACGTCCAAAAATTCCAATGCCTTAGTCATTTCAAGAAAGACTTAAATGTTCTCGGCTTGCTCAGCCGTCAAGCCGATAATACTTTCGGGGTAGGGACAATACCAAACACTCAACTCTGAAGACGAACAACACAAAAGGAATAGGATCCAACACAGAGAATGAGAGAAATTGAATTTTATTCATAAAAACCCACAAGGGGCAAATGTACAAAGCCCACGGAGGGGCGTAACAATTACAAACCAAAAAAGAAAAAATTTACAAGGTAGACCCCACAGGCAGAAGACCACTCAAGTAGGCCCGTCCTTGGCAGCGGGATCAGTGGGGACGTCGCTTGGCATCTGCACGTTCGGAAGCTCGACGATCGACGTTTGAGGAACTTTTTAAGGAGGCAAGTCATCCTCCTGCACGTCTTCGGCCTCCGCACGCACGGTCGGCTCCACCACTTCCTCCTCAACAAGGATAGGGAACTCCGAGCAGTCGAAGACCATGCCCTTCTCAGCAAGTTGCTCCTTCAGATAAACAGCTCCCTTCTGGAAGAACCCGCTGGCAGCCTCCTCCAAGTCATCGACGTATTGGGACGACGATCGGTAGTCAGCCACGGCCTGGTCTCGGATCTCCATTTGGAATTCCTCCGCTTTAGCCAACGCCTCCTTGGCCAGCTTGGCGTCATCTTTGGCCTTCCGCTTGGCGTCCTCAGCTGCTCGCAATTTCTCTTCAGCCTGGTGCACTCTTCGGTGTTCCTCCGAAAGGGCGTCTTAGGCTTTGTCCAAAGAAGTCTGGAGGTTGGACTTCTCCAAAGCAAGGCCTTCGGCCTCGGAGGTCTTATCTTTTAACTTGTCCTCGGTGGCCTTTAGAGCCTCCCTCAGAGAAGACTCCAACTCCGCCTTCTCGTCCAAATCCACCGTCATGCTCGCAGCTTTTTGGCAAAGCTCGGTCTCGAGGTTGCTACCCTGCATACCAGAAGAATAGAACAACTAGTAAAAACTCTAACAGACAAGACAAAGTAAGTTAGGAAGACAGACCATCATACCTGGGAGCTGGCGAGGAAGATCCTCTTCAGCAGGTCGCTCATCCCCAGAGAAGAGGTGAAGGCCACGTCCTCTAGGAGGCGGTTTTTTGTTAACATGATCCTAGCGACCTTGGTGGTTTTAAACACCGAGTCGGTGTCCATCAGCCTGAGCTGTGGAGCAAATGCTGCCACCTTCTTCTCGGAGTCCCCCTTCCCTGGGGGAACAACCTCCCCTTGCACCTTCGGATCGGTGGTCACGGTCAGATCGACCACCTTCATTTCCCGGAGGGGCTAGATCTCCTTCGTTGCAGCCCCTTCTTGTCTTCATCAGGCCAACCAACCCTTACGGTCGGCCTGGACTTGTAAATGTTGGTCGGCAACTCTTGGGCCGACCGGATCTTCTTCTTGGGCGGACCCTCAACCATGGGCCTCTTACCCTTGGGGTCCTCTGTTGTCGCACATGTCTTCGGGACGGCCCCACCTGCTTGATTGTCTCTTCGATCGATCGTCCTACCGACATCGGCAGCCCACTTGCGCAGGATTCGGGCAACCAGTTGGTCGTTGGAGAAGTTCACTGCAACGAAATAGACGAGCAAACAGTCAGTAATGATAATGAAATAGCCGATCGGAGTTCAAGAGTTAGAAGTGAAACTTACCAAGCAGGCCGTGCTCGGCTAGCTTCATGGGATCCACTAGGTTGGCGTACCAAACCGTCTGGCCCTCCATTACCTTGTGTTGGGCCCGCCTCTCCTCCGTGGTCAGGAAGGGGACCTTGTTGAACCCTGTCGGGTCGACCACTAGCCACACGTTGGACAAGGGCAGAGCAGGGCCACCTGCCGGAGGACCCATGAAGAAGAACTTCTTTTTCCACCCATGGATGGAAGAGGGCTTCTGAGAGATCGTCGAAAGCTTCTTCGTGTTCCTCTGGCTGAAGTAGTACCACCCACTCATAGAGCAGGTCTCAGTCAAGCTGGAGAATTGGAAGAGAGACCGAAACAAGTTCACGGTCGGAGTTTCTCCTAGGCGGAGGACGAACATGATAAAGGCGTAAATACACTGCCACCCGTTCAGAGTCAGCTGAGACGGGGCGATGCGATACGCCTTCAAGATGTCGACTACAAAGGGGTGAAGGGAAAATGGAGGCCAAACTTCAAGACGTGCTCGTACATGCAAACCTCCGAGAGGTTCAAGCTGCAGGCCCTCTCCTCAGTGCATGGGAGTCGGACCAAGACATCAGTTATCGGCTCCTCCAACTAGTAGGCTCTACAGATTTGGGTCAAGGCCGTCTCGGACACGACCTTGCTCGGCACCCTCCATGCAGGGAGTTTGTCAATAGGGGGAATGATAGGACGGCCACTCCTCTGGCGAGGAGCCTATCGAGCAGAAGTGCCAGTTGGGCGACTATGCTTGGCGGCGTCAAAGGAACTCTGCTCAAGTTCCTCTCAGATGTCGGATCGGAAGCCGAAGGGACAACTTTCAGAGATTTTCGGGCAATGGCCCTTCCACTAGAGTCCGCTGACTTAGTGGTCTCCAACTCAAACTTTTGGCTAACGGAGTCTCGAGCTCTCCTCTTCCTACTGGGAGGCTCAGGGGTGACGGAGAACCCATCCATAGAGTCAAACGACTTCTCCAAAGAAGAGGTCCGGTACTGGGCCATGGCTTCACTCTCTTTCACTCTTCCTAAAGGTCTGACACTATTGGACAAACAGGAACTACCAAGCATGAAATGGAAAGGAAGGACAAGAGGAGAATACTTACTGTTTGGAAATGGCGGAGGAGATGCACGATTTACTTGAAGACTTGTGGAAACTTCGACCACGCAAAGAAAACTCCGATCTCAGCTCAACCAAATGATCGAATGAAAGTGATTGGAAAGTATTTATAGGCGTCAAGTTTGAAAATTGGATTTTCGAATTCCAACCACGGGGCGGAACAGTAGTGGCTAACGTCTGCCACGCCGGGCGCGACGTGACAGGCTGACGTCAGCTGCAATGATGACAAGATATTTATTTTGCCATTTCTCGAGACGATCGGATTTGATCTCCACCGTCCGATGGAGTCGATCGTTCACGGTTGTAATGGCTATTTATTGCGTTTCATCCCTAGGCACATCGATTGGTTCGTGGCTATGGGATGGACGTGGCAGTTCGGATCACTTGAAGATCTACGGTTGAGCGAAATGACGGTTCGCAGGTCTGACACCTCGAATTCCACGCATCGACTGGTCATGCGGGTAGTTGGTGACAACTGCCATCCACTCACGCGGGAGTTTCGATCGTGGTGGAGAATTCAGGGAGGACGTTGGTACGACCAGCGTTTGCGACTGATCATACTTTCATGGTATCCGAGCGGATCTTGGCATTTTTGTTCGGTATATTTGCACTATCGAATTCCTTAAATCCGACAGCGCAAGGGGCATCTGTTATGTGGGAAAAACATCATCCACTTAAAATCTTACACGTGGCAACCTTTATCTTCGGAGCCGACCACGAAATATGTCTTGTGCTTGGCTTATACCGCTCGGAGTCACAGTCCTGTTATTATACGGTTCCAATCGGAGATATAGATCTACTCGGTTACATTTCTTGGTCGAAAGTCAGAGTCTTAAAACAACTATGTCACGGTAGAGGAGTCCTTCTCCTTGTGTGATACGACACCGACTATCACGGCCCTGCGACCACTCATATGGTGACACGAGTCACTCTCCCTGTTAACCGACTTGGCTTCTTTGGCTACAGTCTCCCACTCCTGCTCGGAGTCTATGACTTGGGTATCCCTCAGAGCAACATTTGACAGTCCTATTGGCGATCTACTTCCCTGAGTCATGGTGCTTCCATGCCTCTTCCCAATCTCTATAAGTAGAGATTGATCCCTCAAGGTAATTCATTCACAATCTCACAACCTCACCATTCATTCTCGTACGCTCAAACTCTCTCATCGTTCCCCTCTTTATCAAAACTGGAGGTAGCTTCCTGCTATCTCTTGATTGTTTACATTGGGAATCTGACTTAGGCATCGGAGTGTACCCGGGGCTTAGTCGCCCAACTCCGTTGTCTCATCTCTGTGATTGCAGGTTGCTTGGATCGTAGACCGATGGACGATTTTCAACCGTAACACTAATCATACTCCTGACCATGTCCATAAGTATACAGTTCCTTCTCTCAGCAATGCCATTTTGATTTAGAGATCCAAGCATGATATATTGGGCTACAATAACTTGCTCTTGAAGATACTATGCAAACGGACCAAGTTGTTGTCTATAGTGTGATTCTACCATAGTATTCACCACCTTTTCCAAATCTTATTACGATCTTTATTACCTTGCCAGTCTGTTTCTCTACTTTTGTCATGAAGTTCTTAAAGACATCTAGTGCCTCATCTTTATGAACTACAAGATAGGGATATATGAATCTTGAGTGGTCTTCAATGAAATGATAAAATATTTCCGATCATTTAGGCAAAGCGTGGCAAAAGATCCAACATATATCTGTATGTATGATTTCTAAAAGCTCAATTGACCTTCTGACACCCTTCTCGATTTTGTGGGTTTGCTTCCCCTTAATGCAGTCCATACATAACCCCAAGTTAGTGAAATCAAGAGTTTCAAAAACTCCATCATTCACTAATATTTTAATTATGTCACTGGATATATGACCTAATCTAAGGTGCCACAACTTGGAGGATTTCCCATTCATATTCATTCTCTTAATGCCAATATGGTTTACAGGAGGTAACTATTTTCATATGTTGGATCTAGATTTAAGAGAAATAAACCATCAATCAAAGAACCTGAACTGATTATTACATCGTTATTAAAAAAAACTTTAATTTTTTACTAGAAAAATTAAACTCATAATCCAAAAGTATTAATATGGAGACAAATATCAGATTCTTTGCAAAGGATGGAACATAAAAAGATTCTCTTAAATCCAACACATATCCGGATCGCAATACCAATCTGTAGACACCTACAATTGCCACCTGAGATTTTATCTGATTTCCTGAATGGATGTGTCCCTCAATTTCCTTTAGAAGTCTTATCTATAGAATGCCTTGCAAGGTATTGGTCACATGGATTATCGATCCAGAATCAATCCATCAGTTATTTGAATGTAAATCAATTAAATTTGATTCATAACAAACAAAAGTTCTTTGAGCTTAGATGTCCCTGATGTGCTTAATGTGATCATACACACTTTTCTTACCGTTGTGTTTTATCGAGCTTACCTATCCAAACAGAGTGCTTGCTAATGCCTTGTCTAAACTCACAAAATGAGCATCAATTGCCTTCAAGAAATCAGTAACCTTCTTATATTCAAGAATTATTCATTTAATGCTCATATTGTTCATGACAAGCATCAGACTCAAGTGGTTAGACCGCTCCCACTTTTCATGGTGAACAATTTGGGCCAACGTACTAGAGTCTGTGAGAGCAGCGAACTCATCAACACGGAATGCCAAGTCCAAATCCATGCAGCCTAAGGTTAAATAAGTCTATTCTTTCTAATCTGGATAATTTTCCTAGTAAACATTGGGAGAGAATTCTGGTTATTAAATAATGCTACAAACATAATAGCAAAAAGGAAGTCTAGCTTTATGACGTACAACTTTATACTAAATCAACCCACGTTGATAATCAGTAGCACACACTAAAATTTATTATAATTTACCTGTGGGCACAACTTTATACTAAATCAATCCACGTTGATAATCAGTAGCACACACTAAAATTTATTATAATTTACCTGTGGGCTAAACTTATAATCAATTTTAACATGTGTGGAAACTTTTCACGAAGTTAATGAAAATCAACCTCAAGTGATAAACTAATGCACACCATTAAATTACCTATTGGCTAAATTCATAATCTACATCTGTCTTGCCTTAATTAGTAAGACTAAGATGTGTCTGTAAGCACCCCATTTTTACCACCCTCAGCATAAGTGAACCCATATGGCAGGTTTTCGGCCTTTAACCCAAAGATTTGTGATTCTCTAATGAATCCCAAGCAGGGTCTTAGGTTATTACCTACTTGGATGTATAGGTCGTGAAATTATCTTCGAAATAAAACTGGAATCATCAAATTCTGACTTCAAACAAGGAAGATATCGCAATTTGAAAGTGCAAGGACATTTACGTAATTATAGTGTGATGCATGCATTATCATTTAAACTTCATGTCCTCATATCTTGGTCATTTGATATCGGAATCGGATGATTCAAAGGCCAATATTCCTTATTTTCAATCCTCTTCAAAGTGGACGTGAAAAATCCCGGACAAAGGTCACCGGTGGGCCCCATGCAAGCTTTCATGCAAAATTTCCATTAAAACTTTAAAGCTTCATATCTTTGTCGTTCTACGTCGAATTCAGATGATTCCAAGGCCATTATTTTTCATTTGTGGTGTCTACAAAGTGGACGTGAAAAATTTCAGGTAGAAGTCTCCGGAGGGTCCCATGCAAAATTACACATGGAAATGATCATTTAATCTTTGAAAATTCATATTTTGGTCACACCATATCCAAATCAAGTAATTTCAGTTTCATTATATTCTATTTTTAGTACTCTACAAAGTGGACATAATGGATTTCCGATAGAAGTCCCCGAATGATCTCATGCAGAAGGGTTAGTCAAATTATCGATAATGAGCTTGCTTAAACTTAAGAAATTCATAAGTTGACCATTTTATTTCCAAATGAAGTGATTCAAGCTCCAACATTTCTCATTTTTAGTGTTCTACAAAGTGAACGTAGAAAATTTAGAATAGAGACTATCGAAAAATTTCATGCGGAATGGCAACGAAAATAGCCCATGAAATGACAGAGAGAGAAACCCAATTAATCCAGTCAACTCATCTCAACCCAAGCCAGTCTTGGCCCAACCCAGTCAATCCTTGTCAATTCGGACCAAATCTATTGGACCCATGTGCATGCATATTATGTATATTATACATATTATTAGATTATGTATTGCATTAGGTATCAAATTATATTTTTATGGATTGAATATATGTATATATATTTATTGGAGGAGATAGCTGGCTAATGGTTGGTCAGGCTAGGAAAGAAATCCATAAAAGATTGAATAGAGATTGTGGAGAAGATAAAAAAAAAAAGAGAGGAAGGGACGTGAGATTCCAAGAGAAGAGGAGAAAGAGAGAGAAGATAAAAAAAAAAGGAAAGAAAGAAAAAGAGAAGAAAAGGAAAGAAAGAGAAGAAGAGAAGAAAAGGAAAGAAAGAGAAGAGAAGAAAAGGAAAGAAAGAGAAGAGAAGAAAAGGAAAGAAAGAGAAGAAAATAAGAAAAGGAAAGAAAGAGAAGAAAGAGAAAAAAAGGAAAGAAAGAGAAGATAAAAAAAAGGAAAGAAAGAGAGAGGAAGGGACGTGAGATTCCAAGAGAAAAGGAAAGAAAGAGAAAAAGAGAAGAAAAGGAAAGAAAGAGAAAAAGAGAAGAAAAGGAAAGAAAGAGAAGAAGAGAAGAAAAGGAAAGAAAGAAAAGAGAAGAAAAGGAAAGAAAGAGAAGAAAGAAAAGAAAAGGAAAGAAAGAAAAGAGAAGAAATGGAAAGAAAGAAAAAAAGAGAAGAATAAGAGAAAGAGAGAGAAGAAGATAAAAAAAAAAGAAAGAAAGAGAGGAAGGGACGTGAGATTCTAGGAGAAGAGGAGAAAGAGAGAGAAGAAAAAAAGAAAAGGAGAGAAAGAAAGAGAGGAAGGGACGTGAGATTCCAAGAGAACAGGGAAAAAAAAGAAGAAGAAAAAAAAATCTGAAAAATGAAAAGGAGAGGGAAAGAGGGCGTTGAAAAAAAATAAAGGGGAGAAGGAGCGGGAGAAGAAGGGAGAAGCAGCCTAGAAGAAGAAGAAGAAGAGGAGAGCAGCCGAGACAGAGAGGGAGAGAGAGAGAGAGAGAGAGAGAGAGAGAGCCGCAGGCGCATGTAAGCCCCTCTCTCCCATTTGTTTTCTTCCCATTTGTTTTCTTTACCTGCAAAACCCCAACACCACAGCCATTACCCGGATCAGTCCCCATCACCTGTACAGCCATCGACTACCTTCGAAGCCCCTATCCATTCCTTCCACTGAGAACCATTCCATTTAATTTCTTGTACTGACTTTCACCCAGATCTGGTACTCCCTCACCTGCAGCCGATTTGTTGCTATCTATAAGCATCATCGAAACCAATAGCTGTCCAGTTGCAGCCATGACCACCTCTCACATGCAGACTCACTTTCCATCGATCTCCTTAGCAAGCCCAACCGATTACCTATACACCGGCTCCCTGATTACCTTCATCACTCAAAACCTACAGCCAACTTTACACTTGTCCTATTATCTGATCAACCCAACACCCAAGCAAACCCAATACCTCATCCTCACTCTTACCTATTACAACTCCCCTGAATCACCTGCTCCCTATTCTATGATCTGTTGTACCCATCATGAATCCTTGATTCTGATTCCAATAATTTGATCATATTTGTATGTTGATCATTAATTTAATCAATATAAACCATAGATTGGGCATTTATTTTGATCATGTTATGTGACTATTGACTTGATTAAATTTGGAAACACTGATCATGATAATTTTAATGTGTTGATCTTGACCGTCAATCATGATAATTTTAATGTGTTGATCTTGACAATTGATCATTTAAATGTGTTGATCTTGACCGTCAATCATGATAATTTTAATGTATTGATCTTGACCATGTGATCATGATAATTTTAATGCTCAATCTGAACCATTGATCCATATGATTTGATCCTTATCCATCTGATCATGATCCTTACCACCTGATTTGATCCTTATCCTTTTGATCATGATTCCTACCATCCGGTTAGCATCTACACAACCATTTGATCAGATCAAGCTACCATCATCACCATCAGATCAAACCATCATCCTCACCATCTGATCAAGCCATCATGCTATTAGATCATCCTCACCACCAGATCAGATTATCATCACCGTCAAATTAGATCATCATCACAACTCTATCTCACACTATCTGATCATTATCTACACCATCTGATCTGCCCATCACCCCATCTAATCATCATCTACACCATCTGATCGTCATCACCATCATCACCATAGTCACCATGTGATTGACAACTCACATACTCACATATTGCTATGTTTTTAGATGTTCATTTATTATGTTCGGAATGCTTATTGCTACATCTGTCTACTACACATGCTCATTGCTACATTTGTCTGCTACACATGCTTATTGTTATATCTGTCTGCCACATGCTTATTGTAAGACCCGCACTCTGAAAACCCGGTCTAACCTTGGTTTTGTATCGTGACAGGTCTTCCGATCATCACCGAGCCAGACGGGGCAAGCGGATAACAAACAGGTACGAAATCGGACCGAAGTCGACCAATTATACCTGATTTTAGGTATACCGGTCGATGGTACCGGATGATGGTACCGGTCGACCGGTATGGCCTGCACAGCTATGTGCGGGAATTTGGAAATTTGGTCTCTACGGGTCCCGCTTTCCTGATTTCGAATCCTAGAAGTTTCCTAATCCTAGTAGGGTTACTAAACCATATTTCTAGCCTATAAATACACCCTTAAACCCCTCAAATCCTTTCCATTGTCTCTCACAAACCCTAGAGAAGAGAAAGAGCTTGGAAAGGAGAAGGAGCTAGAAAGAAGAAGGAGGTGCCGCCGTTACCGTTTGACGAAGCTCACGCTACGCCTGTCAACGGTAAGTGTTTGAATCCCTCTTCTTAACCTATGATAGTTGTGTGGGTGGATCAATACCATGCAAAGTAGGTATTGATCTAAAACCCTAAATTGGCCAATAAACCCTAAGTTGCCGTAAAACTCTAGATTCAAGTTTCGAGATGATATTCATCGAAACGAGACTTGAATGAGTTGGGGATAACTCTAACTCAAAGCCTAGACTTAGAATGGATAGAGGAAACCCTGAGAATCCATGGAGGATGATCGACGGCAGTCGAAGAACCCATGTATGGTCTTTCGGAGACATACCGGTCGACTATACCGGTTGCACATAGTGCGACCGGTATGTTGCGACCGCTACCTCTCGGGAGGTTGTTTGTGGGGGACCGGCTGACCATATCGGTCGCCAGTCTTTCCCCCAGAACTGCGACCGTACATGCCACCGGTCAGCTCTGTGAGGGTATTTTGTGATCTCTGTTGGTTTCCGAACAACATGAAACCCTAAACAATATATTCTAATGAAACCCTAATAATATTGTAGGACTTTGTGACTTATCGTTTGGACCTTGCAACGTGGAGCAAGTTATTGAACGAGCGTCAGGTAAGAGAATTTGACCTAAACCTAATAATTAATGGACAATAAATCGTTGTTAATCATTGAATATCTATGATGTGATGTTTGTGCATACTCACATGCCATCCTTTACTTTCAGTTATTATTATTGTTCATGCATTCATAGGATGTGATTGTTAGGCATGTGATTGTTTTCGTTGGTGTGTGGAGTGGGGCATGGGCCTGGGATCGCTCTTCACACTGACACCTTTTTGTAGTATTCTGTCTTAACATGCTTGGTACGGGTGGGGTATCAGGGGAAGATCGTGGTACGGTGGTCTCCGATATTGATGTTGTCCCGGCCATCGTTGTGTGGTACTGAGGATTCCGAGTCGACGCTGGCTTGTCCACGATGCTTTAGCTCTATCTCTATGCCGTAGGGAGTTATGTTGGGATAGGGTCTACTTGCGTATTGTTTCTATCCTAGTGGGTTAGTTGCGGATAGGGTATCAGGGGGAGGTGAGGTATGGTGGTCTCCGACCCGGCCTGCACGCTCTAGCTCTATCTCTATGCCGTAGACGGCTCGCCACACACTCGTGTATAGAGGTGCGGGGGCCACCAAACCTTTCTATAGCACATTGCAAACTTAAAACCGGCCACAAAAGATAAAATTGATTGTTACTCATGCATAATCTTGTGAAACTGTCGATTGTCTTCCTGAAGCGTGTTGTGTGCTCACCCTTTGTAAATACATTGTTTTTAGATGTTGATGCAGGATACACTGTGGACGACTATGTGAACGCTCCGGCGTACGGTGGTGTAGCTGCTTTGGATGTACAAGCAGGGGAGGACGAGCATGATGCTTCATGCGAGTGCCCTTTCTGCGTGTACCTGTGATTTGTTTTATTTATTTATTTCAATTATTTTGATTGGATTAAAGGGATGTAATGATATTATTTTTATGTGTTTGATTTTGAATAATGGGATATTTATTTAAATTATCAATAGATACTCAGTTCATTCTATTTAAAGTCTTCCGCTGTATATTTATATTCTGATTGTGGTTATGTGTAATTGGTTTGTATGGGTGGACATGGCCTATTCGAGATCCTGGTGTGAACCGTTGGTTCAATGACGGTTCACTCACACCGTTCTGGTTGGATCAGAATTGGGGTGTGACACTTATTGCCATATTTAGATGCTTACTGCTATATTTAGAATACTACCACTGCTATAGTTGGAACGTTTTCATTTATCATATTTGTCTTGGAAAGAGATTAGTTGGAAAAATAGCAATTAGGGCAAGATAAACCCTATAATAAAGAGAATAATTAGGGTATGAAACCCTAAAAAATGAAAATCACAATGAAAAAGGGATAGGAAACCCTAGAAACCTAAAAATGGAAACAATAAAAATGGTAGGAATTTAGGTCTCATCCCTAGATCCTATTGACAAAAATGGAAACAATAAAAATGGTAGGAATTTAGGTCTCATCCCTAGATCCTATTGACAAAAATAGAAACAATAAAAATGGTACTCTCCAACTACATCGTCATCATCATCATCCCCCATCTCTGCCGCATAGGCCGCATTGGCCGCGGCTGCTGCTGCTGCTGCTGCTGCTGCTGCTGCTGCTACTCTCCCAAGTGGACGAGGGCGAGCCTCCAACTCGTCATCACTAACGGGCAGATCAACCATCTGCATCCTCTGATGACGCATCCCGGTCCGATGTCGGAGGTCATGGTGTCCTCAACGGCTACCTCTCCTTCGAAACTCACGCCCCGGACGGCCGAAGAAGGAAAGTGACGAGCCGCCATAGGGAAGGTTGCTGGCCCGATCAGCCACAGCCGCTCGATGCATAGTCCGGATGATGAGGTATGGAAGTGAGATCCGCTCTCTGTGCGCACGCAATAGGTGACGTCATCGGGTGAGCTGGGACAACTCATTGTAGTGGCCGCTCTGTGGCACTATATCGTGCTGGATAATGCGGCTGTAGACCCGGGGTATAGGTCTCAAGCTAGCTGCCTTCATAGGAGTCCCAGGGTTGAGGATCTGATGCGCTATCTCCCGGCGTAAATCTTCAGTCAAGTAACCTTTCGCCTTAAGGGCGCAGTACACCAAATCTCCATCATTGGGAAACCCAAGCAGATAAGCCAACTGGTGGGTGTTGAAGGAAATATGTACACCCCGGACGTAGCTGGTGATGCGTAGATCCCTACACTGGTTCGGGTTTTCGACATCCCCTTCGAGTTTCAAATTTGCATAAAAGTGCTTGACCAGATTAGGGCGTGTGGTCTCTAATTTCGGCAGCATAACGGCTATAAATTGGGAAAAAGCCTCGAACTCACCCAAAAACATGGGGAGGAGGACTTACGTAACCCCCACACTCTTCAATAAACCAATCACAAGCAATTATAACAAGAAATTGCAAGAAATTTCAAGAAATTAAGAAAAATCAAGAAATTTCGAAAAAATGGGAAAAACCTAGGTCAAAAGATGAAAAATTTGATTTTTAGGAAAACCGTTCGGTGGAACCCCAAATTAGTTGAGGGCTTTTGCTCTTGGGGGTCCCTAAACCCTTTCCAAGCCGAAGAAAAGGAATTCCTACGGTTAAATCATCTCGAACAAAGAAAAACCTAAATTTCTACATAAAGACGATATGAGAATTATCTAAAAACTTGAGAGAGAGGGAAGAGACCTACCCGAGACGATGTTCTACCCTTGGAATGGATGGAATCGGCTTCAAATGGCACCGGTTGGACTGTAGCAACTCGGAACCCAGAGAAGAATCGCCACCGGAGAAGAAAGAAGTTGGAAAAGTGAGAAAAATCTCACTTTTTCGCGATTTTAAAGCCATTTTGGGCATACCGGTCGACGGTTATGCCTATACCGGTCGACCGGTATCAACCTAGGTGTGCGACCGCTATGTCTCGGCCAGAAAATTTTTCTGACCGGTCGACTATACCGGTCGCAACACTGTATACAGACTGTCGGCCGGTACCTCCTAGGCATGCGACCGGTATGTCTCGGCCAGAATTTTAATTCTGACCGGGTCGACTATACCGGCCGCAAAGATATTTCCACGTGTGTGCGACCGGTATGTTGCGACCGGTACGCCCCAAAGAGCCGAAAAATTGAATTAAAAAATTCCTAAAATTGTGTAAATTGAAATGTTACTCGACTATTTTTCCCCGCATTATTCAAGACTAACACTACTATTATTGATGTTCTCACGTGTTATGTCTTCTTCTCGATCCAATAAAATAGTCCGAGATGGCGGGTGGAAACGGTCGAAGGGGTCGAAAGCATCATCAGCCGAAAGCGCCTAGAAGAAGAGCAAGCCGAGCAAGACCAAAGTTAGAGAAACCAATCCCGAGTGGAGGAGGAACAGGCCTCGAAGTACCAACAAATTTACCCGGCCCACCTCACAGAATTCCGAGACCATTGTTACGAACTTGGTCTATCGGATGCAAGCTCAACGAAGGAATTTCCGAGCGAGGTACTAAAGATGCTCAGTCGGCAGGTTCCGTTCCCGCTGGAAATACGCCCGAGTCGAGGAGTTAACACTACCCAACGGGTGCGGAGTAGCCCAAGGCCGAGGGGCCAAGCACGTAAATGTACCACCACCGCATCGGTTTCCGCCGCCTTCGCGGATCCAGGGCGTATCCGTATCCACCACCATGGTACCGGAGCAGATACACAGTGGACAAGACGATCTTAGCAGTCCGTGGACGATTCTTGAAGTTGAAACCTTCATCGCTCACGAGCGGATAGGGAAACCATTGTGGCCAGCACACGGGGTTTCGAAATGGAAAAGAACTTCCGATTGATGACTTGCAACGAGGAGGAGAAGGTTCTGTTTGCCACCTACATGCCGAGAGAGGACGCGAATGCTTGGTGGAATTCCACACGGGCATATTTGGAGAACCAATACACATTAGTTGGACCGGGAAGTGTTTAAAGCGGCTTTCTTCGACAAATATTTCCCAAAGAGCTTCGTAGATCAAATGGAGAGAGAGTTTCTAAACCTCCGCAGCAGCTCGGGCCACGATCGTAGATGCATATCGACAGAGGTACGAAGAGTTGTTCTTCTTCGCACCAGCCAAGATGGTGGAAGAGGAGACAAAGATACGTGAGGTTCACCATGGGACTACGTGGAAGCATCGAGAGCACCTTTTGGGTCCGGACAAGAAGACCTACAACGAGGCAAGGCAGGTTGCGAGGGTGATAGAGTCCAACCCGGAGGGACAGCTTCTTCGCCGTAACAGGGGAGTGAAGAGATCCGGCCGGAGAGAGCTCGGGTGGCGGTAATACTAGACCATTCCGCCCATACAGGGGGCGATCGCTACAAAGCCCGCGCGAAAACAACCCGGCACCACCTGTGTCACAATTAGCCGACCCAACCCAAATATTAAGTGTTATAACCGCCACGAATCGGGACATGTTGCAAGGAACTGCACGCTACCTAAGAAGCAAGCTCCCCAAAGAAGCCGAGTTTATGCAAATACCACCGAAGAGGCAGCCGCATCACCCGATGTGGTAACCGGTACGACTTTATCCCTTATTATTTGGTTTATTCTTTCGGTTGCATGAGCATATAGAACTAAGGGGCAATATATTCCAGGGGATTGTAAATGTAGCCGGTTTACCCGCCAAAGTATTATTTGACTCGGGGCCACGCACTCCTTTGTTTCTATTTCTTTTGGGAAGCGAATGGAGTTACCAATCAAGCAATTGAACCCAAGCTTGATAGTTCGCTCTCCACTAGGAGTCGAAGTGGCTTTGACCAAGTATTATGGACCATGTACTGTAAGTATCGAGGGCCGGGACTTAGAAGCAAGCCTAGTAATACTTGAGATGGCAGATTTCGATGTCATTTTAGGGATGGATTGGCTAGGCCATCATTCGGCCGTCCTTTTATGTGGTGAAAGGAAGCTTATGCTTACTGACAAAGAGGGAAAGGAATATAGTTTCGCTGGGATTAAGCTATCTAGGAAGCGGAAGTTGATCCTCTCCGCCCTAAAGACTAAGAGATGCTTGGAGAAAGGGGGGAGGGGTTATCTCAGATCCGTAGTCGACCTCACAAAGAGAGTCACCAAGATGGAAGATATAGAGGTGGTTCGGGAGTTCCCGGATGTATTTCCGTAAGATCTTCCGAAGCTTACCACCGACTGTGGCTACGGAATTTGTGATAGATCTTATACCGTGTTCGGCTCCGTGTCTAAAGCGCCATACAGATGGCCCCGACCGAGTTAAAGGAGTTGAAGACCCAATTACAAGAACTGCTGGATAAGGGCTTCATACGACCTAGTATATCGCCTTGGGGAGCACCTGTGTTGTTCGTCAAGAAGAAAGATGGAAGTGTACGGCTATGTATTGACTATCGTGAGCTGAACAAGTTGACGATCAAGAATCGGTATCCTCTGCCTAGGATCGATGATCCGTTCGATCAGCTGTAGGGTGCAAAGGTTTTTCAAGATCGATCTCCGATCGGGGTATCACCAATTGAAGATCAAGGCCGGAGATATTCAAGACCGCTCGGACGAGGTATGGGCATTATGAGTTTCCCCGTTATGTCTTTCGGGTTGACCAACGCTCCAGCCGCCGCTTATGGAACCGATGAACCGAGTGTTCCATGACATGTTGGACACTTCGGTCATCGTATTCATCGATGACATATTGATTTACTCTAAGGACATGGAGACTCATACAACAAGATTTGAGGGCAGCCCTACAACGGCCGAGGGATGTGAGGCTTTATGCAAAATTCAAGAAGTGCGAGTTTTGGCTGAAGGAAGTGGCTTTCTTGGGCCATGTTGTATCCGGAGACGGTATCAAGGTTGATCCAAGCAAGATAGCTGCTATAGTAGGATGGGAAGCACCAAAATCTGTTGCAAAGATTCGTAGTTTCCTTGGGTTGGCTGGTTATTATAGAAGATTCGTGGAAGATTACTCCAGGATCGCGGTTCCACTCACCAGATCGACCAAGAAGGGAGAGAAATTTATATGGACAGATGAGTGTGAGAAGTGCTTCCGGACTTTGAAGTCAAGACTTGTCTCGCACCTATCCCGACCATCCCCGAACCAAGCCGTACCGCTTACTCTATATACGGATGCTTCGTGGTTGGGTATTGGGTGTGTTCCGATGCAAGGAGAACAAGTGATCGCTACGCATCAAGACGCTTAAAAGAGCATGAGAAGAACTATCCTACGCATGACTTGGAGCTAGCAGCGGTTATTCACGCAATCAAAACTTGGAGACACTATTTGTACGGTGAGAAGTTTCGGATCAAGTCGATCACAAGAGCTTAACTTATCTCTTCACTCGTAAGGATCCGAATATGAGACAGAGGAGATGGCCGGAATTGTTAAAAGATTATGATTGCGACATCCAAGTACCATCCGTAAAGCAAATGTGGTGGCTGACGCCTTAAGCGTAAAGTGGGCATCGAAACCCGAGGCGGACCGAGTACAAATGCTGCATTGTGTGCCGCAGCCTCGAGTTCGATGGAAATTGATGAAGAACATATTATCGAAACCGCGGAAGATCCGGCTTGAGCAAGGCTTGATTCATAAGTTCACTATGATGTTCGCCGCACCGAAGATCTCGCCGAGTCTAATTGATGAAGTCAAGGTAGCAATCCTACAGATCCATATCTCAAGACAAAGGCAGAAGACTTAGAGAAGGGTACGTGTAATCCCGACTTTACCTTGAATCGGACAAAGTACTCAAGTATCGCGGACGGTTATGTATACCCGAGAGCGAAGATCGCGATATCGGAGGCCGAAGTTATGACTGAAGCTCATTACACTCCATATTCGGTACATCCGGGAAGTACCAAGATGTACCATGATCTAAGAAGACTATATTGGTGGAGGGGTATGAAAGCCGATATAGCTCGCTTTGTGTTCCAATGTCCGAATTGTCAACAAGTTAAAGCGGAAAGGCAAAGACCCGCAGGTTTACTACAGCCATTACCGTAACCCCGCATGGAAGTGGGATTGTATCACTATGGATTTCACACCGGGCTTACCTTTGACACCAAGGTCGTGGATGCGGTTTGGGTTATAGTAGATCGGCTCACCAAGACAGCTCGATTTATCGCGGTCGGACCTCGCGATACCATGGAGAAGCTGGCCAAGTTATATGTTGATAATATAGTCGACTTCATGGCGTTCCCGAGAGTATAGTATCCTGACGGAGATCCCCGCTTTTACATCGAAATTCGGGAAGGATTACGTAAAGCTATGGGAACAAAGTTGAAGTTCAAGACGGCTTTCCATCCTCGGACGGACGGACGAATGAACGAACCATTCAAATTTTGGAAGATATGCTTCGAGCTTGTGCATTAGATTTCAAAGGAGCTTGGGATGAGAAGCTATCACTTATCGAATTTGCTTACAACAACGATTATCGGGCTACAATTCAGATGGCCCCATATGAAGCTCTCTATGGGAGAAAATATCGTACACCTCTGTTATGGAATGAAGTGGGGGAAAGAAGAATTGTAGGACCGGAGTTTGTTAAAGAAACTTGCCGAGTAATTGATCAGATCAAAGAGAGAGTAAAGACAGCTCAAGTTCGACAGAAGCACTATGCGGATAATCGACGTCGAGATCCGGGAGTTTGCGAAGGTGACAAAGTGTTCTTGAAGGTGTCACCGGTGCGAGGTCCGAAATGGTTTGGTAAGAAGGGGAAGCTATGCCCCGTGTATGTGGGACCATATGAGATATTAAATCGACGTGGTAATGTAGCATATCAATTGGCTCTACCACCATCTATGTCCAGCGTCCATAATGTGTTCCATGTATCATTATCGAAGAAGTATGTCGAGATCCATCGCATATCTTGAGCGCTGATCCTCCGGACTTGACCGAAGACTTAACTTTTGAAGTGGTGCCTGTAATGCTCTCGAGCCGAAAAGTTCAGCAACTTCGAACCAAGGATATCTACTATGTGAAGGTGCATTGGAGAAGCCAAAATGTGGAGGAAATTACTTGGGAAGAAGAGAGCGCGATGAGGAAGGAGTACCCTAACCTTTTTGACGATCAAGGTACGTTCAAATTTCGAGGCCGAAATTTCTTTTAAGGGTGGGGGAGTTGTAGTACCTACATGCAAATTTCAGGACGAAATTTCTTTTAAGGGTGGTGGAGTTGTAAGACCCGTACTCTGAAAACCCGGCCTAACCTTGGTTTTGTATCGTGACAGTCTTCCGATCATCACCGAGCCGACGGGGCAAGCGGATAACAAAAAGTGTACGAAATCGGACCAAGTTGACCAATTATACCTGATTTTAGGTATACCGGTCGATGGTACCGGATGATGGTACCGGTCGACCGGGTATGGCCCGCACGACTATGTGCGGGAATTTGGAAATTTGGTCTCTGCGGGTCCCGCTTTCCTGATTTTGAATCCTAGAAGTTTCCTAATCCTAGCAGGGTTACTAAACTCTATTTCTAGCCTATAAATACACCCTTAAACCCCTCAAATCCTTTCCATTGTCTCTCACAAACCCTAAAGAAGAGAAAGAGCTTGGAAAGGAGAAGGAGCTAGAAAGAAGAAGGAGGTGCCGCCGTTACCGTTTGACGAGCTCACGCTACGCCCGTCAACGGTAAGTGTTTGAATCCCTCTTCTTACCCTATGATAGTTGTGTGGGTGGATCAATACCATGCAAAGTAGGTATTGATCTAAAACCCTAAATTGGCCAATAAACCCTAAGTTGCCGTCAAACCCTAGATTCAAGTTTCGAGATGATATTCATCGAAACGAGACTTGAATGAGTTGGGGATAACTCTAACTCAAAGCCTAGACTTAGAATGGATAGAGGAAACCCTGAGAATCCATGGAGGATGATTGACGGCAGTCGAAGAACCCATGTATGGTCTTCCGAGACATACCGGTCGACTATACCGGTTGCACATAGTGCGACCGGTATGTTGTGACCGCTACCTCTCGGGAGGTTGTTTGTGGGGGACCGGCTGACCATACCGGTCGCCGGCCTTTCCCACGGAGTTGCGACCGGTACATGCCACCGGGTCGGCTCCGTGAGGGTATTTTGTGATCTCTCGTTGGTTTCCGACCAACATGAAACCCTAAACAATATATTCTAATGAAACCCTAATAATATGTGTAGGACTTTGTGACTTATCGTTTGGACCTTGCGACGTGGAGCAAGTTATTGAACGAGCGCCGTAAGGGAATCTGACCTAAACCTAATAATTAATGGACAAGAAATCGTTGTTAATCATTGAATATCTATGATGTGATGTTTGTGCATACTCACATGCCATCCTTTACTTTCGGTTATTATTATTGTTCATGCATTCATAGGATGTGATTGTTAGGCATGTGATTGTTTTCGTTGGTGTGTGGAGTGGGGCATGGGCCCGGGATCGCTCTTCACACCGACACCTTTTTGTAGTATTCTTGTCTTAACATGCTTGGTACGGGTGGGGTATCGGGGGAAGATCGTGGGTACGGTGGTCTCCGATATTGATGTTGTCCCGCCATCGTTGTGTGGTACCGAGGATTCCGAGTCGACGCCGGCTTGTCCACGATGCTTTAGCTCTATCTCTATGCCGTAGGGAGTTATGTTGGGATAGGGTCTACTTGCGTATTGTTTCTATCCTAGTGGGTTAGTTGCGGATAGGGTATCGGGGGAGGTGAGGTATGGTGGTCTCCGACCCGGCCCCGACGCTTTAGCTCTATCTCTATGCCGTAGACGGCTGTCTTTGGGATAGAGCATACATTGTTGACATATAGGATTGGTTAGTTGCGAGCCCGGTTTGCGAGCCCCGCCGGTAGGGGCTTAGGTACCGGTATGGGTAGAGTATCGGGGAGGTGCGGGTATACCTTAGCTCTATCTCTATTCCATGATGGGTGCATGTGGGTTGGTGGTAGTGTGATTATCGTGCGACGCCACACACTCGTGTATAGAGGTGCGGGGGCCACCAAACCTTTCTATAGCACATTGCAAACTTAAAACCGGACCACAAAGATAAAATTGATTGTTACTCATGCATAATCTTGTGAAACTGTCGATTGTCTTACTTGAGCTGTGTTGTGTGCTCACCCTTTGTATATATATTATTTTTAGATGTTGATGCAGGATACACTGTGGACGACTATGTGAACGCTACGGCGTACGGTGGTGTAGCTGCTTTGGATGTACAAGCAGGGGAGGACGAGCATGATGCTTCATGTGAGTGCCCTTTCTGCGTGTACCTATGATTTGTTTTATTTATTTATTTCAGTTATTTTGATTGGATTAAAGGGATGTAATGATATTATTTTTATGTGTTTGATTTTGAATAATGGGATATTTATTTAAATTATCAATAGATACTCAGTTCATTCTATTTAAAGTCTTCCGCTGTATATTTATATTCTGATTGTGGTTATGTGTAATTGGTTTGTATGGGTGGACACGGCCTATTCGAGATCCTGGTGTGAACCGTTGGTTCAATGACGGTTCACTCACACCGTTCTGGTTGGATCAGAATTGGGGTGTGACACTTATTGCCATATTTAGATGCTTACTGCTATATTTAGAATACTACCACTGCTATAGTTGGAACGTTTTCATTTATCATATTTGTCTTGAAAAGAGATTAGTTGGAAAAATAGCAATTAGGGCAAGATAAACCCTATAATAAAGAGAATAATTAGGGTATGAAACCCTAAAAAATGAAAATCACAATGAAAAAGGGATAGGAAACCCTAGAAACCTAAAAATGGAAACAATAAAAATGGTAGGAATTTAGGTCTCATCCCTAGATCCTATTGACAAAAATGAAAACAATAAAAATGGTAGGAATTTAGGTCTCATCCCTAGATCCTATTGACAAAAATAGAAACAATAAAAATGGTAGGAATTTAGGTCTCATCCCTAGATCCTATTGACAAAAAATGGAAACAATAAAAATGGTAAGAATTTAGGTCTCATCCCTATGTCCTATTGATAAAAAATGAAAACAATCTGAATGATAGGAATTTAGGTCTCATCCCTAGATCCTATTGACAAAAATAGAAAGAATTTGGTACACATCCCATAATCCCTAAGTCCTATTGACAAAAATGGTAGAAATTTTGGTCTCATCCCTAAATCCTATTGACAAAAATGGTAGGAATTTGGTACACATTTCAAATTCGACTCTCACAATCTTTTCGAACTACATTGTACCTGATTTCTAGGGCACACCCTAGAATATGTAGACAATTTGGGAATCCCAAATACGGTACAAAGCCACGCATCAACCATCCATTCAGCATAAACTTCAACTTGAATAAAGAATCTAATTGAAGCAAATGCATAAATCACTTCCATAATCTTTAATCACAAAACCCTTTTCGAATTATGTTTTTGGACTTGATTTCTAGGATTGGAATACGTAGGCAGTTTCAGATGTCTTACACGTCTCAGATTCAGTCCAAGACCGAACCATCTTTGGTCCGGTTCACTGTGTAATATTGTATATTACATTTGCTTGTTTATTTACTTTAAAACATGATTGGCTGAACCCTAGGTTAGAATAACTTAGCAACTTGGTTTAGGACATCCCCCATTGAACCCTAGTCAACCAGTTGACCAAGCCCAGTTAAAATTAGAGTCTAAGGAAAGTTTAGGACGTCGATATTGATCGAACGGTTTGGGTGCCTAACACCTTCCCTTAACCGTATCCTGAATACTTATCCGATCTCTTACAGACCAAATAACTGATACATTGGGTCATGAGTCAATAGAAGTCTTACCTTAGGGTGAGGCTACATTTTTCGAGGTCCTAGACCTTAATCTAGGTGGCGACTCCAACAGAACAATTGATCTTCATCGATACAGATATACATTCATTCCGAGGAGGATCGTCTTTTCCCATTGTCCTCACAGTGTCACTACAATTAAGAAGGAAATTCCCATACCTATAGGCAGAAGGAAACCCTCTTTTGCAGTTTTACACCCTATCTTATTCCTATTTCTATAAAAGTATATATAATCCCCTGTTCAAATGCAGTAATAGCCATTTTATGATGCCCACCACTATTACAATGGTATTTTAATCTTTTATGACATCTTTAAAACTGCACTTATGAAGGTTAAAAATTAACCTAATGGTTGTCCATGATTTTTAATACACTTTCATAATAAGGGCATTTTAGTCATTTATGATATCTTCAAAAACACACTTACATGAGTTAAAATAAATCTAATATTTTTTCTTGATTTTCAACACACTTTCATTGCAAGGGCATTTTAATCTTTTATGGCATCCCTTAAAAAAACACCTATAAGTGTTAAAATAATAAACCTAGAGGTTTTTCCTTAAATTTTTAACACTGTCTTTCTAGCGGCGTTTGTTACTGTCACAAAAAACTGTGACTCTAAACAAGTAGACTATTGTACCTACATATAGTGGCATGTATTTTTGTAATGCCACTAAACAGTGACTGGAAATTAGCACACTGTTGTACCTCTATATAGTGGCGTTTTATTCTGTAATGCCACTAATCAGCGACAGGAAACAGCACACTGTTGTTCCTACATATAGTGGCGTTTCAAATTTAACGCCACTAAAATAGTGACTGTAAAAGCAATCCATGATTTAACTGCATACAGTGGCAATCAGACTGTAATGTTACTAAAGAGTGCTTCACTGTTACAGTGACGTTCGATTCATAACTATTTAAGTAATGTGTAACTAAAACAGTTCAAAAACTATAAATATCACCACTGTAACACAGGATGATATACGAGTTTTATTCTGGTTCAGGGTCAGGCCACATCGAACCAGATCAGATTGGTCCAAACCGTGATCCATATGGTTGGATCAAAGAGTCAAAGTCCACTGAGTGGACCCACTAATTTGACTCGGTATAACTCAGTCAAAAAACTAGATTAGCCCGAATGGGTTACTATGGGATCTGGGTAGGGTGTCTGAGTCGATCAAACTGGCTCATAAACGGGTAACTGGTCAAGCCGATTGGGTCATACCAAGCTCAGTTCATGGGTCACCCACCCGACCTCTGGATCAACCTAAAGGGGCACAGGATCTGGTCTGATTTTCGGTTCAATCTGAACCGGTCCCTTTAACCTTACAACCGTTGAGCTAAAAGCAATAATGGGCTAAATAACCGTTAACACTAACGCCCATAAACGTACACTTAAAAGGTCAAAACACATAATTGGTCTTAAATGACCTAATACCCATCGTTTTAAATCCAATTTTCAAAGCAGTGCCACTTAAGCATAACGTAAAAACTGTATTGGGATGCGTGCTGGAGGAATTCCAGCCTGCCTGACATTCCAGCTCTTGGAATGGGCTGGAATTCCTCCAGCGGCGGGAGAGGATTTGAGTCCGAACAATCGTAGGTGACGCCAGTGCTGAGATTGATGGGGGATGAAGATGAAGAAAGGGAGTTGGGGGCAGGACAAATAGACTTAGCAGAGAAGTTGGGCGCTAGACGATATTGGGTTCAAAATGGGTAAGTGATTATATGCTTGTGTTCGAATAAATCTTCTCCTGCACTGCTGAAGTTGAGAAACTTTGGATGGTGCCCTCGCCACGTGTTGCGCATCTAGGGCAGGCCCAGTTCTCCTCCAGATACCCTTTGGAGGAGAGGATTTGGATCCCGATTGTTCAAGCATCTAGCAATGGCTCGACAGGGGAAACAACACCTGTCCAGCTACCATGCAGCCCTTACCCAGTAAGGATTTCGTCCCCAACCATAACCTTCATCGTCTCATCCAGATCTAGTCTGATTCCATTTTCCTTCCTTCCTCACCACCCCCTCCTGTCCTCTCTCGTGACCAAATCAGAGACCTAATCAATGCTATTCACCTCAACCTCGACCATGGGCTTCGATTCCTTGTCCAAAATCATCAATTTCGCTAGAGAATCTGACAATAACCGCAAGTTCCTTGTCGAGACTGATGGTATTATCCCCATCATCGTTGGTGTTCTAAGCAATAACCCGTAGGACACTTCGATCTTCGAACAGGCCGTTCATGTCCTCGACCTGATTCTCCCTGATTACAGAGACAAGGAGCAGCTCATGAGATTGATCCTCAAGGGAGACCATGATTTCTTGTCTTCCATTCTTCTGGTCCTTCAGAAGGAAGCTTGGATTCCAAGATCGCATCCGCTCGGATTTTTTCTTTTTTTTTTCTTTTTTTTCCTTTGAACGATCACTGTACATCTTAGATTCATATATAATTCAATTTCGTTCATTCTCGTCCTCTCTTTCTCAATTCTTTGTGCTTTTTTTTTTTATTATATGTGAGTTGATTTACATTTATAAAATTAAAGCAGGGTTCTTCACAAGATCAACTTTGAATTTGTGAAATTTAACATTAATTGACTTCCATTTTGTGAAGAACACAGAGGGAGAGGAGAGTGGGTTTTTTACTTTCATGATCTCAGCTAGTCCCTGGGCATCGGTTGAAATAAATTTCTGGTTAAAGATGGTGGTGGAGGAGGATATTAAATTATTAGATATGATATAACTCTTGAAAGGATTTTCTGGGTGAAAGAGGATGATGCCGTAGTGGAGATCTGAATATGAAGCTTGTGAAGGAATTCTGGGTGGAAAGGATGATGTGGTGGTGGTAGTGGTGGGAAATAATTAAGATATGAAGCTCCCCCACCTCTCTCTCTCTCTCCCTCTCTCTTAATAATATAAAATGGTGTTTGAGGAGGATATTAGATTTTTAGATGTTGAAATAGTTCCTGAAAGTGATTTGCTTTTTGTCCGAAATTAATGATGCCCCGTAGTGGAGATCTGAATATGAAGCTTGTGAAGGAATTCTGGGTGGAAAGGATGATGTGGTGGTGGTAGTGGTGGGAAATAATTAAGATATGAAGCTCCCCCACCTCTCTCTCTCTCTCTCCTCTCTCTCTTCCCCTTAGTAATACTAAAAGAGTGTTTGAAGAGAGATTTTTCGCAATTGTTGAAATAGTTGCTGACAGTGATTTGCTTTTTGTCCCGAAATTAATCTCATTGACTCATCAGTCCATTAATATATGATTTTAGAGGGAGGGAGGGGAGGAAGCTGACGATGAGGAATCAGAGGAAGAGGGATCCAAATCCTCTCAAAACCAGAGCAGATGGGGATGAAGATGAAGATGAAGATGAAGATGAAGAAAAGGAGTTGGGGGCGGGGCGAACAGACTTAGCAGAGAAAGAGAAAATGGTTTCTCTCGTCGGCG